>OZ030007.1:87747202-88382202 GCA_964023405.1 Apodemus agrarius
TGTAATCCCAGCACTTGGGAGACAGAGGCAGGCGGATTTCTTAGTTCGAGGCCAGCCTGGTCTACAGAGTGAGTTCCAGGACAGTCAGAGCTACATAGAGAAACCCTGTCTTGAAAAACCAAAAAAATTAAAAAGATTTTATTTATTTTATATATATAAGTACTGTATATGCATATATGCCTACATGCCAGAAGAGGGCATCAAATCCCAGTATAGATGGTTATAAGTCACCATGTGATTGCTAGGAATTGAACTCAGGACCTCTGGAAGAACAGACAGTGCTCTTAATGACTGAGCCATCTCTCCAGCCCCAACTCATTTATTTTTAATGCATAAGGTACCACCCATATGCACACAGGATGAAGTTATTATTACTGCACTTTTTAATACATTTTTAGTGTCAAGATGATTGTAAACAGATTCCTAATTCATCTTAACTATATCTACATCTGAGGCTACTAAAAGAACGTATTGCTGCTATACTTGGGCACAGTGTCCATCTATTTATTAAAATTTGAATTCTTGTTATTTAAATGTTTAATTTATTTTGAGATTCTTGGAAGTGGTAATGTGACTTTTCAAATAACCAATTCAGTCTTTTTATAATCACATACATTTCATAGGATTGAAAATTGTTTTGAAAGTTAGAACTCCCCCTTGAATAGTGACAATGTCTATGTTAGTGAAGATTAAATTTTAGCATTAAAAACAGTAAGTGTTTTCTACTCCTCAGAGGCTAAGCTACAGACTGCCAATTGCAGATGGCTGGAATTATCTCAGCTATTCCCTGGAGACTTTAATGGGAATATAATGATTCTAAGAATGCTAAGGTAGTTTTGTTGCTCTAAGCTAAATCCATCTAGGCCATTTTCTTATTATTTTCTTCCCACCCCTTCTTCCTGGAAAAATTAGATGTGCTGACTTGGGAAACAGACAAGGAAAGCATGCTTATTTAGAATGACGAACAGTATTTTTAAGTGTTCAGCTTTTTCCATCTTCTTGATATACATGCAATCAAAAGCACACTTTCAAAGATAGTAGCACATATAAAAGGAGGGATCTTTCAGTTTCTGTATTGAGTGAGGAATTATGTGTACATATAGTAGCTTAACTCAGTAAATATACTTTATGTCCTCATTCTCTATGTTATGCTGAAGAATTTTATACTAATAAAATTGCCCCTTAGAGGGTAGCCTTATTTCTGCTGAGGATCAGATAGAGAAAGTACCTATGTGTGCTTCCTTCCTTGCATTTAATTTGAAATGACCTAGACATACTGAGTAATAATAGCTATGAGTTTTTATTTTCTTATATATATTCTAATAGAAGAATTTTTTATTTTGTACTTTTTGGTCATGGTGAGATTGATATGGGAGGAATAATGCTTTCATTAATATCATTTTGGTTTTTGTTGCCATTATGAATTTTTTTTTTTTTTATTCTTTTTTTTTTTCTTTTTTTATTGGATATGTTCTATATTTACAATTCATTTCCCTTTTTCTGGTTCCCCACCCCCCAAAGGTCCTACATGCCCTTTTCCCTCCCCCTGCTCCCTCTTCCACTCCTTCCCTCTTCCCTGTTCTTGTATTCCCCTACACTTATGTTTGATCCTTTCCAGCCCCAGTGTCCACTCCTTTCTTCTTATCAGACATCATTTGGTACGTGAATTGTGTCTTTGGTGTTCCAAGATTTTAGGCTAATATCCACTTATCAGTGACTGCATACCATGGGTATTCTTTTGAGACTGGGTTACCTCACTTAGTATGACATTCTCCAGCTCCATCCATTTCTCTAAGAATTTCATGAATTCATTGTTTCTAATGGCTGAATAGTACTCCATTGTGTATATATACATTTTTTGTATCCATTCCTCCGTTGAGGGACATCTGGGCTCTTTCTAGCTTCTGGCTATTATAAATAAGGCTGCTATGAACATAGTGGAGCATGTATCCTTATTGCATGCTGGGGAATCTTCTGGGTATATTCCCAGGAGTGGTATGGCTGGGTCCTCCGGAAGTATCATGTCCAGTTTTCTGAGGAACCGCCAGACTGATTTCCAGAGTGGTTGTACCAGCTTGCAGTCCCACCAGCAGTGGAGGAGTGTTCCTCTTTCTCCACATCCTCGCCAACACCTGATGTCTTCTGAGTTTTTGATCTTAGCCATTCTGACTTGTGTGAGGTGAAACCTCAGGGTTGTTTTGATTTGCATTTCTCTAATGACTAATGATGTTGAACATTTTTTTAAGGTGTTTCTCAGCCATATGAATTTCTTCAGGTGAAAAGTCTTTGTTTAGCTCTGTACCCCACTTTTGGATAGGGTTATTTGGTTTTCTGGGGTCTAACTTCTTAAGTTCTTTGTATATATTGGATATTAGCCCTCTGTCAGATGTGGGGTTGGTGAAGATCTTTTCCCAATTTGTTGGTTGCTGATTTATCCTTTTGACAGCGTCTTTTGCCTTACAGAAACTTTGTAATTTTATGATGTCCCATTATGAATTTTAATCTCACAGTATCTGCAACATTTGGTGACATTTTTAACACAGCTATTCCCTCAATGCTACAGCAACAAATGAATCTGAATTTAGATTCTGATATTCAACTCAGGAAGAAACTGATTCAAAATACCAGGAACTTTCCTGCCAGTAGCACTTCGTTTGCAGTAAAGTTTGTTGGGTATGTCCATGTATTTATTTTTAAAAATCTGACTCTCCCATTTTTATCTCATAATGGCAAACATGGTAAATATAAAAAATAAAAGGTCACCTGTCCCACTGTCCCCCAGGGTTTGATGACAGAACTGCGACTCCTATATGGACAAAAGAGCAGTCCTCACTTTCCCCTCCACCTACTGTGACATTATTCCTTCTATTTGCCCAAAACTGACTGCTCTGAATAAATGGGAAATTGTCCATTTCTTCTCTAATTCAGATGATAAAATTACCCTAATCCAGGTCAGCCAATGTTAAATGTGAAGTTTTTAAAATTGCTTTTTTGTGTGTAAAAGACAAAAGGAAATCATGCTCCCCATTTTACAGTGAATGAGTCACAAGGACTTTTCAAACTGCTCTTCCATCTTTTGAACTTCTAGCATAATCACTGGGGCAGCCTCTGTTCTCTTCCCAGATGCTTGTATACAGCTCCATGTAGCAGCTAAACATTTACTAACAGAGTCCTGTAAAAAAATATTAAGAGCATTCTTGTTACAAAATGTAAGTGTTCACAGCTTATCACCATTATCCCACAGGGGACAGACAAGTAGGCCTGACCTAGGTTAGAGATAGCAATGCCAATATTTTTGCCATCCATTGTATCATTGGTTATTCTTTAGCCTTATCCTTTGTGAATTTCAGGAAAACTTCAGTCTTCCAGAAGGGTCCCATACATCTAATTGCATGTAAGTATAAAACAGTCTGAAAATCCCCTTTGCATTTTGTTAATAGGAAAACCATAGTATATGTTCTTATGGTTCTTGTTATATTATACTGGAATTTCAACTACCAAGATAAACATGATTTTACTTAAGGATCTGACCCAAGAGATATGGCTAATAACTACCCAAGCAAAACTGAGTACTTCCCCAGTTTCTATGCCTCATGTGGTGGTTTGAACAAAATGGTCACCATAGGGGGAACTGGGGAAGGAGAAAGCCTTTGGAATGTAAACAAAGAATATAGAAAATAAAAAAAAAGTTAAAAATGTTCACCATAGGCCCATAAGAAGAGGCACTATTAAGAGGTGTGGTCTTGTTGGAGTAGGTGTGTCGTTGTTGGAGGAGGTGTGTCACTATGGAATGGGCTTTGAGGGCTCAAAAGCTGAAACTGGAAAGAACCCAGATATCCCTCAGCAGAGGAATGCATACAGAAACTGTGGTATATTTTCACAATGGAGTATTACTCAGCTATTAAAAACAATGACTTCATGAAATTCTTAGGTAAATGTATGGAACTAGAAAACATCATCCTGAGTGAGATAACCCAGTCACAAAAGGACATGCAAGGTATGCACTTGCTGATAAGTGGATATTAGCCCAAAAGCTCAGAATACCCAAGATGCAATTCTCAGACCACATGAATCTCAAGAAGAAGGAAGACCAAAGTGTGGCTGCTTTGGTCCTTTTTAGGAAGGGGAATAAAATACTATAATCAGGGGAACAAATATGGAGACAATGTGTGGAGCAGAGCCTGAAGAAAAGGCCATCCAGAGACTGCCCCACCTGGGGATCCATCCCATATACAGTCGCCAAACACAGACACTGTTGTGGATACCAAGAATTACATGGTGACTGGAGCCTGATATAGCTATCTCCTAGGAGGCTCTGTCAGAGCCTGACAAATACAGAGGCAGATGCTCACAGCTAACCATAGACCTGATCACAGGGGTCCCTAAAAGAGAAGTTAGAGAAAGGACTGAAGGAGTTGAAGGGATTTCCAACCACATAGGAAGAACAATATCTATCAACCAACCAGAGCCCCCTGAGCTCCCAAGGACTAAACCACAAACCAAGGAGAATACATGGAGGGACCCATAGCTACAGCTGAATATGAAACAGAGGATGGCCTTGTCGGTCATCAACTGGAGGAGAGGCTCTTGGTCCTGTGAAGGTTTAATGCCCCAGTGTAGGGAAATGCAAGGACAGGGAGATGGGAGTGGGTTGAGGAACAACCTCATAGAAGCAGGAGGATGGGGGATAGGATAGGAGGTTTTGTGGGATGGGGTGGAGTGGGGTCCTGAAAAGCAGATAACACTTGAAATGTAAATAAAGAAAATATCCCAGAAACAAATAGATCAAAGCTCTAGCCAGGCCCAGTGACTCAGTCTTCCTTTCTACTGCTTGCTGATCCAGATGTAGAACTCCAGCTTCTTCTCTAGAACCATATCTGCCTGCACGCCACTATGCTTTCCTCCATGAAAATAATGGACTGAATCACTGAGACTGTAAGTCAGCCCCAGTGAAATGTTTTCTTTTAGTGCTGGAGAGAAGGCTCAGTGGTTAATGAAATTCTTAGGCAAATGGTTGGAACTGGAAGATATCATCCTAAGTGAGGTAACCCAGTCACAAAAGAACCCACATGGAATTCAGTCGCTGATAAGTGGATATTAGCCCAAAAACTCTGAATACCCAAGACATAATTAATATATCAAATGATTCCCAAGAAGAAGGAAGGAGAGGGTCCTGGTCCTGGAAAGGCTTGATGCGGCAATGTAGGGGATTACCAGGACAGAGAAAAGTGGGAGAGGGTTGATAGGGGCAGGGGAATGGTCAGGGGGGGAATGGGCAGAGGGAAGAGGGCTTATGGGACTTATGGGGAGGGGGGAACCAGGAAAGGGGAAAGCATTTGGAATGTTAACAAAGAATGCAGAAAAAAAGAGCATCAACTGCTCTTCCAGAGGTCTTGAAGTTAAATCCCAGCAACTATATGGTGGCTCACAACCATCTGTAATGAGATCTGATGCCTTCTTTTGGTGTGTCTGAAGACAGCTATAGTGTATTTACATATAATAAATAAATAATTCTTTTTTAAAAGAGTTTCCATGGCTATGGTGTGTTTTCACAGCCATAGAAACCCTAAGAGAGCTCATCTTCATTGTAGACCTGGGAATAGTTGGGGTAATTGAGATTATTTTTTTAAATAAAAATTTCAGATCACAGCTCTCTTTGTATTGATATCTATTGAAGATACTTTCCTAGAATTTATATATTTCATTATTTCTTGGCATTTTGGTTCCTTTTACTTGGTTTTGGTTATAGTAGATGTCATATTCTTTGTTCTCTGATTTCTTTTTTCATTTCTGTGTTTTGTAACTTAAATCTCTGTTCAGTTCTCTGATTTCACTGTTCAGCTGAGGATCTGTCCCAAGCATGAATAATGTAAAATAGACAGACATTGGTGAGTGCATAGAAGAATTTGAGTAAAATGTCTTCTCTTTCAAAAATTCAAGGAACATTCTGAAATATATGGGAGATTGTTTTTCAGCTTTGGCTGACAACAGAATCTGAGGGTCTCTTGAATTTTTAGCCCTGCTGGTTTTCTGCTGGTCTGTATCAGTTCCCCCATCCTCTGACATACTTCAGCAATGTAAGTAAAAGGAGGAAGAAAATTAGGAAATGTAACTGCCTGCAGTTATATCGAACGGGTTACCTGGAAGGGAAGCTGGAGATGTATGGGAAGGCGGCAAAAAAGAGACGGAAAACCAAGATAACACCTGCTATTCAAGTTCTCTAAGTTTAATGGAGAACTCCCAATATATATAGGCAGGGAGAAAAGTCTGGAAGCTTCTCAGCAGAATCAGTTCAGTTGCTCCACAGGTGACTAGTGTTTTTCAGGAAACTGCTGGTCCTTGAAGAATAGGCTTCACCTTTGTCTAAGCACTCCACCCTAGGTCGAGGGGATTATGGCTGACACAGGAGTTCCCGCTCAAAGGCTGGGAGAGGAACTTCACATATGGTCCATATCACGTTCCTGCCAGGTGGCATGGCACTTCAATAAGGCTCTCTACAAGGAAACTCACCTCCAGCCAGCACACTTCTCTGTACTTTGATAGCTTTACTCAGTTGGATTCCTTTTTCCCTGTGTCCCTAGGTAGTTGTTTTTGTGTTTTGTCTACTTTTTGATGTAATTTTGTTGTTGTTGTTGTTGGTGGTGGTGAATTGTTCTCATAGCAGAAGGACAGATGGCCGTGTAGAGAAGGCACAGGGAATAGAAATGAAGAATTCACAGTTAATAAATGTCAGCTGGCAATATTGGCAAATGAGATATAATGAATATATTAATCAATAAATAAGGTAGTAAGGCCCTTCTTCATTGCAGCTTTTAGCTAACTTTATATTAATTAGTATCAGCTATTTTTTTTTACTTTGCCCTATATAATTATATCGATAACTTAATTTGAGGCATTAAGTATATACAAAAGAACTAGTTTACATTATGTCCTAACAAGAGAAGCCTTGTGCCCAATTTCAGATCAAACTGAAATAAGAAATAATAGGAGTGGGTTTTCTTTACCTAATCATTGCAGATGACATACTCATTACTAATCTAGAAAGCAGATTCTTCCTCATGTTTCTGAGGTTATTTTTTCTGAGACTGTTGCTCAACGTGATTAATCATGATTGGACTAAATGAATATTGATAATTATGATTATAGATTTATGCCAGGAAGCAAGATTTTTTAAAAATGAAAATAAAAATAAGCTGCAATACCACACATTTTGTCAATTTAGACTTGTTTGTAACAAACGTCTACACTGTGGGATGGGTCTTAAAAAGAGGCACATAGATCAATGTAGCAAAACAGTAGACTATGGTAGAAATTCATACTGAGCCCAGAAGCCCTAATTACTCAAGGCACAATTAGCAAGTCAAATGATTCCCAAGAAGAAGAAAGGAGAGGACCCTGGGCCTGTAAAGATTGGATCCAGTTTTGTAGACCCAGAACAGAGAAATCAGGGAGGGGGAGGGGGGAATGATTGGGGAATAGTTGTGGGGGAGAGGAATTATGGGACGTATGGTGGGGGGAACTGGGAAAGGGGAAAGCCTTTAAAATGTAAACATAGAATATAGAAAATAAAAATGAAAAAAAAAAAAGAAGTGAAAAAGTATACAATAAACATGATACCATTGACAATGGAAATCCCAAGAAGTCTCAGCTCAAAAGGAAGAACTACTAGCAACTAAGGAATGCTTAGTGTGAGAGAAATAGACTTCTCCAGGGATGAGCACTCCAATTGGTTGGCTAATACCACATGTTCCTGCTAAAAATATACATACAAATAGCATTATACAGACTAAGCAGGCTGTGTATATGTATTTTTATAATCTCTATTTCTCTCTGTATCTTTCACTCTCTCTGAATCTCTCACTCTCTTTCTCTTATTTGGTCTCATTCTCTCATTCTCTCTCTCTCTCTCTCTCTCTCTCTCTCACACACACACACACATACACACACACACACACATACACACACACACACACACTAATTAGTTAAAACAGAGGCTATGAATTTGAAAGAGAGTAAGAAGGGAATGTGAGAGGATTTGAAAAGTGATAAGGGAAAGAAAAGTAGTAAAAGTCCAAAGAAAGGACATAATTTAAAAAAACAGATATTGGAGAAAACACAGCCTCTGTAACAAACAGTGATAGGAAAACTAATGGATCAAATATCTGAATGTAGGACCTGAAACTATATAGTCATTAAGAAAAAATTATAGAAAACACATAGAAAACATGTAGACATAGACCAGGACTTTTTGAAGTATAAGAAACTCTTTGCTCAGGAAATATGGTCAAATAGTCAACAAATGGGACCTCCTGAATTTAAGAACCACCAACAACAGCATGTCAGGAAAAAGACATACAACAGAAGTGGAGAAAATCTTGGACATTTACTTATCTGACAGCAGAATAATACCTGGACTACACAAGAAGATGCTGCCTCAGTAAATGAAATCTTTCAAAACTGTACATAGGAAAGACAATGGTGTTCTCTTCTTCATATTGCCGCTTTAGTTCCAATAATTTGAAAACCACTTAATGAATGTGTTCTGAAGAGGATTGTGATTTTCCTGAAGCAAATATTTAAATCATTACTATCATGAGGAACTTTATAAAGGCAGAATGTTAGCTTGAGATTAAGCTTGAAAAATCTTTTATCATCTGCTTCAAATGTACAAATAATATTATTTGTGGCATTATAAAAATGGCAATTGTATTAGTCTGGGTTCTCTAAAGTCACAGAACGTATGGGCAGTCTCTATGTAGTTAGAGAATTTGTCGATGACTTACAGTCTGTAGTCCAACTCCCCAATAGTAGTCAGCAGCAGCTGTGGATGGAAGTCCAAGGATCTTGCAGTTGCTCAGTCCCACGAGGCAAGCCGGCAAGGAAGAATGAGTCTTCCTTCTCTCAATGTCCTTATATATGTCTCCAGTAGAAGGTGTAGCCCAGATTAAAGGTGTGTGTATCCATGCCTTTAATCCCAGATATCTTGAACTAGAATCCATAGCCATAATCTGGGATTAAAGGTGTATGTGCCCATGCCTTTAATCCCAGATGATCTTGAACTGGAATCCATAGCCACCATGCTTCAAGATCTCCATGCTAAGTCCAGGTCAAAAATTTATATCTCTGAGCCTCCGGATTAGGATCATAGGTGAGCCTTCCAATTCTAGATTGTAACTCATTCCAGATATAGTCAAGTTGACAACCAGGAATAGCCACTACAGCAATATTTATTAAAATCAGTATTACATTAATAATAAATATTATAAATGAGGAGAATATAGTTTATTATGTGAAATAGTAAATTAAAGAAAAAGCTTTTGATCAGGGCTCAAGTAGTGTTTACCAGTATGCTCTGCTATCAAGTCCCTAAATTATCATATGTAGTCTTTGGACTAATTCTAAAGCAAAACCTATACTCACACTATAAATAAAACTCTATCTCCTTCCTTGACAGTATTTTCATATCTTCATATATGTATATATAGATATATATGTATGTATGTATGTATATATGTTATTTTATGTAGAGATTTGTCTCTTTCAACCAACCTATTTGTAAATTTAGTTTTTGTATTTGTGTGAACTCATAAATATTTGTTTTATTTGCCCCAATACAGCATTGGTCAGTTGCTTAATGATATTTTAATTACTTAATCTAGTGCTTTACTGTTCATTTGATCCTTCAAGTTGTCCCAGCTTTGGGCATTGTTGGTATTTATACTCTGTGAGTTTATCTCCTTTTAACATGACTGTATCCAGAAAACTTAAAAATAAACCAAGAAAAATTCTATAATTAAAGATATTCTGAATGCAAGTATGATTGGCTTGCTGAAAGAGACAATTTGCACAGTAAAATTAATGGCATTTTATCTCCTAAGAGTAAGCAGGAGTTGATTCTTTGTGAGAGCTAATTTTATGTGAGTTACTAGATGATCTTCCTTATACTGGACAGAAAATGCCACTTTACTCCCTGTTCTCAGTCTTATGCTCTGCTCAGCTGGCCGGGACCTATTGCATTAATGACTGTTTCTGTCACACAGAATTCTTTCTTTGAGCATATGTAAGACAAAACCTTCCATCTTCTTTTTCCGCTACCCACAAAAGAGGGGTTGATTGGCCTGAATATTTCTGAGAACTAGAAAGAGAGCAAGAGTTAGAGAGTGGGAGAGGAATTCATTTTCAGGTAAAGGTAGACAGCTGATACATTCTCTTATGAACAAATACTCTACACAAGCCGCACCAAAGTGTTTGCGAATATATATGTGATGTTATACACAAAGTTCATCAAACCTTAATGATATCTTTTCATTTTTCTTTTATTTGAGAAAATATAACTGCATGTATGTAGTATTTCCTAAGAAAATTTATACATGTATCATATAACATATGATGTTGAAAACACTGTGGGTAGTGTGATAATTTTCTATAATTGGAGCTTTACACATTGAAGCTCATTGAAAATTGTAGATACATCTAAAGACACATAGGCATGCTATCTTGTCTAGTCATGAGAATCCAGGACCTATGAGATAATGAATTAGGCCTGGATCCTCTAAGGTCCTTATTCAAAACCTCAGGCATCAAGAAACTGTCCAAGAATTGGGATCGTCAATGATAACTTTTCTCCTTTGCATCTCTACCTCTCCTTTTCACAGATAAAAAGAGGAGATGCTGAAAATGTGAATTCAGCACTCTGAAGATTTCCTCTAGAACAAAAACACAATTATGGTGGCTACTGTGGAAGTCAACTCCTTTGGATTCGTGAATGGTAAGGCACACATTCCAGAATAATTGAAGGAATGAAAGTGTACTGTGTGTAAACAGAACCATTCATGGGACAGAGCCCATGAATCTGTCCCAAATAAAAGAGAAAATAAAATAAAAGATCAAATAAAAGAGAAAAAAAGAAATCATCCGCTTTCTCGGTTTCTAGATCTACCTACCTAGTGTCTGCCACTCCTTGGACAAGAGCTGGTCCTGCCCCCCTACACTATCTTATTACCCATGAAGGACTGTTGCTCCAAACAACTATGAGCAAAAGAAACATTTTCTCAAATTGCTTTTTATCAGGTTTTTTTTTTTTAAAAAAAATGGAAATAGTAGCTAAACTAGTAAGGAAGAGAGTTACTTGGTTATCTTTGACCAAAGAAAGAATACTCAATCTGCAGTTATGGTGTGTTATTACAGAAATAACTTAGACAGGAAGCTCAAGGCAGAGGCTTTTCTCTCAGGTAGCCAAGTGGTAACAAAGTCTTGAACTTCAAACACAGTAATAACAATTAACAGTAGGCAATAGTTTGAGGCAAATCTAAGAAACAAGACCAAAAAAAAAAAAAAAGCAGTAGGTGGAGATATAAGAAAAGGGGGGAACACTGGGGTATACTGGGAGATAGGGTGGGGGATGATCAGACTTCATGTGCATAGCCTTAAATGCTGTCTGCACATTACTTTAAATAACAAAACAACACAAGCCTACTTTGCTGTTCAATAAAGGCTCAAATTCACAAGAATGTTTTAGTGATCTGAGGTATACCATCATGTCTAGAATTAACACTATGAAATTGTGTGCTTTATAACTTCTTGAGAAAGACCTCATAGTGAATGTGATAATGAGAAAAATCTGTACTTTTGTTGTAAACGTTGCTTCTACAGAGTTTGGATTATGACATTCCTGTTTAAATTTTCTTTTTTCTCATTCCCATGTCAGCTTCTAGGTTTTGGTTATAGTTAACACAAGTCTTACACAGAGTTTATGACCTGATTGAGTTGTCAATTTGGTTATTGATTCCTTGACATTTTGTTAATAGGCTGCTTTATTACATGAAGTTAACAAAAATCTCTTGTTTGCCAAATATTTTGTAGTTCAGCAACAATTGCTCATAGGAAGGAAAGGAAGAGAGAGCTAATGGCAGACCACCCAGTCCATTTTCCTGTTTACTTTGTTCCTTCCCTGTCCTCTCTGGCCTGTCTCAGTTCCTTCCCTCACTTGTACCCTTGATAATAGTCAAACCCTTGTTCTTATTCTGTCTCCTACAGAGAAGCACATTCTTTTCAGTTTTAAATGATGTAGGAGCTCTTTCTTCTACCAGGAATTCATGGGGCTTATTATGAAAGGGTACATTGCGTGACAGTTTGAAAATAAAACTAATTAGCTCTAAAAATATAATCCTTTCAGTTCAAGCATTCTATATTTTCAATAATAACAACAGAAATGCTCATTTTTACAGTGGCGAGTACATCATTGAAAATGCAAAATATTAATAATAGTAATGAAAAATTATGACATAAATAAATTTCATGACCTTGAAGCCTGAAATAAACATTTCTCTGGTTTCTATTTTTATATTTTAAAATTGAGTCATGCAAAAGAATACATTAAAATCACATCTGAAGATTACAATAATATATGTTGAATTCTAAAAATGATTTAAACATTGCAGAGAAGACAGATTTAATGAGAATTCAGCTCAAATCTCACTAGAGATAGTGAATACAAGCTAGCCAGAAATTCCATTTGCAAGTGTCTGGACTCCTGCTAGGCATTTCCTGCACATTCAAAGCTAATCACAAACATCTCCAATTAGCACCAGAGGACATTGAAAAAGGTGAAAGAGTGTTAGTGTGCACTTGCATGCAGATGCTGCTACCAAAGAAAAGCTCATTGCAGCCAGCCTTCAGAGACAGCAACCTTTTTTTGTAGGAGAGATTTGCATATTAAGAAAGGAATTAGGATATTTACAAGACACTTTTCAGTATTCACTAAACAGAAAAAGCTCCCCTTATTCTTAAAACCTTTGCTTTTTTGTGGGTATAAATTCTTCATGCTCTCTTCCAAAGGCCATAAAATTGTTTCACTTTATCCAGGTTTATTACGATATTGAATCTTAATGAGAAACTCATATTAAAAGTACTTTCTTATATCATTTCAAGAACTGGTGTTGAAAGAGCAAGCTTTTTCTTGACATATGCAAGTACCATTAATTATCATTGCATGAGCTCATCATTGTCATTAGAAATCATCTCCTATCCTCTACACAAGGTCATTTGCTTAAGAAAGGTAAAACATCATGCCCACATGCCACCAATACATTTTCCAAAACTTGGTTGCTTATTTTTACAATTCTCTACTTGGGTGCATACCAGCTTGAATTTTATTGAAACATTTTATCTTTTCAAAGTCCAATGTCTTGAGATATTTTAACACTTACTTCACTATAGTAATTGATCACATATGTATAAATTTGTCATATTTTTATATTAAAATCCTTAGGTGAATTAAATATTGCTATTGGTGGACATACTAAGTCTAAAGTGGGCCAACTGCAAAATAAGAAACAAATTTATAATTTCTAGGCTGCTCCCTTTGTGGTTGAATTTAGTTCTAGGAGGAGGGGTTGTTTTGTATTGTTTTTTTATTGAAAAATTTTCTGACTCTGTGTGCAGTCATCTTGACACTCCAGTTCTTTTGAGGTAATTATCAGAAAGAAGCATTTGCCCACTTCAGACTCATTTCCAATACATGTTGGAATAAGATATCATATTGTGAATTTCCAACAGAAATTTATTTTATTCATTGACTAGCAATATTAGATTTACAAAGGTGGACCATGGTTTACAGTTCAGGTGAGATAATTTAATCCTAAAAATTTTATTTGCTGTAAAAAGTATGTGTCAACGATCTGAAGCTATTTTTTACAGGAAGGCAGAACAGTCCAGGAAATGAATAGGTAAGAAGTTTGCCTTAAATTGGAACAACGACAGTTTGTTAATTTTAAGGAAAAGAAGTAGAAATAGCGTGACCCTAGAAACACAACATGGCTACGTTTTCTTCAGCTCACATGTGCAGGATCTTCTGAAGCTCGCTAGGATCAGATGCCCACGGTGGCAAATAGGTATGTCTCACATTCAGAAAAACAGATATGGGCTGAGTAACATAGGACTGACTAAGGGGGGCTCTGGGATGGCTCTTTGGATACAAACAATCTATGGGGGTGACCCTAGCTGAGAGTCATTCCAATAAGAGATATGGAGACTTATGTGGCCACCTCCTGTAGGCAGATAGGATTTCCAGTGGAGGACATCAATGCTCCCACAAAACCATCACCCCCAAATTTGTCCTGCATACAAGATATGCTGGAATAAAGATGGACTAGAGGTTGAGGGAATAACCAATCAATAATATCCTCATTTTGAGATCCATCCCATGTGAGAGTCAACCCCTGACACTAGTAATGATACTCTGCTGTATTTGCAGATAGTATCCTAACACACACACACACACACACACACACACACACACACACACAGAAAGAGAGAGAGGGGGGCATGATTAAAATTCTAAGAAAAAAGTCCATGAAATCTATATTATTCAAATATGAGTTGTCAAAGTACTCATGTAAAATTAAAAAACTAAAAATTCCTATTGAAAAATGAAGAAGTAAGTTGTGGGACTATCAGAAATGTAACTTCTTTGGGATTGAAATTTGATTGGTATAAGAAATCCTCAACTCTTTATCTGAAAATAAATGACCAGAGGTCTGTTTGCTCAGATTCCTGTTACACAGCTACAACTTATATTTACTATTATTGCTTGACCAGAACAAGGATGACATTTGGCTTCATTATCTTGTCAGCATAATAGGCACAACACTGGGACATTACACATTTCTTCTTCCCTGCTCTGACAACATTGCATCATGGTCATCTTTTGCTACATAACTCATATATGTGTGTGTATGTGTGTATGTACAGTCTGCGACTTGTATCAATGAAATTTCCACATCTTTCTCACAATTTTTAACATAAGGCACATTTGAACTGTACTTTTTATATTGGTAGAAGAATTGTTAAGTTTGATCTAGAAAATAGGTAAATCTTTTAAGTAAACATGTATTGTACAGTAAGACACTGGATTACACGGTTTAGGGAAGAGTGCAAGTATCTTTTACTTGGTGATAATATGGCTGTGCAAGGTCTCTATGGGTATTTCCTATACAGTGAGTTACTTTCTCATCCTCATAATGCTATATGCCCCTTCCATTCTAGAAATCATTCAACCTGATAAAATGAAAAATACATGACATGCTTCTAACATTATGATTCAAAGGTTGGGGTCAATTGAACAAAATACTTTGTTTGCAGGGTACATGAGTAAGATAAACTATTCCTATGTTGATATATGGATATAGAAAGGTCCACAGAGCATCCTCTGATCACAATTTTTAAATTAAAAATTGTACTGTCTTTCAAATTTTTATATACTATATTTTAATGATATTCATCCCTTATCTCCTATTCTTACCTCCTCTCCTATCTATATCTGCTTCCATTTCTCCCTAATTTCACGTTCTTTTTTCTTCCAATTATTTATTTATATATTTGTCATTTGTTTATATTTAATAACCTTTTGACTTCAGTCCATGCTATCTACTTACTTCTGGGTGTGGACTATATACTAGAGTGTGGTAAATATACAAGGAGTCACACCCCTCAAGAAAACTGACATTCTTTCCTATAGAAATTGAAGAAAACCACATAAGAAGAGGAAAAAAAATAAGTCAATCATATGTATATAATATTCCTAGTCAGTTTGAAGAGTTACAACAAAAACACATATTCTAGATGAGTTAACTTAAAGCATTTTACTGTTCAGCCTGACATCATCTAGGCAAACATCAAAATACTTATAGATATTGAATACATACCTGTAATTGCAGCACTCAAGAGGCAGTGGTAGAAGGATATCAAGTTTGGGGACAGCCAGAGCTATATGTGGAGAACCTGTCTCACAATAAAGAAATTAATAATACGCTGTTAGATCTGGCTCCTGCTGAGTTGTGCTTTCTGATTTGCTGATATCCTGAGCTCTCATTGCTTCCTCACAAGATGATGAGTAAAATGTGTGTGTGAGTGTGAGTGTGTGTCTGTGTGTGTGTGTGTGTGTGTGTGTGTGTGTGTCTGTGTGGTGGGGAGGTGGGTACAAGGGATCGGGGAGGGATGAACAGGGGCAAGGTATCTCATTTGCTTATCAAGACACAGATACCATTTTAAGTTATCTTCTTCTGTTACTTCACAAAGGCCGTGTTCACCAATATTATCATATTGGGCATTATAATTTTAGCAAATGTGTTTTGGGGAAATGACAAACATATTTAGTCTATAATTATACTCTTCAGTGTAATTGCAAAATTAAAAATATAAATTAAGTAAAAGATTAAATTCTTAGGATACTGACTAGCACATGTAAATATACAAGATGCAGTTATAGTAGTGCTCAGAGGAAAATGCATAGCTCTAAGTATATTGCTGTAAAATCAGAAAAGATAATAAATATGCTAGCTTTGCATTTTACTCATTGAACTAGAAATATTCTTAGAGTACTAATATAGAAGTTATAAGGACTTTTGATGATGTTTATAAGAATATAGAAGGGATTTTTGCTCAGTGTAGACAAGGCAATAGATATACAATTGTCTAACTAAAAAAAATCACTGATAAATATTTCTTAATATTGAATGATATTAATTCAACTGCCCCCATTTTCCTGTCTCCATCTATTTTGCTCATATTATGTAGAGTTCTTCTAAGATATTTTATTAATATTTATTAATTTGAGCATCTTTTAGTTGTGACTAAAAATCAATCCTCAGCTTTTTGTTTTTTGTTGACACTACTACATTATAGTTTACTGTATTACATGTGTGTATAGTCAATTCCACAGTGAAATTAAAAACAACAACAAAAACAGTTTAGACACTTGTAGTTTTAATAGTTGCAAAGACTTTAAAACTATGCTATTGGATTTCCTGTTGAGTGCTATCTAGTCAGTAGGATACATTTTTATGTCTTTGTTCTAAACTTATGTTCTCTTCTGACTTCCATCACAGAATTTGATGAATTGCTATTCGTTGGCAGTTTTTGCAGTGTTCACTTGGCTTAATAGTACAGATTCTCTGGGAGGAGATGCTCAAAAATAGGACAGAAAGATGGCAGAATGCATGTGGGAAGTGCTTGTGAAGGACAAGCAGGAAGCTGCTGGAGTAAAAAAGATAAGATGGCTTCTTTGGACCACAGTGGGGGTCTGACTACTGTGAAAGCAATGGGGAGTATCTTTCTGGAAATTTCTTATTTTGCCAGAATTTTATAGCAAGGTTTCAGCCAGACCGGTAAGTATATTTTGAGGCAAAAGCTTCATATAGTCTAGAAAAGAAGGTATATTATTACCATGCCATACTTAGATAATTGTTGGACACATTCCACTGGGTCTATGAACCTTGAGTCAGTAATGCTTGATACAGAAAAGCACTATCTGTGTCTTCAGCTGATTAATTCAAGTAAAACTAAAACTGTTTTAATAACCTTATTTTGTGGCATTCCCTGAGCACTTGATTATAAAAGATATACTTCTTGGCACACACATCTTTTTTTTTAAACAATACTTAATTTTAAAAAAATTTTTCACTGTAAGTACACCCTAGAGTTAGATAAGCTAAATGTGTCCATTTGCGCTTATGTGTAATGCTGCAGTGACTAGGTTAGTTTTTGCCTTGCCCAAGTTTTGATGCTTTTTCAGGGTAAGAATGCAACCTTTGCATATCATAAAAATGATGTGTCACTGAATGTAAAGCTATTTTGTCATAAGTAATTTCCCCACTTACCTCGTAGACCTCCTTTTGTTTCCAGTGTACAGAATATCCCTGTGATGAATGCAATGGTCAATTACTTTGTTGTACCCTTTACCAAATGGTTGCTGTGGTACCTGGATTAGCCCCATCCACTTGTTCTTCTGCATGTTTTCCCCAATCACTTTTCCTCCATTCCTTCCCAGTGTGTAAATCAATCATAGACTGCTGACCTTACTAAGTAAGCACTATATTGTTGAGTGATGTCTAAAACCCTGAAATTTTCCTTAAAGTCCAGGAACCAATGAGAATTATTTTGATTCACCAATATAAACAAAATATGCACCCAGAAAACTATAACTTCTTTATGCTTTTAGATTTGTGACTTAAAATATATTTGAAAAATTTAGCTTACCTAATTCTGAATATTTCTTTTAGTTATTTTGACTTAATGTTCCAAGAACATGATTTTCCATAAGTTGATTTAGTTTTATTTCTTCTGAATTATCTTCTTTTAAGTCATTTTTCTTATTTATTTCTATTTTATTTGTACTTTGTGTTCTGATATTTTCAGTAGTATATTTTCTTTCTTCATATAATTTTCAATATTGTTTAATTCTATGATTTTATTTCTCATTTATTTCCTTAGCTCTGCCACTTCAAATTTCATACCATCTGTTCTTTTATGATCTTTCTGATTACTACTTTGAGTTCCTCTTGAAAAAAATAGCTACTGAATCATTGCATTTTGTTTTTATCCAGGAAACTAAATTTGTTCATAGTTTTTCATCCTGCTTCACGACAATATTTCCAAGTCAATATTATGCTCTGCTATGCATTCATACTTTCACGTTTCTCTTCGACTTTTTAAAATATGCACTCTACATTGACCTCTGTTCAAATATATTCACCTTGGAGTGAGATCGGTTCTTCTGGAAGCTAGGTTTTATAATTATTTCATATAAAAGAAAAGAGAAGAAGGGTTGAGTGTTATCAGGATCTCCTGACCATTGCCAGTGAACTGCATGAAAGTATATACTTGTGACCTCTGATGAGCTTCTTCCCAGAGAGCAAAATGGAGTATCTACCACCACCCCTTCTTCATCTCCTCTTCCACACTCAGCTTGGCTGAGTGAACATTCAAAATATTACTATCTACATCCCACAGTTAACTCTGTTCCTTCCTCCTGCTAGGTAAATCAATCCTGGGTAATTGCTAATAAAGATGCTGCTAACCATGTCTACTCATTAGAGACTCTCATGCGGAGAGTCAGAGCATATGCTCCCTTTGTTGGGCAGAGCTGACTGATCTCCCCTCTGGGAATCTTAACATGTTCTCCTATGCTCACACGTATGGTTCTCTGTGATGCTTGGAGACATCTATTACTATTGCTTTTTATTTATCACTGCACAATTTTATTGATTTTGAATGAGATCTAAGCAATTAATAGGAAAGAAATATATCTGCTGAGTCATTTTAGAATTGTTGTCCTGTTGATGACAGTTTCTCTCTGTTTCCAAAAGGTGCCCTGCATAAGAGTTGAACTTATGTATCTGCATGAGACAAGTCATTTTTCTTGTGTTTTTATGGTAAATCTCATCAGTATTATGTGTACTGCTTCGATATACATAAGTGTGAGGCTGATCTTTGTTGTCAACTTGATACATTTGAGAAAGTGAGGAATTTCTCCCACTAGATTGATTTTGGACATGTCTTTAGGGCATGTTCTTGATTGCCAAGAGGTCATCCCGGACCACTGTAAATAAAAGATAGGTGGCTGAAGGTGAGATAGGGAGTGAGCCAGTAAGCAGTGCTCCTCTGTAGCCTCTCCTATAAGCTCTTACCTTGAGTTCCTGCCATAGCCTCACTCAGTGATGGATTGTAACTGTAAAGGAAATAAACCCTTTTCTCCCCAAGTCACTTTTACTCATTGTATTTATTAAAGCAGCAAAAATCAAACTAGAACAAAGTATGTGTTCATATTAATTCTATCAGATTAATTATCAGCAGATGAAATTGTTGTTGGCTAAGCAAAAATTGTTTTCATCTAATGGATACATTCTTTCTAAAAGCATCACTCTGACAAAATATTTAGTTCAAAGGAACCATACTGAAACATATGCTGCTAACTAATTTTCTTTGAATGAAACCCTGAGGAAGTTCTATATTTGGCCATTGTTTTGCTGTTGTTCTTGTTTTGTTTGTTTGAGACAGGGTTTCTCTGTGTAGGTCTGGCTGTCCTGGAACTCACTCTATAGACCAGGCTGGCCTTGAACTCTGAGATCTGCCTACCTCTGTCTCATGAGTGTTAAGATTAAAGACATATGTCATCACCACCTGGCTAATAGAAAGGTTTACTAAAATGCAAGAAGTAAATACCTCTTAGGAAGTTTTTGACATTTACAAGGTTGACAAGACTCCTCCCCAAGATTGTACAATTCTGTGCAGCTCCTGTGGAAAGAATACTTTCCATAGGCTGAGCATTCCAGAGGGAACTCTGACCTACAGAGATTCCTGTAATCATGCAGGGACAATGTAGCAGATCCATGTGTGTGTGAAAAAAATTTTTCCTATGAAAATTTAATAAATGCATTTGCTCACCAAAATGAATTTTGGTAGAATCATTACTTTCATTAGCTGTGTGTTCCATATCTGGAATGAGTGAATTTTTAGACATATGCTCACAAATCTTCTGTGAGTTAACACAACAGTTGTGTGTGTGTATGTGTGTGTGTATGTATGTATGTATGTATGTGTGTGTGTGTGTGTGTGTGTATGTATGTATGTATGTGTGTGTGTGTGTCTGTGTGTATGTTTATGTGCATTTGTGTGTCTGTGTATGTTATATGTCTGGACATTTTATATGATAAATAATATCTGTATGTATATAGATATATCAGATATAATATATAATATATGTAATACCTTCCTCTGAGAGTATTAAGAATAAGCTAGCACATACAGGTCATTATCACCAATATGACCAGAACTTTAAGTAGTAACCACAATTTCTTCTTCTTTTTTGTTTACAATTTATTTATTTTTTAATTTTATTTTCTATATTTTTTGTTTACATTCCAAAGGCTTTCCCCTTTCCTAGTACCCCCCTCACCATGTGTCCCATAAGTCCTCCCCCATCCCCCACACATTCCCCAATCACCCCCAACCCTTTCTCTGTTCTTGTACTCTCCTGGAAGACTGGAACCAGTCTTTTCTGGACCAGTGTCCTCTCATTCCTTCTTCTTGGGAATCGTTTGATTTGCTAATTGTGCCTTGAGTATTCAGAGCTTCTGAGCTCATTAATATCCACTTATCAGTGATTGCATTTCATGTGTTTCTTTTGTGATTGGGTTAACTCACTTAGGATGATATTTTCCAGATCCAACCATTTGCCTACAAATTGCATGAATTCATTATTTTTAATTGCTGAGTAGTATTCCATTGTATAAATATACCACATTTTCTGTATCCATTCCTACTTTGAGGGACATCAGGGCTCCTTCCAGCTTTTGGCTATTATAAATAAGGCCGCTATGAACATAGTGGAGCATCTCTCTTTATTGTATGCAGGGGAATCCTCTGGGTATATGCCCAGGAATTGTATGACAGGGTCCTTTGGAATCATCATGCCCAATTTTCTGAGGAACTGCCAGACTGATTTCCAGAGAGGTTGTACCATCTTGCATTCCCACCAACAGTGGAGGAGTATTCCTCTTTCTCCACATCCTCTCCAGCACCTGTTGTCTCTTGAGTTTTTAATCTTAGCCATTGTGACTAGTGTGAGTTGGAATCTCAGGGTTGTTTTGATTTGCATTTCCCTGATGACTAATGATGTTGAACATCTCTTAGGTGCTTCTCAGCCATCCAAATTTCTTCTGGTGAAAATTCCTTGTTTATCTCTGTACCCCATTTTTAATAGAGTTATTTGGTTCTTTGGGGTCTAATTTCTTGAGTTCTTTGTATATATTGGATATTAGCCCTCTGTCGGATGTGGGGTTGGTGAAGATTTTTTCCCAATTTGTTGGTTGTTGTTTTGTCCTTCTGACAGTGTCCTTTGCCTTACAGAAACTTTGTAATTTTTTGAGGTCCCATTTGTCAGTTCTTGATCTTAGAGCATAAGCTATTAGTGTCCTGTTCAGGAACTTTCACCCTGTGCCTATGTCCTCCAGGGTCTTCCCAAGTTTCTTTTCTATTAGTTTCAGTGTGTCTGGCTTTATGTGGAGGTCCTTGATCCACTTGGAGTTGATCTTAGTACAAGGTGATAAGAGTGGGTCAATTTTCATTCTTCGGCATATTGACTTCCAGTTGAACCAACACCATTTGTTGAAAAAGCTATCTTTTTTCCACGGGATGGTTGTAGCTCTTTTATCAATGATCAAGTGACCATAACTCTGTGGGTACCTTTTTGGGTCTTCAGTTCTATTTCACTGACCTACTTGCCTGTCATTGTACCAATACCATGCAGTTTTTAACACAGTTGCTCTGTAGTACTGCTTGAGGTCAAGGATATTGATTCCCCCAGAAGTCCTTTTATTGTTGAGAATAGTTTTAGCTATCCTGGGTTTTTTGTTACTCCAGAAGAATTTAAGAATTGCTCTTTCTAGATCTATAAAGAATTGATTTGGGATTTTGATGGGGATTGCATTGAATCTATAGATTGCTTTTTGGCAAGATGGCCTTTTTTATTATATTGATCCTGCCAATCCAAGAGCAAGAAATATTTTTCCATCTTCTGAGGTCTTCTTCGATTTCTTTCTTCAAGTACTTGAAGTTTTTGTCATACAGATCTTTCACTTGTTTGGTAAGAGTCACGCCAAGATACTTTATATTGTTTGTGGGTATTGTGAAGGGTGTTATTTCCCTAACTTCTTTTTCAGCCTGCTTGTCCTTTGAGTACAAGAAGGCTACTGATTTGCTTGAGTTGATTTTATAACCAGCCACTTTGCTGAAGGTGTTTATCAGCTGTAGGAGTTCTCTGATAGAGTTTTTTGGGTTGCTTAAATATACTATCATATCATCTGCAAATAATGGTAGTTTGACTTCTTCCTTTCCAATTTGTATCCCTTTGACTTCCTTATATTGTCTAATTGCTCTTGCTAGAACTACAAGTACTATATTGAAAATATATGGAGAGAGAGGGCAGCCTTGTCTAGTCCCTGATTTTAGTGGGATTGCTTCAAGTTTCTCTCCATTCAGTTTGATTTTTGGCTACTGGTTTGCTTTATATCACTTTTATTATGTTTAGGTATGGGCCTTGAATTCCTGTTCTTTCCAGGACTTTTAGCATGAAAGGATGCTGAATTTTGTCAAATGCTTTTTCAGCATCTAATGAGTTGACCACGTGGGTTTTTTTTTTTTTTTAGTTTGTTTATGTAGTGGATTACATTGATGGATTTCCATATATTGAACCATCCCTGCATCCGTGGGATGAAGCCTACTTGATCATAGTGAATGATAGTTTTGATGTGTTCTTGGATTCGGTTGGCAAGAATTTTATTTAGTATTTTTGCATCAATATTCATAAGGGAAATTGGCCTGCAGTTCTCTTTCTTTGTTGGATCTTTGTGTGGTTTTAGTATCAGCATAATTTTGGCTTCATAGAACGAGTTGGGCACTATTCCTTCCATTTCTATTTTGTGGAATAGTTTGAAGAGTCTTGGTGTTAGGTCTTCTTTGAACGTCTCATAAAATTCTGCACTAAAACCATCTGGTCCCGTACTTTATTTGGTTGGGAGACTTTCTATAATGCTTTCTATTTCCCTAGGAGTTGTGGGACTGTTTAGCTGATCTAATTGATCCTGATTTAATTTTGATATTTGGTATCTGTCTAGGAAATTGTCCATTTCCTCCAGATTCTCCAGTTGAGTTGAGTATAGGCTTTTGTAGTAGAATCTGATGATTTTTTGAATTTCCTCAGTTTCTGTTGTTATATCCCCCTTTTCGTTTCTAATTTTGTTAATTTGGTTACTGTCTCTGTGACCATTGGTTCATCTGGCTAAGGGTTTATCTATCTTGTTGATTTTCTCAAAGAACCAGCTCCTGGTTTTGTTGATTCTTTTATGGTTCTCTTTATTTCTACTTGATTGATTTCAGCCCTTAGTTTGATGATTTCCTGTCTTCTACCCCTCCTGGGCAAATTAGTTTCTTTTTGTTCCAGGGCTTTCAGGTGAGCTATTAAGCTGCTAGTGTATGCTCTCTCCAGTTTCTTTTTGGAGGCACTCAGGTCTATGAGTTTTCCTCTTAGCACTGTTTTCATTGTGTCCCATAGATTTGGATAGGTTGTACCTTCATTTTCATTGAATTCTAAAAAGTTTTTGATTTCTTTCTTTATTTCTTCCTTGACCAAGGTGTCATTGAGTATTGTTCAGTTTCCATGTGTATGTGGGCTTTCTGTTGTTTTTCTTGCTATTGAAGACCACTTTTACTCCATAGTTATCTGATAGGAGGCATGGGATTAATTCGATCTTCTTGTATTTGTTGACATCTCTCTTGTGACCAATCATTTGTTCGATTTTGGAGAAGGTACCATGTGGTGCTGAGAAAAAAGGTATATTCTTTTGCTTTGGGATGAAATGTTCTCTCTCTCTCTCTCTCTCTCTCTCTATATATATATATATATATATATATATATATATATATATACACACACACATATATATCTGTTAAATCCAATTGGTCTAAAGCTTCAATTAGTTTCACTTTGTCCCTATTTAGTTTCTGGTTTCCTGATCTGTCCCTTGAGGATAGTGGAGTGTTGAAGTCACCCACGATTATTGTGTTAGGTGTAATATGTACTTTAAGCTTTAGTAGCGTTTCTTTTACAAATGAGGGTGCTCTTGCATTTGGAGCATAGATGTTCATTATTGAGAGTTTTTCTTGGTGAATTTTTCCTTTGACCAGCAAGATGTGACCTTCTGTGTCTCTTTTGATGACTTTAGGTTGAAAGTCAATTTTATCTGATATTAGAATGGCTACTCTGGCTTGTTTCCTGAGACCATTTGCTTGTAAAAATTGTCTTCCAGCCTTTTAGTCTAAGGTACTGCTTGTCTTTTACACTGAGATGTGTTTCCTGTATGCAGCAAAATGTAGGGTCCTGTGTCCATATCCAGTCTGTTAATCTATGTCTTTTTATTGGGGAATTGAGTCCATTGATGTTAAGAGATATTAAGGAATAGTAATTATTACTTCCTGTCATTTTTGATGTTATTTTTTTGTATATTAGCGTGGTGATCTTCTTTTGTATTTGATGAGAGGGGGTTTCTATCTTGATTCTTCTGGGGTGTGGTTTCCCTCCTTATGTTGATGTTTTTCCCCTATTATCCTTTGTAGGGCTGGGTTTGTGGAAAGATATTGTGCAAATTTGGTTTTCTCATGGAATATCTTGGTTTCTCCATCTATGACGATTGAGAGTTTTGCTGGGTATAGAAGTTTTGGCTAAAATTTGTGTTCTCTTAGAGTCTGCATGATATCTGCCCAGGATCTTCTAGCTTTCATGGTCTCAGGTGAGAAGTCTGGTGTAATCCTGATAGGTCTTCCTTCATATGTTACTTGGCCTTTTTCTCTTACTGCCCTTAATATTCTTCTTTTGTTTAGTACATTTGGGGTTTTGATTATTATGTGACAGGAGGTATTTCTGTTTTGGTCCAGTCTGTTTAGAGTTCTGTAGGCTTCTTGTATATTCATGGGCATCTCTCTCTCTTTAGGTTGGGGAAGTTTTCTTCCATAATTTTGTTGAAGATATTTGCTGGCCCTTTAAGTTGTATATAATCCCTCTCATCTATGCCTATACTCCTTAGGTTTGATCTTCTCATTGTGTCCTGGAATTCCTGGATGTTTTGGGTTACAAGCTTTTTGCATTTTGTATTTTCTTGGACTGTTGAATCAATGGTTTCTATGGTATCTTTGGCATCTGAGATTTTTTTCTTCTATCTCTTGTATTCTATTTTTGATATTTACTTCTATGGCCCCTGATTTCTCCCCCAGGTTTTCTATCTCCAAAGTTGTCTCTCTTTGTGATTACTTAGTTGTTTCTACTTCTGCTTTTTAGATCCTGGATGGTTTTGCTCAGATCTTCCACTTGCTTGTTTGTATTTTCATGTATTTCTTTAAGAGTTTTTTTGTGTTTCCTCTTTCATGACTTCTACTTGTTGGCCCATATTCTCCTTTATTTCTTTAAGTGATTTTTTTTGTACTTCCTCCTTATTGGCTTCTAATTTTTGATCCATATTCTCCTGAATTTCTTTAAGTGATTTTTGTGTTTGCCTTGAAAGGGCTTCATATGTTTGTCCATTTTCTCTTGTATTTCTTTAAGAGATTTATCTATGTGTTCTGCTATAAGCATCCTGACCAGTGATTTTAGATCCAAATCTGGTTTTTCTGGTGTGTTGGGGTATTCGGAACTTACTGCTGTCCGGGTACTGGGTTCAGATGCTGCCATATTGCCTTGATTTCTGTTAGTGACATTCCTATGTTTGCCTTTTGCCATCTGGTTATCTCTTGCCTTAGATAGTCTTGTAGTCACTAGCTGGTGCTTGAACCTCCTGTGGGCTTGAAAGGCTATTTCCCCACCACTGGATGACTGGGTTTCCCCTGGCACAGATTGCTGATGTGTTGTTCTCCTCTTGGGTGCTGTTAGACCCCTGGTGTATCTTGCTCTAAGCAATGTTATATTCGGTTATCTCTGTGGACCTGATGCTGCTTGTCTTCTCAGGTTCTGTTTGCTTAGTTTAGTCAGCAGCAAGGATGCTGTCTGCGGCCTCAGGGAGTGTGGAGTGTGGAGTGCAGAGTGCTGAGACCCCCAGAGGGCTGGGACCCACGCCCTGCTGGAACACAGGAACTGCTGCTCTGCCCAGCTCCCTTTCTTAGATGATTGGCTGGCGACCTGGTCCCTGGAGATCTTAACCTTGGGATATCTTGGGTATCTGGTTCTGCCAGCTCTGTCTAAGCAATGGCCACCAAGATGGTCATGGATGAGCCCATGCCTGGTTGGGGCCCAGGAACCCTGCTCTGCCCGGTTCGCTACTAGGCAGTCTTGAGCCCCCTAAGATCCCAAGTTCTGGATATCATGGGTACCTGGCTCAGCTCTCCTTAGTCCAGACTACTGCTAGGATGCTGGCGGTGGCAGCTGGGTCCACAATTTCTTCTTCTTATTATTATTTGGGTTGTCAATAAAATCACTGAGTCTTAGAAAATTAAGTGACAGTGAACAACCTAAGTCTTGTTCTTCCTATCACAGCTGAAATATTTAGCGAGGTTTAGCATCCAATGCCCTTGCTTTCTGTGCTCTGACAGTGAGCTGACCTTTTCCAGCTAACTATAGCCTCCATTGTAAAGCACAGATGCTTTTCTGTTAGCTACATAGTTTGAGCTCTACAGCATTGTTCCGTAAGTATTATTTTTCTTAAAATGAAATTAGCAGAAGCCACAGTTACTTTTTAAACATGAAATTTGGAGGGGATTTATAATTTTCTTCTTGTGTATTATCTGTTTAAATAATAAAAGAGCTGTAATTTTTCCACATTGACAAGATCCCTATTAAAATGATTCAGAAATTGCCCTTTTAAATATGCAGTGTGGCATATAACTCTGACAGCATATGTTTTATTTTGAAACTTGGCATATTGATTCTGTAACATTTTTCCATTTCTCAAATAAATTTTATGTTCCTATATTTCACTAATTTTCCATTTATTGTCTTGTGAAGGAACATAAGATGTCTGTTTGGTTTTCAACTCAATTGAAGTTAGCTCTGCGCATCATAAAGAGAAATAAGAGGAGAGAAGAAGAAGAACATGTAGCTTACTTTTTCACCAAATTTTTTGGCTAAAAAATTCTTTGTTTATGTGTGTGTGTGTGTGTGTGTGTGTGTGTAATCTTTTCTTAATGTATAGTCTATGGGACTATAATAAATGTACCCATGATAAATTTCTGACACAATATGCATTTGGACAGATGGCACAATATAAGCACTCTTAAGGTTAACCACACTGTATGGTTCATGCACACTCAGTAGCATAAAAAAAACAAAAAAACAAAAACAAAAACAAAAAACACCACCAACCAAATTCTTTAGAGTTGTTTCCACTTATATAACAAAACCTGTACTTTCACATTTTGACTATATTCATCTAAGTCTCTGACGTTATTTACTGGGATCTTTGTCATGCCAATGTGTCACACTTCATCTGGCTTTCCCTTTTACTGTGGTGCCTTGATTCAGATTAAACACCACCAGGATGATCCCATGACATTTGAAGAAAGCAACAAACCCTAATTGTTCTTTTGGTCTGACACATCCAATGTTCTAAACAGGATATTTTAAAATATTATAATTTATTTTTTCTCTGGAAAGTGACAGTCAGGAAGCATGAGGCTGGAAGCTTGCTGCATTGCTAGAAGTTAGGTTAGGGTTAGGCTGCAGTGAGACTAACAGAAGCAGTGGCTGTGATCAGCCTTCACCAGATGCTTTAGTAACTTTAAGTGTATCTCCTTCATTGGTTGAGCCCTGACAGACTTCCCAGAGTTCTCTTGTGTTCAGCTATTTATTTGATATTCTGGGTAAAATTGGGTAAATATTTATGATACAATATCAAGGCATAATAATGACATAACGATTGATCTTTTCATTTGCTTAAATTAGGAATTAAAAAGAATTGATATTCGACTGAGATAGATTTTTGTCATCCCTCATTTTCGATAGATTTTTTTCTATGAAATGAAATGAAAATTTATTTAAATATTCATGCGAGTAGCCAACTAATGGCAATATGGAGAGTGCTATTACCCAACTTGAAGCTGATTAATTCAATTGCTTTTGTGTGTGCAACTGGAAAGTAATTGCTTGCTAAACCCTTCCAAACACAATCCTTTCAACTTGTTCTTCTAGGGTTAGTTTTAACCAAGAACATTTTATAATATTTCAATTTTCACTATTAAATTGTCAGCAGCTTTAAATCCATCCTTTTTTACTTAGTAGGAAATTTCATCATGTCTTGAATGTCATACAAGCATGTATTGATGAATTAAAATGAATTCTTGCTACATTCTATTTTTTTTACTTGCAATTTGTATCACTCAACAAAGAAACAATGATCAAACTGACCATCCTGTGCTTAAGAACTCTACAGTGCTTGTAACTATTAACAGAGATTCAAATTAGAACAACAGATAATGTATAGAATAAGAGATCAGATCAATGTATAACTTCTATTTTTCAATAAGTGAACTTGTTTTCTAGAACTTTCAAAATATTTTCATGTAAAATCATGTGAATCTTGATTTTCTGTAAAAATTATGTAACCAAAATGTAATAATATGCATTTTTAAAGTTTAATTTTTCTGGACTGGAGAAATGGGTCAGTTGGTAAAATGCTTGGTGTAAAAAGATTAGAACCTGAGTTTGAATCCCTAAAATACATCAAAATCCAGACACTACAGGAGTCTGTAACCCCAGGAGTTCTGGGAGGCAGAGATATTAGAAGCTATGGGAGCTTACAGGCTAGTTACCTTAGTGTATGACACAGAAAAGCAACACTGCCACCCCATCTCAAACAAGGTGGAAGGTGACGACTGACCACATATATTCACATATGAATTCTATGACACATGCATGCAGACATTCACAACTGTGAATCTAGACAATCATTAACATACACAAAACTCACAATGATTTTTCTTTTATTTCCCTTTATATCTATGGGTTGGTTTAAAGTAACTACATTGATGATCACTATTTTACAAAACATTACTCCACTTTCCTCATACTTTGTTGGCAAACATAATTCAATTTTAGCAAGAATCCTTCTTATCCTACAGAGAATTCTTTAAACACTCTCAATATCTGAGAATATTCTCCATGGTTCTCTCTCCATGTCTAATCATCCTTGCCAAAATTTTATAAGAAATCTATTAGTACAGTTAAAAAAGAAATCTCTGCACAAACTTGTTGTCATCTCAGTGATTTTACATCCATTGGCTCCTCACTGTGCTCTTTGGCTATAGTCCCCAACTGTCAGCAGTTGGTTCAGACTTGAGTCCAACCTCTAGCACCTGGTATTATTCCTACTCTGCCTTTCTCTTTTAAAAAAATGTCAAAATATTGTTTCTTTAACAATAGGTAGACTCTAAAAATGAGCAAGTCACTAATGGATCAATCAGTGTGTGAACTAACACGTGTTCACATTCCTTGAAACTTTAATGGGCATCATTCAAGTTATTATGGCAATATAACATATATTTTAGTATATATTTAATATATAATAAACTATCTTTTTCTTTTTGACATTGTTCTATTTTCTATGCTGATCAACAGAGTTAACTGATGGTGAAAGTTGCAGGTATTCATCTTACTTTCTACATTTTCTTTATGTATGTTCATACAATTTTTTTCTACATTAGCCCAGTAAAATGAAAATGAGATTTGACATGACTTACCCCTTTATAGCTATTGGGTATATTTGCTTGAAAACAGTATAGATTAAATTAGTTGTTTTTAAGAAGCACAACAAACATTCATGTTATAGAAATCCATGATTATTCTTTGTCTCAAAAAAGGTAACTAATTCAAAAGATCATCAGATCCTACTACAAAGGTCTATACTCAAAACAACTGGAAAATCTGGAGGAAATGGACGATTTCCTAGACAGATATCAAATACCAAAATTAAATCAGCATCAAGTAGACCAGCTAAATAGTCCCATAACCCCTAAAGAAATAGAAGGGGTTATAGAAAGCCTCCCAACCAAAAAAAGTACGGGACCAGATGGTTTTAGTGCAGAATTCTACCAGACCTTCAAAGAAGACTTAACACCAATACTCTCCAAACTATTCCACAAAATAGAGACAGAAGGGACACTGCCCAACTCATTCTTCGAAGCCACAATTACGCTAATACCTAAACCACAAAAAGATCCAACAAAGAAAGAGAACTTCAGGCCAATTTCTCTGATGAATATAGATGCAAAAATACTAAATAAAATTCTTGCTAACCGAATCCAAGAGCACATCAAAACGATCATCCACCATGATCAAGTAGGCTTCATCCCAGGGATGCAGGGATGGTTCAATATACGGAAATCCATCAATGTAATCCACTACATAAACAAACTGAAAGAAAAAAACCACATGGTCATCTCATTAGATGCTGAAAAAGCATTTGACAAAATTCAGCATCCTTTCATGCTAAAAGTCTTGGAAAGAGCAGGAATTCAAGGCCCATACCTAAACATAGTAAAAGCAATCTACAGCAAACCAGTAGCCAACATCAAAATAAATGGAGAGAAACTTGAAGCATTCCCACTAAAATCAGGGACTAGACAAGGCTGCCCTCTCTCTCCATATCTTTTCAATATAGTACTTGAAGTTCTAGCAAGAGCAATTAGACAACATAAGGAAGTCAAAGGGATACAAATTGGAAAGGAAGAAGTGAAACTATCATTATTTGCAGACGATATGATAGTTTACCTAAGCGACCCAAAAAACTCCACCAGAGAACTTCTACAGCTGATAAACAACTTCAGCAAAGTGGCAGGTTATAAAATTAACTCAAGCAAGTCAGTGGCCTTCTTGTACTCAAAGGACAAGCAGGCTGAGAAAGAAATTAGGGAAATAACACCCTTCACAATAGCCACAAACAACATAAAGTATCTTGGCGTAACTCTAACCAAACAAGCGAAAGATCTGGACAACAGGAACTTCAAGTCCCTGAAGAAAGAAATCGAAGAAGACCTCAGAAGATGGAAAAATATTTCTTGCTCCTGGATTGGCAGGATCAATATAGTAAAAATGGCCATCTTGCCAAAAGCAATATACAGATTCAATGCAATCCCCATCAAAATCCCAACTCAATTCTTCATAGATCTAGAAAGAGCAATTCTCAAATTCATCTGGAGCAACAAAAAACCCAGGATAGCTAAAACTATTCTCAACAATAAAAGGACTTCTGGGGGAATCAATATCCCTGACTTCAAGCAGTACTACAGAGCAATTGTGTTAAAAACTGCATGGTATTGGTATAGCAACAGGCAAGCAGATCAATGGAACAGGATTGAAGACCCAGAAATTAACCCACAGACTTATGGTCACTTGATCTTTGATAAAGGAGCCACAACCATCCAATGGAATAAAGATAGCCTTTTCAACAAATGGTGCTGGTTCAACTGGAGGTCAACATGCAGAAGAATGCGAATTGACCCACTCTTATCTCTTTGCTCTAAGATCAACTCCAAGTGGATCAAGGACCTCCACATAAAACCAGACACACTGAAACTATTAGAAAAGAAACTTGGGAAGACCCTGGAGGACTTGGGCACAGGGGAAAAGTTCCTGAACAGAACACCAATAGCGTACGCACTAAGATCAAGAATCGACAAATGGGACCTCATAAAATTACAAAGTTTCTGCAAAGCAAAGGACACTGTCCGAAGGACAAAACGGCAACCAACAAAGTGGGAAAAGATCTTTACCAACCCCACATCCGACAGAGGGCTAATATCCAATATATACAAAGAACTCAAGAAGTTAGACCGCAAAGAAACAAATAACCCTATCAAAAAATGGGGCACAGAGCTAAACAAAGAATTTTCACCAGAAGAAATTCGGATGGCCGAGAAACACCTTAAGAGATGTTCAACATCATTAGTCATCAGGGAAATGCAAATCAAAACAACCCTGAGATTCCACCTCACACCAGTCAGAATGGCTAAGATTAAAAACTCAAGAGACAACAAGTGCTGGCGAGGATGTGGAGAAAGAGGAACACTCCTCCACTGTTGGTGGGATTGCAAAATGGTAAAACCACTCTGGAAATCAGTTTGGCGGTTCCTCAGAAAATTGGGCATGTCACTTCCAGAGGACCCTGCCATACCACTCCTGGGCATATACCCAGAGGATTCCCCTACATGCAATAAAGACACATGCTCCACTATGTTTATAGCAGCCTTGTTTATAATAGCCAGAAATTGGAAGGAGCCCAAATATCCCTCAAAGGAGGAATGGATACAGAAAATGTGGTATATTTATACAATGGAATACTACTCAGCAATTAAAAATAATGAATTCATGCAATTTGTAGGTAAATGGTTAGACCTGGAAAATATCATCCTGAGTGAGCTAACCCAATCACAAAAGAATGCACATGAAATGCAATCACTGATAAGTGGATATTAATGAGCCCAGAAGCACTAAATACTCAAGACACAAATAGCAAGTCAAATGATTCCCAAGAAGAAGAAAGGAGAGGACCCTGGGCATGTAAAGATTGCATCCAGTTTAGTAAAGAAACCGAGGGGGGAGGGGGAATGATTGGGGAATAGTTGGGGGGGGGGAGAAGAACTATGGGAACTATGGTGGGTGGGAACTGGGAAAGGGGAAAGCCTTTGAAATGTAAACATAGAATATAGAAAATAAAAATAACTAAAAAAAAAAGGTAACTATTTGAAATATTGAAAATAACTTAAATGCTTCATCAAAGGTGCATCAAAGTGTAGTATGTCCTCATGATGTGCATAAAATAATGAAGATTCCTTTATCTTAAATCAACTTTATAACAAAATGTTTTTACTATTATTTGGTTGGATATGGTTGGATCTTCAACTCCATTAGAAACACAATTCCAAACATTTTCTCCCATTTTATATATCAATAATTCACTCTATTGCCTTCATACAAGTATCTTACTTTGATAATGTCTGATGCAATGTTTTTGAGGCACTGTCTGAAAATCAGTGTCACAAAATATTCTCTCTATACTTTTATACTTTTTTGGTTCCATCTCTTCTATTTATATCATTAATAGATGATGACTTCATACCCACATATGATACAAAATAATGTTCTAATCTTATTCCATTGTGTATACATATCTTTTTTTCCAGTAACATTCACTAGTGAAACCATATTTTCCTCATTTTGTGTTCATGACATCTTTTTTGAAAATCAATAATCTGCTCTGAGTTTCTCTCCATTTAATTTGATCTCTTGTAGCCATGCAAGAATTCCAATGGAGAGAATGGGTTCTATTCAATTGAGTTGTTGTCTAAAAAGATTCCTTGAAAATCTCCCAATAACCCAGCTGATGCTATGACAGTGTTGTTCTTCGCAAACTGATGGCGGGGTCCCATTGCTGAGGGTAACATCCAGATAGAAAATGGATAAATTGACCTGGTATCTACAGGATGCCTTTAGTCTTTTGTTCTAGTGCTTTTTGTGGGAAGGTAGTCTGCAGGCTACTGGAAGAGAAATGTAGATACCAACCCAGCCATAAAACCTTTGACCTACTATCTGTCCTATCAGGAAAATATGCTACGGAAATGATGGCATAGAATTTATGGGAGTAATCACCCGATGTCTGATTTGATTGAAGGTGCACTTCACAAGAAGGAACCCATACTCAACATTGCTTGAATAATCAAGAACCAAACACTAGATGTCCCAGAGATCTAGGATACAACCAAACACTTCTGGTCTAAAGAAGAAAAAAATCAATAAATAATACAGAAAGAGACAAAGAAAAAAAACAAAATCAATTTTCTGCAAGCCTGTGGATTTATTCATGGGTTCTTCATCCTGCTGCATTAATCAAAGTGTCTCTTTTGTGCTAGAATCAAAGCACATAGGTTACTATGTCATGGTGATTTATTTTGAAGTCAAGCATAGTGATGCCTATGCCTTATTATTTTTGTTCAAGTTTGTCTTGACTATTTAGGATGTTCTAAAATAAACTAAAATTACATTTAGAAGAAAATGAGAAAAATATCTAAACAAACATGGAAATTCAAAATCTCAAGACTTATGGAAATAACAAAATTAGGTCAGAGAGAAACGTTTACAAACGTAAGGGAAGCATGAGAAGAAAGGATCCAGAGTTGACAGATATTATACATCAAAGAATAATAAAGTAATAAAAAGAGAACTCAATATCAGTAAAAAGAAAAAAAAATACCGATGGTGAGAGCAGAAGTAAATAAATTAGACTTTAAATACACAACTTTAAAATGACAAAAATATTTTATTTTTGAAAATATAAAACTGACTGATCTTCCTTTCACTCTAGTTGTATTTTATACTTAACCTCTGTGGTTATATGCACAGTAACATCTCTATGAATAGCCTAGAAGCTAAAATCCACATAATAGAGAATACATACATAAGAGTTGTCTTTTTGGATCCTAGTTACCTCTTTCAGGGTGATTTTTTTTCACAGCTCTATTCATTTACAAAATTTGCAAACTTCAGCCTTTTTGTTTTCCTTTTTTTTCGTTTATGTAAACAGTTGAGTAATTAATATTCCATTAATTGTCCATTAATTTGTTGATGGACAGTTAAGTTGGTTTCAATTTCTGGCATTTATCAATAGAACAGTAAGGAACATAAATGAGTAAGTAAGCATCTCTGTATCCACTTGGAGGTTGTCCCCACAGCATCCACTGTCTTCACTCCCAGATGGTCTTAGAGAGGCAGCACCAGGGACTCAGAGATATCCCGAATTTGACATTGCTCGGGACACAGCCCACCATGCACCCAAGGCCTGAGCAGCTCTGCGGGCCTTCTGTGTGCCAGCCCTGTCCTGGGCCATTTGCCCTGCAGAGTAATCGGCACTTGGAAAAGGTCACCACAGCATCCATTGTCTTCGCTCCCAGACAGAGTAGACCAGGTACACAGGGACAACCTGAGTATAACATTGCTTGGGGCAAAGCACACCAGGCCTCCAATGTCACCCAAGAGTAGGGCAGCCCAGCAGCAATCTGTGCCAGGGGAAACCCAGTCATCCAAAGGTGCAGAAATAGCCTTATAGGCTCACAGGAGGTTCAAGCACCAGCCAGTGACAATAGGACCAACTAACACCAGAGATAACCAGATGGCAAAAGGCAAACAAAGAAACATTACTAAAAAAAATAAAGGCAATATGTCAGCATTTGAACCCAATTCTCTGACAACAGCAAGTCCTGGATACCCCAACACACTAGAAAAGCAAGATCTGGATTTAAAAGCATATATCATGATGATATTAGAGGATCACAAGAAGGACATAAATAAATGTCTTAAAGAAATACAGGAGAATATGAAACAAAAGTTAGAAGCACTTATAAAAGAAACACAAAAATCATTTAAAGAAATTCAGGAGAATATGGGTCAACAGATAGAAGCCAATGAAGAGGAAATGCAAAAATCACTTAAAGAAATACAGGAGAACTTGGGTCAACAGGCAGAAGTTATGAAAGAGGAAACACAAAAATCTCTTAAAGAATTACAGGAAAACACAAAAAACCAAGTGAAGGTACTGAACAAAGTCATCCAGGATCTAAAAACAGAAGTAGAAACAACTAAGAAATCACAAAGGGACACAACTTTGGAAATAAAAAAGTGTGGGAATAAACCAGGGATCATAGATTTCAACAACTGAATATAAGAGACAGAAGAAAGAATCTTAGATGCTGAAGATACCATAGAAAGCATTGACTCAACAGTCAAAGAAAATGCAAAATGCAAAAACTTGTAATCCAGAACATCCAGGAAATCCAGGACACAATGAGAAGACCAAACCTAAGGATTATAGGTATAGATGAGAGTAAAGAGTTACAACTTAAAAGGCCAGCAAATATCTTCAACAAAATTATGGAAGAAAACTTTCCTTACCTAAAGAAAGAGATGCCCATGAACATACAAGAAGCATACAGAACTCCAAACAGACTGAACCATAACAGAAATACCTCCCGTCACATAATAATCAAATCCCCAAACGTACTAAACAAAGAAAGAATACTAAAGGCAGTAAGAGAAAAAGGTCAAGTAACATATAAAGGAAGACTATCAGAATTACACCAGACTTCTCACCAGAGATCTTAAAAGCTAGAAGATCCTGGGCAGATCGAATGCAGACTCTAAGAGAAAACAAGTGTCAGCCAAGACTACTATACCCAGCAAAACTCTCAATCACCATAGATGGAGAAAGATATTCCATGATAAAACCAAATTTACACAATATCTTTCCACAAACTCAGTACTACAAAGGATAATAGATGGAAAACACCAATACAAGGAGGGAAACTACACCCTGAACAAAGCAAGATAGTAACCTTCTTTTATAAAACCCAAAAGAAGATAACCACTTAAACATAAAAATAACATCAAAAAGACAGGAATAATCACTATTCCTTAATATCTCTTAAGATCAACACACTCAATTCTCCAATAATAAGACTAACAGACTTGATGCATAAACAGTATCCCACATTTTGCTGCAAACAGGAAACACACCTCAGTGTAATAGATAAACACTACCTCCGAGTAAAAGGCTGCAAAACAATTTTACAAGCAAATGGTCTCAGGAAACAAGCCAGAGTAGCCATTCTAATATCAGATAAAATTGAATTTCAACCACAAGTCATTAAAAAAGAGACAGAGGGACACTTCTTACTGGTCAAAGGAAAAATCCACCAAGAAGAACTCTCAATTCTGAACATCTATGCTCCAAATGCAAGGACACCCTCATTTGTAGAAGAAACTTTACTAAAGCTCAAAGCATTCATTGCACCTAACACAATAATTGTGGGTGACTTCAACACTCCACACTCCTCAATGGACTGATTAGGAAAACAGAAACTAAACATAGACACCATGAAACTAACTGAAACTTTGTTCCAATTGGATATATATATATATATATATATATATATATATATATATATACATTTCATCCTAAAGAAAAAGAATATACCTTTTTCTCAGTATCTCATGGCACCTTCTCCAAAATCAACCATAAAATTGGCCACAACACAGACTTCAACAGATATAAGAAGATCGAACTAATCCCATGTCTCCTATAAGATCACTATGGAGTAGGAGTGGTCTTCAATAGCAACAAAAACACAGAAAGTCCACATACACATGGAAGCTGAACAATACTCTACTCGATGATACCTTGGACAAGACAGAAATAAAGAAAGAAATCAAAGTCTTTTTAGAATTTAATGAAAATGAAGGCACAACATATCCAAATTTATGGGACAAAATGAAGGCAGCTAAGAGGAAAACACATAGCCCTGAGTGCCTCCAAAAAGAAACTGCAGAGAGCATAAACTAATAGCTTAACTGCACACCTGAAAGCCCAGCAGCAAAAAGAACCTTATTCACCCAGGAGGAACAGAAGACAGGAAATCAACAAACTCAGGGCTGAAATCAACCAATTAGAAAGAAAGAGAACCATACAAAAAAATCAACAAAACCAGGAACTGGTTCTTTGAGAAAATAAACAAGATAGATAAACCTTTAGCCAGACTAACCAGAGGGCACAGAGACAGTATCCAAATTAACAAAATCAGAAATGAAAAAGGAGATATAATAACAGAAACTGAGAAAATTTAAAAAAAAATCATCAGATCCTAGTACAAAAACCTATACTCAAAAAATGAAAAATCTGGAGGAAATGGACAATTTTCTGGACAGATACCAAATACCAAAATTAAGTCAGGATCAATAGATCATCTAAACACTCCCATAACCCCTAAAGAAATAGAAGGAGATCATTGAAAGTCTTCCAACCAAAAAAAGTACAATACCATATGGTTTTAGTGCATAATTCTATCAGAACTTCAAAGAAGACCTAACACCAATACTCTTCAAACTATTCCACAAAATAGAAACAAAAGAAGCACTACCCAACTCGTTCTATGAAGCCACTATTACACTGATACCAAATCTACACAAAGATCCAACAAAGAAAGATAACTTCAGACCAATTTCCTTAATGAATATCAATGTAAAAATATTCAATAAAATTCTTGCCAACCAAATCCAAGAACACATCAAGACATTCATTCACCATCATCAAGTAGGCTTCATCCCAGGGATGCAGGGATTATTCAATATACAGAAATTCATCAATGCAATCCACTACATGAACAAACTCAAAGAAAAAAACTACATGATCATTTCATTAGATGCTGAAAAAGCATTTGACAAAATTCAGTGTTCTTTCATGCTAAAAGTCTTGGAAAGAACAGGAATTCAAGGCCCATACCTAAACATAGTAAAAGCAATTACAGCAACCCAGTAGCTAACATCAAACGAAGTGGAGAGAAACTTGAAGCAATCCCACTAAAATCAGGGACTAGACAAGGCAGGCCCTCTCTCCATATCTTTTCAATATAGTATTTGAAGTTCCAACTAGAGAAATTAGACAACATAAGGAAGGAGGTCAAAGGTATACAAATTGGAAAGGGAGAAGACAAACTATCACTATTTGCAAATGATATGATTGTACACTTAAGTGACCCAACAAATCAACCAAAGAACTCCTACAGCTGAAAAACAACTTCAGCAAAGTGGCTGGTTATAAAATCAACTCAAGCAAATCAATAGCCTTCCTATACTCAAAGGAAAAGCAGTCTGAGAAAGAAATTAGGGGAATGACACCCTTCACAATAACCACAAACAATATAAAGTATCTTGGTGTGACTCTAACCAAACAAGTGAAAGATCTGTATGAAAAGAACTTCACGTCTCTGAAGAAGGAAATGGAAGAAGACTTCAGAAAATGGAAAAATCTTCCATTCTCATAGATTGGCAGGATTAATATAGTTAAAATGGCAATATTGCCAAAAGCAATATAGGGATTCAATGCAATCCCCATCAAAATCCCAACTCAGTTCTTTATAGACTTAGAAGGAATAATTCTCAAATTCATCTGGAACAACAAAAAACCTATGATAGATAAAACTATTCTCAACAGTAAACGAACTTCTGGGGGAATCAGTATTCTGGTTTAACACTACAGAGCAAGTGTTAAAAACTGCATAGTATTGGTATAGGTACAGGCAGGTAGATCAATGGAATAGAATCGAAGACCCAGAAATGAACCCATACACCTATGGTCACTTGATCTTCAACAAAGGAGCTAAAACCATCCAATTGAAAAAAGATAGCCTTCTGTTTGTGGAATAGTTTGAAGAGGATTGGTGTTAGGTCTTCTTTGAAGGTCTGATAGAATTCTGCACTAAAAACATCTGGTCCTGTAATTTTTTTTGGTTGGGAGGCTTTCTATAACTCCTATTTCTCTAGGGATTATGGGAATGTTTAGCTGATCTAATTGATCCTGATTTAATTTTGGTATTTAGTATCTGTCTAGGAAATTGTCCATTTCCTCCAGATTTTCCAATTGTGTTGGGTATAGGCTTTTGTAGTAGGATCCACTGATTTTTTGAATTTCCTTAGTTTCTGTTGTTATATCCCCCCTTTCATTTCTAATTTTGTTAATTTGGATACTGTCTCTGTGCCCATTGGTTCGTCTGGCTAAGGGTTTATCTATCCTGTTGATTTTCTCAAAGAACCAGCTCTTGGTTTGTTGATTCTTTGTATGGTTCTCGTTGTTTCTACTTGATTGAATTCAGCCTTTAGTTTGATGTGTTCCTGTCTTCTACTCCTGGGTGAATTAGCTTCTTTTTGTTCCAGGACCTTCAGGTGTGCTGTTAAGTTGCTAGTGTATGCTCACTCCAGTTTCTTTTTGTAGGCACTCAAGGCTATGAGTTTTCCTCTTAGCACTGCTTTCATTGTGTCCCATAGATTTGGGTAGGTCATACCCTCATTTTCATTGAATTCTAAAAAGTCTTTGATTTCTTTCTTTATTTCTTCCTTGAACAAGGTATAATTGAGTAGAGTATTGTTCAGTTTCCATGTGTATGTGGGCTTTATGTTGTTCTTGCTATTGAAGACCACTTTTACTCCATAGTGATCTGAATCCTACAAAGAAAGAGAACTACAGGGCAATTTCCCTTATGAAGATTGATGCAAAAATACTAAATAAAATTCTTGCCAACCAAATCCAAGAGCACATCAAAACCATCATTCACCATGATCAAGTAGGCTTCATCCCAGGGATGCAGGGATGGTTCAATATACAAAAATCCATCAATGTAATCCACTACATAAACAAACTAAAAGAAAAAAAAACCATATGGTTATCTCATTAGATGCTAAAAAAGCATTTGACAAAATTCAGCATCCTTTCATGCTAAAAGTCCTGGAAAGAACAGGAATTCAAGGCCCATACCTAAATATAGTAAAAGCAATCTACAGCAAACCAGTAGCCAACATCAAAATAAATGGAGAGAAACTTGAAGCAATCCCACTAAAATCAGGGACTAGACAAGGTTGCCCTCTCTCTCCACATCTTTTCAATATAGTACTTGAAGTTCTAGCGAGAGCAATTAGACAACATAAGGAAGTCAAAGGGATACAAATCGGAAAGGAAGAAGTCAAACTATCACTATTTGCAGATGATATGATAGTATACATATGTGACCAAAAAAATTCCACCAGAGAACTACAGCTGATAAACAACTTCAGCAAAGTGACTGGTTATAAAATAAACTCAAACAAATCAGTAGCCTTCCTGTACTCAAAGGACAAGCAGGCTGAGAAAGAAATTAGGTAAATAACACCCTTCACAATAGCCACAAACAATATAAAGTAACTTGGCATGACTTTAACCAAACAAGTGAAAGATCTGTATGACAGGAACTTCAAGTCCTTGAAGGAAGAAATCGAAGAAGACCTCAGGAGATGGAAAAATATTCCATGCTCTTAGATTGGCAGGATCAATATAGTAAAAATGGCCACCTTGCCAAAGCAATCTACAGATTCAATGCAATCCCCATCAAAATCCCAAATCAATTCTTCAAAAATCTAGAAAGAGCAATTCTCAAATTCATCTGGAGTAGCAAAAATCCCAGGATAGCTAAAACTATTCTCAACAGTAAAAGGACTTCTGGGGGAATCAATATCCCTGTCCTCAAGCAGTACTGCAGAGCAATTTTGCTAAAAACTGCATAGTATTGGTACAGTGACAAGCAAGTAGATCAATGGAATAGAATTGAAGACCCAGAATGAACCCACAGACTTATGGTCACTTGATCTTTTATAAAAGAGCTACAACCATCCAGTGGGAAAAAAAGATAGTTGGTTCAAGTGGCAGTCAACATGCAGAAGAATGTGAGTTGCCACTCTTATCTCCTTGTACCAAGATCATCTCCAAGTGGATCAAGGACCTCCACATAAAACCAGACACACTGAAACTAATAGAAAAGAAACTGGAGAAGATCCTGGAGGACATGGGCACAGGGGGAAAGTTCCTGAACAGAACACCAATAGCTTATGCTCTAAGATCAAGAATTGACAAATGGGACCTCATAAAATTACAAAATTTCTCTAAGACAAAGGACACTGTCAGAAGGACAAAATGGCAACCAACAAAGTGGCAAAAGATCTTCACCAACCCCACATCTGACAGAGGGCTAATATCCAATATATAGAAAGAATTCAAGAAGTTAGACCCCAAAGAACCAAATAACCCTATTAAAAAATGGGGTACAGAACTAAACAAAGAATTTTCACCAGAAGAAGTTTGGATGGCAGAGAAACACCTTAAGAGATGTTCAACATCATTAGTCATCAGGGAAATGCAAATCAAAACAACCCTGAGATTCTACCTCACACCAGTCAGAATGGCTAAGATTAAAAACTCAAGTGACAATAGGTGCTGGCGAGGATGTGGAGAAAGAGGAACACTCCTCCACTTTTGGTGGGATTGCAAAATGGTAAAACCGCTCTGGAAATCAGTTTGGCGGTTCCTCAGAAAATTGGGCATGTCACTTCCAGAGGACCCTGGCATACCACTCCTGGGCATATACCCAGAGGAGTCCCCTCCATACAATAAAGACACATGCTCCACTATGTTTATAGCAGCCTTGTTTATAATAGCCAGAAGTTGGAAGGAGCCCAGATATCCCTCAAAGGAGGAATGGATACAGAAAACGTGGTATATTTATACAGTGGAATACTACTCAACAATTAAAAATAATGAATTCATGCAATTTTTTAGGGAAATGGTTGGATCTGGAAAATATCATCCGTAGTGAGTTAACCAAATCACGAAAGAATACACATGAAATCTAATCACTGATAAGTGGACATTAATGAGCCCAAAAGCTCTGAATACTCAAGGCACAATTAGCAAATCAAAAGATTCCCAAGAAGAAGGAAGGAGAGGACCCTTGTCCTGAAAAGACTGTATCCAGTTTTGTAGAAGAGTATCAGAATAGAGAAATGGTGGGGAGGGGGTGATTGGGGAATGGGTGGAGAGAAGAAAATTTATGGGACATACATAAATTTTGTATGTTCATTACAAAATTGAGCAGGGAACTGGGAAAGGGGAAAGCCTTTGGAATGTAAACAAATAATACAGAAAAGAAAAAAAGAAAAAAAAGAAAAAAGATAGCCTTTTCAACAAATGTTGCTGTTGCAACTGGAGAACAGTATGTAGGAGAATGCAAATCGATCCATCATTATCTGCTTGTACTAAGCTCAACTTCACATGGATTAAGGACCTCCACATAAAACCAGACACACTGAAACTAATAGAAAAGAAACTGGGGAAGACCCTTGAGAACATGGGCACAGGGAAAATATTCCTGAACAGAACACCTTTTGCTTATGCTCTAAGATCAAGAATTGACAAATGGGACCTCATAAAATTACAAAGTTTCTGTAAGGCAAAGAGCACTGTCAAAAGGACAAAATGGCAACCAACAAATTGGGAAAAGATCTTCACTAACCCTATATCCCACAGAGGACTAATATCCAATATATACAAAGAACTCAAGAGGTTAGACTCCAGAGAACCAAATAACCCTATTAAAATGGGGTACAGAACTAAACAAAGAATTTTCACCTGAAGAATTTCGAATGGCTGAGGCGCACCTTAAGAAATGTTCAACATCATTAGCCATTAGGAAAATTCAAACCTAAACATCCCTGAGATTTCACCTCACACCAGTCAGAATGGCTAAGATTAACAACTCAGGAGACAGCAGGTGTTGGCGACTGCTGGTGGGATTGCAAGCTGGTACAACCACTCTGGAAATCAGTCCTGGGGTTCCTCAGAAAACTGGGAATGCCACTTTCAGAGGACCATTATACTACTCCTGGGCATATACCCAGAGGATTCCCTGGAATGCAATAAGGACACATGTTCCACTATGTTGATAGCAGAAAGAACCCAGATGTCACTCAATGAAGGAATGGATACAGAAAACGTGGTATATTTACACAACGGAATACTACTCAGCAATTAAAACAATGTATTCATGAAATTCTTAGGCAAATGGTTGGAACTGGAAAATATCATCCTAAGTTAAGTAGCCCAATCACAGAAGAACAAGCATGGAATGCAGTCACTGATAAATGGATGTTATCCCAGAAGCTCTGAATACCTAAGACACAATTAACATAATAAATCATTCCCAAGAAGAAGGAAGGAGAGGGCTCTGATCCTGAAAAGGTTTGATGCAGCAATGCAGGGAATTACCAGGACAGAAAAGTGGGACAGGTTTGATCAGGGAATGGGTGGAGGGAAGAGGGCTTATGGGACTTGTGGGCAGGGGGGAACCAGGAAAGGGAAAATCATTTGGAATGTAAAGAAAAAATATAGAAAATAAACAACACACACACACACACACACACACACACAAAGTAAATACCCCTGTAGGATCTAGATTTCTGTAGGAATATGCCCAAGAGTAGTATAGCTTCCTTTTAAGAAATTTCTGGTTAACACTGTTTAGGTAGGCAAGAATCTAGGATAAGATGGCCAAGGACATAGGGGAAAACCAAATGCTATTGTTCTGCTAAAAGAACATAGCAACAAAATGACTGCTAATATATGGTATATCCATATATCAGTGTCTCACTCAGTCAATATCAGATATGCTCCCTCTTGCAGTACTTAGAAATAAATACAGAGATATATAACTGGACAATGTGCTGATAGTTCAAGACTTTGCAACACTTAATCGTAAATGGGCTGTCTCTATCAAATTTCTCCCCACATTTGTCAGGAACTATGAGGAGAGGAAGAAGAATTACTTTAAGAAAGAGTGAGGATGAAGAACACAAGGGAAACAAGCCTTCCAGACACACTAGGTCTGATGCACATATGAACTCAAAGAGACTGTGGCAGAGTGCAAAGTATTTGCACAGCTCTGAGCCAGATGGGACTCCAGCACTTAGAGGGGAATGGATGACCAGCAGATCCATCCATAGCCCAGAGGCTATGTCTGATTAACATCTACTTGGAAAGTAAAAGTTACTTTTCTCCAAGTGAGTCTTACTAGCTATACATGAGGTCAACTTCGAGCCCAGAAGTAGATGATCAACACCAAATGAGCTCAATGTTATTTTTGAAGATTGTTTTTTTGGTGTGTTGTTGTTGTTTGTTTTTCTTTTGTTTTGTCTCACAATGTTGAGTTTGACTTTTTTTTTAACCTTACTTGTTTTTTTTCTTATCTATCATGGCTTTTGTTTTACACGTGTGCACATGTGTGTGTTTCTACATGTATATGAATTTCTGATGATTTTCCTTCAGCTTTTGTTTCTATCCATGTGTTTGCTTTGTTTTATGTTACTTTGAGATTTATTATTCTGTTTTCTAAAGAGAGAAAGAAAGAAGTCACAAACTTGAACAGGTGATGAGCTGGGAAGGATAAAAAAGAAGATGAAAGAGACAAAATTGATCATAATCTGCATAAACAGTTTTATTTTCATTAGAAAAAAATGACCAAGCCGGACGTGGTGGTGCACACCTGTAATCCCAGCACTTGGGAGGCAGAGGCAGGCGGATTTCTGAGTTTGAGGCCAGCCTGGTCTACAGAGTGAGTTCCAGGACAGCCAGGGCTGCACAGAGAAACCCTGTCTTGAAAAACTTTAAAAAAGGAAAAAAAGAGATATTTTAAAGAAAAAATGACCAAGATTTAGCTTGATTCATAGAAAAAGATAATCAAACAAAGTAAAGTCAAAAAGGAATATAAGAAAACCATGGAAAAGTAGAAGGGCCTATTTTAGGCTAACAATTGGGCAATGTCAGTGCGCACATAAATTCCTTGATTCAATGTGATCTTTTTTTTTTATAGTCTAGGGACAATTTTCACATTAAAAATATAGTACACAATGTATGAGTTCTCTGCTGCAATACACTTTCAGGCTTGAAGAAGGCATCAGATACCCTTATAGAAGGTTGTGAGCCACCATGTGGTTGCTGGGAATTGAACTCAGGACATCTGGAAGAACAGCCATTGCTCTTAACCACTGAGCCATCTCAACAGTCCTGAAGGAAAGGCCATCCAGGGATTGCCCCACCTAGAGTTCCATCCCATCTGCAGACACCACACCCAGACACTATTGCTGATTCCAAGAAACATTTACTGGCAGGAGTCTGATATAGCTGTCTCCTGAGAGGCTCTGCCAATGCCTTACAAATATAATGTGGATGCTCATAGCCAACCATTGGATTGAGCACGGGGTCCTCTATGGAGAAGTTAAAGGACTGAAGGAGCTGATGGGGTTTGCAGTCACATAGGAGGAACAACAATATCAACCAACCAGATCTCCCAGAGCTCCCAGGAATGAAACCACCAACCAAAAAGTATACATGGAGGGACCCATGGCTCCAGCCATCTATGTAGCAGAGGATGGCCTTGTCTGGCATCAATGAGAGGGGAGTCCTTTAGACCAGCTAGGGCCGTGAGGTGGGAGTGGGTACATGGGTGGGGCAGCACCCTCATAGAACCAGGGTTTAGGGAGAATGGGATAGGGGGTTGCTGAAGGAAAACAGGGAAGGGGGATAACATTTGAAATGTAAATAAATAAAATAACCAATAAAAATATATAGTAAAATGTGGCATATACTATATGAATGGGTCCTTCTTCCTACTGCAAATTTATTCAACTATCCAAAACATCAAGGACATACATGTTTAAATATTTGTTTTGAAATATTATTTTCCAATTAAAGAGACTATGCTACATTTGAAAATATAGATGGATTTAAAATCATTAGTTGATTGAAAAGATCCCAGCCAGCCATTGTCTGATGGGATATGGAAAAATGATATAATCATGATTAAATCTGGAAGCAAAACAATAAGCAGCATCAAAAAGAAATGGAATGATACAAAAGTATTAATAAACATCCCACTCAAATGTATAGAGATACTGAATTTGAGAATTGAACATCAACTTCAGAAGAGTAATGGATGCAAGATTCAACTGGCCTGCTCATGGAACATAACATAGCAGACTTTTTCCATTTAAGATTATATGTTCCTACTGTTATTCATCTGAAAAACTGAAAGAACTCCAAGAGTTTGTAAATGTCTCCTTAAGCAAAGCTGTGCAAAAAGGAATTGATATGATGATAAAATTTTATAAGCCTTTCCTTTTTATCCGTTATTTACAATTATATTTTTCTCTTTTAAATAACATTGCTTTGTATATATAGATTATTAGTTACTTTGCAAATTATCTTTGGAGTTGTTTCTCCTAAGTGAGATTAATGGGGCAAATCGTGAGAATACCTATGATACATATACCTGTATGACATTTAAATTCTGCTAGCACTTTATGTACACTTCAAGCACTTACATACTCAGGACTTTGGATGAAAAAATGTATAGTACATAAATAATAGTAAATGGAAATAAATCTAATGCTGTATTAAAATGGACATACAGCTATAGAATAGAATAATAAAAATGTACTCAGATAAAGGAATCAGAATAATATGCTAAGCTGTGTGGGATCAAGATTTTTTCAACCAAAGAAAACAGTAACATAAATAGAAAATGAGATTTATAACTTAAAACATACTTGAATCACTTATTTGGGCCAAAATTATTACTAAATCTAAAATATCATAAAATATTGATTTCTCAGTTTTAAGTTAGTTGAATTATATTATATTTTATGTACCATAATTTTTAATGGTAATATTGAGGTCCTGGAGAAATATCTCATCAGTTAAAAGCACTTGTTTTGCAAAGGGTACAGGTTTGATCCCCATCACCTACATACTAGAAACAACAATCTATAACTCTAGTTCCAGAGGATCTGACATCACCTTCTAACCTTTACTTGAACCCTACACATGCACTGGTGGATAAACATATATAAGAACAAAACACTCAGATACACAAAATAAATAAGTTTTTAAAATGAAAAATTAGTATGGTTGGGAATATACTTTTGATCTTATAGTAATTTTTACCTTGAAGAAATTAGATAAAGGAATCAGAATAATATGCTAAGCTGTGTGGGATCAAGATTTTTTTCAACCAAAGAAAACAGTAACATAAGTAGAAAATGAGATTTATAACTTAAAACATACTTGAATCACTTATTTGGGCCAACATTATTACTAAATCTAAAATATCATAAAATATTGATTTCTCAGTTTTAAGTTAGTTGAATTATATTATATTTTATGGATGGCTTTCTTCTAAAAAGTTCCAAGAATTTATTTTTCTGCTTCTTTTTGAATTACCTCAGTGCCAAAGAAATCATTCCATCATAGAATTGTTATTAATCCTGTCTCTATTCTCCTCCATCGCCACTAGATATGATTTAGAGAGTTACCTTAAGCTCTCTAATTCCACGATCTATAAAATGTAGATAATAAAAAAGTCTGCCAGACATGGCTGAGTCCTACAATGACAAACCTGGTGGTAGAAAAAAATACTATCTTAATCCCAGTCTCTAAATGGCATGATCCATCCACAAATCTCTTCATAAAAATTCTATTCACAGGCAGTATTGGCACACGCCTGTAATCCCAGCACTTGCGAGGCAGAGGCAGGCAGATTTCTGAGTTTGAGGCCAGCCTGGACTACAGAGTGAGTTCCAGGACAGTCAGGGCTACACAGAGAAAACCTGTCTCAAAAAATATTCTATTCACAAGTAGCATCATAATTTTGGTTATTATAGTACACAATTAATTTTGAATTCATCATTCATCATGATAACCTGTGAAGCAAGAGACTGAATAACATGGTGCCTACCATCAAGAACTTACAAGATGTATCAAATTATGTGTAGTTTTAAACTGCTAAACAAGATAAAATGTTGCTCATTACTACTTTAAGTCAAGCATGTCTAATTTGAAAATAGGAAACCCAAAATGTTGCAAAAATCTAATCCTTGGAAAGTCAATATAACATTATATTGAGGAATTCTACATCTGATCTTACATAGATCTCATCCAAATGGCAGGTGAATGGAACAAAGTTCTGTGAAGTTACTTTTGGACATGTGTATAAGGTAAAAATGAGTCATTAATGAATTACTCATTTGGCTTTCAATTCCATTTCTAAAACTTATCCATTTCAAATATCCTCAAAACCTTTAAAAAGTCTTGGAATGCATGTAGTTTAATACATTTTGAATATCAGCCAAGAGGCTGTGTTTTCAGAGGAGATTTAAACCTCAGCTACTGATGAGGATGATGATGCTTTCCGAGTTTAAGTGAACTTGGCATTTATTACTTTGAATCATTACTGTGCCTTGATCTCTGGGTTCACTGAGCGATTTCTTCTCTTTCTGAAAGGAATGACCACTGGAGTCTTTCAATCAGAATAAGAAAAATTTTAGTCATATGTAATGCTTTAATTGTAGGTTTGTCCTGAATAGTATAGTTATTGGGGTTTTTTAGTATAGAAAACTGTACCCTTTACATCATTGCATATAAAGATAGGTCTAAACCCACTCTTCTCTTACTATCCCTTTCTTTGCTCATGAACTAACTTCTTACTTATAAAATGTCTATGGTCCTGCTACATAGTCACTCCATGCTCCTCATTCTTTTAACTATGGCATGTAGTGTCTTCTCCTGGAAATATGTCTCACAGTGTTACCCATCTGCTTTGTAGCCTATCTTTTATGACTTGACATTTAATTTTAAACCTCCATCTTACACTTTCTAGGTATATATGTGATTAAGTTTCATCTGTGATTAAATGGGTTTTCTGAAGAAAACACCATTCAGGGTTTAGAGGGTCAAGAGAGCAGTTGTCTTTCTTACTGTTTCCTTACTGTCATACAGTTTCACAAGAATGTATGAAGCAGGATGAGTGTGCACTGCTAATTAGTTTGTATGACTCTTATGAGACAGTACACACTTATGCAATAAGCTGCATGCAATTCGTTTATTGGATACATGTAGGGAGTAAGATACTATAGAAATCTAGGATTCATTTCCAGTTGGCTGGTTATATTTAAAGCCTCTCTGCAATAAGCCTAATGCATAAGCTACCCTTGTATCAAGGCTCAGAGCGAAAAATACAGCATGATACCAGTTTTATTCTCACCCCAGGGAAAGGAACACTGCCAGAACATTGAAGGAATCCCTATTCTGGGTCTAGCCACTGAATGCAGCAGCACCCAGGTGGTTCCAGCCAATTCCTTGTTCAGTCAGAATGTAGAATTGTTAGGTTATTCTGTAGTTATCCTCAAGAATTATAAACAATAAAGTAGGGCCAGGAGACTAGGGAGGTTCAAAGCAACATGTATTAACTTTTCTGCATGGAAATATTACTGTTTAAAATAGCCAAGATTCTGAATATACAACCTCATGAGGCTTTGTTGCTTTTTAAGATAAAATCCCCATATAGGTTTTTATTTGCATAATTTTCTATTCTAATTCAATTTTTACATATCTTTGAACACTAAATATGTAGAACAGACTAAGAAGAATCCAACTATATTAACTATTATAGCGATATATCAAAATATGGTTTGTCAAATGCAATGATGTTCAAAACATGCCACTAGTTAAGAAAAGAAATAATACTAACACACACAACACTTATTGCTCTTAGATCATTTATCATCTCTGATCATCCATCACATATTCTTTCTCTTTGATCAGTATTACTAAATTGACTATCAGTCTTATTTAGGGTTGGTACTGTTGCTGTTATATAATACCCTGTCAAAAAGCAAGCAAGGGGTGTAGCCTTCTCAGCTTTGAGTAGTTCTTTCCCAGCCCTGAAAAGGCTGAGCAGTTTCCCAGCCTTGAGCAGGCTAAGCAGACCTTGAACATTCGCCATGACAGGTCTTATCAACCTGGACAGAGACATCTGTCTTGGCTGCAGTTGCCAACTCCCATGGGAACTTTGAAGTTTTAGTTGAATGTGCTGACCTTGCTGCTACAACTTACATCAACTGAAGAAGGGGGATGGGTTTTGTGGTTTTTTTCCTTTATAAACCCAAAGCTTATGGTTAAACTTAGACCCTTGATCAGAACTTTGTTTTGGCTTCATTCTTCTCTCACTCCCTACCTTATTTCTAGCCTCCCTTTCAGGTAAACCCAGTTTGCCCATAGCTGCTGGATAGCTTAGAAAGATGGAAAGGATTTACTTGGCTATGCTTTCATGAATTAGGATAGAAACTCAAGCAGGGAGGGACCTAGAGGTAAGATCTAACAGAACAGAAGGATGCTGCTTACTGAGTTGTTCCTTATGGCTTGATCTGCCTGATTTCTTATAGAATTCAAGAATACAGTCCAGGATGATACCACCCACAATGGGTTGATCCCCAGCAATCACTAATTAAAAAAATTCCCTACAGGCCTGCCTACAGCTCTGTCTTATGGAGGCATTTTTCTCAAATGAGACTCTCCTCTCAGAAGACTATAACCTGTATCAAGTTGATAAAAAACTAGCCAGCATAACGGAAAGCCTAGAGAACTTGTCCTACAAACATATCACTGTTAAATCTTATCCTTTCCATTCCTTTTCACCCCAAGATCACGCATTAATATTAATATTAATATTAAAATATTAAACCTTTTCATAAACTTAGAAAATTATACAGCCTTACAAATTTAAACACTTGAAAAGTTGCCTCTTAGAAAATATCCAGTCTTTTTAAAAATCTACTCTTTTTAAAACACTGAAGTATCTCTCATTTTTAAATATGTAAAGGTTTTCATATGTGGGTTCTAGGAAAATAAAATATGAATTAAACACTTTTTTATTTCAAAAGCAAAGAACCAGAGAACAGTCACAATCTAAACAATGTAAAACCAAACTCCAACAGTGTAAATAATTCAATTACCAACTACATTGGATTCAAAATAATCTTCTGGGATCATACAAAGGGCTAGTGTTGCTTTTCTAGCTCTGTTCTCTTCAGCAAAGCCAGCTTTCTTCTAAGTTCAGTTAGTCTCCACATCACTGCTGTTGCTATCCTTTGTGGTCAATGCATAGTGCTGGCATCTTCAAAATGCTAGGGTCTTTTGCTGCAGTTTGCCGCACTTTCACCAATAGCTTCTTCTGAGCTCCACTCAGGAACTCTAGCCCTGCCATTCTGGGCCAATCATCAGCTGCTTTCCATGACCCCTTCATGTCTTTAAAACCAGTACCACCTGGGTGACTAGTATGCTATCAAGTTCAGCTGACAGTTCTGGCCAAGAATGTAGCTTTGGTATGCTAACTCTAAGAAAACACTTCCCAGAGGATTTCATTTTAATGATGCTAGTCTCTTCTAATTGCCACTAATTTGTCAGCTGCAGCTAACAATCAACCATTATCCAAGTTAATCAAAGGTTTCACTTTTCCAGCTGGGTGTGATGACACACATTTTTTTAAAAGATTTATTTATATGTAAGTACACTGTAGCTTTCTTCAGACACACCAGAAGAGGGCAGCCGATCTCATTACAGATGGCTGTGAGCCACTGTGTGGTTGCTGGGATTTGAACTCAGGACCTCTGGAAAAGCAGTCATTCTCTTAACCGCTGAGCCATCTCTCCAGCCTAAAGGTTTCACTTTTGTGTTGCTGGTAACTTGTTACCTACAGAAGATTCAGTCCTGGCTATCCAGAATCATAGTCTCTCCTCAAAATATGTAACAGCCCAAATTGAATCTAAATGAGCCCTTCTTTGAACGTCACAAGTGAAACCTTCATTCTCTTTCTCTCAACACTATTATCATTCAAGCTCCAAAAGAACAGCTTACTAAGATGTGACTATTCAACGGCCTTTCTAGTAGTCCAAAGTTCCAAAGTCTTTTCACAATTTTCCCAAAGACAACTGTCACAGTTGCCAAAACTGTTATAGCAATGATCAATTATCCTGGTACCTATTTGTCTTAGTTGTGGTTACTACTGCTATGATGAAACATCATAATCAAAAGCAACTTGGCTTATATATTCGAAGCACTGTTCAGCACTGAAGAAAATCAGAGCAAGAACTCAAGCAAAGCTGGAGCCTCACTCATGGAGACCATGGAGTTCTGCTTACTAGCTTGCTCAATATGAATTGTTCCCAAAGCTTCCTTATGGAACTTAGGACCACATTCCACACGAGTTCCACCCATCAATTACTATAAGAAAACATCTTTCATTCCTCCTTACAGCCAAATTTTATGAAGATATTTTCTCTACTGAGTTTTCTAACTCCAAATGACTACAGCTTAGGTCAAGTTAATATAAAATTGGAAAGCAAAATCCATCATTTACCAAATGAGCTTGAACACTGAGGTTCTAGCCAAAAAGTTAAACTTACAGAAACATCCAATTTCATATAAGTGTATATGCATACATATAATTTAGTTAACTACATTATTAAGGAATGTATACATGTTTATTTGCATATATGCATATATAGAGATCTAAATGAGAGCTAGAAAGTATATTCATGGTATTACTCTATTGCTATAAAGAATTAATGTCAAGTGTGTATATATATGTATATATATTTGCATATATAGAGATATATTCTGCATATATATATGCAGAAAAAATTTGGGGCAGGGTTATATGGAAAACAAAGACTGCTTTCTGTTCAACATTTTAGGGATAATCTTATGAGGATTATTAATCAAGTAGCTATGCAAAGAATAATTAGCCATAAACCTAAGGTAATTCATTCAATGGAAATTTAATATTAAATATTTCCATCATGTGTTTGTGAGTTTCAAGTTCCTACATGAGAATAGAATAGAAGTAACAAACCAGGCAGCAACCCCAGTGGAGCTATATAGACACCAACCCACCCACAAAACCTTCAACCCAAAATTTATCCTATCTATAAGAAATGCAGGTACAGGGGATGAATCAGAGCCTGAGGGAATGTCCAATCAATAACCGGCCCAAATAAGACTGATCCCAGGAGCAATGACCAATCCCTGACATTATTAATGATACTCTGTTATGCTTGCAGGCAAGAGTATAGCATGGCTGGCTTCCGAGGGAGTGGGAGAAAAAGAGAGAGAGAGAGGGGGGAGAGAGAAGAAATGAGGTTCCTTGAATAGCCTGCTAATTTGTGAGATTTGATTTTAAATCTATATCTATTTTAATGCTATCATTCTTGAAAGATGACATTGAACATTAACTAGCATAACAGACTCGACACGTGCTTTCCTTAAAGGAATTAGTTGTAGTTTTGTGTCATTTCAATGTGAGTTTCTATTAAAGATAGACGGGGATGCATAAAATCAGCATGTTTGGAAAGGAGCAAGATGTCAGTGAATAAGGGAAATGCCAGCAGAGATGACCGTTGAGATACAGTAGCTATGCTATTCTATTTCTTACTGTGCTTCCCTTTATGCCACATGACTAATTATCTCTATGAAATACTGCAAGAAATGATGTATTGCTTTCCTTCAAGATCCATTAAGAATCAATGCAACATCTGTTCAAACTTATTCTCTCTGTCATTAGTGTGCAAGAAGGTGAAGTTTCTAGGTAGAGGCAGCATGGTATCTGCATGTTTGTCAGATCAGGAATGCCCTAACCGGTATCAGAGGAACTGGCTAAAAGATACCAGTGGTTTTTGTTGTTGTTGTTGTTGTTGTTGTTGTTGTTGTTGTTTTAAAACACTTATGTATAGTCTCAGTTTCTACTAACAAACCATCAAGACAAAAATCCCTCAAATTATTAAAATAAAAAAAATAAATCCTGAGTTTTAGCCTTTTGTCACTTAAAGTAAAAATCCTATCCGGTGCATTAACACAATTAATGGTGTCATCACATAACTTTCTGAATGATTTGGGGTCATCAATGTTTGTTTAGAAAATCAGCTGTGAAGCTTATCATGAATAGCTCTACCTGTTTTCTTACCATAGTATGACAAAGTAGACTTTTAGACAGCCTGTTAGTTTCTCATCCCTAACCCATAATGGATCATGTGACAATGAAAGCAAGATGCCTTCCCTTGCCTCTGCTGTCCCCAAACTGCTCTTTGAAAATATTTTTGTTACTTTTATTATTTTTGCCAACATGTGCTATAATTAATTGCATTTGATTGAGAAATGGTAAAAGCATAGCAAAAACAATAGTAAAACTCAGGCCAACATACCATTCTCAAGTATTTTATGACATTAATGGATTTTACATGGTGGAGCAAGTAATCAAAGTAATCATCTTCTCCTCTTGCTCTTCTCCTAATACTTTCTTTCAAATGTTCTCTATTTCAAAATAAACTTTGATAGAGATATAGTCACACCCATTTTTTTACAATAGTATTCACAATAGCTATACATGGCATCAACCCCTTGCTGGATGAATGGTAAGTAAGAAATGATATACATATTAACTACTTTTCTTTTGTTGTAATAAAACCCCTTGAACAAAGGCAAATTTTAGAAGACAAGGTTCATTTTGACTCATGGCTCTAGACAGGGAGTTCTAGAGCCAATGATAAGGAAGGCATGGTAGCAGATGGCTAGAGCATGGAGCTGACTTTACACATTTATCCATGAACAGTAAATAGAAAAAGCTAGAGGTGGGACAAACACTCAGGGCCCTCCCATAATCTCACACTTCCTCTTACAAAGCTCCATGTCCTAAAATTGCCCTAACTTTTCCAAATCTTATGGGGGAATGTTTCTCATTCGGTTCACAATAATATCTGTACACAACAGAATACAATAATTCAGTTGTAAAGAAAGAAATTATAGCATCACCAAGCAAAATGTGTGGGTTTGTAGATCCTGATGTTAACTGAAACAAATCAGACTAAGACAATTTTCTGGCTAGTCTGCTATCAACTTGACACACAAATTAGAGTTATCTGGAAGGGGGGAAGCAAAATTGAGAAAATGCCTTCATATGATCTGGCTATAAGGCATTTTCTTAATTAGCTGGTGGTCCTTAGTTATATAAGAAAGCAGTCTGGGAATGCCATGTGGAGCAAACCAGTAAGCAGTACCCCTCCATGGCCTCTGCATCAGCTTTCCTGCCTCCAGGTTCTGGCTCTGTTTGAGTTCCTGTCCTGACTTCCTTTGATGATGAAGAGTGATATGAAAGTGTAAGCAAAAGAAATCCTTTCCTTTCCAACTTGATTTTGGTCATTGTTTGTTTGTTTGTTTGTTTGTCTCACCAATAGTAACCCTAACTAAGACAGGCTGTAATGTCGTGTTGCTTTCAGATGTAGAATTTGGATAAAAATAAACTTGAAAATGGTAGTAAGAAAGAATACCAGGGAAGAGGCTGAAAACAGGTGATGAGATGTGTCAATGGAGGTGGGTATGTTCAGACCATGTCGTGAACCTGTACAAACTTATTTTATGCTAATAAAAAAGGAATGCTGATAACCTAAATTTCTTCTCCATTTAAACTTTACTTTCTGATGCCTGAAGATTAACAGAATCTTAACTGTAATTTAACTATTCTACTTTAGGCATTATATTTTAATATCTCCGATCAAAATGAATCCTGTAGAGCCTACTTAATTATTTAATCAATAAACAATTTTCATGGCACTTAACTCTATTTATGAGTAATAGGAAAAGCAATTTGCAACATTCTATACTCCTCGCACCCAAACCATGTAGATACATTATATTTAAAATATAGTTTTAAATATATGTCGAGTAAGTTACATCCGTTAAAAAATATTTATTTACAATGAGATTTTTATCTGCTGTGTTAAAAGCTCTCACATACTTCAGAAGAATTTCCTACTCAGCATCTTGATTTAAGTACAAATAGTTATTATTACAGAGAGTAAGTATGTTAATCATCATTGTCTGTAATCAGCTCAAGCTTCTTCAGCTTATAAGTATGCTTCTTTGTGATGATTCTAATTGCCCTGGGATATGCTATGCTCTCTGTCTATCTGCCTCAAGATACTAAACTATGAATTTTACTATTTTTTTCAGTTAAACAAAAATATTTTATTTATATACATTAATCAAGGATAATATAAAAGCAAAAGTAGTCTTTAGATATGAGGGGGGTAAGGCAAAATCATCTAAAGTGTAAATGAAACTTTAGTGGCAAGTTTTCTACATGTTGGAGAAATGTTCAAAGTAGAGGCAATTGTAGAAAACTTTACCTTTACATCAATGCATGTAGAAATATCTATTTACTTTTAAAATTGAGTTTGAGGGGCTAGAGATGGGTCAGTGGTTAAGAGTACTGCCTACTCTTCCAGAGGCCCCAGGTTCAATTCCTGGCACCCACATGGAGGCTATTGTGACTCTGATTCCAGTACATTTGATTCCAACTTCTGACTTCTGGCCTCTGAGGGCACTGTAAATGTGTAATGCACAGACGTGCAAGCCAAGAACTCATATACATAAAATTAAAATGAATACTTCTTTAAAAATAATCAGAGGATATAAAAAGCTAGTGCTTGGATATAAGCCATCACCCTTAAGAAAACCGTCTGATACATTTTTAATGTACCATACTGATACATTTTTAATGGCATTTATAATTAGCTGATGCTAATAGCCAAAAGCTATGTAAAAATCTGAAGTGAACAATTTTCAAATTTGATTTTACACTTTAAAAACTTTTGAGAACCACAAAAATTTGCTCTTGTGAATTGTAGTCATTATTATTGTTATTATTAATTCTGCAAGATTAATATGAAGACATTCATAACACATGCACTAAGCTGCCTATAATCTGAAAGCCACTGAAACAATTATTTCATCCTTTAGGTTCTTTCCAGAACATTCAGTCCACTATTTATGAATGAATGAGGGAAAATCACATATGCCAATTTAATATTGGTAGAAAATCACACACACACATACATGAAGCTCAGGATGCATTGGGGAAGAAGAGATGGTAAGATTGTAAGACCCAGAGTAGCAGGGAGTTTGCTGTAAAAGAGTCTCTTAGTAATGTCAGGAGCTCTGCCCAGAAAGTGCATCAACATGACTGCCCAAATGTAAGCTAATTCAGGATGATACCAGTGAACACAGTGAAATGGCCAAGGAAAGCCTGAGTTGCTTTAACACAACTGTAGGCAAATGAGAACACTGGAGGGGGAGAGATCATCATCTCAAGGGAAGAGCACACCAGTTGTTTGCCTAGTTCCAAATGGTCATCTGCAAAAACATTCATACACGTAGTATATACAATAATAATCAGTGGAAAAGAGAAGATACAACGAATTTGCATAGAGATGGGAAGAGCGTGTGGGAGGGTTTAGAGAGAGGAGAGGAAATGTAGAGTTATTATAATTATGTTACAATCACAAAATTAAATAAAATATGATACTTTATCATAAAAAATAGTAGCTTTGCTTAATTCGCATCATGCTTTCTTTCCAGCACCATTCTGACCTCATGACTACTTAGAACTTTAGCTTTCCGTGTACTCCCCATATCCTTCATATTACACAAGGTGTGTTATCTCCTCTTGTTACTTGGGGATGGTAGGGGTGGCTTGGGATACAAGATCACAGACTCCCTCCAAAGTACTTCTCCATGAACATTTTATTATGAAATACACTAGTTTTTAAGCTAAATGAAAAAATATATTTTGAAAAGAATTTAAATAGAAGTATCTCATATTAGTGAACAAAACTGCTCTTAGAAGATGCAGGTTGGCAAATGAAATCTTAGGGCCAGGTAGGTAGGTGCTACCTTCTCTACATGCTCATAGAGTTCCAGAGGTACCCAAAACATACAGTCTATTGGGATTGACATTGGTTTACCAATATAACTAAGTGATAACACTATTACACTCTATTGCTGAAGGCACCACACATTTTGGTTCCACTATACAGAAAAATGAATTGTATTGAATTGACCAAGAAACTCTCCTTCTTAGTTTTCATAGTGCTGGAAGGTGCTATTTAGGCTGCTAAAAGAAAAAAGTCAATAGTCTTTTGGACCCTGAGTGTTTAAAATATTGACCTGCATGGCAATATGTAGCCACTGGCACAACAGTGGCAAGACTATTTATGGGGATAGCTAAGTGCTTTCCAGATTGGATTTGAGCTCTAACCCACAGGAGTTATTTCTTATATTATTATTAGTTCTTTCTTTTTCTCTCTCTCTCTTTCTCTCTCTCTCTCTCTCTCTCTCTCTCTCTCTCTCTCTTTCTTTCTTTCTTTCTTCTTTTCTTTTTTTTTTTCTTTTTTTTTCTTTTTTCTTTTTTTTTGGTTTTTCAAGACAGGGTTTCTCAGTGTAGTCCTGGCTGTCCTGGAACTCACTCTGTAGACCAGGCTGGTCTCGAACACAGAAATCCACCTGCCTCTGCCTCCCAAGTGCTGGGATTACAGGCATGTACCACCATGCCCAGCTTCTTATTAGTTATTTCTTATGGCTGTGATCCAGATGAAAATCCTTAGCTTGGGAAGTCACAGTCTCCTGCAGAGAATATTGATATTAATTTTCCAAATTTTATGTCAACTGCTTTCTAAATACTTAATTTAGATACATAGATTTGTGTTGCTGCCAACCTTAGCACAGACATGTTTTATTGCAGTGCATAGTGGATAGTGCAGAGATGTATTACTGAACAAAGATCTGAGAATTCGAGACTGGGAGTACTCATCTACAGATGGAACACCCATATCATCCCTTCCTCTATGCCTCAAGAGTACCTTATAAGAGAGGAGTAGAAAGACTGTAAGAGCTAAAGTTTGGGGAGGTGTAGTATGAAATGCTGTTCTCTAGAAACAAAACAGTTGTGCACACGAAGTCATAGCAGCTACTTTTTTCCAGAAAAAGATTTGATCAAGATTGTGCTTGTGTGGAGAAGAGGCCCTAGAGCCCCAACACTTAAAGCCATGGGAAATTGTTGCTGATGGAAGATGAAGGAGAGTCACTTTACTTTAGGACATGGTCATGTCCCATAGATGATCACACACCCCTGAACTTATGTGCAACATTATTTGGACTTAGAAGCTTAAAGCATAATAAACTATCACTAAAATAAATGAATTTGGGAGGAAAATGAGGATCCATGAATTAAATGAAAGAAGGAGTGAATATGGGCAAGGTGCCTGGTATATGTATAGATAATTTTTTAAAAATTAATAAAAAATTTAAAATGTATATAAAATTTTTAAATTTATGTAAAATATATATATTTTAAATTTAAAATTTAAAAAAGCTTTAAATTCACAAACCTGTATAGAATATCCTGAATCCCACCAGATATCTCTTAAGCATACTTTAGATCAATGTTCCACAGAACTTTAAAATTTTATCTAAATGGCCTATAGGCTTCTTATATAAGATTAAATTAAAGTTATATGCAAAATTAAATTTCCCTGTGGACAATAAAATAAAATGACAGGGAATCATTAAATAAAATGGATTGTGCTATATATTACCATACATGAAAGCAAAATATGTTCTTTTTGCAAAATCCATGGAGTGAGGATATACCCAGGCATGCTATCCAGTCAATAAAAATCTCCCTCCACACATCCTCAGGATCACAGGGAATATCTTTCTTTTAACAGCAAAGAAATCAAATTTCCTTAACTTTTTCTTTTCTTTTAAGTTTTCAATATATATATATATTTCAAAAATATATATGATATGTGAACATATACACAACTTAAATATACATTACACATACACATAATAATACAAGTTTATATATGTGTATATATGCATATGTTTATATGATCATATGTATATATGTGTATGTATGTACCTTTTGATATGTATATATTATATGTATGCACATATTATGTACATATACATTATTATGTATATCTGACAGATTTATGTATATATTGGACAAATATGTATGTGTTTGATATATATACACAAATATGCACATATAATATATGCAATATATAAAGTTATGTATATGCTTATATGTGTATGAATATGAATATGCATGTGTTTGTTTATATATTAAATATATAATATATGTGTATACATGTATTCATGTATGTGTATATATGATTATATATGTATGATTTGTATATGCAAACATATGCATATATATGCAATATATATAAAGTTGTAAGTATGTTTATGTGTATGAATATGAATATGTAATGCATGTATGTTATATATTAAATATTTAATATATGTGATTATATATAATAGATGTGATTATACATGTAATATACAAATAAAGTTTTACACACAACCTCCTATATGTGCATATTAGTTCAGTGCGCACAAAGACCACAGACAATTTTGGATCTCATGTAAGTGGAGTACAGGCAATTGTATGGAAACTCAACTTGTGTCCTCTTCAAGAGCTAATAAACCAGCCTGACATGAGCTTAAAATCCATCCTATATTAAAGACACACTATGACTGAGTATACCTATTCCTGGCAACTGCAACCATCTTTTTGTTCCAAAAGGTTATTACAACCACATTGTTATGACTATGGTGTTATGACTACCTTGTTATGACTGTCTTGCAACTATGTCCACATTTTTCCTACATTCTTTGTTTACATTCCAAATGATTTCCCCTTTCCTGGTTCCCCCCTCCCCATACATCTCATAAGCCCTCTTCCCTCTGCCCATTCCACAATCAACCCCCTCCCACTTCTCTGTCCTGGTAATCCCCTACATGGCTGCATCAAGCCTTTCCAGGACCAGAGCCCTCTCCTTCCTTCTTCTTGGGAATGATTTGATATGTTAATTGTGTTTTGGGTATTCAGAGCTTCTGGTCTAATATCCACTTATCAGTGATTGCATTCCATGCACGCTCACAAAACACACTCACAAAAGAACCTCACTTAGGATGATATTTTCCAGTTCCAACCATTTCCCTAAGAATTTCATGAATTCATTGTTTTTAATTGCTGAGTAGTATTCCATTGTGTAAATATACCAAATTTTCTGTATCCATTCCTCCATTGAGGGATATCTGGGTTCTTTCCAGGTTCTGGCTATTATAATTAAGGCTACTATGAACATAGTGGAGCATGTGTCCTTATTGCATGCCAGGGAATCCTCTGGGTATATGGCCAGGAGTGGTATGACAGGGTCTTCTGGAAGTGTCATGCCCAGTTTTCTGAGGAACCACCAGACTGATTTCCAGAGTGGTTGTACCAGCTTGCAATCCCACCAGCAGTGGAGGAGTGTTCCTCTTTCTCCACATCCTTGCCAACACCTGCTGACTCCTGAGTTTTTAATCTTAGCCATCCTGACTGGTCTGAGGTGAAACCTCAGGGTGGTTTTGATTTTCATTTCCCTAATAGCTAATGATGTTGAATATCTCTTAAGGTGCTTCTCAGCCATTCGAAATTCTTCAGGCGAAAATTCTTTGTTTAGCTCTGTACCCATGTTTTAATAGGGTTGTTTGGCTCTCTGGAGTCTAACTTGAGTTCTTTGTATATATTGGATATTAGCCCTCTATTGGATGTAGGGTTGGTAAAGATCTTTTCCCTCCCAAACCCCAAATCTAGGCCTCCCCATTCCCTGGGGCCTCAAGTCTCTAAAGGGTTAGGTGCATCTTCTCACAATGAAGCCAGACTAGGCAGTCCTCTGCTATTTATGTGTCTGGGCCCTCTGCCCAGCTGGAGTATGCTGCCTGGTTGGTAGCTCAGTGTCTGAGAGTTCCTGGCGCTCCAGGTTAGTTGAGACTACTGATCTTCCTCCTTAACTTCTTCCAGTGTTTCCCTAATTCAACCACAGGGGTCCCTGGCTTCTTTATGTCCATTGCTAGGATGTAAGTATCTGCTTCTGTCTTAGTCAGCTGCTTGTTGGGCCATGTAAGGCCCCTGTCTGTAAGTACATCATAGCATCAGTAATAGTGTCAGGCTTGAAGACTCCTTTTGAGATGGGTCCCAATTTGGGCTGGTCATTGAACCTCCTTTCCTCAGCTTCTCCATTTTGTTCTGGAAGTTCTTTTAGACAGGGACAATAGAGTCAGAGTTTTTGACTGTGGCATGGCAACCCCATCCCTCACTTGATGCCCTGTCTTTCTACTGTTGGGCATTTTATCTAAGGTCCCTCCCATTGAGTCTTGAGATTCTCTCGCCTCGTGGGTCTCTGGTACATTCTAGAGGGGTCCCGGTCTTCCCACCTCCCGAGGTTATATATTTCCATTCATTATGCTGGCCATCAGGGCTTCACTTCTCTTCCCTCCCCCAAAATCATGTTCCTCTTTTCCCTGGCCCTCCTGGTACCCTCTCCCGCTGCCCAGTTTCCTTCCTCCCTCCCCTCCTGATTTCTTCTCCCTCACTAGTGGGATTGAAGCATCCTCACTTGGGCCCTATGGCTTGTTAAACATTTTGAGTTCTGTGGATTGTATTCTGAGTATTCTGTACATTTTGTCTACTTATTAGAGAGTGCATACCACACATGTCCTTTTGGGTCTGAGGTAACACACTCAGGAGGATATTTTCTAGTTCCATCCACTTGCCTGCCAAACACATAATACCCTTGTTCATTCTTAATAGCTGAGTAGTATTCCATTGTTTAAATGAGAGAGCCACATTTTCTGTACCAATTCTTCTGGCTTGTTTCCAGCTTCTGGCACTCCTGTAGCATGTTGGGATATCTTTTGAGTATATGCCAAGGAGTGGTGGAGCTGGGTCTTCAGGTAGATCTATTTCCAATTTTGTGAGGAACCTTGAGATTGGTTTTCAGAGTACAACCATGTCTGATTTCAGGAGGTGTTATGAACAACATTTTATTCTTTTTTTTCCTGATTTTTTAAAATTTTCTATATTCTTTGTTTACATTCCAAAGGCTTTCCCCTTTCCCAGTTCACCCCTCACTATATATCCCATAAATCCTCTTCCTCCCTCCCTGCCTATTCCCCAATCACCCTCCCCCACACCATTTCTCTGGTCTGGTACTCTTCTACAAAACTGGATCCAGTCTTTTCAGGACCAGGGTCCTCTCCTTCCTTCTTCTTGGGAATCTTTTGACTTGCTAATTGTGCCTTGAGTATTCAGAGCTTCTGGGCTCATTAATATCTACTTATCAGTGATTGCATTTCATGTGTATTCTTTTGTGATTGGGTTAACTCATTTAGGATGATATTTTCCAGATCCAACCATTTGCCTACAAATTGCAAGAATTCATTATTTTTAATTGCTGAGTAGTATTACATTGTATAAATATACCACATTTTTTGTATCCATTCCTTCTTTGAGGGACATCTGGGCTCCTTGCAACTTCTGGCTATTATAAATAAGGCTGCTATGAACATAGTGGACCATGTGTCTTTATTGCATGCAGGGGAATCTTCTGGGTATATGTCCCGGAGTGGTATGACAAGGCTCTCTGAAAGTGTCATGCCCAACTTTTTGAGGAACCGCCAGACTGATTTCCAGAGCAGTTGTACCATCTTGCATTCCCACCAACAGTGTAGGAGTGTTCCTCTTTCTCCACATCCTCTCCAGCACCTGTTGTCTCTTGAGCTTTTAATCTTAGCCATTCTGACTGGTGTGAGGTGGAATCTCAGGGTTGTTTTGATTTGCATTTCCCTGATGACTAATGATGTTGAACATCTCTTAAGGTGTTTCTTGGCCATCTGCATTTCTTCTGGTGAAAATTCTTTGTTTAGCTCTGTACCCCATGTTTTAATAGGTTGCATTTTATTCTTATGTTTTGCTTCTGTAACCCTGCCTATTTGCCTGCCATATCCCCCACTGAACCAGGCCCCCCAACACACACACACACAAACACAAACACACACACACACACACACACACTCCTGAAAAATAAAAGATATTATCTTTCTGATGTCCAATGCTAATCTTTGGTAACTGATATTTAGGGAGTGACAGCTCATGTACATGAGTAATAAAGTTTGCTTTAATGATTAGGCCATGATTTGGGTCGTGGTCTTTCACCTAGTATCTATGGATTTAAAAAGCAGCACATGTGGTTAACCATTGAGCTTCTTGACCTAACTTTCTAAAAAATAAATAAATAAATAAATAAATAAATAAATATCCTACAGCATTTTAAACAACTTGAATCAATATATTTGTAAATCATATGCTACTTGATATATATGTTTCCCAGTAGCCTAATAAACTAATATCTTCAAATGACCAGGCTGAGGAGGTGTTCCTAGGTAAGTAAGATTCATGCAAGCCCAATAACCTACCTCATTTGAGAATCCATGTAAAGATGGAACAAAAGAACCAACTCTAGAAAGTTGTCCTGAGACCTCCATGTGTGGTCCCCACAAATGCCCAATTATATATAAAAAGGTATTTAGATTTGTATACTACCTTAAATATGCTTAAAGCACCACAGGAAGCAAATGAACAAAAATAGTTATTTAAACGATTCATATAAGGTTTGTTTGATCTTGTTAGCTTGTGTAATAGTAAGAATTAGCATCTCCCTCTCTAGCTCTCTCATAGGAATAAAATGTTCAGCCTGCATTGAAAATAGAAACAATGTTTATAAATAGTTCTCTTGGAAGAAAGACTGGTATAATATGGAAGAATAAGAATACATGTGTATTCTATTTAAAAAGACATTGTATGGATATATAATTTGATTTAATCAAAGTTTAATATTAGAACCAGAGTTTAGCTTTGCAGTAATGAATTGTAATTGGTGATGCAAAAAAAAATTAATTCTGATAATCTGGGTAAGGATCATTAAACTTGCTGGCAAGCTTGAAAAACATTTTCTTTTAATTAGAGATGCTCATCACATAACAATATTTCGGTTACAAGTGTGATTTTTTTAAGTCCAACTTTTCTCATAAAAATTGGAAGCAGTTCAAACCAATATGAATTTTAATAACCTCATAAACAATTTGACATCTTAATATTTTGAAAAACATTTTAACTATTGAATATTAGTTTTAAAAATAAACCTTGTTTACACTGCCTCTGGACAGTGAGTTTCTTTTTTTTTTATTCGATATATTCTTTATTTACATTTCAAACGATTTCCCCTTTCCTGGCTCCCTGCTCCCTGAAACTCCCATAAGCCCACTTCCCTGCCCCTGTTCTCCCATCCACCCCTCCCAGTTCCCTGTTTTGGTATTCCCATACACTGTTGCACTGAGCCTTTCCAGAACCGGGGGCCACTCCTTCTTTCTACTTGGACATCATTTGGTAAGTGGATTGTGTCTTGGGTGTTCCAAGATTCTAGGCTAATATCCACTTATCAGTGAGTGCATACCATGGGTATTCATTTGAGACTCGGTTACCTCACTTAGTATGATGTTCTCCAGCTCCATCCATTTCACTAAGAATTTCATGAATTCGTTGTTACTAATGGCTGAATAGTACTCCACTGTATATATATATATATATATATATATATATATATATATATACCACATTTTTTGTATCCATTCCTCCTTTGAGGGACATCTGGGTTCTTTCCAGCTTCTGGCTATTATAAATAGGGATGCTATGAACACAGTGGAGCATGTATCCTTATTACATGCTGGGGAATCCTCTGGGTATATGCCCAGGAGTGGTATAGCAGGGTCCTCCAGAAGTGTCATGTCCAGTTTTCTGAGGAACTGCCAGACTGATTTCCAGAGTGGTTGTATCAGCTTGCAATCCCACCAGCAGTGGAGGAGTGTTCTTCCTTCTCCACATACTCGCCAACACCTGCTGTCTCCTGAGTTTTTAATCTTAGCCATTCTGACTGGTATGAGGTGAAATCTCAGGGTTTTGATTTGTATTTCCCTGATGACTAATGATGTTAAACATTTCTTAAGGTGCTTCTCAGCCATCTGAAGTTCGTCAGGTGAAAATTCTTTGTTTAACTATGTACCCCATTTTTAATAGGGTTATTTGGTTTTCTGGGGTCTAACTTCTTGAGTTCTTTGTATATATTGGATATTAGCCCTCTGTTGGTGAAGATCTTTTCCCAATTTGTTGGTTGCTGATTTGTCCTTTTGAGAGTGTCCTTTGCCTTACAGAAACTTTGTAATTTTATGAGGACTCATTTGTCAATTCTTGATATTAGAGCATAAGCTATTGGTGTTCTCTTCAGGAACTTTCCCCCTGTGCCAACGTCCTCAAGGGTCTTCCCCAGCTTCTTTTCTATTAGTTTTAGTGTGTCTGGTTTTATGTGGAGGTCCTTGATCAACTTGGAGTTGAGCTTAGTACAAGGAGGTAATTTCTTCTGCATGTTTACCTCTAGTTGATCCAGCACCATTTGTTGAAAAGGTTATCTTTTTTCCACTGGATGTTTTCAGCTCCTTTTTCAAAGATCAAGTGGCCATAGGTGTGTGAGCTCATTTCTGGGACTTCAATCCTATTCCATTGTTCCACCTGCCTGTCATTGTACCAATATCATGCAGTTTTTAACACTATTGCTCTGTAGTACTGCTTGAGGTCCGGGATACTGATTCACCCAGAAGTTCTTTTACTGTTGAGAATAGTTTTATCTATCCTGGGTTTTTTGTTATTCCAGATGAATTTGAGAATTGCTCTTTCCACCTCTATGAAGAACTGAGTTGGGATTTTGATGGGAATTGCATTGAATCTGTATATTGCTTTTGGCAAGATGGCCATTTTAACTATATTAATTCTGCCAATCCATGAGCATGGAAGATTTTTCCATTTTCTGATGTCTTCTTCAATTTCCTTCTTCAGAGACCTGAAGTTCCTGTCATACAAATCTTTCACTTGTTTGGTTAGAGTCACATCAAGATACTTTATTTTTTTGTGACTATTGTGAAGGGTGTCATTTCCCTAATTTCTTTCTCAGCCTGCTTATTCTTTGAGTATAGGAAGGCTACTGAGCTTGATTTGATTTTATAACCAGCCACTTTGCTGAAGTTGTTTATCAGCTGCAGAAGTTCTCTGGTGGTGTTTTGGGGCTGCTTAATTATATTATCATGTCATCTGCAAATAGTGATAGTTTGACTTCTTCCTTTCCAATTTGTATCCCTTTGACCTCCTTATGTTGTCTAATTGAGTTCCAAATCATTAAAAACAGAGTAAAATATCAGAGAAAAGTAATTCCTTCTTTCTCCACTTCTCTAACCCATTTTCCTCATTAAAACATCTAGTTCCATCCATTTCCCTATGAATTTCACAAAGTCATTGTTTGTAATTGCTGAGTAGTATTACATTGTGTAAATATTGTACATTTTCTGTACCCATTTCTGAGTTGTCAGGAATCTGGTGTGTTTCCAGCTTCTGGCTATTATAAATAAGGCTGCTTGAGCATAGTGGATCATGTGTCCTTGGTGTATGTTGGAAAATCTTTTGGGTATATGCCCTGTAGTGGTATAGATGGGTAGAACTATTTCCAATTTTCTGAGGAATATTCAACTGATTTCTAGAGTGATTGTACCATCTTGCCGTCCAACCAGTAGTGGAGAAATATTCCTCTTTCTCTACATCCTCACCAGCATCTACTGCTACTTGAGTATTTGATCGTAGCCATTCTGACTGCTGTCAGGTGAAATGCTTCAGTCCTACTTAAAAGGGGGAACAAAATAATCAAGGGAGGTAGAGGGAGGGAGTGACCTTGGAGGAAAGAGAAGGTGGAGGGAAAAAGAGACAGAATTAAGTGTGGGAGGAGACTGGATGTACAGAGAGTTATAAAGGTTCAGGAAACTGAACAGAGTTATGTAACAGTGAGAATTGGGGAATTGGGCTAGCCACTAGAAAGTCCCAGATGCCAGAAAAGCAAGAGGTTCTCAGGACCCAACAGGGATGACATTAACTGAAATACCCAACAAAGAGAAGGGAGAATCTAGAGACCATATCCAAAGCTTAGGCATGGCCCCCTGTAGAGGGGTAGTGCCACCCACCCATCTCAAAAATATTAACCTAGAATTGCTCCTATCTAAAGGAAATACAGGGACAAAGAGTGGAACAGAGACTGGAAGAAAGGCCATCCAGAGACTGCTGCACCTAAGGATCTATCCTATCTGCAGACTCTAACCCAGACACAATTGTTGATTTCAAGAAGTGCTTGTTGACAGGAGCCTGATATAGCGGTCCCTTGAGAGGCTTTGTCAGAACCTTATCAATACAGATGTGGATGCTTTCAGCTAACCATCAGATTGAGCACAGAGACCAAAATGGAAGAGCTAGGGGAAGGACTGAAAGAGCTGAAGGGGACTGTAACCCCATAGGAAGAACAATAATATTAACCAACCAGACCCCCTAGTCTGCCCAAGGAGCAAACCACCTACCAAAGAGTACACATGGAGGGATCCATGGCTTCAGTTGCATATGTAGCAAAGGATTGGCTTATCTGGCATCAATGGGAGGGGAGGCCCTTGGTCCTGTGGAGGCTCGATGTGTAGAGGGATAGCAGGGCAGCGAGGCAGGAGTGGCTGGGTAAGTCGAGGAGTGCCCTCATAGAAGAAGGGGGAGGGAGGTGGGATGGGGGTTTGTAGAATGGAAACCAGAAATGGGGACAACATTTGAAATGCAAATAAAAAATAACCAATAAAAAAGGAGAGACAAAAAATATTTAAAACTATGCATGTTGGGAGTTTAATTTTATTACCAATTTTAGGTTCTTTTAAAAAGAATTAATTAATTTATTTTTTTACACTTCATATTTTATTCCCTCCAACCCCATCACCCTCCAACTGCTCCACATCCCATACCTCCTCCCCACTCCTGTCCCCATGTGGATGTCCTTACCCCACTCCCACTCCTCCTGACCTCTAAACTCCCTGGGGCATCCAGTCTATTGAGGGTTAGGTGCATCATCTCTGAATGAACACAGACCCAACAGTCCTCTAGTGTATTTGTGTTGGAGGCCTAATATGTTAGTGTATGCTGCCTGTTTGGTGGTCCAGTGTTTGAGAGATCTTGGGGGTCAAGTTTTATTGAGACTGCTGGTCCTCCTACAGGATTGCCCTTCTCCTCAGCTTCTTTCTGCTTTTCCCTAATTCAACAACAGGAGTCAGCTGCTTCTGTCCCTTGATCTGGTGCAAATATCTACATCTGACTCTTTCAGCTGTTTGGTGCATCTTCTGGAGTTCAGTCATGCTAGGTCCCTTTTTGTGCATGCTCCATAGCCTCAGTAATATTGTCATGCCTTGGAACCTCCCCTTGAGCTGGATTCTACTATGGTCCTGTAGCTGGATCTTCTTTTCCTCAGGCTCTTCTTCATTTCCATCCCTTTTATTCTTTCAGACAGGAACAATTATGGGTCAGAGTTGTGACTGTGGGATGGCAACCCCCTCTCTCATTTGATGCTCTGTCTTCCTGCTGGAGGTAGGCTCTGTAAGTTCCCTCTCCCTACTGTTGGTCATTTTATTTAAGGTTCCTCCCTTTGAGTCCTGAGAGTCTTTCACCTCCCAGGTCTCCGGTGCATTCTGGAGGGTCCTCCCAACCTCCTATCTGCTGAGGTTGCCTGTTTCCATACTTTCTGCTGGCCTTCAGGGCTTCATTTCTTTTCCTTCACCTAATATCAGATCAGGTTCCCCTCTCCCCTACCCTCCCCACAGCCCCACCACTATCCCTCTCTCCCTCCCCACTTGTGATTGCTCTGTTCTCCCTGACAAGTGGGACTAAGTCACCTCACTCAGGACCATATTTTCTAGTTTCATCCACTTGCCTGCATAACTCGGGATGTCCTCATTCTTAATAGCTGAGTAGTATCCCATTGTGTAAATGAACCACATTTTCTGTATGCATTCTTCAGTCATGGGAAATCTGTGTTTGTTTACAGCTTCTGGCTATCACAAATAAGGCCACTATGAATATAGTGGAACATGTGGCCCTGTGGCATGGTAGGGCATCTTTTGGTATATTCCCAAGAGTAGTATAGCTGGGTCTTCAGGTATATCTATTTCCAATTTTCTGAGGAACTGTCAGACTGCTTTCCAGAGTTGTTGTACCAGATTTCAATCCCACCAGCAATGGTGGAGTGTTCCTCTTTCTATTTTAGGCTCTAATGTTTCCATTTATACAAATTTAAAAGTGAAATTATTTAATAATTTTAATTATTTTTTGTATCTAATTCCCTGAATTTTCAGCCTTCTAAATAATTTAGCCAACACAGTGCTTTGAGAACTATTACTTTCACAATGGCAGTTCACTAATAAGTGTGAAAGGCCTTACAAGATATTCTTGGTCTAGAAATGCATTGATGGAGCAATCTAGACACTTGTAGTTTAGAAAATCCTTCAATATAGCAATCCAGTTCTAAGGAATTATGCTGAATATGAATGTGCCAACTGTGAAAATGTGTATTCACAAATGCATTCACTTATGACTCATCTGTCATCACAGAGTGTTGGAGAAAACTAAATGTCCATGTGCCCAAATCACTACTAACATATCAATATCATGGTGCTTACACATAATGGCTGTAAAGAATGAGGAAACAATCTGTGAGCTTAGCTGGCATGAATTCCCATACACAGCATTACCTAAGACATAAAGTGACTCACCGCTTTTGTGAATGTACCTGCCTATCTAGACAAAAGAAATACAAAAAATGATGAATTGGCTACAAATGAGATTAAGAAAATGGAATGCTGCAAACAGTGGAATGAGAAAGGATTATAGACCTCATAAAGACCACTTTGAATGTAAACTATTCACAGTCTGACAATGGGACTTAATGAAATGCTTTACATTTATGGATACTAAACAAACAATTGAAAACTATGGGTTATGGGAGAAATTTAAAATTGAATCCAAGAAGTAACCATTAGAGAAAAATATGAGTGAACCTTGTAATCTACTGTAATGGTTGGTGAAAGATGAAACTAACTGCAGTAATTTTGTACCATAGTATTTGATTGTGCTTTAGAATTGTTATGACAAAGCCTGAATCTAGATACTATATTCTAGGTTCTCAGTATATTTCACATGGGAATTTGTTTACAGTCTTATAAACTGTGTATTTTAAGGCATAATAAGCAATATATTTACTTAGTGTGAATCTGGGATTCCCCATTTGCATCATTGAAAAATATTTTTAAATGAGGAAAATGAAAAGGGTATAATGAACTTCTGATATTGGACTGCAAGTGAAAGCACACACATGAGCTCATGCTTTGACTATGTTTACATATACATACATACAGATTCATGAACATGTCTCATTTATTTCCCATCCAGTCAGCAGGCACAATAAGACACAATGAAATAACTGCAGTGATGCTTATTTTCAGTCCCAGACTATAGTGTGCAGGAATTGAGTATAAGGATAGGGAACAGAAGGGACATGATTGCCCGGAAACATTGTGATACTAGTTCATGAAAATCTCCTGGAGATGATGGAAGTGTATTTAACAGAGACACAGATTAGATGGTAAGAGTGCCACACACACCCAGGAGGTAGAAGTATGAGAATGTCTGAGTTTGAGATGAGCCTGGTCTACAGAGTAAATTCCAGGATAGCCAGGGCTACACAGAGGAACCCTGTCTCAAAAAAGCCAAAGGAAAAAAAATAAAGTTTTCAGGATTCACCATATAGACACCCATGTTGTCATAAACATAATTTTAGGAGAAAATTTTAGTATTGCCTTATAATAAACAGAATAAAACAAATTATTCATAAATATATGCTGCTATGGAGATTTAATTAAATTGATATGTAGAGAAGCAGAACATAAAAGCACCATCTTTACAGAAGAATTTCAGTAAATCAATAGGAGCCAAATGGTAGAAATGGAAAAGTGCTGTTGCACAAAGAACTGGGTAATAATTTGCAGATGAAAAGAGTTAATGACCCCAAGATTATTTAGTAAAAGTACGAGGAAAATTGTATGTAAGGGCACCATCAAAACATTTCTACCTATGACACTTATCTGTAATAGAGGGTAAAAGTAACTTTACAAAGGAAGGATCTGCAGATGCTTTCTCTTTGAAATCATCCAATTACCACCAGGATAAAGACACTTTGATTTGCCTCCGTGACATTCACTGAACACAGCATGCAGCAGCTGACAGCATTCTGGTCCCAAGTCTGTAAACTTAGTCTAATAGTGCAAGACCAAAGCAATAGAAATCAAGACATCATCCTCTAGTATCTACTCACCATTCTGAGGAGACTCAGACTCATGAAAGGCAAAAGGAAATTAAAGAAACAGCATTTGTGGGAACAGAGTAGGAGCTAGGGCCAGTAAATGAAGATGGAGTCTGGATCAAATCTTTACCATACAAATGCCACCAATGGTCAAATGGGGAAGCTTGAACAAGGATAATAATTAATGTTTTGTCAATGTAAGACTTTGTGTTTTCATGGTGTTGTGTGGTTAATGATTATGATAAAAGCAATGACAGTAATGGGGATATAGAAAAACAGAACTACTTTTCACTTTGGGTAAGTCTAAAATTCATTGTATATGTGGTTTTTATTTTTTGCTTTCTTTATTTTATTTTAACTGATTTCCATTTCAAATGTTATCCACTTACCCGGTTTCCCCCTCTCCTGATCGTCCCCTGTCCTATCCTCCTCCCCCTGCTTCTATGAGGGTGTTCCTCCACCCACTCCTACCTCCCTGTCCTCGATTCCCCAACACTAGGGCATCTATCAGACCTTCATAGGACCAAGGGCCTCTCCTGCCATTGATGTCTGACATGGATGTCCTCTGCTACACATGCAGCCAGAGCCATGTGTAGTCCTTGGATAGTGGAGAAAAGCATGACCGCACAGTACTCACAGCACTTATGGGGTCGTTGCTCTGACGTTCTTGCCAAATGGTGTTGCTGGCAGGTAGGGTGAACACAAGGAGCTGGCGGGGCAATGTGCAGTGACTTTCACAGGGTGGAATCCCAGAAGGAGCTCCTTGCCAGACTTGAAGGCAGAAACTACTTGAAAGAACTAGAACCCAACCTGTTTGCTGATGAATATTTACCAGTGCATGGACCCACGTGGTGGAAGGAAAGAACCAGTTTCAGCAAGTTATCCTTGACCTCCATAAAATCACTGTGGTATGCTCACTGCCCCCTCCCCATACATAATAAATAACAAGTATATATCAAAAGCTCAATAAGATGTCATCACATACACTGATAACAGAAATAAGAACCCCAATTGATGGCTGGTGGGATGGAGAATCATATAGAAGCACATGGGAATGGAAGTTGAACCCGTGGACCCTTTAATCATATGTCTTGGAGAAATAGATGCTGTGCACTGGGAAAGACAACAATGTGCTGATTAGCACCATTGATAACAACAACAGAAAAAAATGAATCAAAACTACGACAGTAGGATGCCAGGCATGTTAGTGTTTCCACAATGAAGTGCAACTGCAGATGGCTTAAACACTGGGCATGTTATCACAACGACCCTATTCCCACTTCAATGTCACCTCTTTTTAATTTTTTTTCTTTTTTAATTAAACCAAAACTGGAGAATGTTAGGATTCTGTCTAAGCTCCACCCTACAGTTACCTGGCAACAATCAGGTATGCCCCTTCCCACTGTTACCTGGCAACAGACAGGTAGGCCTGGCCTACTATAAAAAGGGATGCTCCAGCGCTTCCTCTCTCTTTTACTGCTCTTGCTTTCCTTCTCTCACTCTCAGCTTTGCTCTTGCCCCCTTTTGGGCTCTCCTCCTCTCCCCCCTCTCTCCATGTGGTCATGGCCAGCCTCTGCTTCTCTACTCTCTCCCTCTCTCTGCCTTTCTCTGCCTCTACTACCCCCTTAACTCCCCTCCCCATGCCCTGAATAAACTCTATTCTATACTGTACTAGTATGTGTCTGGTCCCTCAGGTGGAGGGCATGCCTTGGCATGGGCCCACTGAGGCACCCCCTTCCCCACAATGTCATAGCCTCTTTAGCCTCTTTCTCTTTTTATGATCACAACAGGATAGACCTCAGAACTTGTATTTAATAATACCAGGGAGTAAATAAAACCACACAAACATATTTTGAGAGAATTCAGTTTATTTTCAATTGTAGTTTTAGTGTATGACTTATAGAGAAAAAGCAGTATTAAGAATATGTGTAGAATTGGCAGGATCAATATAGTAAAAATGGCCATCTTGCCAAAAGCAATATACAGATTCAATGCGATCCCCATCAAAATCCCAACTCAATTCTTCATAGATCTAGAAAGAGCAATTCTCAAATTCATCTGGAGCAACAAAAAACCCAGGATAGCTAAAACTATTCTCAACAATAAAAGGACTTCTGGGGGAATCAATATCCCTGACCTCAAGCAGTACTACAGAGCAATTGTGTTAAAAACTGCATGGTATTGGTATAGCAACAGGCAAGCAGATCAATGGAACAGGATTGAAGACCCAGAGGTTAACCCACAGACTTATGGTCACTTGATCTTTGATAAAGGAGCCACAACCATCCGGTGGAATAAAGATAGCCTTTTCAACAAATGGTGCTGGTTCAACTGGAAGTCAACATGCAGAAGAATGCGAATTGATCCAATCTTATCTCTTTGCACTAATATCAACTCCAAATGGATCAAGGACCTCCACATAAAACCAGACACACTGAAACTATTAGAAAAGAAACTTGGGAAGACCCTGGAGGACTTGGGCACAGGGGAAAAGTTCCTGAACAGAACACCAATAGCTTATGCTCTAAGATCAAGAATCGACAAATGGGACCTCATAAAATTACAAAGTTTCTGCAAAGCAAAGGACACTGTCAGAAGGACAAAACGGCAACCAACAAAGTGGGAAAAGATCTTCACCAACTCCACATCCGACAGAGGGCTAATATCCAATATATACAAAGAACTCAAGAAGTTAGACCGCAAAGAAACAAATAACCCTATCAAAAAATGGGGCACAGAGCTAAACAAAGAATTTTCACCAGAAGAAATTCGGATGGCCGAGAAACACCTTAAAAGATGTTCAACATCATTAGTCATCAGGGAAATGCAAATCAAAACAACCCTGAGATTCCACCTCACACCAGTCAGAATGGCTAAGATTAAAAACTCAAGAGACAACAAGTGCTGGCGAGGATGTGGAGAAAGAGGAACACTCCTCCACTGTTGGTGGGATTGCAAAATGGTAAAACCGCTCTGGAAATCAGTTTGGCGGTTCCTCAGAAAATTGGGCATGTCACTTCCAGAGGACCCTGGCATACCACTCCTGGGCATATACCCAGAGGATTCCCCTGCATGCAATAAGGACACATGCTCCACTATGTTTATAGCAGCCTTGTTTATAATAGCCAGAAATTGGAAAGAGCCCAAATATCCCTCAAAGGAGGAATGGATACAGAAAATGTGGTATATTTATACAATGGAATACTACTCAGCAATTAAAAATAATGAATTCATGCAATTTGTAGGTAAATGGTTAGACCTGGAAAATATCATCCTGAGTGAATTATCCCAATCACAAAAGAATGCACATAAAATGCAATCACTGATAAGTGGATATTAATGAGCCCAGAAGCCCTATATACTCAAGACACAAATAGCAAGTCAAATGATTCCCAAGAAGAAGAAAGGAGAGGACCCTGGGCCTGTAAAGATTGCATCCAGTTTAGTAAAGAAACCGAGGGGGGAGGGGGAATTATTGGGGAACAGATGGGGGGAGAGGAACTATGGGAACTATGGTGGGTGGGAACTGGGAAAGGGGAAAGCCTTTGGAATGTAAACATAGAATATAGAAAATAAAAAAAAGAATATGTGTAGAATCATTTTAAACAACAGAAATATCTATACCAATATAAACCTCAGGAAGGTAGTAATGAATTAAGTGCCTATGTCTGTGTGTGTTGGCCAAATGCTATCATAATATTATCAGTTTTTTCTATGTATCTTTTTTACTTGCTCTTTTATAATTTTCCAAACCAGGCATACATGGCATTTTTCTTTAAGATGGGGTCTCTCTATGTAGCCTGGACTGGCCTGGAACTTACATATAATCTATGTAATGTACATAAGATTACACTTGTCTTGAAATGGGAGAGCCACCTGCCTCTGTCTGCTGAGTGAGGGGGTTAGGAGTTCCTGTCTGAGGATGTATCTCATTAACAGAAGACAGAGGCTAATAACAATTCATTGCTGAAGCTTTGGAAATTAAACCTAATGTTTTGAACACTGTGGAAAAAGGATAAGAATGTACCACAGCAAACTAATATGAGGAAAAATGAACTCTGATTGTTTTCAGACTAGGCAGAGTTAATGATACGAATCAACGTAAATGTAAGAAGAACATATAAACCCATCTTTAGATGGCCATCCTTCCCAATGCTTTCCACCAGACTCTGCTCCTAGAACCAGTGGAATGTCATGTTCAATAATACAAGGATGAGATGTTTGAATATTATTTTCACCATTTTCAGCTTTGGTTTTCTAACTGAATAATAGTAATAGCTATGAGTAGTAAATTCCTTTAAAGAGAGACATTTGTACTTTTAGTAGATTCTACTTTCTTTGATAAAATCCCAAATGGGCTTCTTATGATGTTGTTTAATCTATTGACATCCCATTTCTTTCCTTTTCTTAGAAACTACACATAACCTTGCTTGTTGTAGATGTTAGAAAAAAATCATTCTTTTAAAAAATACTACAAATTATCTTCACACAAAGTTTTGTGTTATTATTATTGCATTGCACAGTTAAGCAGCATGTAGACTCTTTCCCGCAACATTTTCATTAGTTTGGAAACACTACAGTTATTTGTTAATGTGCAGTAACATATCGTTTTCTTTAGAAAGGATACTGATAGATGATCTTACTTTTGTTAATTTGTGATATTTTGGAATCATATTAATTATTTTATGCATTATGATGTTTAGAAATTTAAGAACCAATCAAATTTATCTTGTTATATTTTAACCTCATTTTCATATTTCTATGAATTTAATAAAGACTAAAATAAGTTTACTATATGATCCAGCAATAGTACCATGATGTATGTCTCTACAAGACTATGTGTCCTATTACAGAGATACTTGCACTTGCATGTTCATTGCTGTTCTATTCACTTTAACCAGAAAATGGAAGCACATTAGGTGTTTTCCATCTGGTAAATTTACGACAAAAATATGGTAAAATTATCAGTGGAATATTATCCATATTTTAAGTGAAGCTATCAGATTTGCAGGTAAACATATAGAACTAGAAAAAAAAATGTTTGTTTTCTTTATTTTTTTATTTCTTTGCCCAATGTTGGCTCAGTAATGTGCTTTTAGGCTTCCATGAATTTGTGATTTTTTTTCTCTTTTGTTATTGACATTCACCTTTAATGTATGGTAGACTTTCAGAATAAAGAATTTGATTTCAATTTTCCTGTTTTAAGAATGATATAAAAATAGTGTGTTAGTTACTTTTACATTACTGTGATTAGAAAACATAGTCACGGAAGAGTTTATGTAGATTGTGATAAGATTCCAACAGCATCATGGCAGGGGAAGCCTGGCAGCAGGTAGGTATAGTGGCTGGGGCAGCAATCACTTGTTGTACCATAAGCACATAGCAGAGAGCATGAACTAGAAATTCTATGCTGCTGTGAAACCTCAAAGCCTGTCTGTTCCAGAGACATACTTCCTCCACAAAAGCTACAGTTCCTGAATGTAACTAAATAGTGTTGCCAAGTGAGGACCTAGTATTCAAACGCATAAGTGTATGGGGGACATTCTCATTCAGATCACCACAAATCACTTTCATTTAGCCAGTTCTCAATGCCCTTTCCAACTATGAGATACATCAATATGACATCAAATGACAAACCTTAAATTTCATGAGGCTGATGATGAGGCTGGTTGTTAAGAGTTGTTCTGCTCTGGCAGAGGACTCAAGTTTAGCTCTCAGCATCAATGTCTGCGGGCTCAAGACAACCTAAACTCCAGCTCTAGGGAGACCTAGGTACACCTCAACTCATGTGCACATACCACAAAGTACACATAATTAAAGATAATAAAATTAAGTGTTTAAATATTTTGCTTGCAACTTGGTTCTTATATTCAACTGTTCTATTTATTTATAATCAAAAATAAACTTTCTATTTTTTACTAAAAATATTGTCAAGTATGAAAAGCACATTTGATTTGATGCTTGAAGAAGCTCTGAAAAATTTAATAACTGGGATGGCAAAAAAATATTTTTGACATGCACCAGCAGCTTTCTAAGGTACTGCAGTATAAAAAATTAATTCTGCAGCGCCTTCAGGGTAACTGATCCAAAATTAAGCTCTAGCATCCTAGACTGTTGCTAAGCAGATTGTGGGTTGCTATGTTTAAAATTTTAGGATTTTATAACTAATTTATTGTTCACTGAATTTCCTATTACACCATAGGAAGCAAAGGCCATTGTTTGATGGAAAATAATAAATAAAACAGCAAAGCCTAAAATTAAATAATTGCCATCAACCTAAGCCTCCTGGAAGGTTACATTTGCTATACATGAATAATCATTGAAGAAATTCAATTTATGTGGAGAGTAAAAGTCATTTTAGCAAATTAATATTTAATGTATCAATAGCCATTTTAAATGAGCACAACTTATCAAAATGAGATGTTGATGACATCTTTGTATCCTTGTATCCAATACCTGCATTTCTTGATGTCTTATATTTCAACTCTTGTTCCTAGAGGCAGGGTTCAGTGTGTTGTTTTAGTCACAGCATGCAGTGGTCCAGCCTTGTTAATGATTGTGCACTCATGACCTTTTCACTCTGTGAATGATGCTCAATTACTACAGTGCCAGTGCTGTTCAGCTCCTTCTCATTACAAGTTTGCAGTGATCTCCACAGCCTGGTGCTTTCTGAGACTGATTGGCACATCCGTGCCAATTGGAGTTCTGACATTAGGCAAGGCCATCAGCTCTACCCATAAGTGTCCAATTACCTGAACTGTGCTCATAATTGAGATGATGAATATGGCTGTTGCCTTTATCTTGGTTTTGCTTTTCTACCCCTCTCAAACAAGAAAATAGAGCGAAAAGCTATCTCTTGGAGATACCGACACATCTCCTCTAGCAAATTGTAATGTACTAAATATTGAGAGCAAAAACCACAACAAAACACAAGCTTTTCAGAGTACTGAAGTCAATAGAAATAGAAATAGACAGAAAGCTAGGCATCAAATACAGCATTGTTACATAGAAAGTGTACAGTGGAAAGATGCATGATGAGGACCTAATTCACTCCCCAAAAGCTATGCTTCTGATCAGTGTTAGAGTATACAAGTCAAACCCACTGGGAAAGTTAGGTGTCTGGAAAAGAAATGACTGAAGATGTAAAAAATCCTAGCAGTTAGATAAGCAGCACGGGATGCACTTGTCAGCTTTCTGTAAACACAGAAAATAACCTGATAGGAAGAGAAGATTTGCTTTGGCTTATTTTGAAGGATTCGCCCTGTGATTGGCTTGTATTTTACTTTTCACATCTGGGGTGATGAGTATACAGTGGTTCAAGCATCTGGCACAGCATATCTGCTCACCTCAGGGTCAGTAAACAAAACAGACAGAACAAGGACCAGAGCATCAGATCATCAGGGTAGCACAAAGAAAGCTCATCAGCTCCTGTAGACCTGGTAAAATACCTCAGACTAGGCTGGGTAATGAGGAGACAATCCCTTTTAAAAGTAATGTTAAATAAAACATGTAGCTCTTTTCTAAATATGTAATATATATTTTTATTTTTTTAATTAATTATTTTGTGTACTTATATTACAAATGTTGCCCCCAGTCCCCTGGCCCAGAATTTTCAACCCAATCCCTCCCTTCCCTTTCCCTCTGAGAGGATACCCCCTCCATAGCCTCCTTCCCTAGAGCATCTATGGCTCTGTGGCTATGACTATTGACCATGGCCATTACCATATTGTTCCATATTCTAATTCCATGGTAACTGACTATGGGTCTGAACATGATTAAGTATTGTTAAAGATTATGCTGGTTTAGTAAATTAGTGATTTTTAGATTCTCCTCCAGTAACCCATGATTTTACTAGCACTAAATAATTAACAAGGCCTGCTCAACCTCTTGTTGAGATGCTCTGTCTTAGTTATTGTTATATTGCAGTGAAAGGCATCATACTAACACGACTCTTAAAATAAAGCATTTTATTGGGTGTTTACTTACAGTTTCAGAGAGCTCGTTGATCAAGTGCATGATCAGCTTGACAGGAAGCAAACAATCATTGTACTAAAGCAGTACCTGAAAGCTTTACATCCTGATCTAAAGGTATCAGAAGAGGGGGTGGGGAGATACAGACACAGACACAGACACAAAGAGACATACACAGAAACAGAGAGAGACAGAAAGGAAGACAGTGAAACAGAGACAGACACAGAGAGACAGAGAGACAGAAAGATAGAGAGGGGACAGAGACTGAGCCTCTCACAGCTTCTAATCCTTCCAAAATAGTTTCACTAATTGCAGATCAAACATTTAAATATATGAGTTTATGGCAGCCATTCCTACTCAAGCCACCAGAGTCTTAAATACAATGAGACATACACAGAGAGTTGGTTATGGCCAAGTTATATGTGACACCATCCATACAGTTATCATGACATACTAGCCAGTGATATAGTCAATAGTTTTCATAGTGAAGTAGGCTTGTTAATTCCCCTCCTCCCTTGGGAGCTTGATTGCTTGGCACCTTCTGGTACAATGCAAGTTGATACTCAGGAAGGAGGCGCTCAGATCAGTTCCAGGGCAGGTGTCTCTGGGTATTATTTCTGAAATGCTTGGTATCTTCCTTCCATCTCTGGTGGGCAGGGTAACCAAGAGTGTACTGGCGGGTTTTGTGTGTCAACTTGACACAGGCTGGAGTTATCACAGAGAAAGGAGCTTCAGTTGGGGAAGTGCCTCCATGAGATCCAGCTGTGGGGCATTTTCTCAATTAGTGATCAAGGGGGGAGAGTCCCTTGTGGGTGGTACCATCTCTGGGCTGATATTCTTGGATTCTATAAGAGAGCAGGCTGAGCAAGCCAGGGGAAGCAAGCCAGTAAGGAACATCCCTCCATGTCCTCTGCATCAGCTCCTGCTTCTTGACCTGCTTGAGTTCCAGTTATGACTTTCTTTACTGATGAACAGCAGCATGGATAAACCCTTTCCTACCCAACTTGCTTCGTGGTCATGATGTTTGCAGGAATAGAAACTCTGACTAAGACAAAGAGCAAAAGCAATAGGCTGTTTAAAGGATCTCTTAGCCCTAGTCAACTTGTAAAAAGATGGTTTCTCATGAACAGTTTTGAGGTTTTTGTTAGGAGGTCTTTGGCTCTTGGAGGTAGTGCTATAAGCCCAGATGACAAAGGTTCATTAACCCCCCTCCCCCCTCTCTCCCTCGCTCTTGCTCTCTCTCTCTCTCTCTCTTTATATATATATATATATATATATATATATATACATATAAAATATATAAATATATATATACATATATATATATAAACACATGTATAACATTATGTAATATATGCAGTACATATTATACTATATATTATAGTGTATATGATGTGGATATAGCATATATATGTGTATATCTAACTCTATATCATCTCTCTATATATGTATATATACACACAAAAACATATATATATATATATATATATTTATAATGTGTGTCATATGCATACTTCCTTGGTAAAAGCACACACATGTATCATATACACACATGTATGTGAGTGTGATAAACTTATGTGTGTGGTATGTGTGATACATGTGTCTTGTATGCATGTGACACATGGAACATGCTAATGTGACAGCATGTAGCATGTATCTATCACATGCATACTTACTTGGTACACAGCTATTGAGGTATAACTCCGTATGTCCAACTTGTACTCAAGAACTACTGTTCTCTTTCAGTCCTGTACATTAGTATTTCTCATTTACCCACATTGCAGTAAGCAGGTAAAACTTGCCCATGGAGAGGACCTAGCAGGGATGGGTGATGCACAGAAAGCAAAGGGGCTCATTCTAGCACCTTGCCCTTCTGTACTCCCAAACCACAAGCCATGCTGGACCTTCTCATGCTTACAAATAGTAATGATGCTTTTTTAACCTAAGACAATTGTCATATAAATTTTGCACTAATATATATAACAATGGAACTCCCTATCAGCTGGGGATTGCTAGATCTGTCAATGTTCCCCTTTCTAAATAAAGCTCTGTAATCCAGAATAATTAATGCTAACATTGACATTACAAATGTCCAACTCTAGGGTTTCATAGTCACAAGGGTAAAATACATCATGACTACCTATTTAAGACTAGACAACAATCATATTTGATTGTTTATTATAGACAAATAGTTGTTTCCAGTATAACCATAAATGGAATCTACACATTTATCCTACATCATAATTCACCCAAATATTATTGGAAATCTGTGCTGTGATTGATATATCCTCCTAATTATATCAAGTGTTCCTGAACTTAATGCAGGATGGCATTCTGCTACCCAAATGCTTCTACCCAGTTTGTCCATTTTGCTCCCTTTTTTATGTTTTTCAGGGCACCTCATGCTCAGTTCTCTAAAAGTTTTTCAGGCCACACTTATGACCCAAATATCTAAGCTCAAAACTGATGTCAAAACAACAAGAGGACAATGTCAGTAGACTACTTCACAATGACTGTTTTGATCCAGATTAGAATTTTTAGTTAAAAATAGTCAATTCAGTTTGCTAAATCCTGACTCTAATTGCTTTTCAACTGGGCCCCCATTTATAAAACTCTAAGGATATACAGTTCACCTACCCCAGGTGTTTGTTGAGGTGCTCTTCTCTGAGACCAAGTTCCAGATTGGTAGATAGAGTCTAATTGGTCAAAGCTAACAGAATAATTCAAGTAGTGTAAAGGGAGCCTGGAAAAACTATCTCATTTTGCTTTGTCTCTTCAAGGGAAGCTAAACTAAGCTGTCCCAACTGGCTGTGACCCTACACTAATATGCAGTCCTCACAGGTGTGTGCTTATCAGCTCTCTCTTGTTGAGCTCTAGAAATAACGAGATCTGAACATTTCACCTTTGGTTGTCAGTGTACTGTAACCTGACCTTCAAAAAAAATCTCTAAATCTTACAACTACCCATGTAATGAGGAGTTTCACTGTTCTCTCAAATCTCACAAAAGTATTATAGTGATGTTTCATCTCAGCTACAAATTCACCTCAATCGTAGATATTCCCCATTGTAATAAGAAATTCTTTACTTTAAGTTACGCAATGCTTGTGCTGAGAGCACAGTAAGGCAATAAAGAATAATAACCTATTTTTCATCTGAAATAATTTTCAGTATGCCTCAAGTATTAAGATTATACTATTCCATCCCAAAGGAAAGAAAGAAATTTTAGCTTTAGGCCAAAATATTATGATGATAATTATTATTATGCATTTTGTGAGAAGCATAAGTCGCTAATAACCCCAGCAAACAAGGTAATGAATGAATGAAAAATAATCATGTAGATAATATAAATGTTGAAATAATATAAAGGATAAAAAAAATATTTTGTGTGTGGTGTGTGTGTGATACATGTGTGTGTATGTGTGTCTTGTATGCATGTGACACACAGAACATGCTAATGTGACAGCATGTACCGTGTGTCATATGCATACTTACTTGGTACACAGCTATTGATGTATAACTCTGTATGTCCAACTTGTACTCAAGAACTACTGTTCTCTTTCAGTCCTGTACATTAGTATTTCTCATTTACCCACATTGCAGTAAGTAGGTAAAACTTGCCCATGGAGAGGACCTAGCAGGGATAGGTGATGCACAGAAAGCAAAGGGGCTCATTCTAGCACCTTGCCCTTCTTTACTTCCAAGTTTGCCACATGTTCATAACTTTTTGTCTATAGATGATTCAGTGTATGTATTTTTTTTTCAAAATTACTGGTAAAGCTATTCTTATACAGCACAAAGGTACCCACAATACCTCTTCTATTCAAGTGTAACTCGTGATGCCTTAAATTGAATTATTCTCATGTCAGGGTTTCCCTTACATTTTAGAATGTCATTGGTTGTAGTTATCTTAACTACATCAAGGCTCAAACATTGATATCATTCTGAAAATCACTCCTGCACACCTTCCAATGCTGGAGATTACACACCATGTTCACAAAATCTGCTTTTATGAAAGTAAATATTAACAAACAATGTTTTGCAATCAGTAAAGAAAAGTTGCATGTTTCCAAAACAATTTATATATATATATATATATATATATATATATATATATATATATAATTTTTTATTCTATATTCTTTGTTTACATTCCAAAGATTCCAAAGTCTTTCCCTTTTCCCAGTTCCCCTCCCAACCATATGTCCATAAGTCCTCTCCCCCCAACTATTCCCCAATCACCCCACCACCACCATTTCCCTGTTCTGGTACTCTCCTACAAAACTGGATCCAATCTTTTCAGGCCCAGGGTCCTCTCCTTTCTTTTTGGGAATCATTTGACTTGCTAATTGTGCCTTGAGTATTCAGGGCTTCTGGGCTCATTAATATCCACTTATCAGTGATTGCATTTCATGTGTATTCTTTCGTGATTGGGTTAACTCGCTTAGGATGATATTTTCCAGATCTAACCATTTGCCTACAAATTGCATGAATTCATTATTTTTAATTGCTGAGTAGTATTCCATTATATAAATATACCACATTTTCTGTATCCATTCCTCCTTTGAGGGATATCTGGGCTCCTTCCAACTTCTGGCTATTATAAATAAGGCTGCTATGAACATAGTGGAGCATGTGTCTTTATTGTATGGAGGGGAATCCTCTGGGTATATGCCCAGGAGTGGTATGCCAGGGTCCTCTGGAAGTGTCATGCCCAATTTTCTGAGGAACCGCCAGACTGATTTCCAGAGCGGTTGTACCATCTTGCAATCCCACCAACAGTGGAGGAGTGTTCCTCTTTCTCCACATCCTTGCCAGCATTATACCTTAATTACTAGCAATTTCCCATTTCTGAAGTTAGTCATTTATGGTGAGTTATGTTAATAAAATCTATTAACTGAACTGAAATCCATTAAGAAAAATATTTCAGCTTGTACAATTGAAAATAGCTATCATACCGAATGCAATAAAGTTACTACATGGATGAGTGAGATCTTTGAGGGCTGTAATAGCTAAGTTTGGCATTTTGCTTTAAAAAACAAAGTCATCACCCTATATCCTCTGACTATTGATATTCCTTTGTTTTATGAGGGCAATAGCTTTATAAGGAACTGCAAGGCCTACCATATGCCTTTGGACATGATTGAATGATAAATGATTCCAGTTCTAAAAATATAAGATATTCCCATTGTTTGTTAAAAATCAGAGTTAAAATTATGGAGACATCACAAGCACACTGAGAAATACAGGTGATATTGTTACATTCATCAATAATGAATCTTTTCTGGTGCTGATTCCGATGATGAACTGATCAGTTGAGACTTAGCATGAGTCAGATATGAGTGCTAGTAGTATTTGCCTGACCATCCTTTCTACCTATGGAGCACTTGTGACTTCATTTATGTAGATCATTGTAGAGATCTTATAATGTTATTCAAAGGATCTCTGCAAAACCCTGCGAACATTCTTACATTAATTTGTGCAATGTTTTATAGATAAAATAATTTTTCAGTTTTAAGCAAAATTGCAATTGATTTAATGATACTAATATCAGTAAAACATGGATGACACACGGTCTTTTCCCAACTATTGTTTATTTCCATTAATGAGGTATGTCAGTTGTGATGGTTCATACTGTTTGTCAACTTTTCAGAATATAGAACTACCTAGGCGGCAACCTTTATCACTTGCCTTAAGGGATTATTTAGATTCAGTTACCCTAAGACTTGATAGGGAATGATTGTTAAGATTAACTGAGGTAGGACAGCAAAACATGACTGTTGTTGGAGTACATTATTGGACAGGGTCCTGAAAAGAAGGAGAAATTAATCTGAGGACTAGCATTTACTTCTCTGATTCCTGAGTGCAGATGTCATGTGATCAGGCACCTCCAGCTGCTGCCTGCTGGCCTCCCTTCCTTCGTGGCCTGTGCCACCAAACCACAAGACAAAGTAAACACTCCCTCCTTGAACTGGTTTAGTTGGAATGTTTAGCACATCAGTAGGAACAGTGACAAATACATAGTGTTAAAACATATAGGTACAGGTAAACATGATCCTAAAATCATACTGGTCAAAAGGATGAGCCATTTTTTAAAAAAAGGTAAAATATTTACTCCAATATGCTTTACATAATCATTCTTTTGAAAAAGTCAAGGGAGAGGCACAGTTATTAGTGAGTTCCTGATTTTGAGCATTTTGAATTTACATGCTGAGTATTTCCTGCAAAACAAATGTGTGAAATTGTTTGCCAGAACCACAAATTCACCTTATTCTTACTGACTACTTCATAAAGTTAAACATTAAATAAGCATGCATAGTTCTACAACTGATTTCATAATTATTCACAAATAAGTAAGTGATTATGGATATGAAGGACAACATTTTCTTGCTATCTAGACCATATCATATAGGAAAGAAAAATCAGGTATATACAGTTTACTCACATCTTTGAACTGAAAACTCTGGATCTACACATACAATATGTTAACAGACATACTTCAAGTGATAATAGAGATAATTATGACGGCAGCTAAGAAGATACAACTTGTCAAATTCCCTGAAATTGTGTAATAGTTTTTCACCCAAGATAGGCTCATTTTTAAAATATTATCTTTTGAAAACATGATTCCTCCTTTGATGTCTCAGAGATAAAACAGTTATTAAGCGAAGCTGCAAGCATCAATTACCAGTGTGTTTAATAATTTTATCTATGCATTGGGGTTTGGCAAGGTAAGTTTCAGAATTCTAATTTCTTAAATAGGATTTAATTTTCTATGGAACCAATACAACTGGCCAAGTGTGAGTGCCAAACTTATACCAAAGTAAGTAAAGGTCTTTGATGGTGAACTGAAATCCAAATGGAGACTTTTAAGTGGAAGTTGCATTAAAATTATTAGTAGCATTCCAAAACCATCTTTTTGAAATTTGCAAGTTTATTTTTAAGCTAAGACACAATTTTATTACTTTTCAGAGAAGAGCTAGAAAGATTAAATGGGACAGGAAATGGGTGGTCCAGATAGAAGAGTGTACATGGTGAAATGACTAATTCTAAAGGGATTTAAAATACCACATGGCAGCATATAATTATAAAAGCTCCCTAGAATTTATACATATACACATAAAATTACTTTAAATGTAGTTCCTCTATAATAGAAGAACAATGCTTCTCCTTGGAGCCATAGAGTCTCAAATTAAAAAATCCAGTGCAAGGTGTTGGTGACTACTTTTCAAATTGTTGGAGAGTGGAATCCAACAGACCTTTAAACATCACAGGCTCTTGCCCTTGTTCTTGAAAGTTTAATGGTAAGACACTGTTATTGAAGACACCACACACTTAAATTGCATGTCTCTGGAAAAAAAAAGATGCTGTCCACATGGAAACTTCATACCTACTGACTAGCTTTAATAGTGCTTGAAGGTTGTTGGTGTGGTACTTGGGAAGAAACGTTATCATGGGTCTTACCCAGCTATGAATCCTGTGAGCTTCAACAATGACTGGCAAGATACTCCCATTGGTGCAATGATAGCTTGTCACCTAAGGCCAGAGTTATATTTCAGTCTTTGACCAAGAGAAAGTAGTTTTCTTTGAGTGGACATCAAAGGAACCAGATATCTTTCATGACTATCATAACACTCCTCCCTCTGGGAGGTGAGCCTAACTTGATTTATAAACTAGGCTGAAATTAAATAATGGGTGCATGTGGGTAAGGCTGAAACTCCACCTCAGACTCTAGTCCCATCTGATGAACAGCTTTAGAATTAGATCTTTAGATTTTCATTCTGAAATTGAATTATGTTTTAAACATGTATAAGCCTTTAATTATATAAATAAATCAACAAATGCTAATTTATTTATTTTTTTTTAGTTTTTAGAAAATTTATCCACTATAAATCAATGCTAAGAATACAGAGTAGGATCACCAACATCAAACGCAACTGGAAATGCATGGTTAATTTCAGAGCTTCCCCGCTCCACTCAGTACATTGCAATGTTGCATAGCCTGGCCACGCATTCCCAGTCCCTCTGGATTATCCTTTTGAAGTGGCTGTGATTGTAGGTGTTTTCTATTTTTGAAATTGAGCATTAGCAATCTATCTACCTAGTAGGAGTAAATTATGAAGCAGATTCCCTACGCATAGAAAAAGCAATTCATAGTAGATGAACTAATTATTTACAAAGTTTGGCTCTCTCTACTCATTTTTTCTGTGATAAGTGGGATTCAGAATTTTGTTTTTCCACAAAGTAAACTAATATTAAATATGTGGTAAAACATTTTAAAAGCTTCTTGTAAGCTTACCTTGAGAACAATGAGCTAGTTGTTCTCACAGGGAATGGGAAGATTAAGGCTTTACTGAAGGCAAATGTTTCCTACATGAATTATAAGCTTGAGAAATATAAAGTTCACACAGACCTACAGGCTTTAAATTAGGAGATTTAAAAAATTGTAAATTAGAGCTCTCAGCTAAATTTCTTGTTATCAAAATATTTCTGTACATTGGTATTTTGTAGTGGAATCTCCCTAAGTCAAGTCTTTGCAAAATCAAAACAAAATGAAAAAATGCAGCATTTGAAATGTTTTAGTGTCTGCCACAATCTTTTCATTTCTATAGATTTGCATCATTTTGAGGCACACATGAACATCATAAAAAATATCCCCTGAACCATAAAAAACTGATTAGCTTTTTCTTCCCCAGAACACACAAAAATTTGCAGTTAGAAACTGGTTCACTGAAATCTGTAAGTTATAAAATTATCCTTCAAGGGAAGAATCTTTCTTCACACACAATTCTTCTCTAAGTCTCTTAAAACAGTTTGTGACATTTCTTTTAATGTGTGATCTCAAGAGATTTTAGAGCTGATATTTATTGGGTGTTTAATTAACTCGTGTGGTAGAAACTGGAAAACGTGTCCTCAGCTTTGTCATCAAGATGTTGCACCTAGAAGTTGGGTGGTGTGTGTGTGTGTGTGTGTGTGTGTGTGTGTGTGTGTGTGTGAAAGAGTGACTGTGGTGTGTAGGTGTAGGTAATGCTGGGTGTTAATTCAACTGATTCCACAGCTAAGAAGCAAAACCTGATATTTCTGCAGACAACTGTTTCTGTGTTCATATATACTCACACAATGTTCTTCATAAGACATGAGTGAAATGAATGGTTTCTGTCCTAAGGTGGCTTCTTTACATGCTAACCCCTTTCAGAAAATTCTATTTTCTTTATCTGAGGATTTCTGTTGTTACTACTGCTGCTGTTACAAACTTCTGTAAGCAATGGGTAAATCATTTCCCATAAGGCATATTTCCTTCAAATAATTCAAATTTCATTGCTTGGAAGAATCTAATATAGATTTTTGACTCTTTTAAGGCAAATATTCATGAAGAAGAGTAGGCTGAATTGTCTCTCTACCATGTTGCACGTGTATCACATTCTCATGGATTCAGTTTCATACAAAATAATCTTCTGGTGAGGACAGAGGATCTGAGAAATTTGTCAATGACCTCAAAAATCTAACAACATTTCTTGTCTTCTATGGATACTGATATTTGCATTATTAATACTACTTCATCTATGTTCAATAGTGGATTCCACTGACTCTGATTTAAGTACCTGATACTTTATGTTAACTCAGAGAATTACAAAATATTTTGAATTCACTCCAAGTGATTTGTCCACATGTGAAAATATATTTTGACAGAAGAAAGCTCACAACAACAACAATAAAAATTACTAAGTTCTCACTCTGGGTTCTCCCCCATCATGAATAGTGCCAGTGTGCTTTCTGGTGCCCTGTGAGCCTGCTTTGGCTCTGGAGGGCTGTGTATTTGTTCATTATTTTTCACTACAGGAGATTCTCACCACAGCAGTCTGTTCAGAGACTCTGACTGCCATCCTCGGGGACTTGACCCTTTTTCTCCTTTCTTTATCCCTTCTCACTCTGCTTTCTTTTCTCTCACTGTGAACTGCTATATCAGGAACTCTTAGTGCTATTTAGTTGCTTTTTTTTTATTTTCTTCCTTAGAGGAGAAAAAGGTAATTATGTTATTCCCCAAATAGCGTATATTAAAAATAATGCAAATGTATTTAAATCACTCCATGACCGACTAGGAGGTACTGTGCTATGGCAGAGGCTTTCTTCTCTACTGCCCACATGGTAACATAATTGTTCTCATTATCCACTCACATTTAAGCAAGCATCACACTTGGTGGCCATCGGTGGCCTCACAGGAGACCAGATGGTGAGAGAAGACAAATTACAGAGGAGGACTGGTTCTAAAAGCAAGGGCATTTTATAACAGATTGGGAGTGAAGCCCAGTGAACTAGCATCAAGACCAAGAAATATATTGAAAAAGGCCAGCCAGATTTGTACAGGAATCCAAAACATAATACATCTTAGTGAGTAGAACAACTGGGTCATCCAGGGATGATGGATGTGTATTTCTCACAAGTTACATCACCTATAGCCATAAAGAATACAGTTCAGGTTTCAAATCCTAGTCAACCACTACAAATTCTGTGTCTGGGCAAATTACTTTATAGATGTAATTTCCAATTTATGTAATGGTACTTGTAATAGTATCTGCGTTTCCATCCCTGATGTTAAGCATGTTTATAGTAAAGTTTATATTTATTATGATAAAACTAAATGCATCAATACCTTTAATAATATAAATGTTTAAAAACAAGAAGGGGAGGAAGAAAGACATGAGGCAACATTGCCTAAAAGAGAGCTCCCTGTGGTTCTACATAGTTAGTGATTTCCAGTCAATAAATAAGTACACACATACGAGTGTGTATTTTATAGCATATTTTAAAGTATTTTAAACTATATTTCAAAATGCTTTAAAAAGCATTTTATCTTTTTATGATTTGATAATTTCTTAAATGTTTGCATTATATTGCTCCGCACTCTACTTTATTCCTCTAACTTCTTGCTATCTCACTGGGGAAACGTTCATTCATGTAGTATTTCCAGCTTTGTTCTCCTAGTACAGGGCATTGATACATTGCTTTTGTATTGTTAGTTTATTTTAAATTGTGTCACAAACACAAGTGGCAAGGAAAGGGTCTAGTCTGTCTCTACTGGTCTTCTCTAGGTAAAATTTATTATCTAGCCAACACTTGGTATGACTATCATAAAACAACACAGGTTGGTAGACTTTCACAAAGGCAATTTATTTTCTGTTTTTTTTTCTTTTTCTGGAAGGTGAAGTCTAGTATTGAAGTACGGACAACATGACTCCCTCTGCAGTCCTTCCTTGCCTTGGAAAATGGGACCTTCTCTGTGCCTGGGACCTAACCTCCTCATATAAAGACATCAGTAAGACTGGATTGTAGGCAGAACATACACCCTCACTTGTCTTTAATTGAGTCTTTAAAGACTTTATTTCAAGGTAGGATCATGTTCTAAGGTATTGGGTGTTGTAAATTCAGTGTGCAAATTTTGAGGGACACAATTCATCACGTAATTCAAGAGGTGTGACAGAGGATTTTTGTGTGGATTGGAAATGTACTTAATGTACCACTGATGGACTTTAAAGCTTCTTGGGCTGGAAAGGTGGCTCAGTGAGTGAAGGTTCTTGTCACCAAACCTGAGAACTTGATTTAAATTTCTGATATCCTTATGGTGAAAAGTCACAAGTAGTTCTCTGACTTTCACTGGCAGACTGGCACACACTTATACATCATGCAAATGTGGACAGAATAAATAAACATAATAAAAATTATACTAAGAAAACTTTCTTTAGTTTATACTTCTAAAAACATGTCTTCCTCAGTATCGATTTCTATCAAAGGAAACATTTCTTTTCTTGCCACTCATCTTTTAATACTGTGCCCCAACAAAACAAAATTATGTGTGTCTCATTGGGCATTCTTGGGAGTGCTTGGTTACTATAAGGCAGGTGGATATTGATTCTCTAATCTCAGTCACATAAGTGGCTGAATTCTAGAACCAGGAAACATCATATGAGCTATAGAACTCTGGATGAACTAGGCAACAATCTTTATGACTGCTTTCTCAAGGGAAAATGAATATGTCCTTATTCAACAAACACATAGTAATAGTGAGCCATGAACAAGTTCTTGGTGCTTAGAATATATCCATCCTCTAATTATCTGTCTACACATGAAAAGAATTGTGGGATATTACTAGTGATGAGACAAAGAAGAGTTCATACTATTAAAGATGAAATAGGAGTGACACATTTAAATGATGTGGGCTGGTGAGTGTCATTTAGGAAGTGAGATTAGAAGAAATGACCCAATGGAGGGTTGGTAGTGAGTCAAGGGAAGAGGTGAATAGCCGAACAAAATCCTAAGGCAAATGTGCCCTATCATTCTTCCTATTAGCTTAGCAACATGCTCCATGATTCTCTGATTCCACACAAAGTATAAGGAACATGTGACTATGATTATGAATAATGTGGGATTTAACAAATAATAGTAAGGGAAAAGGGATCAAATAATTGAAAACCTAGAAACTTGGATATTGTTTTATAAAATATTTAATATAGTTTGGCATGTGGTAAAATGAAATAAAAGAAGTAGGTGGATCCCAAAAGTAAGTGTGAAAGTAAATGTGAATGAGTGTCCTTGTGTTTAAAGGTCCACACACTCTCAAATTCTGATATAGGAGCACATTCTAGGTGAATGAAAAGACACAATACTTCTAAGCTTACATATGTTCAATATCAATTCCCTCTAATTTATATTAAGAGCTCTACAATTAGTCACCAGTGAGAAAATGCTAAATTGTTTGGAAATAATTCTTAGTTTTTCTACACTGACAAGAAAGTTCCATTAGAATCATTAGATGTATTTCTGAAGTTTAGAGTAAGCCTCTGTTTTATTATATGAATTATGACAGCCTACAGGACTTGATTATGTTATGGATTTGTTCCTTCTGGATATTTATGTATGACCTCATAGAAATGGAGGATTGAGTGACTTTCAAAAAAAGAAAAAAGAAAAAAGAAATAAGGAAGGTTCTGCTAATTATTTCACAAGATAAATAATTTCAACCTGAAGTGGACGAGATAAAATTCCCCACATTATATTCTGAACATTGAATATTTTAATCAATCGAGGTTTGGGGACACTTTCATCTAATGAACTGTATCAGTATCATAGATCACCAAAATGATATAACACACATAATAAACAAGTCTATTTTGTTAGTAAAGAATGATTGTGATGCAAAACTCTAATATAGTTATATTTGATAAGTTATTATAAAGTTGTATGTGTTTCTAATTCATTCTGTTATAATTATTTTGAACTTCTAGCAATTGTGAGAACTATAAGGAACAAACTATCAGTATACATTTGAGAAATGTGATTTTTTTCTTTAAATTGTAGCATAGTCAATTTCTTTCATTCCTATTTATACCCATAAACAATTAAGTATAATATATAAAGAGAAAAAATATCTGCTGAAAATACATGAATCTCAGCTTTTTGTCTATTATAATGCTTTTGTTAGCCCTGTTTGTTTGTTTGTTTGTTTGTTTGAGACAGAGTTTTATATAGCTTAACCTAGAACTTGCTATGTAGCTAAGGATAAACCTGAATTTCTGACCCCTCCTGTCTCCACATACTTTTCAAGTGGTAGGATTACAGTCATGGATGAACATGGTAAGTTTCATGTTTGTCCTTTTTAGTAATATTTGGAAGTATTTTTTAATCTTTTTATGCAATATGGTGTATTAGAGATACTATCTAGATGGGCTTTCTGACTAGATAGCACTATGTTTCACAAAGAAACACACAAAGCTCTAAAATTATTGAGAGTCCTCAAAATCTGTGTTGGAGTGCTCAGTTTAAAAACAAGGAGTCAGGTGGGAGGAGGTTAATCACCACAGAAGTGTTTTGAGTGGAATATTGAGACCTATATCGCTTCTCCAACTCCCTTTGTTTCCAAGACGCATGCTCACAATGAGGTGAGAAGCTCTACTCTGTCCCATGATCCCAGTACTTTGCAGGTCACATGTTACACACAAATGCAGCTGACCCAAGTGATCTGAGACTTAGACATCTGCAACTATGGGCCAAAGTAAAACTGCCATAATTTTAAGTTATCTCAGGCACTTCATCATAATGAGGTAGATCTGATTACACATAAGAAACTGTTCAAAAAACGGTGTTAGAATTTAGTGCAAAACTGTGTGTAAGAAAAGGGTTGCAATGGATTTGCCTGGCTGTGCGCAGCAAGCTCAATCTCATGTGAAAGCTGCAATTACCACCTTTCATTAAGCAGCATGCCTTCACATACAAACTGTGCTAGGCTTGGCCTGAGTACTGATATCAAGAGCACAAGGAGCTATAAAGAGCCAGGAGGTCTGTACTAAGGGGGCACTAAGACCAAACAACTACTATTATGTCCAAAGGACCTCATTGTGTCTTTTGTGGTCAGGCAATAATTTAATGAAAAGTTCCTTAACTGAAACTTAAATCTTTAGATGCAAATGTCCCAAAATGTAAAAATGCCAAAGCACTGAATTGATGGGAACTTTGGAATATTGTACTTTGGCTGTGTGAGATACTTTGAATATGCTTGGCCCATGGGAAGTGGCACTAGTAGGAGGAGGTATAGCCTTGTTAGAGGAAGTCTGTAGAGGGGACTTTGATTTCTAAAGTTATACTTAAGTCTGGCCAATGTAATCCAGACCTTTTTCCTTCTACTGCTTTTGGATGAGGAAGTAGAACTCTCAACTCTCTCTCCAGCACAATACCATGCTTCCTGCCTAATGATAATGCACTAAACCTCTGAAACTGTAAGCCATTCCCAATTACATATCCCTTATCAGAGTTGCCTTGGTCATGGTCTCTTCACAGCAATAAAACTCAAGCTAAGACAGTATATGATACCCATTGTATCATATTTTCAAGGTGTCATTGAGAATTACATACATGAACATATACAGTGACTTATGATCACATTCATTTTCTTCCTCCCACTCTGACCCTTTCCTTATCCTACCCCTAAAGAATCTTTTTCCAAATTCCAGTTAGTGTTTCACATCTGAGTTTGACACATCAATTTAAAGAAGGCAAGTTTTCTATTAGTTCATGGTTTCAGTCCACCATTGTGGGGAAAGCATGACAGAGTCTGTGGTGTTGGAACCATATGTCAGATCAAGAACATAGAAGCAGGACCAAAACAGGTTGTGGGTAAAGTGTTTAAAGGCTCACCCTTACTGACTTTTATCCAGTACCTGGATCCTGAGTCTAGTAAGCCCCAGTACTTCCCAAAACATTGCCATCATTGGGGAGCCAAGTGTTGAAATTTTTTGTGTGGCAGGGGAGGAAGCAGAGTCAAACTATAACATCCATAATATGATAATGTTCTAAGATGAACTGATTCATTCTCTGGTATCAAAATATTTATACATGAGGAATGTATGTAATTTTAATGTTTAAAACTTCTGATGGCATTATTTGATGATGACAAACACAATGCATGCTGAGAATAGATATTACATAAAAATGTCCCTACATGGAGCTGGAGAGATGACTCAGCAGTTAAGAACACTAACTGCTTTTCTATAGGTCCTGAGTTCAATTCTCAGCAACCACACGGTAGCTGACAATCATCTTTAATAGGATCTGATGCCCTCTTCTGATGCGACTGAAGACAGCTATGGTGTACTCATACAATAAATATAATAATAAATATATTTTAAAAAAGAAAGGTGTCTCTACATGCTGTTCAACTTACATGTAAATATAAAGGTGATAGAAAACCATCCTTTAAATTTTCTTGTCTAACTTCATAGGGGTTGTCAAGAAAATTAGTCATTTTTATCTGTGAAAAGATGTTGTTATATTTATTATTCATCATGAAGTTTCATATTCATGTGTCTGTAAATATGCACGAGGGAGAAATAATATGCCATTGTAAACCAAACAAACAAAACCATATAATGCCTGAAAGTATAAAGGCCAAAGTTAAAGACAAAGAAGGAAGCATCCTTCCCCCAATTTAGCAGTTTCCTCTGAATTAGAACCTTTCCTCTGAGGGCTGGGGAGATTCATGGGATTCAGTAAGTAAATACACTTCACATGACAAGAAGAGCTGAAACACAAGATTCTCAAGAAACCCTCCCCAAGATTACTAAAGCAATGAACTGTGGGTGCATGACTAGCTAATTAGCTAATTTGCATAGAGGAGACACTAATGAAATGAGCTACCTGGAAGAGATTGTTGAAACTGGAAGAGACTGTTGAAACTTTAGACCATGAGCCATTGAAGCAGCCATGTTTCTATAAGTAACCTCTCACCCATGGTCCCAAGAATAGTCCCAATAAATGCAATCATTTACCAAGTTAGACTTTGGAAATCTTAGAAATTATTGTCTTGTTCCCTAAAACAAAAGACTTTTCCTTCAGATTTTAAAGTAAACCCTGGAGGGGGAATGTTAGCAGTATGAACCTCAGATCATAAGTGGAAAGGAACAGCCTGAGGTATTTCCCAAAGAAAAGAACTAGTAGCTATGTTTATATCTAAATTATATAATTATATATCTGGGTATTGATTTCCAAAGCACAAATGTGTGTGTGTGTGTGTGTGTGTGTGTGTGTGTGTGTGTGTGTGTATGTAAGTATAGGCATATAAAAGTAAAACAGAAAGGGAGTGATTTTTCTCATGTACTTTTATATTATGTAGATAATAGCTTCGGAACATTTCATCATAATTATAGAAAGCACATATGCAAAAGACAACATAGAGATGTTGAACAAAATGTGATATAAAATGCTTGTTGGTCCATGCTCTGCTCCACCACTAGGATATGGGACATACTGCTGGGGAGGCAAATCTTTGGGAGTGTTTGATTCTGTTTCCCCAGCACGTCTGCAGTGGGCTGCTGGGCTTCAGGGAAGTGCTCCTCTGGCATAGGGGATGGGAAGATGCAGTCTACAATATAGAATGTACAACCCGGGGTTCCCTGCCTCCAGGCCTCAGTCTCTGCTGGAGAATTGTACAGAGAACTTGCTAATGAAGTCTCTGGGGTCCAAGGGCTAGTAATGAGGCCATGACAGTTCGGGGCTTCCAAACTCCTGGACATTTAGGTATCACTGGGTCAGGAAGGGTTGGGAGCAGTGTCCAGGGCCAGTGGTCTGAGGACTGCATTTAACCAGGGACTGCCAGAAACAGGAGCCCCAGCTTACCTCATCAGTGATTGTTTTTAGCTCGATGATGGTTGTCTGGGAGCACAGAAAGCCCTTCTACTGGAGACTTAGGTGTGGAATGTCTGGGAAGGAAAGCTTATTGGCTAAAACCTCAGGTACCTTATTAGTTAGCATAGTGAACTCTGTTCTGGGTTACATAAGTGATATGGGAAGTGTGTCACATGTTCCAGATAAAGATCAAGCAGAGAGAAGGGAGGTACCTACCTTCTCAGGTGTTTACCCAAGTTTCTGAGGTCTTAGACCCCCTCTACCTTACCAAGTTTCCTGGAATGGTTCACTGTTCCACAATGCTCTACCAAATTCTTGAAGCATCAGGTTAAAGTCTTCCCTTCTGGGGATAAAAATATAAGCAGCAAACCTGTGATCTCACAGTGACATCCTGGGAACTGACAAGAGATAGAAGCAGAATCCAAAGAAAACTTGGCATAATGCTAATGTCAACCTTGGTCACAAGTTTTTAACTGAGTGATGAAGGAAGGGCTGCTCCAGTCTTCACTGCATTGTGCAGTGGTTGTGGAAAGGGCGCCTTACAGTTAGGGCCAGGAAAGAAGTAGTATTCTGCAGAGCAGAAGGCAGAATGCAGAGATGGTGAAAGGAGAAAGATCATATCAAGTTGTATAGAGGATTAGAGGGTGCGTGAAATTTCAGTGGATACTTACAGTGCCTTTTAGAAGTTGTAGCAGGGGAAAAACACACACAGATAATGATGGGCAGAGCCAAGGCAAGGGGACAAGTTTTCTCGTGTGTGTGTGTGTGTGTGTGTGTGTGTGTGTGTGTGTGCATGCTCAATGAAAGTCCACATTTTCATGTTGAAGAATACTTTGCTATATGGCTAAATACATGGTTTATAATTAAATTCTACAAAGATTATTTCTGCAAACTCACTTTCAAGTATATTGCAAACAAGTGTATAATTTAATGGAATGCTACGCTGGAGGTTAAGGACAAACCAATTTAGTAATGGTATTGAATCAGTGTTTCTGTCATTTTGCTCAAATTACATTAGGGAGCTAAATGTGGATGCTTACATTTCTCCAAAATGACACTTTTGCAAAGCCCTGAACTAGATGGTATTTAGTGTCAGGATTTTAATCACTTGCTATAACTCTTCTTCACATTATAAGAATGGTTTATTAAACATTTAGGAACCCAGAGACATCATGTAGGTTATAGAGACATCAATTTCAGATCACCCATTTCACATCCAAAGAAGTTGTTTGTAATAGAGATAAAATACATAAATTTCTGAATATTCCTGGGAAGAAATGAGGCAAAATAATGGAGAGCAGAACCCCACTGTTCTTTGCCTGCACATTTTCTGCATGGCTGTGAGAAGAAAATTTAAAAATAATTAGAAAGTCACATTTTGGAGTTTAAGCAAGATTTTTGACTAAGTATTTGAGGCTAGCAATAAAAAACACAGTGAAAACAGAGGGATGTCATGAGTTGTGAGCTTCTTTAGACAGCCACCTGGACCCAAAGGCCAGGCTGAGACTGAGGGAAGAGCAAAGAGTGGGGGTGGGGCACTCCATCTGCCCATATTGACTTCACAGCCCCTGTGCTACACTTCAATTTGAGTAGTTGAAATATTTTATAATATTTGCTTATTCCTTTTAATAGAACCACACAAATATAACTCGCTGTGGTCCCTTGATATGTATATGCCATATTTGCTCTTTAGTCTATATTCCCTTGAAGCAGGCTAAGGGCTTCTCCTACATTTCCTATTACCAGGATTATGAATCCCTGATTTCAGTACAGGTTGTTAAACATTCACAAACATGTGTAATTATTTCATTATAATGACTCATATCCTACTAGCAGATAACCCTACTTAGGTGTTACAGCTAGTTCTTTAAACCATCCAACGATCCCTAGATACTCAAGCTCTGCCTATCTCAAGAAAGTAATTTTGTGCAAAAAATCATTTCTAAAAAAGCCCATGTAAATCATAAAAATAGTATTTATATACTGTAGTTTACTAATAAGTGGAACATTAGACTTTCATTTGATATATTCTTTATTAACATTTCATATGATTTCTACTTTACTGGATCCCCCTCCCTGAAAGTCACATAAGCCCTCTTCCCTCCCCCTGTTCCCCAATCCATCCCTTCCCCCTTCCCTGTCCTGGTATTCCCCTACACTGCTGCATTGAGCCTTTCCAGGACCAGGGACCTCTCCTTCCTTCTTCTTGGGCTTTATTTGTTATGTGAATTCTGTTTTGGGTATTACAAGCTTCTAAGCTAATATCCACTTATCAGGGAGTACATACCGTGAGTGTTCTTTTGTGACTGGGTTACCTCTCATCCAGGATAATGTTCTCCAGTTCCATCCATTTCTCAAAGAATTTCATAAATTCATTGTTTATAATGGCTGAATAGTACCCCATTGTGTATATATACCACATTTTCTGTATCCATTCCTCCATTGAAGGACATCTGGGTTCTTTCCAGCTTCTGCCTATTATAAATAGGGCTGCGATGAACATAGTAGAGCATGTATCCTTATTACATGCTAGGGAATCCTCTGGGTATAATCCCAGGAGTGGAAAAGCAGGGTTCTCCAATAGTATCATGCCCAGCTTTCTACAGAATGCCCAGACTGATTTCCAGAGTGGTTGCACCACCTTGCAAATCCACCAGCAGTGGAGAAGTGTTCCTCTTTCTTCACATCCTTGCCAGAACCTGTTTTCTCCTGAGTTTTTGATCTTAGGCATTCTGACTGATGTGAGGTAAAATCTCAGGGTTGTTTTGATTTGCGTTTCCCTGATGACTAAGGATATTGAACATTTCTTTAGGTGCATTTCAGCCATTCGATATTCCTCAGGTGAAAATTATTTATTTAGCTCTGTACCCTATTTTTAGTAGGGATATTTGACTCTCTGGAGTCTACCTTCTTGAGTTCTTTGTATGTCTTGGATATCAGCCCTCTGTCAGATGTAGGGTTGATAAAGATCTTTTCCCAATTTGTTGGTTGCCATTTTGTTCTTTTGACAATGTCCTTTGCCTTACAGAAACTCAGTAATTTTATGAGGTCCTATTTGTCAATTCTTGATCTTAGAGCATAAGCTATTGTTGTTTTGTTCAAGAAATGTTTCCATGTGCCATGTGCTCAATACTCTTCCCCAGTTTCTTTTCTATTAGTTTCATTGTGTCTAGCTTTATGTGGAGATCCTTGATCCCCTTGGACTTGAGCTTAGTAGAGGGAAATAAGAATGGATCAATTTGCATTCTTCTGCATGCGGACCTCCAGTTGAACCAGCACCATTTTTTGAAAAGGTTATCTTTTTTCCACTGGATGGTTGTAGACCTTTGTCAAAGATCAAGTGACCATATGTATATGGATTCATTTCTGGATCTTCAATTCTATTCCATTGCTCTACTTGCCTGTCACTGTACCAAAACCATGCAGTTTTTAACATTATTGTGCTGTAGTACTGCTTCAAGTTGGGGCTACAGATTCCCCCAGAAGTTCTTTTACTATTGAGGATAGTTTTAGCTATCCTTAGTTTTTTTTTGTTATTACAGATGAATTTAAGAATTGCTCTAACTCTATGAAGAAGTGAGTTGATATTTTGATGGGGATGTCATTGAATCTGTATATTGCTTTTGGCAGGATGACCATTTTTACTATATTAATCCTGCTAATCCATGAGCATGGAAGATTTTTCTATCTTCTGAGGTCTTTTTCGATTTCTTTATTCAGAGACTTGAAGTTCCTGTCATACATGTCTTTCACTTGTTTGGTTAGAGTCACACCAAGATACTTTATATTATTTGTGGCTATTGTAAAGGGTTTCATTTCCCTAATTTCTTTCTCAGCCTGTTTATTCTTTAAGTATAGAAAGGCTACTTATTTGCTTGAGTTAATTTTATATCCAGCCACTTTGCTGAAGTTGTTTATCAGCTATAGGGGTTCTCTGGTAAAGTATTTTTGGGCCACTTAATTATACTATCATATCATCTGCAAATAGTGATAATTTGACTTCTTCCTTTCCAATTTGTATCCCTTTGACTTCCTTTTGTTCTCTAATTTCTCTATCTAGAACTTCAAGTACTATATTGAAAAGATATGGAGAGAGAGGGCAGTCTTGTCTAGTCCCTGATTTTAGTGAGATTGCTTCAAGTTTCTCTCCATTTACTTTGATGTTGGCTACTGGTTTGCTGTATATTGCTTTTATTATGTTTAGATAAGGGCCTTGATTTCCTGTTCTTTCCAAGACCCTTAACATGAAAGGATGCTGAATTTTGTCAAATGCTTTTTCAGCATCTAATAAAATGACCATGGGGTTTTTTTGTTTGAGTTTGTTTATGTAGTGGATTGCATTGATGGATTTCTGTATATTGAACCATCCCTGAATCCCTGGAATGAAGCTTACTTGATCATGGTGAATGATTGTTTTGATGTGTTCTTGAATGTGGCTGGCAAGAATTTTATTTGAGTATTTTTGCATTGATATTCCGAAAGGAAATTGGTCTAAGTTTCTCCTTTTTTGTTGGATCTTTGGGTGGTTTTAGTATCAGTGAATTTGTGGCTTCATAGAGCAAGTTGGGTACTGTTCCTTCTGTTTCTATTTTGTGTGCATCTGCTTTTAGATCCTGGATGTTTTTACTCAGTTTCTTCACTTGTTTGTGTTTTCCTGTAATTCTTTAAGAGATTTTTGTGTTTCCTCTTTCATGACTACTGCCTGTTGTCTCAGTTTCTCCTGCATTTCTTTAAGTGATTTTTATGTTTCCTCTTTATTGGCTTCTATCTGTTCACCCATATTCTCCTGCATTTCTTTAAGTGATTTTTGACTTTCCTCTTCATTGGCTTCTATCTTTTGACCCACATTCTCCTGAATTTCTTTAATTGATTTTTGTGTTTCCATTGTAAGGGCTTCTAACTTATTCATGCTCCCCTGTATTTCTTTAAGAGATTTATTTATGTCCTTTTTGTGTTCTTCTAACAGCATCATGACCAGTGATCAAATCCAAATCTTTTTCTGGTGTTGGGGTATCCAGGACATGCTGTTGATGGGGAATTGGATTCAGATTCTGCCATAATGCCTTGATTTCTGTTAGTAACGTTCCTACGTTTGCCTTTTGCCATCTGGTTATCTCTGGCATTAGTTGGTCTTGTTGTCACTGGCTGGTGCTTGAACATCCTGTGAGCCTGTAAGGCTATTTCTGCACTGCTGGATGACTGGGTTTCCCCTGGCACAGATTGTTGTTGTGCTGCCTTTCTCTTGGGTGCCCTTGGAGCCCTGGTGTGTCTTGCCCCAAATAATGCTATACTCGGGTTGTCTCTATGAACCTGCTACTGACCGTCTGCTCCATCAGGGAGCAAAGATGGCAGATGCTGAGGGGACCTTTTCCAAGTGCTGATCAATCTGCAGGGCAACTGGCCCCTGACAGGGTTGGCACACAGAAGGTCCGCATAGCTGCTCAGGCCCTGGGTGCAGGCAAAATCCTGACATTCTGAGATCCAAGTGATATTTGTCTCAGGCTATGTCTGCGTATCTGGTGCTGTCTGTTAGATCTCTCTGGCGTCCTGTAGTCAAGATGTTGGAGCACCCCTCCAAGTGTTCGTTCTATTTCTCCCTTTTAATTTCTGATTTTGTTAATTTGGATATTGTCTCTGTGCCCTCTGATTAGTCTGGTTAATGGTTTATCTATCTTGTTGATTTTCTCAAAGAACCAGCTCCTGGTTTTTTGATTCTTTGTATAGATCTTTTTGTTTCTGTTTGAAACAAAAAGTTCGTTTTGAAATCAAACTCTTGGTTGATTTCAGCCCTGAGTTTGATGATTTCCTGCCTTTTGCTCCTCTTGGGTGTATTAACTTCTTTCTGTTCTAAAGCTTTCAGGTGTGCTGTTAAGTTCCTAGTGTATGCTCTTTTCACATTCTTTTTGTAGGCACTCAGAGCTATAAGACTACCTCTTAGCATTGCTTTCATTGTGTCCCATAAATTTGGGTATGTTGTACCTTCATATTCATTAAATTCTAAATAGGTTTTGATTTCTTTCCTTATTTCTTCCTTGACCAAGGTATCATTGAGTACATCATTGTTCAGCTTCCACGTGTATATGGGATTTCTGTTGTTTTGTTGCTATTAAGACCACCCTTACTCCATAGTGGTCTGATAGGAGGCATTGAATTAGTTCAATCTTCTTATATCTTTTGTGGTCTGTTCTGTGGCCAATTATATGGTCAATTTTGGAGAAGGTACCATGAGGTGGTGAGAAGAAGGTATATTCTTTTGATTTAGGATGAAATGTTCTATAGATATCTATTAAATCCATTTGGTCCAAAACTTCTGTTAGTTTCGTTGTGTCTCTGTTTAGTTTGTGTTTCCCTGATGAGAATGGGGTATTGAAGTCATCAACAATTATTGTGTGTGATGCACTGTGTGCTTTAAGCTTTAGTAAAGTTTCCTTTATGAATGAGGGTGCCCTTGTATTTCTGTCATAGATGTTCAAAATTGAGAGTTTTTCCTGGTAGATTTTTCCTTTGATGTGTATAAAGTGTCCTTCTGTGTCTTTTTTGATGACTTTTGGTTGAAAGCCTATTTTATTGGATATTAGAATAGCTATTCCAGCCTCTTTCCTGGGTCCATTTGCTTGGAAAACGGTTTTCCAGCCTTTTACAATGAGGTAGTGTTTGTCTTTGACACTAAGATGCATTTCCTGTATGCAGCAAAATGTTGGGCCTTGTTTACGAATCCAGTCTGTTAGTCTATGTCTTTTTATTGGGGAAATGAGTCCATTGATGTTAATAGATACTAGGAAATAGTGATTTTTGCTTCCTGCTATTTTTGATGTAATTCTTATGTTTGTGTGGTTATCTTCTTTTGGGTTTATGGAAAGAAGATTAATTTCTTGATTTTTCTAGTGTGTAGTTTCCCTCCTTTTGTTGGTGTTTTTCCATTCACTATCCTTTGAAGGGCTGGATTTGTGAAAATATACTGTGTAAATTTGTTTTTTTCATGAAATACCTTGGTTTCTCCATCTATGGTAATTGAGAGATTTGCCAGATATAGCAGTCTGGGCAGGCATTCATGTTCCCTTGGTGTCTGCATGACATCTACCCAGGCTCTTCTGGCTTTCATAGTCTCTGGTAGGAAGTCCGGTGTAATTCTGATAGGTCTACCTTTATATGTTACTTGACCTTTTTCCCTCACTGCTTTTAATATTCTTTCTTTGTTTGGTATATTTGGTGTCTTAATTACTATGTGATGAGAGGTATTTCTGGTTTGGATGGTGCCATATGGCCTTGATTACTGTTAGCAGCATTCCTTTGTTTGCCTTTTGCCATCTGGTTATCTCTGGTGTTAGTTGGTGCTGCTGTCACTGGCTGGTGCTTGCCCCTCCTGTGTGCCTGTAGCCCTATCTCAGCAACCCTGGGTGACCTGCTTTCCCCTGACACAAATTGCTGTGGTGCTGCTGAGCTCCTGGGTGCAAGTGGGGTCCTGGTGGAGTGTGTCCCAAGTGATCCTCTACTCTCTGGTTATCCCTTCCTACCAATCTGTTACACAGTCACAGGAGCAAAGATGGGGGTCAAGACCCACTCTCTTGTAGTTGTATTTGGGTATGTAGCTCTGTGGGCCCGATCAACTCTGGTTGTAGGCTGTGCTGGCTGTCTCCTCCACGTAGCTGGGTGTATAGCTGGCTTCGAGAGCCACTTGTAGATGGTGCACTGTGGCAGAGTATGTTCCTGGTCCAGAGGAGGAAATCAAAAGGCTCCTGCCAGAGGCCTCTGGACAGGATCCTCCAATCTGCAGAGAGGTCTCGCCTGTGCAGGCTGCCTCCTCTGCACTGGCTGCTGGATGGATATCTGTCTTCCTGTGCCTCTTTGACATTAGACTTTCAAATGTTCTGAAAAACATCAAAATGCCATGTCTTGCCTACTAAATGTCGTACCTTTACCCGCTTCTGAGTTTCAAATTCCATGTGAGGATTTGCTAAGTAATAGGACATCTTTACCATAAGGATTTAGAATTTATTTTGAGAAACTTAAAGCTCATGGCCATGATAGTATTACTTAACATCCTAGAATGGATCCAATTTTAACAAGAATCCACAGTTCAAATATGATATATAGTGGGCACGGTTGTATTACATATAAAAAGAATCTAGTCTGTTTCCTAAATCAAATCCTTTGAGATAGTTACATGAGTAGTCAATGTACTTCCATTTCCATTGGTAAAATAAGCAAGAAGACGTATTTTTCCAAAAAGCAATCTACTTATCCACAGCATCAGGAACAATCTCTGAAGAACAGCTTGTAAAGAAAGCAGATAATGTGTGAGATTTGAAAATCCCTTGATTAAGTAGCTGATTAACCAGAAGCCTTTGCCCTATTTCACATGGAACTTCCTTGAAGTAGTTTTCCAGTAAGCAATTTCAAATGATGCTATTAAGTTCTTTTGATCACATGTGATCACCCAGTTGAATCAGTTGCCTGCCACTGGAAGCATAAAAACAGGTACTATAGAACTTCCTGGTGTATTCCTTGGTGTATTCATACCAGAGGATCACAGCCAGATCCCCATGGCCATTTTGTCCTTTCTTTTGCTTAATTTGAACTTTTCTTTTAGCAAATCAATGGAATGGATTTTGTAGCAATATTCCTTGCCACCTCTGCCATGGTATTTTGAAAGGTAGAATATTTAATGGATGCTGCTGTAGAACATCTGGTGACGGACACAGAATGGCAGCACTATCCTGTGACACATGCATCCCTTCTGCTGGGAAGGGTTGATATACTTGCAAATTGTATTTGACTTGGGCTCAAAGATGATACATTACACAGGTGGTATAATTATACAGTGTAGAGTACAGAGATAATTCTTTTAGTGTTTGAAAGGTTGCTTCTATAAAAAAATTACATAGCTTTGCCAGGAAGTTGTATCTTTCTTTAGCAGTACATGAAAATTGTGGGAGGTGAAAATTCTCAAAGTGATTCATTTTTCTGCCAGAAGAAAAAATATGGCTACAGTCTGTCCTTTTGGATATGATCATTCTACCTATATTTTTCTATATGTTTTAAGTTAAAGTATTTTGTAGCTACATTTTCACTGGCTCACCACAAGGTACTAATCAATTAAACTAAAACCTCTATTTATATAAGCACTTTGATAAGTTGCCATGGAAAGTTAAGAGATGATAATTTGAAAACTTTGTACTCTATAAAGGTATCAGCAGACTTGGCCCATATTTTAATCTACAAATGCTTACAGACATTTTCTATAACCTCATCTGCTTGACACACTCTTAAAGACCAACATTCAGATAGTGCATATCATTTCAGTGTACCTCCTTTGTACTAGATACTATCAATAGAGGGGAAAGTATAAGCAGGAAGAAAAGAAAAATTTTAAAAGTTAGTGAAAGACAATGAAAAAAGTGGCATAAATCCCTCCAGAAGGTGGAGCATACCAGAGAGAGAGAGAGAGAGAGAGAGAGAGAGAGAGAGAGAGAGAGAGAGAGAGAGAGAAAATAAAAGGAAAGGATACAAGTTAGTATCTCTGATTAAAAATTAGCATAGACATCAACTGTGTCTTAGAACTGTTCAGATGTTAAAAAGAACGTCTATGAATGTTGAAGTTCATGAATGCATCATTGCCTCAAAGTCCTGCATCTAAATGACTAGAGAAAGTCTAAATCTTCAAATTACCCATGTATCCTTGGACTTATATTCTGGCTCCCCAGTGCTGTTATTTTATGAAGGAAGGAAAGGAGATTGGATAAAAAGCAGCAAGGAAGGCCAGTAAGATCAATAGACAGTAATGGAAGAGACATAGTAATATATTGATTGCTTGTGAGTAAACAGATGTTGGTATGTCTGTGCAGATATCTTTAAGAAGTGTCAGGATGATTTGTATGTTTACCAGTGGAAGAGTATGAGAGTCAATAGATAATGCCATGAGAGGCTCTTAGATATAATGTATGTTGTGCTGTATTCTTTTCATATCATAATGTTGGATGTCATATATAAGCAAACAGAATTAGGATATCTCCATAAATTCTGTTTAGGTAAATGGTGGGGTGAAGTAGAATGGGAAAAGATCAACTGAAAAGCTTCCTAGTGAGGAACATAGAGAGATTGGCTTTTTGTTTGTTTGGGGGGATGTTGAGACTATCTTTCCTATATAGCCTAAAGTAACTTCAAATTAGCAATTCCCTTGCCTTAGCTTCCCAAGTGTTGTAATTACAGTCTTTGGAATATATTAATAGCTAGACATTCACTTTTGTATATTTGTAATTTTTGAATCCTATTTAGATGTCTAACTAAATTTCAAATGTTGATATTTTGACTTTTAGGTTGAGTACTAAACTGTAGACCTAGTTTGATTTTTCAGAAGTAGATGATCTATAAAGCCAAGTGACAGGGCATGGGATGAATTTCTCTATGGGAGCTATTAAGACCATGTCTTGGCTTTACCTGACATATAACAGTTTAAGAAGTAAGGAAGAGTGGAAAGACCAAGTAAACTGAACTAGGACAAGAAGGTCAATAAAGGACAGAGGCAAGTGTACTCTGGAAGATATAAGAAGAAAACAGTCAAGAAACTTAGTGTGATCCATTATATGAAATCCTGTTGGTACACAGATGAGGATGATTTGGGCAATAGTGCAGTAAACAGGAGATTGAAGTCTTACTTCACTTGGGCAGAGAATAGGAGGAACATGTAAACAAACAAACCACAACCACAAAAAACCCATTGCATTTGTTGCAATGCAAGTAATGAATTAGGCAATGAGTCAAGAAGAATTCTATGGAAACAGAAGTATACTCAAGGCAGTGATACAATGTACTTGAATCATAATAGAAATTAGCTAATTAAAATTAGGAAGAGAGAAAATTTGGAAGAGAGTATCAACAGAACAGACAAATATGTTCAACTGAAGTGAAGCTGCCTAGCACCCCCTGGAATGAGCACTCCTGTGTTTAAATTCATGCCAACCAGCAGGGTGTGGGGATTTTCTCCTTTCTAGTCTACAGCCAGAGCAGATGGATGGTTATACTGAGACACTGCAGCTAGAATTGTTTGCCTGCTGGTCTATTGATTCTAGACTTAAAAACAAAATGATGTTTCCAGTGACAAAAAAGCTGAATACAAGCTAGATATGTTGGTCTTGTTGGCAATTCCCAAGAGTTCTAAAATATTATTTTTATGTTTGACTGGTAATTATTGCATTTTAAAAGCTTGTTTACTTATAATTTTTATTTTAAAATATTTATATGTATTTATTGAAATAGATGTAAGGCTTCTTGTGATTTACTTAGTCCCATGACTCTCAAAACTATGATCATGAAAAAAAATGTTTTCAATAGTTGACATTGTGCTGACTTTTCTCAATGTTTATGCTTATAAACCCAACAGTTTTCAGAAAGTCAGATAAATGAGCTCAATACAATTTTTTTGTAGAATTTTACCCAGCACATCTCTCATTTGAAATACAGCGACATAATTTCTCTCTCTGTCCTCTTCCCCCAGTCCCTCCCACTGTTCTCCCTTGAATCACTGTCATGCCTGTCGCCTCCTTGAACCTGACAGCTCCTTTATTTTACTATTGTTACCTACATATATATGTAAGTATGAATGCACAAACACACATATAAATGCAACCTCTGAACCTATTTTTGTTGTTTGCACATATATGATTTCAGTACCAATCACTTAACATTGTACAACTAATGAAGGGTCACATCATTTAGAGAGGCTAATTCTCCTTATTCCCACCATCATTAGTTGCCTGTAATTCATCGTCTACCTATGGAAACCTTGTGAATTTTCCCCTTTTCATGTTAATATATCTATTGATACTGGCATTTTTTTAAATCTTGTTTAAGTGAATCATTTCTAGAACACATTGTTTTCAGGGATAGAGAAATAGCTCGATGGTTAAGAGCACCTACTGCTCTTCCAGAGATCCTGAGTTCAATTTCCAGCAACCACATGGTGGTTCACCGCCATCTGTAACGGCATCTGATGCCTCTTCTGGTGTGGTTGAAGACAGCTATAGTGTACTCAAAAGAATAGAATAGACTGTTTCACAGCAGATATTCAATTATTATGGCTCTTACATTCCGTTTGTTCTCTAGTCTGTGATATTCCTGAGCTATAGATACAGGTACTATGATGTAGATGTACCCATTGAAGCTAGTTTCCCCACAATTTGTTGATCTCTGCATTGTGACCAATGGCAGGTTTCTGTGATGTTCTCAATTACCATTGAAAGAGGCTTCTTCAAAGAAGGTAGTAGCTACATTTATCTGTGGGTCCAGGAATAAGATATAAAATGTAGTGGGGAATTATGCTGACCTAGCAAAGTGGCAGTAATACATTACATTCTAAGGTTCATGATCTCACTAGCCCTTGCAGGCTGTCTAGACAGCACATGTCTCGTCTCCTAACTTAATGATACCTTCTAGATGCTTTTACTTTAATGAAACATTTTCCCCCATTGTGGGATGGTAAAATTCATATAAAATAGTTGATCCAATAGATCTCATTTTAAGAGTTAAGGAAATACCCCAATTATGTCTAAGATGAAAAGTATATGAACAAATATTTCTATCCCTATTTTTCTCTGTATTTAGACAAAGAAAACTTCACTCGAATGCAAAAGGAATAACGGGGATCTAATGATTCATATTCCTTAGCTCCTGTCTCTCATAATGCCATTCTGTCACCTCCTACTCGTCCTCAACCCCTCTTTCTCCAGAAGGATGGGCCATCTGGGACTCTACCCCATGAGAACATGACAGCCTGCTCCCTTCAAAATGTAGCTTTCTGATGAAAGTCTTCATATTACAGCTCATTCATCATTTGCATTTTTTTGCATCTTTCAAACATTGCAGATAGTTGACTCATAATTTATGGCATAAATTAAATGCAAGACATGGATTAATTTTAATTATTAATAAAAATATCAAGTGCCAAGGATCCAGAGAAGAAAATGAAGGGCTGATGGAGAAATAGACTATATAAAAGTCAAGTCTATGATTCTGACTTGTGGCTAATATCATATACATAGGAACATCATGCAAAGGCTGGAATACTTCACTTATAAATTCATCCTTTTCTTCCTTGAACCATTAATACAATACCATCTTCTTTAGGTTTTGATCCTCAATGAGATTTCTGCCTATCTCTGACATTCTTAGGGCAACTTTAGTTTTAGTATTTTGAATCAGGAAAATGATTCACAGATGACAAATACCAAACATGAATGTTTGCAGTGAAGAATTCCTTTTGGCTGTGAGATAAATGTTGGATTTCTCCGACATTCACCTGAGGACACCCTAATGCTTAATGCAGTTTTTGGAAGTAGGACTTTGGAGAAGTAATTGATGATTGACAGCTTTATATGAAGACTAAGTTACTCCTTCCCCATATTGGCTGAGTGAAGTTACAAGAAGATTGGCTGCAAAATTGGGAGGATTTTTTTTCACCAAGCAGAACAACCTCTGTATTAATCATCGTGCCCTCCAAAGCTGTTAGAAATAAAATAAATAAGCATTTGCAGGCTACTGGATTTGATGGTAGCAATTCAAACCTAGGTACCTGAATCTCAAACCACTCAACCAGTATGTTAATTATCATTATTGTTGTTATCTCCTATGGTTTTTCCCCATGTCAGTAATCTCTATATATGTATGAATATGAATATGCGTTTGATTGCATAGCTGTATGAGCTTGATTCCTTTGTATGCAGGAATCCAACATCACATATCCTGCTTTTTGTTTATATATATATATGGAGAGAGAGAGAGAGAGAGAGAGAGAGAGAGAGAGAGAGAGAGAGGAGACAGTGCCTGATGCTCACATTCTTTCTTATTGAGACAAAGAGATTTCTATTCCTTTATTGTGACTGACTGTGCCATTATAGAAAAATGTAGTACGCTGCTTAAGTAGCATGAAACTTTTGATATTAGAAATGATTGTGCTACAATAAAAGAGCTTGCATGTAAGCCATTTTTCAGATACAGTGCTATAGAAGAATAAGAAATCATAGAAGTACTGCTGTAATAACACTGCATTTATATTAGGTATTTATGGCGGCTGTACAGTCATTTCCAAAATAATGAGTGAAATATTATCCCTGTTTTACTTCTCAGTAAGTCCTAACACCATTGTTAGCTAGTGACTGCCAGAGGGCTGGAATCCATCTGTCTCCATGCCTACAGGGAAGGAGTCACAGAAGTGTGTCCACACCAAGCTTTTCACATGAGTTCTGGGGAACTGAACTTAGGTTCTTAGGCTTGGGTAGCAACCACTTTAGCCACTGAGCCGTGTCCCTCTCTCCATGTGTGTGTGTGTTTATAATGCTTTTAGAACTCAATTGAAAGTATGAACACACTACATCTTTCCACTTAAAATGTATCTGAAGTCACGTACTTACCAGGGTCACTGAATGTCAGATCTATACTCTTTTCATAAACTGAGTTTATGTGAAAGATTAAATACATCAAAAAGCCCCACATTATAGCTTTTCCATCAGAATTTTGATGTTTTTAATCCATGTAGATTTAGAATTAATATGCTATTGAGAAGGGAGCTCCTGTGCTTCAGAGTCTAGAGTCAGGGAAAAGGATGGGGAAATAAACCAAATGAAATATGGAAGTGTCCCAACCCCACTCAGCATGAGCTGCACTGTGACACAAAACACCCAAGTCACAGGAGAAAACATTTCTAACATCTCAGTCCTTGACCACATGGTTCATTGCTTTTGAACAACAAAGCAAGAATACCATAGTAAGAATTATGTGCTAGTAGCCAGCTGTTTATCTCATCCCAAAAGCACAGAGGCAGAGGAAGGGTCTGGGGCTTACCCTAGTGACCAATCTTACTAAATGTTCCATCTCTGAGTGATCTAGCCACCCCCCAAATGTCCATTATGCTGTGATTCCATCAATGGAGTCATCTAGTGATAAACAGAATCTGTCTAGAAACAAGCTCCAAAACCCCATCTCTCAGGACCTCTGCCCTGGGGATACTGTCCATGAGCTCTCCCATCATAGCAGCTTCCTAACTGTTTCCACTTGTTGAGAAATAAGATCTGGGAATGTCACACAAGTTGCTTAGGGAAACTGGAAAAAGGACAGTGTCACAAATCCCAGCAAGAGGACAAGCAAATTGTATTTTAGAAAGATGAACTCAGGAAATAAACACAGACCCAAATTCCAGGTAATGTTACTTACTCCTAACAACTATGTAGTTAAGAATATCATACTTTCAAACTTCATTTTCTCTTCTCCTCTGATGCTATAAAAAGTTGGTTGTTACAATGCAATAAAATTTTAGAACAGACCTATGAATTACTTATGATAATGGTGTGACTTCGGATGTTTAAGTACAAATGAAATATTCAGAAGTTAGCTGCTGGTAAAGGTTACACTGCAGGAATTTTACAAAACCTTTTCTTTTTTAAAGTTACAAACAGAAAAAACACAAGTTTCCTTTGACTTTCTCCAACCTGACTTCCACACACATAAATAATTCAGTCACAATCACATATCCTAGCACTAAGAAAGCTTGGGCAGCTTCAACACAAACCTGGGATATACAGAAATCCTATGTCAAAATAAAAATATTCAAAGAGATTTCCCAGACTGGTGGCAGGGCATGTGTTTGTCATAAATGAGACCCTAGTTCAATTTGTAACACAGAAAATGAGTGATTGATTGAATTCATAAAGACAAGTTTCAAAATGTCATCCTGACATCATCTCACATCTGGAACAATAATTAGCTCATTTTATTACTGAAAAAAATAATGTACCTTACAGTGAACAGAGGAGATAGGCTAATGACACATTTATTTTTTATTTGGAATATTGTGCTGCATAAAATGGATTGTGATTTTCTCCTTTGAAGTTTGTTTCTTGTCTCTAGAAAATGTTATGTAAATTAAATCAATTGTAAATGTCAGTACTCTTTGCAGTGTTCAAATGTGCTTCCTGGGGAAAAACAAGAAATATCTCTACTGAAAAAATACATAAATTTTTCAAGCATGAGAGATACCAAATTGAAGATATTTTGGGATTGATGTGGAAAATCAGAACAAGGTGTATATAACAGAAACACACAAACCAATGGAGTTAGTCGAAGTTCTATGGCTAGTTGGAATTCAGTCTGGGAACTATGATAAGTTTTTAGCAATCCAGGGAAACTGCATCACCAGAAGTGCACCTGACCTGACTCCATTTGAGTATCGCAATGACAGCTCCAAAGTTCTGCAAGATTTGTTCTCCAAATACTAAAGTCATAAACTTCATTCAATATAAATAACCTGTCAAAAGACTAATTTAGAGAATCTAATAACAAGGGACTCGGATGTCAAAACTGGTTCAAATGGCAATATTTAGGATTCTGCATGTTCCACAAGGCAAATCTAATAATTGCAACACCAGGAGTAAGTATCATCTACAATGCAAGGGACTGTTAGGGTTCACAATGGAATCAATCCCTTCCATTTAAATTGTATGTTTTATTTTAAAAAAAAAACCCATTAAACAGTCCAGGCATACAAATTAATCCTTAAGTTCCAGACTAGAAAATCAGTGGGTCCTCAGTGCATCTAATAGTAGGTCCAACATTCTACTAAAAGAGCCTCAGCCAGCCAACTTGCCTTTCTTTCAATTTTTCTTTCCACTCTCCTCCTCCACTCCTCCCCATTCCCAGATTTACACATAATTCCAAGCCTTAAATATTTTTTAAATGCCAGTGTGATATGGTCAAACCTATCTAACAGATGTTTTGTTACTAAACTGTGATTTTACGTTTTAGAATTAAAATATACTAGTGTTACTTGGCAATTTCTGAGGTTACTATGTCTTATTTATTTGTAGAAATAGTATTTCCATATCCTACAATGTCAAAGGACACTGACCTTAAAAAGAAGAAGACAGTTGTTGATACTTCTGATGTGCATTCTTCTGACAACAGAGAGCTAGGCATTGCTTGATATCAGAATTTAAGATGCAACATTCTGTCACATTGCACTATGTCTTCTTTATCAGAATAAGAACTTCTGCATTGTTGGGGGAAGTTACTGACAAACCTAAGAAGCTGTGTTTATTCACCTACTTTGCAGCCCCGGTTAGTGATAGCCAGTTACACAGTTACACAGTTAGTTTCAAGACAATATCCTAAACTGTAAGTTAAAAAATGAAGGGCAATCTAGCCAGAAAATATTTTTTTCTTCAAACTCAAAAAAGAAAAACGGAGCTTGGGACCTAACATTAGTAAGAGCATTAGAACAGTCATCTTAGCCTTAGTCAACCTACCTCTGGATTCCATGTAAAGAATAAAAAAAAAGGAAAAAATAAACCTTTCCCTTGCTTAAGGCAATGCTCTTTGTTCCTGTGTATCAGATGAATGTCATTTCTAACCGATCCAAGGCTATATTTCAGTGTCACTAAGTTATCCACTTCCTATGACTCATCACACACTTTTAGAATAGAAGCTCTTATTCTTAAGTGAAGAGCGCTGGATGTAAGAAAGTAACAGATGGTAGGGTGAATGGAAGATACTTGGAACAGATACCAAGTCTGACTTGGCTCTGCTGCAGTGGTACATAAGTGTTCTGACTCCCTCACAGGCGGCTTGGCCAGGTTCCCCTTTGTTATTGACTCAACCCTTGGTCCTAAGCAGAATGTGACGTTGTACTCTGTTCAACATTCAACAACAAAATTCCAGCTAAGAATTCAATAAGCCATTTCCATAGGGCTTCCAGCTTAACATATTTTCTTCTCACACAGAACTTTCAACCAGCCAAAGTTCAGGAAGAGTGGCGTAAAGATATGTCATTGTCAGATCAAGAGGTACATGTGCCGAGTTTGCTATGCTGAACCTCCCTCCTTCACTCCTTCCACTGAATCATCCTGATTCAACATTCAGGCTTGCTTATATTTCATCCATGTATATTTCAGCATGGCTCACTAGAATACAGACTCTAAACTTAGACAACTTTAAATAACATTATAAGCCTAGGCTTCGTTGTTGTTGAAGCTAATGTTGTTGTAAGTGCTAGATGCTTCCTTACAATTTAGATATAATCTGAATATTATGTATTTAGTCTACCTGGTGTGGTTTTACATGCTATTTCTGTTCTATCCTGAGTTCTTGCTAGAAAATATCAAGATATTTTGCAAGAACACACAGTGATGGCATTTTAAGTTGTATCAATCTCTAGACGTATTAATCTCTATTTGTCTCTTTCACTAGGCTGTTACTGCTTAGTAATCATATATCATCTTTAAATTGATGCTTTATTAAAATTTAAAAACCTCTATTCTTATTTAACCCATTGTAATTATTATTTAGAATGTATTTCATATCTTTTAGTAAATTTGAAATATATTCATGATGGAAGGATTAGTTAAATGCAAGAAGTCCTCTTGTGCCACCAGCTTAATTCGCTAAAATGACTATAAATAGTAAATATTTATAAAAACAAAAAGGTCTGAATATTTTCACTATTGGTAAATGTTAAATATTTATACAGTTAATTATGTTTAACCCATTCAAATATTATATGAGGTATACAGGAGACATCTCATAGTATACCAATAACAACTTTGAGGAGTATTTCTTTAAATATGTTTCAGCAAAAGTAATAAGGTATGTATATATCCTACATACTTTAGCCATAATTTCATGTGTTGTTTCTCCTGTTATCAGTTACAACCTTCTCGGAGTTGTATTTGTCACCTCCAGTAAGCACCTGCATATCATCACTGCCCAAAGCTCACAGCTTGCTTGAAAATCTGCTTTTAATTCAGTGTTTCTGGGATTGAATAAATGTATAGTAAGATGACACATATCCACCATTACAACATCATGCAGCTTGCTTTTACTGCCCTAAAAACATGCATGGGGGGTTGGGGGGATGACTTAGGGGACACATGGTGAGGAGGGCACTGGGAAAGGGGAAAGCCTTTGGAATGTAAACAAAGAATATAGAAAATAAAATAAAATAAAATAAAATAAAATAAATGATTTGACACATGGCATCTCTAAGTCTTTTGTTACATTAAAAAAATTGTCCTAGCCAAAAAAAAAAACAACAACAACAAACAAAAGAAAACAAGCTCCACATGTATATTTATGTTTTGCTTTAATTTCTTTTGAGGGAGGTTATGTACATTGCTCGACTGGTCCTTGGGTTCAGGTGATTCTCCCTTCTCAGCTCCAGAATAGCTGTGATTATTGACACTTACCTCCAACACCCAATTGAATCACTTTTAAATAGTAAATCCTTCCAGCTCCTAGGAGGTCATCAGGAAGGTGTTTGGTCTCGTTTAAAATACACAGAATAGTCTCTGAGAGCTGATTTAACTTTTTATAAGAGACGTCATTTCAAGGTTAGATAATTTTTCCCCAAACCTAGAGTCAGACATTTCTTTCTCTTTAGAATATATGCTTTTGACTTGAATTCTTATTTTATAAACAATATTTAGACGGCACAATCTACTATCAGGATTCTCTATTACTTCTGACCATAATTGTTGGGAGATAATTTAAGGGGCATACTTAAAATATCTGTGTCTTTTTCAAATCAAAACAACCATGAATTCTAGCAATATCCCTGCTGTTCTATTTTTTCCCTTCCTGGTATCCCCTTCAAAAACACTCCACCCTGATCCCTCCCCCTTTGCCTTTAAGAGGGTGCTCCCCCTCCCACCCGCCCACTCACTCCTACCTCTAGCATCCCTCTTCTCTAGAGCATCACGCCTCCACAGGACCAAGCGCCTCCCCTCCCACTGAGGGCAGACAAGGCAGTCCTTTGCTAGATATGTAGCAGGAGCCATGGACTGGCCTATGTATGATCTTTGGTTGGTCGTTTGGTCCCTGGGAGCTCTGAGGGGTGTGGTTAGTTGATACTGTTGTTCTTCCTAGGGGGATGCAATCCACTTCAGCTTCTTCAGTCCTTCCACTAGTCTTCCATTGGGGTTTCCAGGCTCAGTTCAGTGGATGGTTGTGAGTATCTGCATCTGTCTTAGTCAGGTGCAGATAGTCCTCTCAGAGGACAGCCAACCATACCAGGCTTCTGTCTTCAAGCACATCTTGGTATCAGCAATAGTGTCAGGGTCAGACCTCTGATAACATTACAGAATATTAGCTATATTTTTCTGCTCTTTTTTTTCCAGTCAGAATAAACCACTTTGTAGCTGAAATACAAGTAAAATATCAGCAATCTATTTATTATTCCCTTATATCAGTGTTTATCAACCTTCCTAATGTTGTGAGCCTTTAATACAGTTCATCTGTTGATATTTCATAACTATAATTTTGTTGCTGTTATGAATCATACTATAAATATCTGATAAGCAGTGTATCTGATATTTGATGAAAGTAGTTGTAACACACAAATTGAGAACCACTATTTTATATAGTTTTTTATTTTATTATAGTAATAATAACTGGTTCATCAAGCAACTCTATTTTATATTCTTTTGTAATGATTCTACTCTAATTTTTTAATCAAAACAATTGTTCATTCAATAAGCATTTCCCTTTATATTTAATAACATAATTGCAATTTTTGTTATCTACATGCCCCATTTCTGAGCACAGGTTAGGTCTTTGATCCTGTTTCATTCTCTTCTTGCTTCGTTTCTCTATGTTTCAGCAGTTAACACTCTATGACTCTAGACTGGAAGCACCAAGGCAGCCACTAGACTCAAGCAAAGGAGCCAGAGTTGCTGGGTTTTGGAGATAAAAGCTCTTCACATCCAAAAGAAATATTTACGATGACATTAGCTACAAATGCTGATGCAAGAACACACTGCAAGTCCTTTTCAGAGTGTCCACCACAGAGGCAGATGTGGATAGTGGATATGGGTAAGATTAGGGGTTCTTCTATAATCTCGCCAGCAGCTCTGACGTTTATTCAGGCATTTAAATTTAAAGAATGAGTATAGACCTCTCTGAATCATGACTGACTGCTCAGCAAGACTGAGCTAAAGCTGGGTGTTCTTTTAGTAGTTCAGAATCTCCCTTAGCAGTCTGTGCTATCTTAGAGGAGGAGTATCACCAAAATAATCTTGTCTGTTCATAAAGCACTGAGGTAAAAGATGTGTGTGTATGTGTGTGTGTGTGTATGTGTGTGTGTGTGTGTGTGTGTAAGAGACAGACACACACACACACACACACACACAGAGAGAGAGAGAGAGAGAGAGAGAGAGAGAGAGAGAGAGCTAATACAATAAATGGAATATCAGTGACATTGTTGAGTTCTTTAACTATGGAACAAAATTAGATGTATACTATATAAGGAATGATATTTACTTCCTGACAAATTTAAAACTATGAAATAAAATTAGAGATCTCTTCTATATATTAGACTGGATTTTAAGATGCATGATTACATTCTTCCAGTGGGTAATTGCATTTGGTAGGAATATATATAAATCATTTGTTGCTGAGAAGACAGGGTTTTAGTAGGCATCTAAGTAACATAAAATAATTTGTAGCAAGTAAACATCTCAGATAGTTTTAAGAGTTAATTTTGCACTTCTGATAAACGTGCAGTAATATGCTTGTTCCCATATTGTAGCCACCGAGCAGCTTTGGAGACCTGGGTTACCTGAAAGGGGGGCTGGAATTGGAAAAGGATGGGGATGTGAGAGAAGGATAAAGCCAAGACAAAGTTTCTTATCAAGACTCAAAATTTTAATATTCAGCACTGTATCTTTTTATTTCACCTGGATTATTTTGCTTTGTTTCAAATGGATTATGTTGAAAAGCGAACTCAGTGGGCAGTCTACTCCTGTAGGAAATTGCAGGTACAGCAAGGAAGAAGGCTCCACCTAGGTCATTAAGCTCCAGCTGTGGCAAACACTGAAGTTTTATTTAGCCTGCTCAAGGGTGGGGGAAGGGCACACATATAAGCACTATACTACCAAAAACGTACTCTATGATAATTTTGCCTGCATCTCTATCAAATCTTACTTGTGTCATGACAAGAATTAGATATTAGGTTTGACTTATGTTCTGACATTTTTAAAGTTATCAAGTTGAAATCATGGTCAGCTGTATATGTATTCTTAGAAAAATAGCATGCACTCTGGGTTCTGATAGGTTCCATTCACTCCAACCAGTACCAACTTCAGCATATGCATCTTTTACACATCCAACCACTGTGTAAACACATTTTTAAAAAAAAACAAATGGGTTTGTAAGAAGATGTTTGACAAGATATAGTCATCATATACTTCTTCTTAAATTTAGTTTTAGATTAGGACATACCAAGATAACTATTACAATCAAACTCAATCCTCCTGACTAATAACTTGTTATACACAGATTTGCAATGGGACAGGATACGAGTAATGTTGCCTCTTTGCAAGGCACCTGTAGCTTTTGCTTTGTATTGTTTCTCCCACAGAAGCTGTAATACTAAATATATATTATGTATATGTCCTGTTGTGGGATATACATTCATATCTGATCTGTTCTTGTGATGAGGAATAAGCATTAGTGCCCTGAAAAGTTGTAGTTTTTCTTTTCCTGTTCCTTTTTTATCTTTTCTTTGTTTTTCATGCTTTGCTTTTTTCCACTGTAGAAAGTAGTCATACAGAAATACACAGTGTTCTTTGATGCATACTGTATTGTAACAGTAACAGAACCATAACAAAGAATAATGGAACAAATAGGTCTAAGCAAGTTAGGAGGCAGGTTAGTTGGTGGCAGCATTCTCTGACTGTGGCTATTTATTTATCAATCACATTCTTGCTTACTTGCACCATGATTTTAACCAGTATAAATATAAGTACCTTATTTGTGTGAATTCCATCAATTCATTGATTCCTCCCAATTATGATAACTTGATAGGAATTTTTATTTTTCTCACTTCACAGAGAAATTTTATCATGGATGTTTGTATCTTGTATCAAGGCCTATAGCTTCTATGCTTAGTAGGCATAAGACTAAGGCTAGAATATCATAATGAATTATTCTAGAGCCTTCTATTTAACCATTATATCATGTTTCTTTATAGTGAAAATTAATAAAAAAGTATCAGCTGAAGGCAAACCAGTTGATAAAATAGAAATGATGGGAGGAGGCGAGGATTAGGTATCAACATGGAGAATTTTTACTAACCTGATTTTCTCCAATTTCCCTAAACTCAAACATTTGTAAAGGTAAACAAATCCATTGCAATGCAAAGCTGACAAGAATTTTTAAAGAATCCTGCTATTAAATAAGCACATGTTAAATGTGCTTAAATAAGATCTATTAAATAAGCACATAAAAGTCTGACTGAGCCAAGGATAAAGAGTAAAAGGGAACCACACTTCAGATCTTCTTTCTCAATGGCAATGTTTGTAAATCTGCCTTAGAAACCACAGATCTGTCTATGCATGATATTTTGCAATAATTAAGAATACTGAAAATCTGAGTCAGCCTCATTTTAAAATTATTATTTTAGCTCTTTCAGCACTCTTGTTGAACTGCACACACTCTTCAATTCTCATTTACCATCTGTATGGGAAATAATACAACTTACAGCATAGAGATTGCAGCATGATTAAATCAATTTATTGAAATACTTCTATGTACTATGAGAATTTAGATAAGCATATTTTTTCCTCTTTCATTGGCTTTGGATTTGAAACCCATGCTAGCTTGAAATTTGCAGAGTAGTCCATGTCCTGATTTCATCACATCACCACCCACACTTTAGAGGTGATGGTTTTCTATTGGCACAATGATTTTTAAATGATAAATGATTTACTGTAGAAATATGTAACTAAACTTACACATCTGAATATATTTGTGTATAATGATTAGTGTTTCTCCTGGATTGAGGCATTCATTTAGGTCAAGAGAGAGGAGGATGGCACTTAAGACTTTAAAAACTCAGAAGACTTCAAGATTCAAGCATCTCAGAGAAGCACAAGACCCTCCCTGAGGTCACAGAAGCAGCATAATGTTGTTGGGGAGGTGGATACATATACATGGAGCTGTCTTCAGGTTGGGCCAGGAGTTCTCTTGCTATAGTTTTCAGGAGTCTTCAACCATGGTGACAATGGCTTTTTGGAGAAGAATTTGCCTGTGACTCACCCATGTTACTGTAAGTAACTACCAATAAACTCACTGGTTCACCAAACTATATCTGGACCGAATTGCTTTTTAAGTGAGTGTCTAATATGAAATTAGCAGATATTTGTTTGTTTGTTTTTTAAAATTTTTATTTTCTATATTCTATGTTTACATTCCAAAGGCTTTTCCCTTTCCCAGTTCACCCCCACCATATGTCCCATAATTTCTTTCCCCCCCCCAACTATTCCCCAATCATTCCCCCGCACACGGTTTCTCTACAAAACTGGATCCAAACTTTACAGGCCCAGGTTCCTCTCATTTCTTCTTCTTGGGAATCATTTGACTTACTAATTGTGCCTTGAGTATGTAGGGCTTCTGGGCTCATTAATATCCACTTATCAGTGATTACATTTCATGTGTATTCTTTTGTTACATTGGGTTAACTCACTCAGGATGATATTTTCCAGGTCTAAACATTTATCTACAAATTGCATGAATTCATTATTTTTAATTGCTGAGTAGTATTCCATTGTATAAAAATACCACATTTTCTGTATCCATTCCTCCTTTGAGGGATATTTGGGCTCTTTCCAATTTCTGGCTATTATAAACAAGGCTGCTATAAACATAGTGGAGCATGTGTCTTTATTGTATGCAGGGGAATCCTCTGGGTATATGCCCAGGAGTGGTATGCCAGGGTCCTCTGGAAGTGACATGCCCAATTTTCTGAGGAACCGCCAAACTGATTTCCAGAGCGGTTTTACCATTTTGCAATCCCACCAACAGCTGAGGAGTGTTCCTCTTTCTCCACATCCTCGCCAGCACTTGTTGTCTCTTGAGTTTTTAATCTTAGCCATTCTGACTGGTGTGAAGTGGAATCTCAGGGTTGTTTTGAATGGTGCTGGTTCAACTGGAGGTCAACATGCAGAAGAATGCAAATTGACCCACTCTTATCTCTTTGCACCAAGATCAACTCCAAGTGGATCAAGGGCCTCCATATAAAACCAGACACACTGAAACTATTAGAAAAGAAACTTGGGAAGATCCTGGAGGACATGGGCACAGGGGGAAAGTTCCTGAAGAGAACACCAATAGGTTATGCACTAAGATCAAGAATTGACAAATGGGACCTCATAAAATTACAAAGTTTCTGCAAGGCAAAGGACACTGTCAGAAGGACAAAACGACAACCAACAAAGTGGGAAAAGATCTTCACCAACCCCACATCTGACAGAGGGCTAATATCCAATATATACAAGGAACTCAAGAAGTTAGACCGCAAAGAACCAAATAACCCTATCAAAAAATGGGGTACAGAGCTAAACAAAGAATTTTCACCAGAGGATATTCAGATGGCCGAGAAACACCTTAAGAGATGTTCAAAATCATTAGTCAGCAGATATTTGTTTTTGACTCCCTAGTAAAGTGTCACACAATAGTGCCAAAGTAAAAGAATTCACTTATATAAAGGAAGGCTACGATTTGAGTTACTTTCACATCCAGCTGGTGGGGGTGAGGTGTAGGTGGGCGGGTGGGTGAGGGAGCATGCTCTCAGAGCCAAAGTGGAGCAGGGAGGAGTTGAAAAGCTCTGGGAGGGAGGACCAGGAACGGGGACAACATTTGGAATGTAAATAAATAATTTAATAAAAAATTAAATTAAAAAAATTAATTCATTGGAGGAGAGAAAAACAAGGGCATTATTGTTTGATAATAAATTTTTAAAAATTGTAAAATTTGAAAAAGAGGCATTGAAGGATTATGTCTGTAGACCTTGTCCCATGGTTGAATTGAGTACATAACCAAGATCCTGTATCATTTTTAGTAAAATTCTGCATATCCTTGCTTTTTAGTCTTTCCCTTGTTGAAACATGAAATATGCTTTACTTTTAAAAAAATTTATCATCCACTGGGGGAAATATTTTAAAGGACACCAATCACTACAGACTAGTAACTACAATGATAAGAATTAAGGCAACGCCATAATTTTTTTCTGTAGTAAGTCTACACAAAAGATAATCAAGTAACTTGTTAAAATATTGAATGAGGTGCATTATCACCTGAATCATATTGTAAGCCATTAGCAAGCTGATAGAGCTTCTTATGCAAAGACTCATTTCTAGATTGCTTAGAAAGAATGTGACTTTCAATAGACCATTAAGTGTCATTTAGTCATAAGGCTCGCTGATCAAAAAAATTCCAGTCTGTTGACAAAAAGCTTCCTAAGGCTACACTGTAGGACCAGGTTGTTCATAAAGTATGGCAGCACCATCATCAAAAGGGCTTGTTCATCTTAAATCCACTGTACCTCTTCACTACAGTCAGGTCACACTGCTGCAGTATAGAGGCTGCCTGCCTCGGAAAGCTTCCTTCACGCCATCAAAAAGGCAGTATTCTATATTCTGCTACTCATACTCTTCCTGTCTGATAACCTTATTAACTCAGTTCTTGTACTTTCACTAATCTTACATGAGAGGCAAAGGAATTAGAAACATTTCATGTTCACCTATAGATTTTTTCAAGCAAGACAGGTATAATAGAGATTGTGATAAATGTTCAGGACTCCCATACACAGTTTGAACTGTCCATGAGAAATAAGGAGGGTATATAACAGGCAAAAGAAACAGCAACCAAAGATCCTGACATATACAATGTATTGAAACATGCAGAATATCCTAGCATTGATATTCATGCAGTAGGCATAAGAGAGTAGCCCTAACCCAGTGTCGAACAGGCAGATTGAGGCTATAATGTAGAATATATATGACAAAATTAAAGTGTTCCGATCTATGGATGATGGAAATTTCTGAAAAAGTAGATGACATGGTAAACATTCTGAATTTTATATTCCTGAGTATATGTCCTTATGTTTGTATAAAAAGTCTCCCTCTTAATCTACATTTCACATGTTTTATTAATGCTTCTTTTATAATGAATGGAATTGAAGAGTTTAGTAAAATATACATTGTGACTACTATTTTAAGAAAAAAGCACCGGCATTTATTTACATGTAATTATGGATTTCTTCTTACATTTCTTTTTCAATTGCTTTTGTATTACAGAATGAAATGCTATACACATGCATACATAAATATAAATATATGTGCTTTATTTACTCAACATTTAAAAATATCAGTAGAATTTCTCAGATATATATTTTTGGGAATAGGTGGAAATAAGACTTGGAGAGTAGCATAGTTTTAGAGTTAGTTCTTTGTCTAAATCAGGTGCTACATTCAATCCACACACTACAAACTATCCCTTCCCCCAAAATAGGACATAGGATGAATTATATTTTATTCAAATATAATTGAATAAAAGAGGTCATAAATATGTACAGAAGTTTTGAAAAGGATCAAGCTGAATTTCTAGAAATAAAGTGTATACCAGCCATTGCATATGTATGTATATATGCATATATATATATATATATATATATTGTATGTGTGCATGTATGTGTGTATATATGTATGCATGTTTGTATGTATGTATTTGGTCCATCAAGAAAGGAAGAGGCTATGTTAGACTATTATTTTCCTTCAACCTAGAAAATATAGATGTGTTACAATCTATTTTATACATAGCAACAATCTGGAGAAACGAGAAAGGCAATGTGAATTTAAATTTTAATAAGGAAAGAGGAATTCTATGATGATCAGATGTCTGCTGGCTGTTTTCTTCCCTAATGACAACATCAATGTTTGGTTCAATTGAGCCTGCAGCTCCTACTATCGCTTTCTACCTTCGTACCATCTAGTTTTTCCACTTTTTGTAACTAATTTACTGATGATGAGATGAGTTATGCCATGAAACTTACCAAGTCAGACTGAAACAATGTGTCTTGCAATTAGTTTGAGAAAAGCTGTTGCTGTTTGACTCAAGTTGCTCATCACTCAGGGGAGCAGCTGTTGGAGGGAGCAGGAACTGGGAAAGGCATTGGAATGGAAATGCATCTCTGGGATGAGCTATCAATGTAGAGCAATAGAAACGCCTAGCAATCAATGAGGGTGACCCTACCTAAGCTCCCAGTAATAGAGGACATAGGGTCTATATCTCTTGTAAATGAGTAATACTTCCAGTGGAGAGATTGGAACCAATCACAAAACTTTCAACCTCTGATCTGTCCTGTCAACAAGAGGTGCTGATGTAAAGGCAGGGAAGAAATTGTGGGAGTGGCCAAGCAATAATTGGTCCATCTTGAGAACCTTACCGTGAGAGGGAGCCCATGACTTACACTGTCTGGAGGGCCAGGACCTGGAGGCTGGATAGCCCAGAGATCCATAATAGAACCAAACATGAATTGTAAAAAGTCAATAAAATGTTTATTAATGGTATTCTACTATACTCAAAGATTTGCATCTAGTCCAATTGTCATCAGAGAGGCCTCACCCAGCAAATTATGGAATCAGATGCAGAGACCCAGAGACCCATAAGCAAACATTAGGTAGAGCTTGGGCAATCACACAGAAAAGGGGAAGGAACAATTGGAAGAGCCAGGTGTCAAGGACCCCACAAGTAAAACCACCAAATCAGCTAACCTGGGCCCAGAGAGGCTCACAGAGACGGAACCACAAACCAGGGAGCATGTGTGGGACTGATGTAAACACTCCACCTATGTTACAGGAGTGTATCTTGGTCTTCTTGTTAGACTCCTGACAATGGGAGAAGGAGATATCTCTGAATCTGTTGCCTATCTTTGGAACCATTTCTCCCTACTACATTGCCTTTTCTAGCCTTAATCATAGAGGAGGTACCTAGTCTTACTAAAATTTGATATGCTAGGGCTGATTAATATGCATCAAGGCCTGACCTTTTCTGAAGGGAAATCAGGAGGAGTGGATGGGAAAGGAGTGATGGGGTACTGAAGGAGTAATGGAAGGTGAAATTAAGGTTGAGATAATAAAGTAAATAAAATTAAAATTAAAAATTTTAAAAATAAATGTGGGAAACGTTTACATTTATAATAGCCCCTTTACAATAGCCTCAAACAATATAAAATATCTTGGGATAACCCTAACAAACATATGAAAGACTTGTATGGTTATAATATCAAGTCTGTGAAGGAAGACATTGAAAAAGATATCAGAACATGGAAAGATCTCTCATGCTCATTGAATGGGGAATTAGCATAGCAAAAAGGCCTACCAAAAGACATCTACATATTCATGTGCAATTCCCATCAAAACTCTCACACAATTCTAACAGACCCTGAAAGGATGATACTCAATTTCATACTGAAAAACATAAAACCCAGGATACCTACAACAATTCTGAACAACAAAAGAACACCTGGAGGTATCATCATCCCTGTCCTACAGAGCACTAGTAATATAAACACTCATGCCTAGGTCAGCTGATATCCCTGAGAGGCCAGCTCTTTTCTGATCAGACACAGTAGAGGAGTGGATCTGGCATAGAGGACAGGCAGGGTGAATACGGGAAGGAGTGGAAAGAGGGAAAATTGTGGAGACAATGTATTGAAAATGGAAAAAAGTAAAATAAAAGAAAATATTTGTAAAAGCCTGCATGATATTGGAATAAAAATAGACACATTAATCAATGGAATTGAATTAAAAGGCCAGACATAAGTCCACAGTCCTAGACACACATGTTTTTTAATTAGAAAGCATTTTCAACAACTGGTGCTGTTCAAACTAGATGTTTGTATGTAGAAAAATGCAAATTGGTCTATATTTTCCTCCTGCAAAAAGCTCAAGTTCAACTGGATCAAAGACCTCAACATAAAACCAGATACACTGAACTTGATAGAAAAGAAAGGAGTATAGCCTTATACATATTTAACACAGGAGACAACTTCTTACACAGAATATGGATATAGCACAGGCACTAAAATTGACAGTTAATAAATGGGACCTCATGAAATGGAAAACATTATAGAAGGCAAAATACATAGTCACTAGGACAGAAAACCAACTTAGGGAATGGGAAAAGATTTCCATCAACTCCACATCCAATATAGGGCTAAGGTCTTGGGCACACACCCAAAAGATGCTCCATCTTACCACATGGGCACTTACTCTATTATGTTTATTAGCAGCTTTATTCATAATAGCCAGAATCTGAAAGCAACCTAGATGTCCCTCACCTGAATAATGGATAAAGAAAATGTGGTACATTTACATAATGAAGCATTACTGAGTTGTTGAAGAAGGACACCATTAAATTTGCAGGCAAATGAATGGTTTTAGAAAAAAACAAATCATCCTGAGTGAAGTAACCCAGACCCAGAAAGACAATTATGATATCTGCTCACTTATAGGTGTATATTAGCTGTTAATCAAAGGTTAATCAACTCTAAAATTCACAGACTCAGAGAGGCTAAGTAACATGGAGGGCTCTAGGGCAGGAAATATCTATCTCTCTGAGAAGGAGAAATATAATAGATTTTGTGGGCAGATTGAGAACAGGTGGAATGGAAACAAGAAGAGAGAGAGAGAGAGAGAGAGAGAGAGAGAGAGAGAGAGAGAGAGAGAGAGAGAGAGAGAAGGAGGAGGAGGAGGAGGAGGAGGAGGAGGAGGAGGAGGAGGAGGAGGAGGAGGCTGGAATTGGGGGAATTTGGCAGATAATGTGAAAACCTAGTGCAATTGAAACTTCATGAAGCCTACACTGGTGACCCTAACAAGGACTCATAGAAATGAAAGACTGGGAGCCTGAACTAGCCATCTTTGCAACCTGGAAAAACCTCCAGGGTTGGGACTGGAACACTAATGTAACCACAAAACCTTTTACTTACTATCTCTCTTGCTTGCAACATGGGCTGCCACAATTGGTGGTTCAGACTTGTGGGAGTGGCCAAACAACGGCTGTGTAACAAGGCCTATGCCATGAGAGGCATGCCATGTTCAACATTGTGTGGATGCCCAGGGCCCAGAAGCAAGATAGCCCAGAGACCTAGGGTAGATCCAAACACAACTGAACAACAAAAAGTCAATGAAATGAGTCTGCTATACTCAGAGATTGGTGCCTAGACCAGTCAATATCATAGAGACCACCTTTGGCAGCAATTGTGAGGAGCTGCAGAGATCGCTGCCACACATTAGGCAGAGCTCATGGAACCCTACAGAAGATATGGAAGAAAGGATTATAGGAGACATAGACGTCAAGGACACCAGGAGAACACAGCCCATACAATGTACTATGGAGGGTTCATAGGGGCTCACAGAGACTGAAGAGGCCATCATGCAGCCTGCATGTTTCCTCTACAAATATACTAGATTGTCATTTTTGCGAGACTCCAAACAGTGGGAGGGGGGTGTCTCTGACTCTGCTTGTTTTTGGAACCCCTTTTCTCCTACCGGTTTGCCTTGCCTAACATTGATATTAGGGTTTGTGGCTTGTCTCATTGTATCTTATTATGCCACATTTGGTTGATATCATGGAAGGTCTGCTCTTTTCTAAAGAGAAATGAATCTGGGGGAGAGAGTTACTGGAAGAGTAGATGAAGGGGAACTAGGATAATTTCTAAGAGAAGAATAAATGAAAAAAAGGAAAAGAAATGAGAAATGTAAAGAAAAGAAAGGAAATGTGGACATTTCATATGGGAGGGGCACTGAACATTAATGAATAAATTAATAAAATTTATAAATTGATAAAAATTAATAAAAAAGTAACGGGGAAAATTGAAATATAAAACTGTAATAATTAACTAATTAAATTATACAAATGTAACAACCAAAACCACAGCAGATACAGTTAAATATAACTAAAAATGAAATAAACTCTTCTCTGGCAAGGTTCATCACAACAAAATAAGTGAGGGAAAAAATAACGTTGCTGAAAAATGTGAAAAGTATATTATAGAGGCTCAGAGTCAAACATGGTAAAGACATGCTGCAAAGTGCTCCTCACCACTACTCCATCATCGACATTAACTAAATAAGAAGACCAGAAATGTGAGGGAAAGCACTGTCCGATTGGAAACCATGGTCCAGGTGGAATCAGCAGCTTAAAACCCACCTACAAAAGGAAAGCACTTTTACCACTGGGCTCAAGAAAACGTTAGAGAGTAAATAATGATACTGTACATATTATAAACAAGAAAGAAAAATGTAAGGAAACTACAGCTGGGCCCCTGACACTTGCCTGGGTGTAAAAAATATTCCACAATTGCAGAGATGAAGGTGCTATAGGTGAAACTCAGTCAGAAGCACAGAAACAAAGCCTCAGGCAGGATTGAAAATAACAGGAAGTTTAACAACTCAGTGTGTCAAAAGCATGTTAGATTTAATTGCAGGCATGTCTGGAGCCATTTTGCTGCTCTGGAAGGGAAAGAGGGAAGAGGGAGATGGGAAGGGGGAAGGAAGAGGGAGAAGGAGGCAGGGAGAGAGAGGGGGAGAGGGAGAAGGGAAGGGAGAGAGAGAGAGAGAGAGAGAGAGAGAGAGAGAGAGAGAGAGAGAGAGAGAGAGAGAGAGAGTGAGTCTGCCTAGCAGGCAGAGTCAAGGCAGGTCAGGGTCCGTTGGCAGATTTCCTGACCTGCTGGGTCATGGACAGTTAAGAGGAGGAGCACCTGATGCTCAAGGGCAGGGACCGAAGATTCTATCGACCTTGGTGGAAAGAACAGAGAGGGTTTTGTGATGGGAACAGATGTCTTGTGTACATTTTAACAATACTGTTTCTGTTAGCTTGTGGCTTTGCTTCCCATGGCATGGCACTGCAGAATAAAAAGGCCACGAGGAAAGCTCTCGCTGCTGGCGTGGTATAGACCTCCAGCCTTCCCACCTCTGTGTCTTGAATCTTTTACTGGATCTTTCCTGTAATCACCTTCAATTACCCCTTAGAGGTATGTTAGACTCTTTAATAAGTATGTGACACAGGCACATACTTATTAAATATTAAAATATTGAAAAATAAATAAAACTATCTTTTTCACATTTTAAACTAAAAAAATCTAAATGAACTAGTTATGAATAATTGAATTGCTTAGTGAAGAGTTGGACCAAAACACTCAGCATTACATTTCTATTACCCAGAAAGAAAACAAGACTATAAACTTTAAAAAATAATCAACATTTATACTCACAATCAAATCATTTTAGCACTGATAATTATTAAATCTTAAAAATGTATAAAATATTTATAGATAAAATAATTGCAGACAAACTTTGTAAAAGCAATATACAGATATTTGTATAGTTGTTAGTTTGTGTGCTATATACATCAAAGAATAAATACAAAAAAAAGAGAACAGGAAAATGAATTGTACAAGCAAGTTATTGCTAAAGAAAGTCTTCAGACTTAATATACATTGAGGAATTGGAGATTAGAGTGACATTCAGGTTCCATTTAGTCATTAGTTTGCCGAGTTTTCAAGGTCTGGCAAAGAGAAAGATGTGGCACAAAGAAATGCTTGCTCTTTCATTGTAGCTCTGTAGATTTATGGAAATATGATAGAATATTTATTGATATTACCTAGTAAAGATGAAGGAGTTTTACATCTTATAAATCAGTTGTAGGCTATAAACCCAGAGAGAGAGACTTGCCAGCATGCAGAAGACAGAAGCCTTTATGATAAATGCCATGGTGGGCATAATATCAAAAACTGGAAGCAGCCAGAGTGGCTACCAAGTATGCCAGTGTCGGAATGGGTAAATAGGCATGACCCTACATGACCCTACATGACCCCAAAGAAGAACAATAAAGTTACAAAAAAACACAGTGAAGATGAGCTATATGTGTCCTTACAAATGAACTACTCCTTAGGTGGAGAACATGCACTTGAGGATCAAATTTAGATACAAATTTTGCTTGGATTTTATTTACTTTAACTTTCACATATGCAGTAACCTTGCTACACTAAAAATTAGTTGGAAAATGTAAATTCTCTTAACTTTTAATGAGGCCATAGGTATTTACCCATTTTATACTAAGTATGTCACATGTTCCAAATAAGGACAAACATTGTCAAATTACTGGAACGATCATAATATGCACCTAATTAAATCATGACTAAGATTAAGTTGAGGAATCCTGAGACCAGATATGTGCTTTAATCATAGCCTCCTGTTCACACAAATGACCTGATTTGGGGGGTAGAGGGACACAAAAAGGTAATGTTTTAAAAGCTCTTTAGATTTCTTTACTTTGTTCAATGTAGCAATTCATTTAAATTATGGCTGCTTTTCAATTATCCAATGTATTCTTGGTATCCTATGTAGTCAAGCATAACTAAAAATTCATGTTGGGAAGATGTTTATTCTATTGTGCTGATGTGTTATTAAAAGCAGATAACAAATAGACACTTGACTGTTAAAAAGTATTTGACATATTTGATATTCTCTCTCTCTCTCTCTCTCTCTCTCTCTCTCTCTCTCTCTCTCTCTCTCTTGTTGTTTTGGTTTTCCAGACAGGGTCTCTCTGTATAACCAACCCTGGCTGTCCTGAAATCTGCTTTGTAGACCAGCCTTATATTGAACTAAGAGAGATCCACCTGCTTTTGCCTCCTCGATGATAGGATATGCCTGGCATGTCTGTTGATTTTTATTGAAGATTCTCACAATTTTTTATGTTTTACTTGAATTATTACATGATTTCCCACCATCCCCCAGTCTCTCCCAATTACCCTCTTTCTATCTCCTTCCTGGAGTCCCCCAACTCTCAAGTTGATAGCCTTATTTCTTTATTATTGTTACATGCATATATGTAGGGGTACATATGCACAAATATATAAATACAAACTTCTCAGTTTGTTTTTGTTGTTCCTGAGATATGGTTTCATCTTTGACCAGTCTTCCTGGGACAACCAATCAGGGGCTCCTTTTTGGGAGAGGCTATTTATTCACTTAGTAGTCATTATTTGCCTGTGGTTCTTTACTTAGGGATAGGAATCCATAGTTTTTCTCTTTACCCTTGAACATGTCCATTTATATTTCCATTGTTATGGGCTTGTTTATACAGTCCTTTCTGTCTCACCATGTCTTTTATGGTATTCTGACACTTCCAGTCTTTCTGTTCCCTCTTCCTCAATATTCCCTGCCTCATGGATGCAGAAAGAGTGATGTCCTTTATGAGTTAAGGCTAGACTCCCCATAGTCTGTTGATAGTTATATTGTGTTCACTTTTGGGTTTTCGTGATGTTCTCCATTTGATATAAAGAGAGACTTTTTTGATGATAGCTGATAGCTACAGTTCTCTGTCATATAAAGATACAATTTCGAGTGTAATTAGGAATTATGCTGTTCAGGCAGTGACATTAGTAGATTCTTCCTTTCTTTACATTTATTTCTTATGCAGTTTGATCATGTTTTCAATCCATCAATTCCTCCTAAGTTCTTCCAACTTCCCTATTCACACAACTCCCTGATCTTGCCCTGTCCAAAAAAAAAAAAATGTTAAAACAAAATGAAAATCAAATCAAAGCAAATAAATAAGAAAAAGTGGCCACACAAAATGTGAAAACATCACAAAACAAAATTGAAAAATAAGCTCACACAGAGAAAAAAACAAACAAACAGTAGTTTGACCAAACTACTCCTAGGTATGGAGTCTGCTCAGAAGTGTGGACGATATTACCACTAATATGTTTTTAGGGAAAACTGAGTTTCCCTTTGTCAGCAGGTATCAATTGCAAACAGTTTCATGATTAGCGGGTGGATTCTCCATCCACTTTTTTTCTCCCAGTGCTGGGATCTTGCCTGTCTTGAACATGTGCAGGTCCCATGTGGGCTGCCACAGTCTCTGTGAGTATAATCTTTCCTAATATCCATGATCTCAGTAGCCCAAGGAAGATGTCTATGTTTTCAGTAGCAGACATCATTTTCCTGTTGTTAAGTGACCCTTAATTCCACCCAGACAGCTCTTGGCTCACCAGCACATGAATGGCATTTATTGCACTTTTATGTATTTCTTGCATTGTTGTGGTTCATGACTGTTGTATCTGAGTCAAACTGTTGTATCTGAGTCAAACTGTTGTATTTGAGTCGGACTGTTTAATTGCCTACCTTCTTGGCAGCAAAGTTTTTGATAAAACCTCAAGGTATTTATCTAAGATTACATATAATACACATAAATGTATGTGTATATATAGGTATGTATAGGTGTGGTGTGTGTGTGTGTGTGTGTGTGTGTGTGTGTGTGTGTGTGATTAATAGAAGCTAAGCCACTCAAGATGTCAGTGCTTCCTGCAAGAATCATAGATAACAAAAACTCCAGGACCAGGCATAAGAAACATCCCTTTGAGTGGCTGGTCATTGTGGTCCCAGTGACTACCCTTGGTAAGGTCTCTGCCGCTGAGGGTAGAATCCTGTTTCTGGAGACATGACACGGTAAGGACACAAATTTAGGATGATTCACAATACAGTAGACCTGAAACTTTTTTTGCAGAAGTTTATCCCCTGTGGTATAATTTTCATGTGTATGTGTGTGTGTGTGTGTGTGTGTGTGTGTTTGCATGTGTTTTTATGTGTCTGTGTATTTGAAAATATTTTATGTCTCAATATCTTTGAGCTTATATTATTTTTGCCGCTGTTTTTTTAATTTTATGAAATTTCTTTCTGTCTTCAATTTGCATATTTTATGCATGAACTATTATTTCATGCCATAATTTCCTCATAAGCAAATATATTTTTATTTAGTTAGTTTTATCTTTGGTGAGGAGTCTTAGTACCATTATTTTGGATGCTACTTTATAACATTTAATTCTTAATTATAATCACTCCCTTTTTCAAAATATTTGCTCATAGATTTCTTAAAGCTTTTGAATCTTAATTTTCTCTTCGTTATTTATAACAACCTAAAATGCACATTTTGTCTTTTTCAGACCTTTGGCTTTTACTTTTTGTGGCATCAGACCCAAGTGTGACAGTGTGCCTCTTTGCTTTCTTTCTATGTTCAGGAATGCTCCTGCCTTGAAATCGTGTCTTCATTTGCCTCATCACCACATTGCATGTGCTCAGGTGTCACACTCATCCTGAGTCTTCACAATCCAATGGCTTCTCTTCCCTCCTCTCTTAAGCCCATGCCCCCATACTTCTTTTTATGCAATCAGACTGCTAAAAGCACTTCCACTTCCCTCTGGAGTAAAGTACAGGTTTCATCTCTGCATATTTATGATGTTGGCACAAAATACTTTCTCAAGATATATCACTCTACGTCCCTCCAAATGTTTTATAACCATGTGGAGAAAAATACCTAACACTGTACCTGTCATCCTTAAATCTTCCTGACTGAAAGTTTGTCTACACACTTCCTGAACTCAACAGCAGCTTTCTCATTTCCTTTCTTCCTGCTCAATTGTCACCTCTTTCAAAATAAATTTAATAGCTTCTTGCTAAATTGCAACAGATGAAAGAACATGAGCTGTGAAGTAGTATAGAACACCTTCGCAGTTAGGTAGTATACTACTTTAATAAAATGGGGCTGTCATTGTGTGTGTGTGTGTGTGTGTGTGTGTGTGTGTGTGTGAATGTGCACATGTGTGCAAATATGCAGTGTTATGTGCCATATCCATACGAGTGTGAAAGTGTACACAGGCCAGAAGTTGTTATTGGGTTACTTAGTCAATGATTCTGAACCTTGCTTTTTTTGAGACAGAATTTCCACTAAGCCTGAGCTACTTGACTAGATTTAATAGCCTCTCATTTCCAGGGATTATCCTGCCTCCACCTTCCCAGATCTGCTAATTAGACGCAGTGGACATCATGCCTGTTTGGTTTGTTTGTTTGTTTGTTGGGGGGATTGTTTTGTTTTGTTTTATGTTAGGACCCAAAATTAGGTACTCATGCTTACATGATAGGTATGTAACAATTGAGTCATTTTCCCAGTCCTAATACATAGGATTTATATAAAGTGTTTTTAAGTTACAAAACAAATATATACTCAGTACATATTTGGAATATCAGAGAAATCTGATATATATATATATATATATATATATACACATATATATATATACACATACATATATATGCCTTCTGATATGTGTGGGTGTGGAAAGTTTTGTGTAAAATTCTCACAACATTGCAAACACACACACATACACATACACACACACTTTGGAAGAGTTTTGTGATTTAATATTTTTAATTTAGTTCTGTTTTCTTTCTCACTAGTTCCCTGAGCTAGTCTTCCTGTTGCACAAAATCATGTTATTCAGTATGTGTATTAAATACTTCAGTGGTTCTTATTTAAACTATACTTGAAATCAAATTAATATAAGATATGAAAATAATATTGCACTAGCAAAATTTAGGATGAAGGTTATATTGATCAGAATAATAATAGCATAAATACTACACATTCCAAGAAGCATCCACAACAGTGCTGTATCTTTGAATATTATTTAAATAAAATTAGTTAGAATTATATCCTGTCATCATCAGGAACACATTGTTGTCTGATAAAGGTCATCTAATCCTTTAAAAAGAATAGGCATGCACAGTAATTTAAGAGCAATAACATCACAGATTTACTGGTGAGTAAAGGTCAAAGCTGTGTGCTTAAGTTTATGTCAGGCAGACCTGGGTGGACTGCAGAGAGACATGACTGACCTTGGAGTGTCTTGGCTTTTCACTTTTGCTTTTCTTCTTATTCTTCTCTTTCTCATCTCAGATTGGTTGTTTGAGAATTGGACAGATCCTTTGTCTTCTATCAAATTGTTGACATGGATAGAAAAGTAGCTAACAGAAGAGTGGGCAGCCACAGAACTTGCAGTATGTCTGCTGGGCAAACACTTTTGTTACCTTTGAAATAACCAGGTTGCATCCAAATCACTCTCCATCCTATTGCAGAGACCAGGAAAGAGAGGACAGGCAGCTGAGGACTCAGGGCAGAAGCAACAAACATTGTCTCTGAAAATGACAATATAGAAACTTGTTTCAAAATATAGAATATATCCAATTAAAAAAAAGAAAGACTTTTTCAGAGGTGCTCACATATAGAAATAATAAACTAGACATCTTATATGTGAGAAAAAAAGAAATTGACTTAAAATAAAAATTTCAGAACTATTTTGAAGGCTTCTAACTTATTTTCTAAATTAAAATATAATTATGTAATTTCTCCTTCCTTTTCCTCCCTCCAACCCCTCCCACACACTCCCTTGCTCCATCTCAAATTCATGGCCTCTTTTCCTTCATTATTTGCACACATACATACGTACATACATACAGACATGCATACATACATACATTCACACATGTGTATGCACACGTGTGCACATGTATACTACTTGAAAAGATTTTATAATTTAATTATAAAATAACATATGTAAGCATGTATTATGCATTGTTTATCTATAGTCATGGGTAAATATAAAATAGTTTGATTCCTTAAGAGATTTCTGAACAACTTTAATGTTATTTATCCCTCCTCTCTCACCTTCCTTCTGTGTTGATATCCCTCCTCTTCCCCCCAACTAAAGCTTCTTTTTCTACTTTAATTATTTTTCCTTTCATCTTACTTGAATCCTGCTATTCCCCTTCTAGTTCGCACCTTTGGCCCTTTTGTACTGTTCTGGTTTTCCTTCTCTGTATTTAGCCCAGATTATCTGTTGACATTTGAAGATCTGAAGCAAGGAACCACAGATGAGAAAGAACATGTGGTATTTATATTTCTGGGTATGAGGGTTAGTGATGGTATCTTTTGGAATGTCCTTAGCTAAATCAAGAACTGATTATCCTTGACTGTAAAGTGATTTTAAGGAATACGGTTCTTGCTGTTTTCCTCTATATGGTCACATTCCTGAGTAGCATGCATTATACCATTACAACACAAAGGATATATAAAAGAGAGCTATCAATGGCATGTCTCCATTAATACAAACCCAAATATCACAGCCAAATTTGTTTTTTCATTTTCCCTAAACAATAAGATATTAGAAAATGATCATGATTTGGTTTAGTTATTCATATAAATCATCCTAAAATGTATAGAAATATTTTAGGATTTGTATTTGATTAGAAAAATTAGTCTGGCTTCTAAGAACAAAAGTTGTCATATTGTTTTATGTAGAAAATATAAGTGTTATGAAATAAAGTCAGGCTTTTTATTCATTCAGCTCATGTCTTATGAACAATTGCCAGGTACTGATGGTTTTGTTTTTATAAATACGTGAAACAGTACCAAACTCTGCCTTACAGGCTTACATTCTGCTGATGAAAGAACAGAAAATGCTAGCATTAATATTTTAAATAAGGTGCAAGGGTAAGAATGTGTTTTCAAAATAAAGCACTGACCTGAACAAAAGGAATTTTGATCCCTTAGGCTAAGAAATTCAAAACAAGATGCTAAAGATGTGTCTGAGTGAACTTGAGGCTTGAACATGTAATAAGGAAGATAAGAGGTCTATCTGTAAGGAAATTTAGTTTGATGCTGTTGTGGTGGTTAGTTGAGTCGAAGGAAGAAAGGGTAAGAAAAGAAAAATAACATTTGTAACTGTGATTCAGGGCAGTGAAAACAGCAGGTGATCTAACTGGGACAGGAGAGAACTAGCAAATTACTGAGTACAGGGAGGAGGCACCCCTGGGTAAAAGTAGACACAGAACGCTAGGCATTGCTGGAGTTCTCTTTTGGATTCCATGGTTTTCTCTATGGAAGAGGGATCAAGTTCACTCATTAAAAAAGGGAATGAGGAATAGTCAAATGTTTGGGAAATTAATGTGTAAGGGACAGGTTAAGTGAAGGCATTTAGATTAAATAAATGCACTAACATGGCTGTCCATTATCAAAAATCAGTAGTGCATCATCCTAGACCTGGAAGTCTACAGGAAGGATTTAAGGACAGTTGGCAGCAACAGTGGATTAATTTCTCTCTTTTTTTATTAATAGAACATGTATTAGAGGTTTTTTTGGAAAGAGAAAACATTGGTAAAATGTAAGCATGAAGTCACAGTGGGGATAGTATGCCTTTGTCTTCCTTTCAATACATTCCTTTGGATACAGGAGAGAGTAGGTGGTAAAATGGATCTTGGCTTGAGGTTCTGAGGAGGAAAAAATGACTGCAAAAAGACAAGGTCAAGACTATTTAAGATAAATGACAAAGTATAATTACCAGGCATGGATTTAAGCTAAGTAAACAGGAAGAAAGATGCAAAGCAAATAAATGATAAAAACAGGGAATTGATGGTTAGATGTCTATAAAGGGTTGTTCTTAAGACTGTTAGAATACCAGAGAAAGGAGCCATGAGGAGTGTCCTTGTGATCTTGGATCCTGCAGCACTGCAGACATTGGAAGTGATGATGGTATATAAACTCCTGGAAGATGGCATACAAGTGGTATGATCTTTGGAATATTGGAGTCCACTGAACTTATCTGGCTGTTAAAAGTCACTTAGTGGGCAATGAAATCTCAAAGGATGTTAGAGTGAAGGACAGTATGCCTGAAGTTAAAAAAATCACCGAAATATAAGAGCAAGATAATGTATAGAGGGTGGCATGAGACTTGAAAGTGAAAGATATGCTTTATGATACAAGGAAAAAAAAAAAAAGCCCAGTGATGGTAAAACGTAAGCACTTCAGAAGATGACAAAGACATCCATATCTTCAGAGAACAACAGCATGCTTGTCAGTTTGTGGAAGTAAATCACACTCACAGGACAGTTTGGAAGGGACAGGATTTTGCTCATGAAGAAACTGGACTCTCCACAGATAGTGATTCTCAGAGTAGGACTCAGAGAGACAAGGAATCACACAGGAGACATCCAAGGTCTTAAAAAACTTATCACAGATGAGGTGGACTTGAGTGCTAAGGGGCCATTTGGAGTCTTGAGTGAAAAGAAACATTAAGGGCATTGCAAAATTTGCCCTATGAAGTCTGGGCAGATGGCACAAATGGCATAGCTTGTGTATTTGTGTGTATGTGTGTGTGTGCGCGCGCCTGTGTCTGTGTGTTTGTCTATGTAGGTGAGATGGATAGAGGTCTGTGGTGTCCAGCCCCCTGTTGGTAAAGATGAATGAGTAGAGAGAATCTCTTCTTAGACCCAGGACTCTACTGGTCATTCTCAAGGGAAGAGTTGGTTCAGTCTATGGATTGCCCTTGGTAGCTTTAACTTCCCTGGTCTTTCTATTGCATGCTTGCCTAATAATCTTTGCCTTCAACCTAATCTCTTTTCTCTTTTTCGCATATATTAATCTATCAATGGTTGCTTGTTATCTTCAGTAAATTTAACAATACACATCATTTTTCCTTTTGCATTATGGGCTTAAAGCACAATGCAATTCTGCATGCATCCAGGGAGGCATCCTAGAGTGCATATTCAAGGGAGTGTGTACCTATCATCTAATTGTGTGGGCTACAACTTGGTTTAAAAAGTTCTTTGAAATTTATGTAGATTATCCTTCCTTCCTTCCTTCCTTCCTTCCTTCCTTCCTTCCTTCCCTCCCTCCCTCCCTCTCTCCCTTCCTTCCTTCCTTCCTTCCTTCCTCCCTTAGTTCTTCATTCTGTCCTCCTTACTTCCTTTGTATATAACATGGTCTATCCTGGAGTATTATTTTGTAAATTCAGTAGCTACTGGATGGATGGAAGGCTATAACTATAAATTCCTGTAAAGACCTTATTTCAAAATATAATTTATTTGTGAAGTTTTTTCTAATGTTTTATGTAAAAACAGTCCTTATTAATTGGCATTAAGTCTTATAATTTTAGTAACATTCTCAAATAAAATTCAAACACGAATATGCATAAAACATTACTACAAAGTCTCTCTTCTTTTTCTTTTTTCTTTTTTTCTTTTTTCTTTCTTTCTTTCTTTTTTTTTTTTTTTTTACAAAAATAGTATCATTTTAAACTTTGGCAGTACATTTTATCTTGCTGAAATTGTGAGGCCTAAAGCTATGTTTTAAATTTTAATTACTGTGTTTAGGAGATCTATAAAACAAAAATGCCTTGAACTCTAAGTAAGCCCCACTTGCCCAAGCACAGATAACTTCCTGGAATGCTGCAGGCTGTTCATGTAGGATAACAAGCCATCCACTTTCACTTTTGTAAACAAGGTTAGTTGGCTGAAATACACAGCATATGTCTGCTCACATGTGAGAAGGAGGTACACAGACAGGAAGTATGTCAAGATGTATGCTGTGCCCGATTGGACAAAGGAGGAAAGAATTAAACCTTGTGGATCTTCCTTTATAAGCACCTAACTTATATAGTTTTCAGTTATTCTCTGGGAATTCTGGGTATGAGTCTGGCCAGAGTCTATCATCCTAAAAAGCATTTAATAAAGATTCAAATTTGGCTCAAGAATTGTGGTAGTGGTCTTATTCTTGCCCAGTGGAATTAACAAAACATTCTGAAATCCTTGCATCCTTAAATCTCCACCCATTTGGGAAGACTAGGGGAATGCCACCTTCTAGGAGAAGCTTTACGTCATTATTTCCACGCTTCATTTCACAGTTCCTCTATGTATACAATTCATGAGACATTATGTTTTTATGTCATTTGGAAAAGTTTCACAAGGAAAAGAAAGTAATGATTAAAGCTTTCTTTTAACAAAAATGAAAGTTATATTATGTTTGTAAATAATAATATGTTTGAAAAGAAAAATGAGAGTGGGATCAAAGATTATGTTTTAAAATTTACAAATGTAATCTATAGTATATTCCACAAAATCTTAAATGAAAGATCAAGAACCAAAATTAACAAAACACATATATTCAATTAATTAGAAAATAACAAAGAAGCACTTAACTTATCACATTAAATTCCCAAAGTGTTACCATTTTAAAGAAACTATTTTTTGATACATTTGATGATACTTTTAGACTCAGTGACTGAAAAATTAGATGATCCTTTGAATCATCAAATAAAGACTTAATGTACAATAGCACATATAAATCATCAGGTCTCCAAATCTATTGGTCTGGAAAGATGGCTCACCAGTTAAGAGCATATACCATTCTTCTGGAACATTCAGTGTGGTTCTGAGCACTCTCATCAGGAACTCTACAACTACCACTCCAGCTCCAGGAATCTGATTCCATCCTCTGCCCTCTGCATTCATTTGTACATATACACTCCCAACAATCACACATACATAAAATGAAATAAATTATAATAAATATGATGGTGCTTGCCTCTAATCCTAGCAATTAGAAAGCAGAGGCAGGCAGATCTCTGTGAGAGGCAGCTTACCCTGATTTTCACAGTGAGTTCCAAGAAAGCTCAATAATGAGACTTAAGCTTAGCTGCTATTTTTAAGTACTTTTTTGAGAAGGCAAAATAATGTTTAGTTTAATCATACTTTATATGAAGATATGAGAATGTCTAGAATAAGTTGACTTATTTAATGTGATCTAATGCCTTCAGGGTTTCATTATGATTCCTCGGAATGTAAGTTTCATCAATTGATGGTAAGAGCTTTTCTTTATTGGCTGTGTTCTTTTCCTATTACCTGTTCTATGTAGCCTTCCATAGAACTAATTTCACACATAGAAAGCAAGAGTAGGTTAGGCTTTGCAGCAGGCAACACTGCCTTATTCTCTGTCTCTGTCTCTGTCTCTGTCTCTCTCTGTCTCTCTGTCTCTGTCTCTGTCTCTGTCTCTGTCTCTCTCTCTCTCTCTCTCTCTCTCTCTCTCTCTCTCTCTCTCTGTGTGTGTGTGTGTGTGTGTGTGTGTGTGTGACATCCCTACTGCTGTTGTAAAGTATATTTCTTACTATATGGGAAGGAAATGGAGGACAAAGACCAGCATGGGGTTGACACCCAGTGTGAGTTAGATGAGAAGACGAGACGAGACTGGAGGTCAATCAGGAGAATCAGGAAAACTGAGGGGGTGTGTAGAAGAATAAGTCTTGTACATAAGAGGGATACAGACAGACATAGACAGATGGCCCAAGTACCTAACACCTCAAAGGGAAAATACACAGGGAAGGACTCACAACAAAGAAAGAGAAATTACTTTGAATTCTGAGGCCCTGGCTCTTACTCTAAGGATTTATTTATAGCTTTTTATGGTACAAGAACTTCTAGTGACCTACATTACATTTTAAGTTGGCCTAGAATTCCTGTTCTCCCCAGAGGGATCCTATGCTGCTCCAGTTCATTGCTGGATCAAGTTACAGAATTTTGCCTAAGAAATCATTAGATTTGTTGTATGAGAATGAAAAGAAATAGTGTGAACAATCTATTAATGTCTACATTTTAGGATAGTGTCTATAGTTTAAAAATAACTGAGTTCCCTAGCTCATAATGTAGACCTATTGCTGCTAACATACTTGTTACTTATTCTATTTAAATAAATTGACCTGTTATTGTTCTCAAAATCATTGTCTTTAATGCCTTCTCCCTGTACTTTGGATTATTTCCCTTGTCGAATTCCTATAAGAATTAGACAAAAGAAAGGAGTTTGAATTATTATTTTAATTAGAAATTTGGTTATACACATAATTTCTAACTTGTAGAATAAAATTAGTTCAGCAATTTAAGGCAAATATGATTATCAAATGGGAGTAAGCTTTATTCTTCTAGGAATCTGTAAAGCCAAAGTGTGTGATTATTATTTCAACAACTTCTCCTTCTCCTTCTCCTTCTCCTTCTCCTTCTCCTTCTCCTTCTCCTTCTCCTTCTCCTTCTCCTTCTCCTTCTCCTTCTCCTTCTCCTTCTCCTTCTCCTTCTCCTCCTCCTCCTCCTCCTCCTCCTCCTTCTCCTCCTCCTCCTCCTCCTCATCTTCATCCTCCTCCTCGTCTTCATCCTCCTCCTCCTCCTTCTCCTCCTTCTCCTCCTTCTTCTTTTTCTCCTTTTCCTCCTCCTCCTCCTTCTCCTCTTCTCTGCCTCTACCTCTTCTTTTTCTTCCTTTTCCTCTTCTTCCCTTCCTTCTTCTTTTGGATTCAGAAAATGTGAAGGAAATAAGACAGACTAGACTGTTCAACACAGGTACAATCATTTCTCATAAAGAATTTGGTAACCATCATGATTAGATTAGAAAATATCTCTTAACTACAAATTTACATAGAATCAAAACTTAGGTCACTGTTTTATTACAGAGTGATTGATGTCTCTTACATATAACACAAATCTCCAAGAGAAAAAAACCAGGATGAATTTAAGAACAAGCATGTGCAACAAGATCCCCAGAAACCATAAGATCAAAACTCTGGTTGGTGAGTTTATATCAACTCTGTATATATAATTTTCCTGAGGTATTATGATAAGACTTTAATGATAAAAATTAAAATTGAGATTCTTTTTTAATATTGTTACACATGCTACATCTCAATTTCAAATATCTGATATTTTTAAGGCACACGTGTCTTGTCCTCACTACCTACCACCCTATTTCTGATAGGCTTATTACTTTTATGAATAGTTTTTTAATGTGGCAAGCCTGAGAGGCATGTTAAGGCACCTGATAGATTGTTTTATGTATAATGGTTAAAAGGAAGAAAGGCTCTGAAAGGTAGCTTGTAACAACAGTAGTTTGTAAATTTACTGTTATTAGCATATTATTTTAAAAATTTTGTATGTTTGTTTGAAGATTTAGAGAGAAAAAACCTGAATCCACCTTAATCCCTTTCAATGTAATTCTCCCATTATATTTGTAATCATTTGCTCTGTCTACAGAAATTTTATCTCAGTAATTGCTTCTCTGACCCATCCTTGAGGATAGAGATGGAACTAGATTCTACAATTGTACTGAAACTGTGACTGCCTCAAAAGATACTACTAGCAACAATGAAACATGTTTTGTATTTAACCAAATCATTCAAAAAATGAGTGGGTTCATCAAGCATATGTCCCAAAATAAAAAAGCATACTTTAGAAGTGACTTACTCACAGGACAGCCTTCTGAGGGAACAATCCTAGGAGATATCCTGGCCATCTCCATCTTGGATGCTCACAAATTGTGCATGATGACCACAGGTGCTGAAAAAAAAGAATCTGGGAAAAGTTTTGTGACCATTACAGACATTAATATGTTCTATATTGAGAAGTAACTTCCAAAGCTTTGGGATATGAATGATAACAGTACAAGAATTCTCTGCAGAGCAGCCAGTAGATGTTTATACCCTAATACACCAAGAAAGAAAGGGAGCTTGACTGACTTTGTTCTCTTTAGGAAACTTTTGGAACATGGCCTCTCAAATGGCACTGGGCAAAGAGGACACTAAAATTGTATTTAATTAATTAATTAATTAATTAATTAATTTTATTATATATGAATTCAATGAAATCAAAACTTCATTATGATATTGCCATGGTGTTTAAAACTATATATGTGCATATGTATGATGTACTGTGATCATGGCACCTGTTCTATTTTTTTATTTGAGAAACAAATTGCTTGTATTTCAGGTCAGTCACTCTGTCTTTTGAAGACCAAGGTGCTCTGTACATTTCCATCATGTACTAAGTCAATGAAAACACACCAACATGCTAATAAAAATACACTTGAATATTTGTCTTCCCTGTAAATGGCTGTAGTTATGACAACACAGGTTATATGCTAATCACAAATCTATGTTATTTCCTTTTTAGTTCAAATGCTTTTTACAATCCCTGAGACATTATCATTTATAATATTTTAATAAAAAACATGACACTATATTTTTTTGGAATGGAATTTTTTTCTATATACTTTGCTTACATTCCAAATGGCTTCTCCCTTCCCAGTTTCCCTCTCCCCATAAGTCCCATAAGCCCTTTTCCTTCAACCTGTTCCCCAAGTACCCCCTCACATTTCTCTATCCTGGTACTCCCCTACAAAGCTGGATCAAGCCTTTCCAGGACCAGGGCCCTCTCCTTCCTTCTTCTTGGTAATCACTTGATATGTTAATTGTGTCTTGAATATTCATAGCTTCTGGGCTAACTAATATCCACTTATCAGTGACTGCTCTCCATGTGTATTCTCTTGTGATTGGGTTACCTCACATAGGATGATATTTTCCAGTTCCAACCATTTGCCTAAAAATTTCATGAATTCGTTGCTTTTAATTGCTGGGTAGTATTCCATTGTGTAAATATTCCACATTTTCTGTATCCATTCCTCCATTGAGGGACATCTGGAGTCTTTCCAGCTTCTGAGTCTGATACATAAAGCTGCTATGAACATAGTAGAGCATGTGTCCTTATTGCATGCCAGGGAATCCTCTGGGTATATGCCCAGGAGTGGTATAACAGGGTCCTCCAGAAGTGCCATGCCCAGTTTTCTGAGGAATCACCAGACTGATTTCCAGAGTTGTTGTACCAGCTTGCATTCCCACCAGCAGTGGAGGAGTGTTTCTCTTTCTCCACATCCTTGCCAACACCTGCTGTCTCCTGAGCATTTAATCTTAGCCATTCTCACTAATGTAAGGTAAAATCTCAGGGTTGTTTTGATTTGCATTTCCCTAATGAATAATGATGTTGAACATTACTTAAGGTGCTTCTCAGCCATTTGAAATTCTTCAGGTGAATATTCTTTGTTTTTTAATGGGGTTATTGGGCTCTCTGGAGTCTACCTTCTTGAGCTTTTGTATATATTGGATATTAGCCCTCTGTCATATGTAGGGTTGGTGAAGATCTTTTCCCAATTTGTTGGTTGCTGTTTTGTCCTTCTGACAGTGTCCTTTGCCTTACATAGACCTTGTAATTTTATGAGGTCCCATTTGTCAATTCTTGACCTTAGAGTATAAGCTATTTATGTTCTGTTCAGAAACTTTTCCTCATGCCCATGTCCTCAAGGGTCATCCCCAGTTTCTTTTCTATTAGTTTTAGTGTGTCTGGTTTTATGTGGAGGTCTTTGATCCACTTGGAGTTGAGCTTAGTAGAAGGAGATAAGAATGGATCAATTTGCATTCTTCTGCATGCAGACCTCCAGTTGAACCAGTAATATTTGTTGAAAAGGCTATCTTTTTTCCACTGGATGGTTTTAACTCATTTGTAGAAGATCAAGTGACCATGGGTGTGTTCATTTCTAGGTCTTCAATTCTATTCCATTGATCAACCTGCCAGTCACTGTACCAATAACATGCAGTTTTTAACACAATTGTTCTGTTGTAATGATTGAGGCCTGGGATAGTGATTCCCCCAGAAGTACTTTTACTGTTGAGAATAGTTTTGGGTTCCTGGGTTTTTTGTTATTCGAGTTATATTTGAGAATTACTCTTTCTAACTATAAAGATCTGAGTTGGGATTTTGATGGGGATTGCATTGAATCTGTATATTGCTTTTGGCAAGACAGCCATTTTTACAGTATTAATCCTGCCAATCCACAAGCATGGAATATTTTTTCATTTTCTTAGGTCTTCTTCAATTTCCTTCTTCAGAGACCTGAAGTTCTTGTCATACAGATCTTTCACTTGTTTGGTTAGAGTCACACCAAGATACTTTATATTGTTTGTAGCTATTGTGAAAGGTGTCATTTCCCTAATTTCTTTCTCAGCCTGCTTATCCTTTGAGTATAGGAAGGCTACTGATTTGCTTGAGTTGATTTTATAACCAGCCACTTTGCTGAAGTTGTTTGTCAGCTGTAGGCATTCTAGGGTGGAGTTTTTGGGTCACTTAAGTATACTCTCATATCTGTGAATAGTGATAGTTTAACTTTTTGCTTTCCAATTTGTATCCATTTGACCTCCTTATGTTGCCTAATTGCTCTATCTAGAACTTCAAATACTATATTGAAAAGATATGGAGAGAGGGGGCAGCCTTGTTTAGACCCTGATTTTAGTGGGATTACTTCAAGCTTCTCTCCATTTAGTTTGATGATGGCTACCAGTTTGCTGTATATTGCTTTTACTATGTATAGGTGTGAGCCTTGAATTCCTGTTCTTTCCAAGACTTTTTAGCATGAAAGCATGCTGAATTTTGTCAAAAGCTTTTTCAGTATCTAATGAAATGACCATGTGGTTTTTTTTCTTTGAGTTTGTTTTTGTAGTGGATGGCATTGATGGATTTCTGTATATTGAACCATCCCTGCATCCCTGGGATGAAGCCTAATTGATCATGGTGAATGATTGTTTTGATGTGTCCTTGAATTCGGTTGGCAATAATTTTATTGAGTATTTTTGCATCGATATTCATTAGGGAAATTGGTCTGAAGTTCTCTTTCTTTGTTGGATCTTTGTGTGGATTTGGTATCAGCATAATTGTGGCTACATAGAACATGTTGGGCAGTATTCCTTCTGTTTCTATTTTGTGGAATAGTTTGAAGAGTATTGGTGTTAGGTCTTCTTTAATGGTCTGATAGAATTCTGCACTAATTCTGAGTTTTTTGGTTGGAAGACTTTCAATGACCACTTCTATTTCTTTAGGGTTTATGGGACAGTTTATATGATATATTTGATCCTGTTTAATTTTGGGATTTGGTATCTCTCTAGGAAATTTTATCTTGTACCAATAGAAAAGTAGAGAGATTCAACTTAAGTTGTCCTTTGAGTTCATGTGCATACCATGGCATATATATCCACCTAAATGCAACACAAATTATATAATAAAACAAATAATAAAAAACATAAATAATATATAAATAAATAAATAAATAAAAATAATAAAACACCGATTTTGCTATTTTCTTTTTCCTAACTGGATGCTTTGAAACATTGCTAATTTTTCTTTGTAGTCAAAAGTTATCCTTAGAAACAAAGCATCAGTGTAGGGGAATACAAGAACAGGGAAGAGGGAAGGGGTGGAAGAGGGAGCAGGGGGAGGGAAAAGGCCATGTGGGACCTTTGGGGGGTGGGGAACCAGAAAAAGGGAAATGAATTGTAAATATAGAATATATCCAATAAAAAAAGAAGATTCTGCCTATAAAAAAAGAAATACCTTTTAAATTCATATTTACAATTTAACATAGTCAAGGCTTCAGTGATGCTCTGTAATGAAATCATACCATTCCTTCTAAAATAATTGATTGTATTAATAATTTTCATTAAGTTTTGGGGTTGAAATTCTTGTGTTTTTCCTAAGAAGTATATGATTGCTTTCTCAATGCCTTGGTAAGTTTAGCTCAGCATCATTCCTGAGGTATTCTCAAGTGTTTTGAGATTGTAACTATGTTAGTTATTTTTCTCACTGCTGCAACAAAATATCTAACAAAAGAAGCAATTTCAGGAAGGAAGAATTTAAATTAGGGGATAGTCTCCATTAAAATGAACATCCTGCAGAGAAGCAGAAAGCAAGTGTTCACATTGTGTTTGTAGCCCGGAGTCAAACAGAAAAATGTTGTCTCTCAGCTTACTGATCCCTTTTTATCTATTCCAGATCCTAGCCCATTGGATGGTGCCACTTTCAATTAAAGTGAGTCTCCTGGCTCAGTTCATGTCACCTAGAATCTTTCTCACAGAAATGCCTACAGACTTGTTTGCTAGGTGATTCCATACTGTCAGGTTTACAGTTATCTGTAACTAGGTTAACTATCATGAGTTCTACTCTTGTCAACAAGGTATTTAGTCATCATTTATAAGCCTTAATTTGTATTCCTTGCAGACATGGATTCAGGGCTATTTCATACAACAGAATAAATTCAGGCTAAGTTCAAAATTTGCTATGGTGCTGTCGTCTTTAACAGATCCAACATTATTTGATTGTTTAAGTGGGGAGTCTATTTTGAGACAGATAATCTCTTAACAGTAAGCCTCTATGCAACCCAAAAACAAGTTCCATACTTCTAGCATATAACGGCATAGGATAAACTTTCCCATTCCCAAAAAGGAAGAAAGGAATCATAGCAAAGAAAGACTGAACCAAACCAATAAAAAACCCAACACCAGCATTGGTAAAATCATGAGCTCCAAAGGGTTTAGGTCACTTTTTTCCTCTAGCTTTGCTGTCATTCTCTTGGGCTAGCTCTACTTTATATAGTCTTCTTCAGTTGACCTCACAAAATTTGGGCATATCCATAATTCCTCAATCTCCATTGCAACATAGGTTTCCCTTCTTAATCAGTTTCACAGAATGGTTTCTCTCGGAACCCCCTTGTACATCTTAGGATGCTACCGCACATAACCTGGTGTCAGAAGTTCTCAAAAACCATTCAGTTAACAATTTATCCCTAAGTAGCATAGTAATAAGTTGTTGCATTTATGAATATGCTCAGCCACAAGATCTCTGATCTACAGTCTCTCTACCTGAAAATTATGCTAGCGCATAAAGTTTTGGTGTGACAAAACTTGTGTGGATAACCAATGAATGTTCCATTTACCTTAAAGCCTGATCTGTGAGATGCAATGCACAACCAATATTGCTTGAGCGACTATGACTCAGGCACTAGATAGCCGAAAGCTATGGTTAAAACAAATACTACTGGTCCCCCCCACACACAAAAAAAGTAACAATAAAATGACTTCTAACGTTATTCTGCTACATTCACTGATCAGTGCCTTATGCAACCATCATTATAGAATCTTCCTCCTACAGTAGATGGGAACAAATGGGAATACATACAGAGACCCAGGGCCAGACATTACACACTCAGAAAGTTCATTGGAACACCCAGCTCTAAAGGAGATATCTCCATCAAAATTCTCCCTCAGAGCACAAGGAAACTCACAGTAGAGGAGGTGGGCAGTGTGTAAATTGCCTAGAGAATGGAAGACGCCAGAAGAAAGCCCTCTAACTCAACTGAGCAAAGTTCATATGAGCACACAGAGACTGAATGAAGGAAGCCAGAAGCACAGAGGAAACAGGTCATCTGCACCAGATCCTCCATTTACTAGTCTAAGGGACTCTTGAACATGTGAGCAAGTTGGTCTCTTGGGCTCTCTTTTGTTGGTTTGCCTGTCCAACTCTGATGTAATTGTTTGTAATATATGGTTGTTATCTCTTAGAGAACTGCTCTTTTCAAATGAGAGACAGAAAGGTGGTAGTTCTAGATGGGAGAGAAAGAAGGTGAGTGGGAATTGAGAGAAGTAGAAGGAAGGGAACAGTAATCAAGATATATTGTGTGAGATACAAATGTTTTTAATAAAAGGGAATTTTTAAAAAGAATCTGTTTTGTTAAATATCTTCACCAATTTACTTGTGAATTTAATTTACTATTAGCTCACCAAATAAATTTGAATGTTGAGTTACAATAATTTATTTGTCCACGTAGATGCACATATTTTCTCTATTGAATTCTTCCTTCTATTCAATTATGTTCTAGAAACAAAAACATACATTTGACAAGAACACATTTCTCAGGAAGTCAGATCAATGATAAGTTTATTGACTTTTATTTTTCGTGTTAATTTTCAACTTCTGTGGAAATTTCTGTGGTACAGGATTCCCTGGTGTAACATTAGTTTCCCTTTGCACTTATAGTACAGTTCTTGGGAAGTGTCTCGGACTTTATAAGGTTCTATTTTCTTTACATGTAACCCACAGAGCTGAATCTCTGATGATTCTGGCCTGGAATAAATATCACTGTGGTGATGCTAAATTGTGCTTTTACTTTACTTGCCATTCAATTTTATTTCTAACATGTTTTGTGTTGCCAAGTTGTATCTTAACTTTGTCAAGAGCTCTTTTTGTTTTTTGATGTTTTCTTTTTGTCATTTCTTGAATTTTGGGTTGTTTTTGTGATGGTTAATACTGATTTTCCAAACTGGGAGGAACTGGGGTCACCTAGAAGACATGACTCTCACAACACTTGTGAGGAATTACCTAGACGAGGCTAACCAATTTCTGGGCATAACTGTGAAAGAATACCTAGATGAAAATAACTTAGGTGGGAAGACCCATAACTGTGAGGTGCATCATCCTGTGGGAGCATGAAGGAATAAAAATCCTGAGTGCTGGCTTCCATTTTCTTTTGCTTTGTGACTGTGCTTCAAGCCTTTGCTGCCATGCCTTTCACCTCATGCTGCATTGTATCTGAACTGTGAACCAAATGAGCCTTCCTTAAGATGTTTTTCTCAGGCATTACATCATGCCCCTGGGAAAATAACAGATACAGCAGTTTCATATTCCTTTTCAATCAAGTTTTATGATAATTTGAGTAACTGGTTAAATTATGTCAAATCAAAACACAATTTTAATTTGTTGATTAGGACTCCCTATAACATGTGAAATGTAACATGACTTTTTGGCACTGTGGTATTTAAGCTCTGTCTCTTGGACAGCCTTCTGTCACTTTGCCATGTTTTATGTCCTCAGTCTCAAAGAAGGGGTGTGACAATATGTGAGTGGGAAAGATTGCTGTTGTTGCTTGCTTACTTGCTTGCTTGCTTGCTTGCTTGCTTCCTTCCTTCCTTCCTTCCTTCCTTCCTTCCTTCCTTCCTTCTTTGTCATATTTGGTTTCAAGTTTCTTCCTTCTTTGTGTAAACTATCTCATTTGTTTTTGTAAAAAAAAAAATCTGGCTTGTATTTTGGAGAAGATATTAGGAAAGGTGGATTTTAGCAGCTACTGTCCTTTTCAGCTACCCCAAAGTTCAATATATCTTGACTTCTAATTGTGATGTGTCACATTATAAAAATATAATTACAAATTCCAATTCAGTGCCTGGAATGACTATTTCCATTTGATATATATATATATATATATATATATATATATATATATATCTCAAATGTGTCACTGTGGAAAATGGTAGCAGTTCACCTGAGAGCCCTACTTACTGCAGAATGAATGTGACATATACTTAGCCCTGGAGTGAGGCTCACTGACTTCTCTTCCACTACAGTGAATTGGGTTCCTTGGTAAAGTTTTCTACCTTATATCTGGCATCTTCATTTGTACCATTAGACAAAAGTAAGTACTTCTCTACTTTATGGCACCATTAATAAGGATTAAAAAAGATAATCTGAATGAAGCAATTAAAATAGTTCCTATCATGAAGAAATCCCTAAGGTTAGCCTTGCCTTGAACAAAGTTAGAAGCATATTAGAAACCATCCTTTTTTTTCTATCAGTATTTTTTTGTTTTTGTTTTGTTTTTGTTTTTGTTTTTTTTTTGTTTTGTTTTGGCTTAAAAATTGTCAGAACCTTTAAATGCTGGCACTTGAATACTTTTATTCCCAAGTCCCTAGCATTGAAGCTTTCTCTCTTTACTGTCATTACGCAGTCTGCTAACCAACTTCATTGCTGCCTAGGTCATAAACTTGAAAGTCATTATAATTTTTGAGAGGAAATAAGGAACATTGATTCAAACAGTGGTTGAATCAATGTTTTAGTGGTTGTGTTAAAAGCAAACATTTCTGTGTTCTTTCAATAAAGTAATAGTAAACTCCTTTAGTTCCAAGAGGATTATACAGGGGGAAATGAAAAATAAGACCTTTAAAACATATCACTTGTATGAATATAGGATAAACAATCTAGGATAAGAATATCAAGCTTCCAAGGGAACTTTACTTAGGAAGGAAATTAGTTGAAGCACATAGGAAGAAAAGTTTTAAATGTTCTGTTTTTCTTCCCCAATGCACAAAAATTAACAAGAAAAGAGATCCCTTTTATAATAAGCATTTTAAGTAACAACTTAAATTCACAAAATAGTATTTCTTGCATATATATATATATATATATATATATATATATATATATATATACCTTCTGATTTAAGAATTGCCTTTATTTCATTTGTTTCTGGTTATAAACGAATACAGAGAAAATTAAGCCATATAGCTTAACTTGTATGTAGCTACTAAAGAAATATATATTAGCTAAAAATCAAATTTGAAGAATGATTTCTGACTAAAATCCACCTATTAGTGAGTAATACCTATGTGCCCTTTTGGATCTGGGTTACCTCACTCAGGATGATATTTTTGAGTTCCATCCATTTGCCTGCAAATTTTATGATGTTCTTGTTTTTAATAGCTGAATCGTATTCCATCGTGTAACTGAACCACATTTTCTGTATCCATTTTTCCATGGAGGGACATCTGGGTTGCTTCCACTTTGTAGCTATTATGGATAAGGGTGCTATGAACGAAGATGAGCTCATGTCATAGGTCTGCCTTTATATGTTACTTGACCTTTTTCTCTTACTGGTTTTAATATCCTTTCTCTGTTTTTGCATTTGGGGTTTTAATTATTATGTGACAAGAAGAATTTCTTTTCTTGTCTAGTCTATTTGGAGTTCTGTAGGCTTCTTGTGTGTTCATGGGCATCTCTTTCTTTAGGTTAGGAAAGGTTTTCTTTCTATAATTTTGTTGAAGATATTACTGGCCATGTATGTTTGCTTTCTTCTGTACCTATTATCTTTCGGTTTCATCTTGTCATTGTGTCCTGGATTTCATTGATTGTTTGTGTTAGGATCTTTTTGCTTTTTGCATTTATTTTACTGTTGTGTCTATGTTTTCTATAGCTTCTTCTGCACCTGAGATTCTCTCTTCTATCTCTTGTGTTCTGTTGGTTCTGTTGGTTCTATGACTCCTGATCTTTTTCCTAGGTTTTCTATCTCCAGGGTTGTTTTCCCTTGTGGTTTCTTTGCGTCTATTTCCAATTTTAGTTCCGGCATGGTCTTGTTCAATTCTGTCACCTGATTGGTTGTGTTTTCCTGTAATTCTTTAAGGAATTTTTGTGTTTCCCCTTTAAGGGCTTCTACTTGTTTACTTTTATTCTCCTGTATTTTTAAAAGGGGGTTATTTATGTCCTTCTTAAAGTCCTCTATCATCATCATGAGAAATCTGAGTCTTGCTTTTCCAGTATGATGGTGTTTCTAGATATGGTAGAAGAACTGTGTTCTGATGATGCCATGTAACCTTGGTTTCTGTAGCTTATGTTTTATAAGCTTGGCTCTGGTTGTCTCTAGTGCTACCTGCTCTCACTGTCTAACAGGAGCCTGTCCCTCCTGTGATCCTGGTTGTGTCAGACTCCTCAGAGTCTAGCTGTCTCAGTGTTCCTGTGATTCTGGGATCCTGTAATCCTGACATCCTGGGTGTGTCACAACTCCCGGGAGTCAAGCTGCCTCTGAGATCCTGAAATCCTTGTGTGACCCAACTCCTGAAATCCTGTGATCCTGGATGTGTTAGAGCACCTGAGAGTTGAGCTTCCTCTGGGTGCTGTGGGACTGGTTGCAGAGCTAGTGCCCATGTTCTGCTCAGGGCACCAGCTGAGGCTGAGACTAGAAGGAACCCATGCCACTGACCAGGCAGGGGCTCCTGCATCCCTGCATCCCTTGGTCTCAGTTACTCCAGTGTTTGGGCAGATATTGTGGCCTCCTCACCTATGATCCTGTATGTGTTAGAATGCCTGGGAGTCGTGTTTCTTCTGGATATTGTGGGACTGGTTATGGAGCTAGCACTCAAGGTCTACTCAGAGCACCATCTCAGACCTGAAGGCATATCTGGTTTTATGTTGAGGTCTTTTATCCACTTGAACTCAAGCTTTGTCCATGATAACACATATGAATCAATTTGCATTGTTCTACATGCAGACATCCAGTTAGACCAGTACCATTTGTTGAAGATGTTTTCTTTTTTTCTACTGTATAGAAAAGTCCAGAATACCAATGATACATCCCTGTAGATCCCAAAAGAAGAAGAAAGGTCCAAGTTAGGATGTTTAAATTCCACTTAGAAGGAGGGACAAAATATTCATACGAGGCAGAGGAAGGGAGAGACTTGGGTTGGAGAGAAGAGGTGGAGGGGAAAGGGGGCAGGATCAGGTATGAGGGGGAAGACAGAAGATAGGCCCACAGGACCAGGAGGGAGAATGAATAGAACTATGCAGCTGCTGGGGGTGGGGTGATGGAAATCTTTATGATGTCCCAGAGATATTCCTGCACTCAATGTAGGTGATCTTAGCCAAAATGTCCAACAGTGGGGATAGTGAACCTGAAGAGACTAACTCCAATTTCAGTCAGGATGCTCAGTGGAGGGATAGAGATACCAACCCACCTATAAAACTTTTGACCCAAAAATGTTCCTGACTAAAATAAATGCAGGGACAATAATGGATCAGAGACTGAGGCAATGAACAACTAGTGACCAGAGCAATTTGGGATCTAACTGATGTGTGAGCACTAATCTCTAACACTATTAGTGATTCCATGCCTTGCTTGCAGACCGGAACCTAGCTTGGCTGTCCTCTGAGTTTCTCTACCAAGGAGCTGACTGAGAGAAATGCAGATATTCACAGCCAGGCTTGGACTGAGGTCAGGGACTCTTATGGAATAGTTAGAGGAAAGACTGAAGGAACTGAAGGGGATGGCAACCCCATAGGAAGACCAATAGTGCCAACTAACCTGGACCCCAGAGACTGAGCCACCAGCAAAAAGGAAACAATGACTGGTAAGTGTCCATCCACCTCCACACAAATGTAGCTAAGCCTTGTTTGGAATCAAGGGGAAAGGGTGCACCTAATCCCCAGGGTGGGGGGAGGGTAGAGTATGGGGGAAGAACTCTGAGAGCAGAGACAGGGAGGGACACCATATGGGGTATAAATAATTAATTTAAAGAAAGACTAAGAATGCTTTCTAGTGGCGGGAATGAAGCAGATAATGAATTTTTAGCACCCACTAGACAAAATGGAAGAAATATGCCTAAGAAAGTGACTCAAAGCACTGTGGGGCCTGGGCTTCAACACAGGACTGAGCAAAAAGAGATGTGCAAGTATCTGAAGTAAGCATGGCTATCCTGTGCAATTCAAGGCCTTCACAAACTCAAAACCACTTAGTTGCAAAGTGGGTCACAACCAATTCGCCCTAAACATCACACAAGTCAATGTTCTTGTCAATCAGGGACCTGTGCCATACATGAAAGTTCTCTGACATAATAATATACCTAATTTTCAACTGAAGAATAAAACATGAGTACCAACTGCTTCAAAATGTACATCCCACACATTAAAATTACAATACAATTACAGCAGTAGTTCTAGACTTAACCCAATAAGAACATCTTAGACTAGGGAATTATATAATTAAATTTTTATAGACTTGTCAATGCTTTTAGATTGATTTTGTTTGATTTTTATTATTATTTACAATACTTCATAGTTTGTTTCCTTTCCTATTATCTATAGTCTGGGCAGGACAGTTGCTGTCACCATTCTTATATACTTAATTATCAAATTAAGATATGCTCAGAATTAAGCCAGGAAGGCAGATGAGGTATGTACACACTCAGCTTCCAAAATAAGTGGGTGGGACTGAATTGTAGAAGACGTTGAGTGTCCTTAGGCTTATCAGCTAACTTATCCAAAATCATAAACAGTTTCAGGAGCCTCCGTAAGTGCACTACATAAGAGAATGTGTGAATACATTTTCCTGATTGTCATACAGGTGATGTTAGCAATCATGCTCACTCATTTAACTGTAATATTAAAGTGGGCCCTTGAGCACAGATACTGAAGAGACAATCTGTACAGACAATTGGTATATTCATCCTGTTGGTAATGAACCGCATATGGCAGTCACAAAATACTCAGCAGATAATAGTTGTATAGAAAAAAGTTTCAGCATGAAAAATTACGCCATGCTTCATATTTGATATGACAAGATCTGGTTTTAATCTCTTAAGGTCATTCAAGCCACCCTTAATCATGATTATTTCCTGTCCCTTCAGGACTATATTTTACTTCAATGTGATATTTCATTGATATAGTGTTTTAATTTATTACTAGCTGTTTGAAATAATGATTGAGTTGCTATTTCATTTGTCTAATTGAGTTCCATCTTTAATAAAATGCTGTCAAAGTTTAATAAAATGGATCAAATGAAAAAGAGAAAATTAGTAAGAAATTTACTATTCAAATGTCAATTTTAGCTTATGCATATTATCAGTTGCATTTGATTTATGTCTTAACATCCAAACTTTATTATTCAGCTATGAATGCTTTTCTCTGATAACATGAGTGACTAAAATATTAGATTAGTCTCTGGGTATAGGTAGGCAAGTCTATCACTACAGTTCTGAGGCACAGAGGCAAGGAAATTATTGGGTCCAGCCAATCAGCAAGCTCGCCAACCTAGCTAAAATGCTGGGTTCAGGTTCAGAGAAATCTGTCTCAAAACACAAGCTGGATGATAGTTGATATATCTGCTGCAAGATTGAGAGTAGCTTTTCTTTGAGGGGTAGCCACTGACTGAAAAGTTACCCATGCCCCAGGAGATAATCTTGTATACATTCACATATGTGTAACATTGATTGGATTCAGTAGTGTGTGTGTGTGTGTGTGTTCAAAGCCCTTCAGAATAAATCATAAGAAATCATTTACTTAGGAGGAAAATAATATCAGCCCAAGTGTCAGTTGTTTTTGCTTTTTTTTTTATTTTCTATATTCTATGTTTACATTCCAAAGGCTTTCCCCTTTCCCAGTTCCCACCCACCATAGTTCCCATAGTTCCTCTCCCCCCCATCTGTTCCCCAATAATTCCCCCTCCCCCCTCGGTTTCTTTACTAAACTGGATGCAATCTTTACAGGCCCAGGGTCCTCTCCTTTCTTCTTCTTGGGAATCATTTGACTTGCTATTTGTGTCTTGAGTATTTAGGGCTTCTGGGCTCATTAATATCCACTTATCAGTGATTGCATTTCATGTGCATTCTTTTGTGATTGGGTTAATTCACTCAGGATGATATTTTCCAGGTCTAACCATTTACCTACAAATTGCATGAATTCATTATTTTTAATTGCTGAGTAGTATTCCATTGTATAAATATACCACATTTTCTGTATCCATTCCTCCTTTGAGGGATATTTGGGCTCCTTCCAATTTCTGGCGATTATAAACAAGGCTGCTATAAACATAGTGGAGCATGTGTCCTTATTGAATGCAGGGGAATCCTCTGGGTATATGCCCAGGAGTGGTATGCCAGGGTCCTCTGGAAGTGACATGCCCAATTTTCTGAGGAACCGCCAAACTGATTTCCAGAGCGGTTTTTACCATTTTGCAATCCCACCAACAGTGGAGGAGTGTTCCTCTTTCTCCACATCCTCGCCAGCACTTGTTGTCTCTTGATTTTTTAATCTTAGCCATTCTGACTGGTGTGAGGTGGAATCTCAGGGTTGTTTTGATTTGCATTTCCCTGATGACTAATGATGTTGAACATCTTTTAAGGTGTTTCTCGGCCATCCGAATTTCTTCTGGTGAAAATTCTCTGTGCCCCATTTTTTGATAGGGTTATTTGTTTCTTTGCGGTCTAACTTCTTGAGTTCTTTGTATATATTGGATATTAGCCCTCTGTCGGATGTGGAGTTGGTGAAGATCTTTTCCCACTTTGTTGGTTGCCGTTTTGTCCTTCTGACAGTGTCCTTTGCTTTGCAGAAACTTTGTAATTTTATGAGGTCCCATTTGTCGATTCTTAATCTTAGAGCATAAGCTATTGGTGTTCTGTTCAGGAACTTTTCCCCTGTGCCCAAGTCCTCCAGGGTCTTCCCAAGTTTCTTTTCTAATAGTTTCAGTGTGTCTGGTTTTATGTGGAGGTCCTTGATCCACTTGGAGTTGATCTTAGTGCAAAGAGATAAGATTGGATCAATTCGCATTCTTCTGCATGTTGACTTCCAGTTGAACCAGCACCATTTGTTAAAAAGGCTATCTTTATTCCACCGGATGGTTGTGGCTCCTTTATTAAAGATCAAGTGACCATAAGTCTGTGGGTTAACCTCTGGGTCTTCAATCCTGTTCCATTGATCTGCTTGCCTGTTGCTATACCAATACCATGCAGTTTTTAACACAATTGCTCTGTAGTACTGCTTGAGGTCAGGGATATTGATTCCCCCAGAAGACCTTTTATTGTTGAGAATAGTTTTAGCTATCCTGGGTTTTTTGTTGCTCCAGATGAATTTGAGAATTGCTCTTTCTAGATCTATGAAGAATTGAGTTGGGATTTTGATGGGGATCGCATTGAATCTGTATATTGCTTTTGGCAAGATGGCCATTTTTACTATATTGATCCTGCCAATCCAGGAGCAAGAAATATTTTTCCATCTTCTGAGGTCTTCTTCGATTTCTTTCTTCAAGGACTTGAAGTTCCTGTTGTACAGATCTTTCGCTTGTTTGGTTAGAGTTACGCCAAGACATTTTATGTTGTTTGTGGCTATTGTGAAGGGTGTTATTTCCCTAATTTCTTTCTCTGCCTGCTTGGCCTTTGAGTACAAGAAGGCCACTGACTTGCTTGAGTTAATTTTATAACCTGCCACTTTGCTGAAGTTGTTTATCAGCTGTAGAAGTTCTCTAGTTGTTTTTGCTTTTAAACAATTAGTTTTAAATCTGAAATCTAAAACCAAAATCAGCAATCATAAGGCATGTGGAGATGTGCCTGACATGAAGGAGACTCAGACCAATAATGGGCAGCAGCAACTGACTACACTACCTCGAGATAACAAAAGGACCCTGCATAACCAAAAACTCATGGGGCAAAATTATATTAATATTTTTCCTTAGCAAAGAAATGGAAAATATAATGCATCTTTCCAGTTCAAAATAACCAAATAGAACAACAGAATGGAAGCACACAAAGCATTATATATAATGCTGATGGTTTACAGATTTAGTAAACTTAAGAAAAGAGGTATGAGGTGGAAGATGCTATTCAAACTCATCAAAGAGAACAAGATAAATAAAACATGAAAGATAACAGGAATATATGGAGGCGATCTCTGTGACAATGGTTCCCAGAAGAGAGAGACCATGGCAGAAAAATTGAAGCTATAATCACAGAACAAAATAAACTAATGCAGTTTGTCAAGCTATAGAACTAACAAGCTTGTAATCCTGAAAGGATAAAGAAAACGGAAATATTTACTCATATATATACTGAATATGCTGCAGATTAACCAAAAAACATAGAAGTGCCTAAAGTTAATCTAAGCATTAACTTTGTGAAAAATCACAGTTAGCCTCTGCAAGGTATGATATGTCATGACAACACTGCCAGTTGTCTAAAGGGAAATGAATATTCTAGATGTTCATTGTATTAAAATATTTTTTCAGGCTATGGCCAAATTAAAGATATGTTTCAGACAATTAACATTCAGAAGAACCATAGTAGAGGAAACAAGATAATTTCCTTAACCATAAATAAAACTGTTCAAAATGTAGACAGAAATAAGGGGAAAGGTTAAATAAAGCACAAGAAATAAAATAGGCAAATATAAATATTAACAAAAAGTCATAACATTTCATGTGATATTTCATAATTAAAATATTAAAATGCTACAAAAGAGGACAATTAATAATGTCTACTATCATGCAGGTCTAATATTTTGCATGAATTAAAGTATCAAATAACATTTACTAAATACATAAGGATATGGTAGTGAATGTTTGCCTTTGTAAAATTTTAAAGCCATACAAGATAAAGATTAAAAATCAAGTAATATGAAACCTAATGAATATACAAGAGAAGCACAGAAACACAATACCAAGATTTTATAGAAAATGAGAAAAATCACATAGTGAACTTGCACCAGGAAAGATAAATAGAAAAATTAGTATTTACATTAAATAGTCATGAATTAAGTTATCAAGTAAAGGACAAAACTGTTGAAATAGAAATGAGTCTTGGTAGTTTGTAAGAGTAATAGAAACATATGAATATGTATGCTTTATTAAAAGAATGGTATAGTAAAGTTGTAAATATAACCAAAGAGAAAGTAGCAGTTGTGTTACCCGACAAAATAAGTTTGTAAAAAGCATCAGATTAGTAGTTTGAGAGGGTCACTTCGCACCCATGGAAAGTTTGAATTAGTAGATTCTGAATCTGGTTATTACTATAATGGAGGTTTCAAAAATGTGTAAACTTATTTAAATTGTAAGAAAATATATAGGTAATTTTGCAATATTTTTATCATAAAAATAATGTAACTAAGCGTGTTAACAGTGCAATAAACATTATAGAAAAATTTGATCAAATAATCATTTATTGATCATTGTAGAGAGAACCTATAGCTAATATATATTTTCTTTAAGCATATAGAAACTTAAAAGATATTGATATCTATTATTCAACAGCATACACTGTGGCTAACATTTATTTTGCTGTACAGTGCAGTTTCTCAAAAATCATAGAACTATGTTTCCCATTGTTTTGTATTTTATAATTATCAGAGTTGTACTACTTTTAATTTTCAACTTTACATAATCTAGAATTAACCTAGGAAAAGAGTTCAAAATTGGATATTGACTAAATAAATTGGCTTATGCCCCTATCTGTGAAGAATTATCTTTATTGCCTTATTGATATAGAAAGATCTAACTACACAGAGAAACCCTGTCTTGAAAAACAAACAAACAAACAACAAAAAGATCTAACTTTAACTTACAGTGGACAACACCATTCCCTGGGTTTTCGGTCCTAGAATGCAAGAGAATAAAATGCTAGTTAAACAAGCAAGCTACATGCATTTATTAACTCCTCTGTGCTCTTGATTGTAGATGCCTGCCTATCCTAATGTATGGTTTCAATGTAATAAAAATGTGGAAGATTTACAATTTGTCAATATCTCTTCTGCAATATATAACATAATGCTGTTTTTTTTTTTAAGAATGTCTTTTTTTTTGTTTTTTGTTTTTTCGAGACAGGGTTTCTCTGTGTAGTTCAGGCTGTCCTGGAGCTCACTTTGTAGACCAGGCTGGCCTCGAACTCAGAAATCCGCCTGCCTCTGCCTCCCAAGTGCTGGGATTAAAGGCGTGCGCCACCACCGCCCGGCTATATAACATAATGCTAACTAATAAAATTCTCACTTAAATGTTACAAACCTAGACAAAAGCATTCATATTGATGGGAATTTTACTAGAAGAGGGTTGTATTCTTACCCAGGGTCTCTTATCTGATGTTTTTGCACAGTAGGTACATAGAATATAAGAATATTATATAAGGGTCTCTTATCTGATGGATTTGCACAGTAGGTATAATGATATGTAACATGGTATAAGAATGTTATAGTTTTTAATGAACCTTTGAGACATAATTGTTCAATTTTATATTAATGATAATTACAAAGATGGACATTACCAAGTGCTATATAATGCATCTGCGATAATCCTACGAAAACCATAATACTCAAGAGAACAAAGAGATTCATCATATTCCTCTAAATTCTTCTATCTAACGTTTGCTTTGATCTGATTCTGAATAGCCTTATCAAGTTTCTCTTTAGATGTATATCTTCACTCCCATTTTCTTTCTCCTCTAAGCCATATAGTTCTGTTATATTGGTTTCCAACCATACAGCTATTCTCTGAGGAGACAAGAAATAAAGCAGATATAAAACTAGGTTTAAAAAGGCCTAAACATTTTCAAAGTCCATCTATATCTGGAACAAAAGAGTAATATAGCATATAATTTTCTAGCTTTTCTTTTCTCTTTTTCTTTCACTCTATTCCTTTAGTTTAGCTGTCTGGTTTTCCTATTAACCTTTCTTTACTTCACTAATTCTTAGTTTAGAGTAAGTCCAGTTATCTGTGAAACAAACTATTTGTAATTTCCAGATGATTTATGAATGCCTAAAATGTTGCTTTGATTGTTTTTATAGAATTTGCTTCATCCTTTAATGATATGTTGGATATTCAATTTTGTTAGCTTAGAATTCTTAATTGCTAGCCAATGTCTGGTCAATTGTGGATCATCTTCCAGTGATTAATTCAACTATTTGGTAGCTCAACCTTTTTCACATGTTTAATGAGTTTTCTACTTTAGGCCAATACTGGAGATGGAATGCCATGGAGATGCTGAGTTAAGATATCTTCTTCCACGGAGAAGAACTAGTTGATGTGCTTTGGTCCTGCATAATTTTTGGTTTCAGTCATGTTTAAGTCTCTTTAAGTTTTTGTTTTCTTAAATTCTTTTCTGGACAGTAGACATGGCTTGTCAGGAGTAGATGTATTACAAAATGCAGATTTTCTTTAATTCTCTGCTTATAATGCACTTGCCCCATCTGTATCTGAGAATCTCACTGTGTAGGGTTGCAATTAAGTTGGTTATAGACAAAGCAGAACTTTGCACAAACCTTTAGTTCTTTTCTCCCCACTTTTCACCTATATCATGTCTCCAAGTGCCAGGTGCCTTCTGTAGTCACTCCGGGTCAGCCTTTTTCCACCTTTGTGATTAGTGATCTTATTCTGTCTTCTACGGTTTGAAAATACTGTCAGACAGACTATCTTTCTATTTGCTCAACTCAAATAGACTCATGTCTGCTGTAACCTCTAATCTATTAAAATTATTGTTTTAGTTTTGTTCGGATTAAATTAGTTCTTCATCATGGGAAATTAAAACCTATGGTACATTGGCATGGTCACATTCAAAGGTCGTTGTTATCCACTAAATCTGTTTAGTTTTATTGAAAATTTTATTCAAGGCAATATTTGCTCATATATTATATAGACTTTAATGCATTTGTCAGTACATCACTGTGTGTTTGTAGATGTATATGTCTGTGGAACATGAAAGATGAAAGGAAGAGAGAGAGAGAGAGAGAAAGAGAGAGAAAGAGAGAGAGAGAGAGAGAGAGAGAGAGAGAGAGAGAGAGAGAGAAACAGAAACACAGTAGAGGCAAGGGTATAAATGTGTCCATACAAACATACTTACAAATTTTTATATTTAGGTAAAAATAACTTAAAAACCACATATTACCTTAAGATTATTAGACAGCTTATAATATATCTCACTTTTAAGTTAGGCTTTTTGCATGAGCAATTTGTATGAACATTTTTAAAGATTTAAAGTGGTAACCTCTAATGGTCAAGTCAAATTTCAATAAATATACTAAATGTCTATTTTTGCAAACATTAGAAACTTCTAATTACTTTTGCATGAGTATATATACCTGTGTTATATGTATGTTTGTAATGTGTGCACTGTTTTGTTTACCTGAATGTGCATGTGTAGAAGACAGAAGTTTATATTCAGTGTCATCCTCTAAGCTCTCTATTGTATTCTCTGAGACAGGGCCTTGCATTAAACCTGTAGTCACTGTTTTGGCAACATTGGTTGGCCAATAAATCTCCCAGGTCTCCCTGTCTCCCTCCACCCACCAACCACTGGGTAATGTGCTGCCATGCTGAATTGGCATTGAACCTTTGGAACTTCTCATTTCTCAAAGATACAGATTTAAGCAAAAGTTGATGAATTTTGAATTTATAAAGTGATGACATGACAATAATTGCCATCACAATCAACTTTAATTATCTCTCCTTGTAACCAATTTTTCATTGCCTGATGCCATTACATAATTTGCCATTGTCCACAGAGGAATCCTGTATATCCAAAATACACAACCTTAGAACATTCACTGCATCTGGAGTATCAATTTGGGAAGTGCCATCAAATCCAAAGAAGCAACTTTATAACCTTATATTTTTCCAATGAGGAAAAATAAACTGTTAAGAGTTTAATCTTCTCAAAGTTCAAGTCCCTATTTAATTAGTTGGGAGCACTAACCAGCTATACTTAAAAGCTTATACATTGTTTGGCTCTCTAAAAAAATACATTGAGGGAGGGGATTGACAATTTATATTTTGTTTTGTTTTTATCCATGAGAAAAATTTAATTATTTTCTTTTCTCATCTTTCCTATGTCACTTTTATAATATAAAAATCACAGCTGGGAATGATGGTTTAGACATTTTGCTTAGTAATATTTTCTCACTGCAATGTACCAGATGTCAAAATCTATTATTTTCCTGATGTCACTTCCATAATTTTAATAAGTGAGCTTCTGTAACAAAAATAAACAGTGTCAAAATTTCCCAAAGAGTCAACTCTCTTATGAACTGTCTTATTTTAATAGCTGAATCTTCTGAAAGTCATAAATTTACATTTTCCTTAGACAAAAATCTTGACTGAGTCAAGTAACTGATATGAAGCCTCATTGTGTATCATTATAGAAAGTCCTGCATCTGCAATGTGCTAATTTGACCCACTTGAAGATGGTAGCCAACTGATTCCAGTCAGTAATCTGGAACCAAGATTTTTGGTATACTCATGTATTTCTGAAAAGGGCAGAATTTTACATGAATATTTTAAAAGAATTAACTAAAGCAAATTCTGACAGTTTTTCCTCTAAATTTTGGTACAAAATTGCCAATGCATACCCTCAGAGATAAATATTAAGAGTGGCAATAAACAACCATCTGGCCATCAGCATCACCAGGAACAGATAAAATAGAATGTACAACACAAAGGGAAATGAAAAACTTTGATACCTGCTACCTCCCTTGAGATCAATTCTGAGAGCTTATAAATACCAAAAAAGCTTGGAGCACTAAACAAGTCTGCTCCAGTGATCCAATGGGATGAGTCCCAAGGGTGAAATCCAGAATTCTGCTCTACTTTGGAGCAACAGATATTTATCTTATATTTTTACTTCTTGCAAAGAATTGCACATCGATCGATTTCTGTAAAGCCTCCATCTCACTCAAAATAGCTGCTGTTTTCTATTAAATTATTTTATTGATTCTAAATATTGTCATGTTCCTCAGTCCCCTCTCCCCGAGTTCTTCATCCCATCTTCCCTCCACTTTGTTTCTGAGAGGGTGCTCCCACATACACCCACCCAGCCAGCCCCACCTCACCCTACCAGCATCCTGATACCCTGGGGAATCAAGTTTCTACAGGATTAGACCCACCCTCTCCCACTAAGGCCAGACAAGTCAACCCTCTGTTACATATATGCCAGTGGCCATGGAGCAGCCCATGAATGCTCTTTGGTTGGTAGCTTAGTCTTTGGGAGATCTGAAGGAGTCTAGTTCTCTGGTAGAACTTTTGGGTTCATTTATATATACTATCATATCAACCAAAATAATGATACCTTGATTTCTTCTTTTTCAACTTGTATCCCCATGATCTCCTTTTGTCTAATTACTCTATCTAGAATTTCAAGTACTATATCGAATAAATAGAGACCGGGCAGCCTTGTCTTGACCCTTATTTTTAGTGGAATTGCTTCTAGTTTCTCTCCATTTAACTTTATGTTAGCTATAGGTTTGCTATAATTGCTTTTATTATGTTTAGGTATGTGCCATGAATTCTTGATTCCTCCAATATTTTTAACATGATGGGGTGTTGTATTTTGTCAAAGGATTTTCAACATCCAATGAGATAATCATGTGAATTTTTGAGTTTGTTTATATAGTGGATTACAATGATGGATTTTCATATATTGATAATGTACAATTCCTGCATCCATAGAATGAAACCTACTTGATCATGGTGAATGATTGCTTTGATATGTTCTAATATTTGTTTGTGAGAATTTTATTGAGTATTTTTGCTTTGATACTCATAAACAAAATTGGTCTGAAGTTCTCTTTCTTTCTTGAGTCTTTGTGTGATGTAGGTATCAGAGTAACTATGGCTTCATAGAATGAATTAGGTAGTGTTCCTTCCATTTCTGTTTTATGGAATAGTGTGAGGACTATTGGTATAAGCTCTTCTTTGAAGCTCTGGTAGAATTCTGCTCTACAATTATCTGCCCTTGGGCTTTTTTGGTTGAGAAGTTTACAGTGACTGTTTCTATTTCCTTATGGGCTATGGAACTATTTAGATCATTCACCAGGATTTGTAGAAAGAACTGATGATTTTTTTAATTTACTCAGTTTCTGTTGTTATGTCTCCCTTTCATTTCTGATTTTGTTAATTTGGATACTGTTTTTGTGCCCTTTAGTTAGTTTGACTTTCCTAAGTCATCCACTTCCAGTTTGCCTCCATTTGTGATTTCTTTGTGATTTCCATTCTATTTTTTTAGGTCCTGGATTGTTTTGTTCAATTCTTTCACCTGCTTGATTGTGTTTTCCTGTTTTCTTTAAGGAATCCATTTTTTTCTTTAAGGACTTCTACATATTTTCCTGTATTTCTTTTTTCTTTATTTTTTTTAAGATTTATTTATTTATTTTATGGGAGTATACTGTTGCTGTATTCAAACACACCAGAAGAGGGCATCTGATCCCATTACAGATGCTTGTAAGCCACCACATGATTTCTGGGAATTGAACTCGGGACCTCTGGAAGAGCAGTCAGTGCTCTTAACTGTTGAGCCATCTCTCCATCCCTTTCCTGTATTTCTTAAGAGGATTTATTTATGTCCTCCTTAAAGGACTCTATCATCTTCATGAGATGGGTTGTTTGATCAGAATCTTGCTTTTTAAGTGTGCCAGAGTATCCAGGGCTTGCTATGGTAGGAGAACTGGGTTCTGATTGTGCAACATTGCATTGGGTTCTGTCCTTAATGTTCTTTGCTAACCTCTCACCATCTGTCTATCTCTGATGTTAACTGATCTACATATCCCTGACTGGACCCTGCCTCCTTGGATGCAGGTAGAGCTGTGTGAAATGTGTTACAGTAGGCCTCCTGGGAGGCAGGCAGTGCTGCGTGTGGTTTGGGCAAGGCTTTCTGTGTCCCTAGTTAGAGAAGGCCTCTTGTGTCCTTGGTTAGGGCAGATCTCGTATGTTTTTGATTAAGGCGAATCTCCCTGGAGACAAACAGGCTTTGGGGTCTGGGGACAGGATCTGCCCCAGTTGAATATGGAGGTATGAACCAGAAGGACTATGGGGCTCATGCAGACTAGGATAGATCCCATGTCTATATCTTACTCTGTAGGAGTCCCATTGGGGAAAGATTCTCACCTGTGTCCCTGGTTATGGCCAACCTCCTGGGAGACAGGCAGGCTGTGTTCCTGGTTATGGTAGACCTTCTGGGAGACAGGCATGCTGTGTTCCTGGTTATGGTAGACCTTCTGGGAGACAGGCAGGCTATGGCATGTGGGAAAAGGGCAGGCATGCTGATCTATTGCTGCTATTTTTAAAAAACATCAAGTGTTGTCATAATTTTAATCACTTAACATGCACAGATCACAGTCTACAACAAAAAATTCCACAAGAACAATTGTGGTTTTTCTCTGTTACTTGAATTTGAACTTCCTTTTATAACTAGCTCCTATTTCCATTTACAAAAAAAATAATTGGAAGGAAAAGAAAAGAATTCAGAAAGATATTCCAACTGTTTCCTCCTGCTGTTTATTTATAGCCTAGTGTGAGAAGACCTACTGTCTTCTATCTATTTGCTGTTGGCCACTGCTACTTCAAACATCTGTCTCTGGATGAAATGAGAGGAATATTAATGCTAGGTAAGTTCCAGCATACTACTTACATAAAGCCCAACATCAGAGTCTTCTTAAGATAATCTAGGCAGTCACTATTTTCCCTGAAGGGGGACTAACAGCAAGGGTCATCATAAAAGATCAACAATTTAGCAAGCATTTACACTTGTAAGATACCAGTTTCATTTAATCATGAAAAAATAAATTTATTATAAAAAGTACCATGAGCTCTGAGCTGGCCTCTGCTCTCAGTGAGAGCATGAGCTCACTGGCTAGGAGCAGAGTGCAGGCTGTCTGATATGATGACCTTTCAAAGATTGATCATAACCATTCAGAGCTGAAGTTTCCACTCATGTGCAGTCATTCCTTCCCCAATGGGAAAAGTGATTCAAGGTCTTCGAGAATGTCAAGGCCATCAATTTTTCCAACTCTTATAGCCAGTGTCACTTTTCCAGTATGTTCCTATCTATAATAATGTTTAGTTTTATTGATGAGATACAGAAAGATAGCAGTAATAATTAATGATTCAGAATAACTTTTAAAATATGATGTGATAAGAGTTGTATTAGAGTTCTTTCATATAATATCTTACTGTGCGGTACTCCCCTTGTAGTGTCAATGAGACAAATACTTCAGTAATTACATGAAGAGATTAGGAAGACTCATAAATAGGCATTTAATTAACCATAGCCACTATATAGGGATACTTGAAAATAAGATTTATGAAATAACAAAAGTGGATATAAAATTCAAGACACATGAGGACTGGTAAAAGGACAGTTGCCATATGACATGTGGATGAGCTGTATGAAAGGGAAATTTATGCATTCCCCATCAAAAGCCCAACTCACTTCTTCATAGTTAGAAAGAGCAATTCTCAAATTCATCTGGAATAACAAAAATCCCAGGATAGCTAAAACTATTCTCAACAGCAAAAGAACTTCATGGGGAATCAGTATCCCGGACCCCAAGCAGTACTACAGAGCAGTAGTGCTAAAAAAGCTGCATGGTATTGGTACAGTGACAGGCAGGTAGATCAATGGAATAGGATTGAAGATCCAGAAATGAACCCACAAACCTATGGTCACTTGATCTTTGACAAAAGAGTTAAGACCATCCAGTGGAAAAAAGATAGCCTTTTCAACAAATGATGCTGGCTCAACTGGAGGTCAGCATGCAGAAGAATGAGGATTGATCCATTCTTATCTTTTTGTACTAAGATCAACTCCAAGTGGATCAAGGACCTCTACATAAAACCAGACACACTGAAACTAATAGAAAAGAAACTGAGGATGACCCTTAAGGACATAGCCATGAGGAAAAGTTCCTGAACAGAACATCAATAGCTTATGCTCTAAGATCAAGAATTGACAAATGGGACCTCATAAATTTACAAAGTTTCTGTAAGTCAAAGGACACTGTCAAAATGACAAAACAGCAACCAACATTTGGGAAAAGATCTTCACCAACCCTACATCCGACAGAGGGCTAATATCCAATATATGCAAAGAGCTCAAGAAGTTAGACCCCAGAAAACCAAATAACTCTATTAAAAAATGGAGTACAGAGCTAAACAAAGAATTTTCACCTGAAGAACTTCGAATGGTTGAGAAGCACCTTAAGAATTGTTCAGCATCATTAGTGATTAGGGACATGCAAATCAAAACAACCCTGAGATTTCACCTCACACCAGTCAGAATGGCTGAGGTTAAAAACTCAGGAGACAACAGGGTCTGGCAAGGATGTGGAGAAAAAGGAACACTCCTCCACTGTTGGTGGGGTTGCAAGTCGGTAAAACCACTCTGGAAATCAGTCTGGTGGTTCCTCAGAAAACTGGGCATGACACTTCTGGAGGATCCTGCTATACCACTCCTGGGCATATTCCCAGAGGATTCCCTGGCATGCAATAAAGACACATGCTCCACTATGTTCATAGCAGCCTTATTCATAATAGCCAGAAGCTGGAAAGAACCCAGATGTCCCTCAATGGATGAATGGATACAGAAAAATGTGGTATATTCACACAATGGAATACTACTCAGCAATTAAAAACAATGAATTCATGAAGTTCTTAGGCAAATGGTTGGAACTGGAAAATATCATGCTAAGTGAGGTAACCCAATCACAAAAGAACACACATGGAATGCAGTCACTGATAAGTGGATATTAGCCCAGAAGCTCTGAATACCCATTACAATTAACATATCAAATGATTCCCAAGAAGAAGGAAGCAGAGGTCCCTGGTCCTGCAAAGGCTTGATCCAGCATTGTAGGGGAGTACCAGGACAGAGAAGAAGGAGGGGGTTGATTATAGAATGGTCGCAGTGACGAGGGCTTATGTGATATATGGGAAGGGGGGAACTGGGAAAGGGAAAATCATTTGGAATGTAAAGAATATAGAAAATTTAAAAAATAAAATATTAAAAAAGAGAGAGGAAAATTCACATAACATTTGTGATGAAACAGAATGGTAAAAACTTTCACTGTGCCATCTAGAACAGCATTCAATTAAAAAGTTATGAGTTACTTACTTTGGAAAATATCCATTGAATGTTTTCACAGAATTACAGAAGTAACTGAAACCACAGAGAGCATTGTGGCTAAAGAAAGAAAACTGTGATGGTAAAGGCAGACCTGATGAATTCTGATTCTGCTCATGGCACTTAGAAATAATTATCATGCCAGTTACAGTGCTCACACAGACTCATTCTTCTATACTGTACTTCCAGAGTATTTCTTGTTGATGGTAATCAAGAGAAAATAAGAAGCAAACAGAATAAACTAAAACAAAGAACTGAATTTATGCATAGGAGGTAAAATACATATGGAAATTACTGTGTGTATTCTTTGCCTCAGCACACAAATTACAAATTCTCATAATTTCTGTATAGTAACTAAATATATTTGATCTTTTATTGCTTTGAATTATCTAGATGTGAGTATCTCAGACTCTCTTGGTAAAAGAAACCAATTAATACTGCCTTAGAAATGTAAATATTATATATGTGCATATTATTACATACAACCCTTTATGTTAACATTATTTTGAATTTAAATGTTCACTGGCAAAATTGAAAGCTATTCAATTAACGTTTCTATAATATATCTATTTATTTGTTGTGACCTGTAAGGTTTAAAATGTCAAAGCAAATGACAGTGACTATCTAATCCATAAATGTATACAGAAACACATTTGTACTAAACAGAAAATAGAAAATAGAAATGGAAATCATAAAACCTTTAATATCACAATTACATTACTTTCAGTCACTAACTTTTTCAAGACATGTCTTCTGAAACAAGATTTTAAAAACACACATCATTTAAATGATTTTGCCAAATTAACATTGTCTTTTTAACATAAAGCCTACAATGATGTTCATTCGTAAGAAAATTTGATTGTTTTGCCAAGAAAATACTAGAATCATCCATCATAACTGTAACCCATCTTTCTATACATATAGGAGGGTGGAATGGTATTAATAGTACCATTTGTATGCTGCCTTTTAATAGTTAAATACACATGGCCATTATTTATGTGTGTAAAACTTTGAGAGCAAAAGAAGAAAAAGTAGAGCTATGGGTAAATGTGGTATGTGTGCAGCATGTGCAAGATTAATAATGAGCACCAAAAAGAGGAAACCCAAAAGAAAAAAGTAGAAAAGGGGGAGAAAAGTAAACACAAATATTATTAAACACAAATATTAAGTCTGCACTGTCCCGACTAATTTTCCATAAACAAGTACACAATGGCAGCAATGGGGTTGCCAACCCTCTTGTGCCCTTAGCTGTAGGAGAGTAGGAACATCTTCAGAGTTATCTAATTAATTCCCCTTCATAGTTTACATAGTCTACTTATCCAGTTGTCTATTTTAAAGATAAACATCTTATCTTTAAAAATATTTTAAATCTTTAAAGAACCTCTTTAAAATCTTAAAAGTATTTTCAGTCTATCATTTTGGAGACCAGGTATTGCTATGTAATCCATAGACTGGTCTCAAATCCCATACCCTCCTTACTCAGCTTCCAAGAGTTGATTTTACAGGCAGAAACTATGAAAATTTTTGAAATACAATATGGAGAATTTGGCATGTAAATATTTAGTTACATGAAGCACATGAAATCTTGAAAAAATTGCAAGTTTCAGCTTCTTCGTCCAAAAGATGTGCAGTATTCCTTCTTATACATACTATGGTTAGACTTGCAGGAAAATTATTATAATGATTAAAATAGTTATAATTTTTATATCCCTCTATTAATAAAGTTTTATAAAATCCTAGAATCTTTGATAAATATTTTAACTATTATCACTTCAATACTATCATATATATTTTTCATGAAAGATATACAAAGACATTTGATAATTCCCATTTTTTAATGCCTTAATTAGGGTTTCTGTTGCTGGGCTAAAATACCATGACCATCAGCAGCTCGGGGAGGAAACTTTGGGCTGCAGCTCCATATCACACTCAGCCACTGAGAGACTTCAGGACAGGAATTCAATTCAGGAACCTGGAGGCAGAAACTAAATGAGAAGCAATGGAATAATGCCCCTCACTTCTTTCTTCCTTCTTGTTTGCTTAGTTCGATTCTTACAGGCCCAGTGAGCCCCTTATGAAGGATGATGCTTTCTATAGTATGTTGGGCTCTTACATATCATTCTCTAATCAAGAAAATGCCCCCTTAGATTTGCTTACTGGACAAATCTAATGGAGGCATTTTTCCCAATCGAGGTTCCTTCTTCATACATAATAAAATTCTAACGCCAACATATACAATAAAAACTTTAGTGACAGACTAAATGTAGTGCAATATGTTTGTGAAGCCAACTCTTGGGAGCTGAATAAGGAAGGTATGGAGTTTGAGACAAATCTATGGATTTTGGCCTCCAAAACGATGAATAGAAAAGTAAAGGAGAAAAAAATAAATTTAAAGGCTTTAATTTAAGAAGAGACAACTGGATAAGTAGACTATGTAAACTATGTAGGGGAATTAACTAGATAATTCTGAAGATGTTCCTGCTCTCCTACAGCTAAGGGCACAAGAGGGTTGGCAAGCCCATTGCTGCCGTTGTGTACTTGTTTGTGGAAAATTAGTCGGGACAGTGCAGACTTAGAACAAGTTTTAGTCCCCAGTTTGCCATTCTCTTTGTGACATGTCAGATGAGTCACCAAACTGCTATCTCCAGCAGAATTAATGTGAAAACTCATATTCAGAAAGAGGTAACTGTAGAACCCTTGGGAAGTGGTGCTTTAGAGACAGCCTGCTGCTTTCCTGCTAAGAGAGTTTTGAGCTTTACTCAAATGTACAAATAAAAATGAGCTGGTTCTTCAAGAAGTTGTATTCTTGATTATATATTATTTATAGTAGTTAAAACTAAGAAACCATATGCCTTTTCCTGACCAGATTATGATAGACAGAATATACATTTACAAAGTAAAATCAATAATAACAACAGAAGCTGACACCATTCCCTGTGCACAATCCTTTCCCCCAGAGTCTGTGCAAATTCTCATATCTACTGTTATCCAAGTTCAGGTGTATAACTTCAATTTTATAAATATTATTTCCTTGCTAGTACACGATACAACAATCAAATTGTTTCCAAACACCTTTCTTTAGGACTAAGAAAATCATTTGACTCCTATTCACCTTTAATATAGCTTACTAAAGTAATCACCACTTTCTCAATTAAAGTTTGTATAGAAGCTGGGTAAGTCTTCTATACAGAAAATAGGATACCAATAAGACAGAGAACGGAAGGAGCAGGACACAATATGCTTACAAAACAAAGAACTTGCATATCCAACAAAGCAACTGATTTGGAAAGACACATGAATGCAATGCATGTAAAAGTTAATGTTCATTACATAGCTTTTGAGATATAGTTCATAAAATATTTTATATTTTAAATATATTTCATTTTTAAAAAGAAAAGCAAAATATGTATGTTAAAGAAGCTTAATGTTTAACATTCAGAGACTAAGTATGCACTACCAATTTGAATTAGATCAGAATTTTGTAGATAGAAATTATTCATACTGATTCTAATAACATTTAAGGAAAAGTAGAATCTTACTATAATATTCTCTTGTAGCTGTGGCTATATTTTAGCTTTAAAACACCAGAACACTGAAGAAGATGTAATTTACCTTACATATTTTATATAAAATTCCAATCAGAGTAGAAAGTTTGAAGTCTAACTTCAAACTTTTTGTTTCATGTGAAATATATATATATATATATATATATATATATATAATGACAATATTTTCCTCTATTTTAAATGTTCCTTTATCCAACAATATAGTGTGAGTAGAAAGTTTGAAGTCTAATTTTGTTTCATGTGATATATATATATATATATGTATATATATATATGTATATATATATATGTATATGTACATATATATATATCAGATGACAATATTTTCCTCTATTTTAAATGTTCCTTTTATCCAACAATATAGTGTAAATGATAATTTGAACTCTTGATCATTAAATTCCATTAAGCATTTTTCATGTGTTCCTAACCTTGGTTATACTTTGAATTCACTGGAAATAATCATGATCAACAGTGAGCAAACTCTCCATATTCCCCTTTGTTACTTCCAAGAATTGCTAAAGGTGTTCTTTGTGTGTTCTGAGATTGTTTAACTTCAATCAGCCCTTTGAGATGAACAAGATTCTTTGAAGGTGGTAAATCCCCAAGCACACAGCATTCAAACTTGACTTCAATTATTATATGACACCTTTACATAGCAAAACTACCAAATCACATTTACATGTTGTTAGGTATTGTTAAAATCATAATTCTTAGTCTGGTGACCTTATGTTATTATTCCTCATGGACTATGAGACTGGAAATAAGAAACCATATTTTCCATGTGCTGTCTTCATTTTATTGAAAAAATATAGTATAAACACATGTAATATTGAAATTGACCATACAAATGAAGACTAATATTCCAAAAACCTGGGATGATTTTAAGAATCATTAACATGTGTGGGCCTGTGTATCAGAGGTCTTCCAGGGAGATCTCTGGCCCGGCCGGGTGGGAGGATTCAGGCAAAGGGGAGAGAGTGAGAGCAGGAAGGGAGAGTCATCTCTGCCACCTCTGTAGCCACAGTTGGCTCTATCTCTGCCTCCACCATTGCCATCTCAGTTCCTCCACATGGTCAGGCCAGGTTGGGCCAACGAGAGTCTGGCTAGCCAGGGAGGAATGCAGGAGAGCTTCAGGAGGCATTTCAGGAAAGCAGACCCCCTTCCCAAGCAGCAGTATTACAGCTCTTATGTCAGAAGCTCTCAGAGGACAGAGTGGTTCTCACACCTTTATTCCTTCAGGATAGGATTCTTATATACAGTTTGGGGGTGGGTCAGGGTCTGACAACAGGTACTTCTCATTGGCCAGGTCTGAGAGCTTGGAGATATCTTATCTGCATGTGGGTGCTGCTCCTATGTGACTGATGGCCACAGACCACTCTTCAGGGAGTTGTGGGAGGCTGCAGCTACAGGACAGGAGCCAGGGGCCCAAGAGACTTGACCAAATGCTTGCCATTCCTTGCAGGAATGTCATATGCTGGGTCACCAGGGTTTTAAGCCTGAGCTCTACCAGGGACCAGGCTACCTATCACAGCTCACCACCCCACAAATATGGACTTGGGAAATGTCAATGCAAGCTGCAGTAACTGAACTTTAATTGAGAATTTCTGGTGCATGTAGAACACTCAAGAAAGTAAAATTTTACATAAAATTTCAAATTCGTTGTTCACTCAGGATTGTTTTTAACCATGACCCAAATGGAAGCCAGGGCATCCAAGGACTAAGATCCTAACAACCTAATTCTGTAGCTAAATAAAACTCTGCAGGCACAGTTGTTCTTAGCTCATCTAGGTTAAGGATGGAAACAAAAAGTAGCTTCTGAGAACTGTTGGGTAATAAAGACACCGGGAACTACTGGAAAATTTGGTTAATAACCTGAAATATGTCACAATGGTTTCTAATAGTGCTGATGCTTAGTCAGGGCTATTGTACCTTCACACATGCTGGTGATAGGCTATCACTGAGATATATTCACAACCCAGTCTTTTAGATACTTTTTACTCATTAGTCTCTAATAAAACACAATGAGAGGGATTTGTGTCCAGAAGATTAAAAGAAAATTCTTTTAAATTTAAGAATGAAAATATGCTATTCTGTACCAAGAATCACAATAAAAATGTTTCAATGGGATCACCTTGAATCTGTAAGTCCCTCATATCTAAACATGTGCTGATAAATTAATCTGGGTCTTGTTTAGCCAAGTTTACAAACAGTGCATGTATACAAGGCACCTGCATCAATACCACACAAAGGCTTAATTCTGGAATACATCTATTAGATGGCAACCCTACCTACTAAATTTTCAAATATTTATTTAGCGATTACAAAATGAATTAATTGAAGTAGTTTTGGAAAGAAGACTATAACACAGAACAATCTCTACACACAATTTACTTACCTGTTCAAGGGAAGAGCTAACAAAGCAACTAACAACGATGATTTCAACAGAGTGGTAGGTTAAGGGCAAGAAAATCTAACAGTAGTTCTCATGATAAGCCCAAGCAAAGCTAGGAATGGTGCTGGGAAAAGATACCCCCAGGACAAAAATGATGAGCAACACCCTCTGTTAAGAAAGAGTGTACAGTGACAAAACTTTTTATCTAGCATGTGTGACAACCCATGTTTATTCTCCAGTTCTGCCAAATAACATAACAAACAAAATGCAGGGCCTTTGTCTTAGGGTTTTAACTGCTGTGAACAGACACCATGACCAAGGCAACTCTTATAACTTATAGAACAACATTTAATTGGGGTTTGATTATAGGTTCAGAGGTTCAGTCAATTATCATCAACATGAGAACATGGCACCATGCAGGCAGGCATGGTGCAGGAGGAGCTGAGAGTTCTACATCTTCATCTGAAAGCTGCTAGCAGAATACCAGCTTCTAGGCAGATAGGATGAAGGTCTTAAGGTCCACATGCTCAGTAACATACCTACTCCCATCAGGGCCACACCTTCTAATAGTGCCCCTCACTGACCCAAGCGTAGACCAACCACCACAACCTGAGAGATGAGTATTGAATAAAGGTTATTTCAACCAAGTCTGATAACCTGAGTTTGATATCCAAACTTTGTCAAAACCAAAACAAACAAACAAACAAAACAAACAAAAATTGACTACTTTAAGTTTTTTTCCAATGTTCACGAGCATGCCATAGCATATATGTGCCCACACATAAGCATACGTAATACACGCACGAATATGGATGAATCTAAACAAAAGGAAAGAATATGAATGGATAACCTTCTAACTGTATTACTGCATCTTGATAAATGACTCTTACTGGTTAGTTCAGGAGCACATAATACTGGAAGAGGACGCCAATTACTACTTTAAGAACAGTGAGGGTATAGAATCCTTTGAGTAGATCTACAAATGTGACATAGCTAGGTCATTTTATATACCTATATTTAGCTTTCTAAGGCATCTCTATGCTGATTTTTATTAGTACTTTATCAGTTTTCACTATCATCAAAACTGAATAAATGCTTTCTCTGTATCTATGCCAGCTAGTCTTTGCTGTCATTTGAATTATTGATCTTAGAAATTCATACCAGGGTGAGATGGAATCTTAAAGGAGTTTTAACTTGCATTTTTCTGATGCCTAAAGATGTTGAAAGTTTGAACAGCTATTTTTCACCCATTTGTATTTCTTTTATTTTTAAATTAAATTTAATTAATTAATTAATTTTTTTACATATTCACTTTACATCCTGCTCACTGCTCTCTCCAGGTCACCCCTCCCTGCAACCCTTCTCCTCCCCACCTCCTATGTCTCCTCCACTCCAGCACTTTAAGTCTCTTAGAGGCTTGGGACTTTATCTCCTAATGAGGCCAGACAAGGCAGTCAACCTGGAAGGACATATTCCATGTATAGGCAACAGCTTTAGGGATAGCTCCCATTCCAGTTGTTTGGGGCACACATGAAGACCAAGCTTATATATGGAAGCCCAGGTCTTGCCCCTGTATGCTCTTTGGTTGATGGTTCTCTGAGATCCCCACGAGTCCAGGTTAGGTGACTCTGTTGGTCTTCCTGTGGAGTTCCTATTTGATCTTAGCCATTCTGACTAGTGTGAGGTGGAATCTCTGGGTTGTTTTGATTTGTGTTTCCCTGATGACTAAGGATTTTGAATGTTTCTTTAAGTGTGTCTGTCATTCAAGATTCTTCTGTTGAGAATTCTCTGTTTAGTTCTGTACCTCACTTTTAAATTGGGCAATTTGGATTGCTGGTGTCTAACTTCTTGAGTTCTTTGTAAATTTTTGATATTAGCAATCTGTCAGATGTAGAGTTGAAGATCCTCTCCCAATCTCTGGGCTCCAGATTTGTCCTATTTACAGTATGCTTTGCCTTACAGATGCATCATAGTTTTGTGAGGTTCTGGTTTTCAATTGTTGGTTTTACAGCCTGAGCCATTGGTGTTCTGTTCAGGAAATTGTCTCCTGTACCAATGTATTCAAGGGTATTTCCCACCTTCTCTTCTATGAGATTTATTGTATCCAGATTTATGTTGAGGTTCTTGATCCACTTAGACTTGAGTTTCATTCAGAGTGGTAAGAATGGATCAAATTTCTTTCTTCTACATGTAGCAGAAATGTAGACTAACTCTAGTTAGTCCAGCACAATTTATTGAAGATGCTTTCAATTTTCCATTGTAAGGTTTTGGTTTCTTTATCAAAAATCAAGTGGCCATAGGTATGTGCATTTATTTTTGAGTCTTTGATTCAATTCCAGTGATCAACATGTCTGTTTCTGTACCAATAATGTATAATTGTTTTTTGTTTGTTTATTTGTTTATTTGTTTTGTTTTATATCAATATTGCTCTCTAGTACAGTTTGTGAATAGGGGTGGTGATTCCTTCTAAAGTTCTTTTATGGTTCAGGATTGATTTAGCTATCCTTGGTTTTTGGTTTTACCAATGAAGTTGAGAATTGCTCTTTCAAGGTTTATAAAAAGTTTGTTGGAATTTTGATGGGGATTGCATTGAATCTGCAGATTGCCTTTGGTAACAAGGTCATTTTCACTATGTTAATCCTATCTCTTTATGACTATGGGAGATCGTTCCATCTTCTGATATCTTTTTCAATTTCTCTCTTCAGGGACATGAAGTTCTTGCCATATATATCCTACACTTGCTTGTTAAGAGTTACACCTAGATATTTTATATTATTCATGGCTATTGTGAAGGGTGTTGCTTCCCTAATTTCTTCCTCAATCTGTTTATCCACTGTATAAAGGAAGGCTATTGATTTCTTTGAGTTAATTTTGTATCTAGCCAGTGTTGATCACCTGCAGGAGTTCTCTGGTAGAAATCTGCAAATAGAGATACTTTGACTTTTTCTTTTCCTTTCCTTTCTTTTGTATCTCCTTGACCTCCTTTAGTTGTCTTATTGCTCTGGCTAGAACTTCAAGTACTATATTTAATAGATAGGAAGAGAGTGGGCAGTCTTGTCCATGATTTTAGTACAAATACCTTAAGTATCTCTCCATTTAATTCGATGCTGGCTATTTGCTTGCTGTATGTTGCTTTCCATCCAAGGGCTTAGACTACCAGACTCCAGCTTTCTGTCTGTGTCTCTCATTTCCTTTTTCTCATGCCATCTCTAGTCAAGCCCAAATTTCTAGAAGAGCTTTGTGATCTACTCAGAAATTTCATTTCAGTGGAACAAGACCAATATCTGTCATTAATAGCACAACTTTATATCATTTGAGTGCTTCCCTGCCTTTAAACTGGATCATTATTTGTTCACAACTATCTGTCGTTTACCCAGTTAAAATTATTATGAATTTTGTCCTTTAGCTTGCAGATATATTTTAGAACTTTAAAACATCACCATTGGGAACAAAAAGAAGACACACCCACACACTAGTATTAATATCTATTTATTCAAATACATGAAAAATGCCTTTAGCCAGAGCATTAAATTTTGCTTAACAAGCACTTATAAATATAAGTAGCATTTTTAAACAGAATGAGAATATATATTTCCACATGTATAAAAGGATTATTCTCTTTGCTTGTCAATGTCCTAAGAAATAGTGGCATAAGTATTTTAAATAATTATGGGGTGTTGTTAGAGACTCCATGCAGGTCTTAAATTGATTTAATGAATACTGTCATTCTTCCAGAGACAACATATCTTATTTCAAAGAAGCCTTTATGATTAAAATCTATGGTATACATTTTTTGACCTTTAAATTATTCAACACTTCTTAGGAAACTCTTTAATCATTCTTCATTGACCTGAGGCCACTGAGTCATTGCAACAGACTATTATTGAGGTTGTCAACATGTGAGAGCAACAACTGTTATTTATTCCTATGGATTTGATCATTCTGTTCAGAGAAATAGGCAACTGACCTTGTAAAATCCATTGATTTTCTGAGTCCAAGTTAGCATTTTTCTAACAAAGGAAATAGGCATCAGCAATCTACTGGAAGAAACTCTAGCCCAAATTAACAGCTGCCAGAAATTCGTGTCCAAATCATCTTATTTTCATGATATATGTAACTCTGAACTGAATTTGCATGGTTAACAGAAACCTGGGGCAGGACCACCTTAGATATTAAAAATAAAGACCATATAGTACTCAGCAAAGGGTAGTTTGTATAAATAATGTAATCATAGAAAATTCAGTGTGCTACATGTAAATTTCTTTTATTTATTTTTTTATTTTTTATTTCATTTTTTATTTTCTATATTCTTTGTTTACATTCCAAAGGCTTTCCTCTTTCCCAGTTCCCCCCCTCAAATTTCTTAAATATGCCATCAGCCATGTGTGGCACTCAGTGCAGACAGTGCAGAAGTACTATGAATAATATCTTGCTTTTAGTTCTTAGGTTTCCAGATATGATGATCAAGGCTTGCATGGGTATATTAGTGTATGGCAGCAGGATTTATAAATTTAACCAACCTAATATGCTGGATAATAATGCTACTTACATGTGGCAACTAATACATCAAAACCCATAACTCAAATTTGTTCTCCTTAACAAAGAGGTTCTGTTACAGATTTTAATTGTCAATGTTATATACTACATACTACATATAATGTAAATATTATATACTATAAAATATTCAGTGAAATGTATGGCTTAGACTTTGGGATAAAACATAATATAGGCAGAAAACACATCTTCGTGACAAAGGCACAAAAGGGTAGAGATGGAATTAAGAAGGAATTGACTGAACAACAGTTCTTATAGATTGTCTTGAAAGGATCTCTAAGGAAATCTGCATGGGTTTCAAACAGAAAATCATGGTGGTTCCCAAACTCTGGTTAAAACAAATTTGTTGCAATGAAACAGATCTTTGATCTGACTTCTCATTATTTTGTTTCTTCATGGGTTCTTTGTAGAATGTCTAAAATTACTCCCAATCATATTTGCTAAAATAAATATTAGTTGAGAAAATATATTTTAAAATATTGAAAAAAGTTAAAATTAGTTGGCATAATTAAATATTAGCATCTGCAAATATCAATATATTACTTCAAAAGACTTTGGATATCTGTAAAACATTTCAGATGCAATGAAAGAGTGGATAGTTTTCCCACAATACTGTAGTAGGCCTTCCATATTCTTATACAGAATTAAGAGATTTTATAAACTCATTAATGATTAGCATTGCCAATGACATAAGAAGAGTAAAGTAATGAAATCCTTTTGGCAGAAGAATTTCTCACTTCACCCTGTGCTCTAGATGCTGTATAGATAGACATTTCATATTAAATGCTGAACAGTCTCTGTGGAGACCATATCTCGGAATAGTGACAACAAACAGAAAATGAAAAACTAAGAAAATAAACAACCAAGTCAAATGTTTGGGATTGGTACTAATGTTTTTATTTAATCAGGAATCTTAGTGTCTAAACACTGAAGGTCCTTTTCCGCAATTTTTTTTTGTTTGTTTGTTTGTTTGTTTGTTTTTGTTTTTTGAACAATAAAGATGCCAGTGACCAATGGCTTTGCAAAGAGGATGGGGTAGGATCCTTAGATTTGCACAGGCTAAAATGCAGGTGAGAGGAGGGAAGAGGAAGATTGCCATGATTCAGAGAGAGATGGATCACATTCAGAGCTGCAAAAGGAAAATCATCTGAAATGTAGATGAGAAGGAATGAGGCCCCAAAAGGGCTGCCCAGAAATGTCTTGGACAGCAAAGAGTAGGGAACTCTCCAGAAGGAACAAGATAGCAATGATAGATCATGGATTTAGAGAGTATTGAGTCAGGAGTACTGGAGGGAATTCTATAATAGTCAGGTGGAGGATTAGAATTACCCGGCATTTGAACTAGCCAAGGGATTTCAAAATGAGCTAATGTGTGTGTGAATTTAATTCACAAATCCAGTGAGTTCCTGGAGAGGTGGCATGACCCACCGGAAGTCATATTGGTGTAGGGAAGAAATCCACACTACAGTCAAATACCTGAGGTGAGGAGTTTAACAGACACTTCTAAAATGAGGGTACAAATGGCCAATGAATACTTTTTAAAATGTTCAATATCCTTAGCCATCAATGAAATGTAAATTAGAATTACTCTAAGGTTCCATCAGAAGTGCAAATGTCAACAGTGAAGAAAGTATAAGTAACAAGGATCCCTTCCTTATTCATTGGTGTTAGAAGTATAAACTGGTGCCATCACTATGGAAACCAAGGTAAATATTCTTCAATAAGCTAAAAGTAATGTTTTCAGAAAGAGCTATGGCACCCTCAGTATCTATGTTTATGGGTGCTATATTTACAATGGTAACATGTAGAATCAAACTGGATGAATGACAGTGTGGTACATGAACACAGTGGAATTTTATTTATCTATAAAGAAAACTAAATTATAGAATATGCAGGAAAATAAATGGATCTGGAAAATATTATATTAAGGTCAATAATAGGCACTGAACCTAAACCTAGTGAAAGCAATATGCTGCAAATTGGTAGCCAACATAAAATTAAATGGAGAGAAACTTGAAGCAATCCCACTAAAATCAGGGACCAGACAAGGCTGTTCCCTCTCCCTATCTAGTCAATATAGTGCTTGAAGTCCTAGCCAGAGCAATCAAACAACAAAAGGAGGTCAGGGGTATACAAATTGGAAAGGAAGAAGTCAAAATATCACTATTTGCAGATGATGTGATCTTATAATTAAGCGACCCCAAAACTTCCAACAGAGAACTCCTAAAGCTGATAAACAACTTCAGCAAAGTGGCTGGATATAAAATTAACTCAAACAAATCAGCAGCCTTCCTCTACTCAAGGAATAAACAAGCTGAGAAAGAAATTAGTGAAATGACACCCTTGACAATATAAACAAATAGTATTACATACCTTGGTGTGACTCTAACAAATGAAGGGAAAGATCTGTATGACAAAATCTTCAAACCTCTGAAGAAAGAAATTGAGGAAAATCTCAGAAGATGGAAAGATCTCCCATGCTCATGGATTGGCAGGATTAATATAGTAAAAATGGCCAACTTGTTGAAAGTAATCTACAGATTCAATACAATTCTCATCAAAATCCCAAATCAATTCTTCATAGATCTAGAAATAGCAATTCTCAAATTCATCTGGAATAACAAAAAACCTAAGATAGTAAAAACTATTCTCTACAACAAAAGATCTCCTGGGGGAATCACCATCCCTAATCTCAAGCTCTACTATAGAGCAATAGTGATTAAAAAAAAAAAACCTGTTGGTATTGGTCTGGAGGCAGGCAGGAAGATCAATAGAATAGAATTGAAGACCCAGAAAAGAACCCACACACTTTCTGTCACTTGATATTTGACAAAGGAGCTAAAAACATCCAATGGAAAGAAGACCGCATTTTTAACAAATGGTGCTCGATCAACAGGAGGTCAGCATGTAGAAAGATGCAAATCAACCTTGCATCTCCTTGTACAAAGCTCAAATCCAAGTGTATCAAGGACCTACACATAAAACCACACATACTGAAGCTTATAGAGGAGAAAGTGGGGAAGAATCTTAAATACATGGGCACAGGGGAACGTTCCTGAATAGAATACCAATGGCTTATGCTCTAAGAACTAGAATCAACAAATGGGACCTCATAAAACTGCAAAGCTTCTTTAAGGCAAAGAACACTATCAATAGGACAAAAAGGCAACCAACAAAGAACTCAAGAAGTTAGACTCCAGAGAGTCAAATAACCCTATTAGAAAGGGGGGTACAGAGCTAAACAGGGAATTCTCAACTGAGGAAAGTGAGTGGATCTAAAGCACCCAAAGAAATGTTCAGCATCCTTAGTTATCAGGGAAATGCAATCAAAAACAACACTGAGATTCCACCTCACACCAGTCAGAAAAGCTAAGATGAAAAACTCAGGGGACAGCAGATGCTGGAGAGGATACGGGGGAAAAGGAACACTTCTCCATTGTTGGTGGAATTGCAAGCTGGTAAAACCACTTTGGAAATCAGTTTGGAGATTCCTCAGAAAATTAGACATAGTACTACCTGAGTATCCAGCTATACAACTCCTGGGCATATACCCAGAAGATGCTCCTATGTGTAATAAGGACACAGGCTCCACTATGTTCATAGCTGCCTTATTTATAATAGCCAGAAGCTGTAAAGAACCCAGATGTCCTTCAAGAGAGGAATGGATACAGAAACTGTGGCATATATACACAATGAAGTACTACTCAGCTACTAAAAACAATGAATTCATCAAAGGGAGGCATCAATGGGAGGAGTGGTCCTTGGTCAGGTGAAGGCTCAATAGATGCCACAACAAAGGGAAATTGAGGGGAGGAGAGGTGGGAGTAGGTTCAGTGGAGGGGCATATGCTTTGAGGCAGGGGGTGGGAGGAGGGGTTGGAGGTTTTCAGGGAGGGGGAAACTAGGAAAGGTTTTAGCATTTGAAATGTAATGAAGATTATATTCAATTAAAATAAAAGAAAAAAATAATAGGCACTGGAAGACAAACACTATACTCTTTCTCCAATAATGTACTATACTATGAGGTAGGAAAATATAGTCAAGAATTTAAAATTTTTGTGATATATAGTCAAATGCTCCAGTTTGTCATTATTAATTTTTGAAATTTTAAATGTATCATAGTTAACATTTACGGAGACTTAAGTAAAGGATTATTTTATGATGAAATAATTTTTCCCAATATGATGAGCCCCTTTCTATCTTCTTGGCATATCCCTTTTCTTATTCACATATAGATCTGCATATACAAAATGTAGAAGTTTAAACTTTGTGATGATGTATTTGTAGCTAAAATATAAACACACACACAGTTTCAAACAAAAGACCTGATACTTTGAAAGCATGAGAAGACATAGATTAAACACTTCAAGCTGTAGGCATAGATGACATGTTCTGAACAGGACTGAAACAGCATGGGACATACTCATAAAAACTGGCAAATGTGATTACCTACAATTAATAAGCTACTTTAGAGCAAAAGAATCACCAGAATGGAAAGTCAGCCCTCAGAATTGAAAAAGTATCAGTGCTAATTGTACCCTACAGATGATTAGTATATAGTACATACCAAGGATTAAATGCCTCAAATCAAATGATTCCATCAATAAATTGGCTGATTAATTGAAAGGATGGTTCTCAAAAGGAAAATCACCAAGGAGTAATAATTACGTGCATAAAGTGTTCAATATCTTTATTTACAAGGAAAATAAAATAAAAATAAAATTTATAATTTCCTTGCTATTCCATCTCATCCTAGGTAAATGAGTATAACTAAGAAAACAAAAAATAACTGATATATATATATATATATATATATATATATATATATATATATATATGCTGGTATATATGTAGCTTAAAAGCATCTCTTATTCACTTCTGGGATGTATGCTTGTGCTCCTCTATGGAAATTCAGTGTAGAGTTTCCACTTATAAGTGAAAATAGAACAATCAGAAGACCTATAGCTATAGCACTCTTGACTGCACACTCAAAGGAATCCTGATCAACACACTACAGTGATGCTTGAAGGTCTACATTTATTTCTGTTCTTATGTACAAGAGCAATAAATTAGAATGGGCCTTGGCATCCATGAACAGATGAATGGATAGAGACAATATGATATATGCACACAAATAATTTTTTTCATCTGTGAAAAAAATGAAATCCTATTGTTTGTAGGAAAACAGATGCCAGTGGATATCACTGCATTAATTAAATAAATCAAATTTAGGCAAATATCTTTTTCGTTTTCTTTCTTTTTTTTCCTTGTCTTTTTCTCATTTCTGAAAATTACAAGGACTCATGCTTGCCAGATATAGCAATGAGGAGTTAAAGCAGTATAATTGGAGAGGCCACAGCAAGACTGAAGCTGTGACAATCAGAATTTTTATACTATTATCAGATCCATGGCCAGGATCAAAACAGGGTCCTTGGAAGACAAGGACCCAAGGAATCTTGACAAGACAATTGGCTTGCAAACATCATTGTAGCCTTAAAAATTGGTGTGAACACTTTACTGCCTGAGGAAGAGTATCACTCTCCAGAAACTGAAAATCACACAGTGCCCCAGGAGTCATGGACTCTAACTTGAAAACCTATGAAGTATGGCAGCTAGGCCAGGCCAACTCCATGGTCCTCTGAAGGAACCTAGATTTAAAATCGTATAGGTATGTATTTTTGTATTTGGATGTATGGATTAGAGGATTAAATAAATGGTAAGCAGATCATGAAATTGGAGGAAGGAATCTTAAAGGAAGTCAGAATTACAGAGAGTAAAAGCTAGGCAGGGTATGAAGAAGAAGGCTTAAGAATATTAAGATACAGGAGACCAATGTGAAAAAGTGTGAAAGCGTGTATGTGTGGATGCTCATTTCTGCCTTTTCATAAGACCTCACCTCCAAACACAGTAACAGCAGATCAGGGATCCAAATATAAATTCTGGGCACAATCATTAAGACTGCAGACTCTCAGACTGACAAATGCTCCGCTGTCACAGGCTGGCTGCACCTCCACATCATGTAGATTTCAGCCCAGCACCTGTGCTGGCAGATCAGCTTCTACATGGAGCACTGATGGTGTTATGAGTGAAGGACACATTCGCTGGGAATCCATGCAGTGTTTGCCTGCCATTTGCACTTACATTTTGTTTGCTCAGAAAATTACTTGCCTAAGGCAAGCATAAATGGAATTGGAATGATTGCATATGCAGGTAAAATAGCACTTGCTCTTGTAATATATTGACATTTTCTACTTTTAAACCAAGATTTCACATTCCTGATATTCATTTCACTTTTGCAGTACTTCAGTATATTTCTTGGCGATGGTTTTCTCTATGTCCTTTGGTGAAAGTGTTATGCACTTTGCTTTTTCTTCTTGATTATCAGGAAAGAACCTAGCTTAGCAAAATTGCCTGACCTATTCTGTTTCTGAAAGGTTTGTCTAAGTCTACATGATGGCTTTCTTCATGAAATTACTGAGTCCAGTGTCTCCTCCTGTAAGGGATTTTAAAATGTTTTTACTCAAATCACCCTTATGGGATATTGAAGTTTTCTAGTGGTTTTTTTTTAATCATTTTGCTTTTTTTGTGTTTCTAGAAATGCATTTTTGATCCTTGCTCCTGCGACTGAGCAGACTGGTATAGCCAGGAACGCAGGGAACAACCAAGTGTAAGATCAGTTGGGATACAGTCTGCCAGGGCCCACCTGCACCCAGGAGCTGGGCAGAGCCACAGCCTTCGGTGCACCTATCCTGCCAGGGGACATCTGCTCTGCAGGGAGTCACATGGTACAAGGTGAGGCCACCATCTTCTCTCCTGTAACTGAATGGGCTGTTACAGCCAAGAACACAGAGAACACCCTAGTGTAAATTCACTTGGAACTCAGTCGACCAGGGCCCCACCTCCACCCAGGAGCAGGGCTGTACCACAGCACTGTGTGCCAGGGGAGAACTGGGCACCCAGGGGTGCTGAGACAGGCTTGGAGGCACACGGGAGGGACATGCACCAGCCAGAGACAGCAGGATCAACTAACACCAGAGATAACAAGATGGAAAAAGGCATATGTAGGAACATTACTAACAAAAAATCAAGGAAACAAGGCACCATCTGAACCCAAGTCTTCTACAACAGCAAGTCCTGGATACCCCCAATACACCAGAAAAAAAAGATTTGTATTTTAAATCACAGCTCATGATGCTGATAGAGGGCTTTAAGAAGGACATAAATAACTCCCTTAAAGACATAAAGGGGTACAGAATTAAACAAAGAATTTTACCTGAAGAATTTCGAATGGCTGAGAAGCACCTTAAGAAATTTTTAACATCATTAAACATTAGGAAAATGCAAATCAAAACAACCCTGAGATTTCACCTCACACCAGTCAGAATGGCTAAGATTAAAAACTCAGGAAACAGCAGGTGTTGGTGAGGATGTGGAGAAGGAGGAACACTCCTCCACTGCTGGTGGGATTGCAAGCTGGTACAACCACTCTGGAAATCAGCCTGGTGGTTCCTCAGAAAACTGAGCATGACACTTCCAGAGGACCCTGTTATACCACTCCTGGGCATATAGCCAGAGGATTCCCTGGCATACAGTAAACAGCCTTATTCCTAATAGCCAGAAGCTGGAAAGAACCCAGATGTCCCTCGATGGGAGGAATGGGTACAGAAAATGTGGTATATTTATACAGTGGAATACAACTCAGTCATTAAAAACAATGAATTCATGAAATTTTTAGGCAAATGGTTGGAACTGGAAAATATCATCCTAAGTGAGGTAACCCAATCACAAAAGAATACACATGAAATGCAGTCACTGATAAGTGGATAACTAGAAAACCCAGAAGCTTTGAATACTTCAGACCCAATTAACATATCAAATGATTCCCAAGAAGGAAGGAGAGGGCCCTGGTCCTAGAAAGGCTTGATCTTGCATTGTAGGGGATTACCAGGACAGATAATTGGGAGTGAGGTAATTGGGAAATGGGTAGAGGGAAGAGGGCTTATGGAACTTATGGGGAAGGGGGAACCGGGAAAGGGGAAAGCATTTGGAATGTAAACAAAGAATATAGAAAATTTAAAAAATTTAAAAAATTTAAAAAAATTAAAAAGAGGGTAGCATATAATGCATGAATGCTGTGGTAGTGTATAATGCATGAATACTGTGGTAGTGTATAATGCATGGATATTGTGGTAGTATATAATGCATAGATGCTATGGTAGTGCATAATGTGTGGGTGCTGTGGAAAACACAATAATTCTAACTGTGAGAGAAGTAGAGTAGAAAGACAACAGGCTTATCCCTTACTCAGAATAATATGGAATTGAAAAGTAATATATTATTTCTCAAATTTCCACTAAAGTTTTCAAATCCTGAAATCCTGAAAAGTGATATTGACTCAGGTAGCACTGTTGTACTATGACCATAAAAAAAAAATCATGGTTTAATACTAATACATGGTACTAAGTTGTCAGAAGTTCCGTACTTTATTGCATGTCCCTTTGAGAAAAGATTTGTGTGAGCTGAGGTTTTCTTATATTTATATTATATTCATATATTTAATATATAGACTATATTGTATCCATGTATTTTATATGTATTTAACTGGTACACATGTACTGGTACCAATGTGAAGTTAATTATACTTATCAGTTTTTATATAATTTCACTCTATGTGGATTTTGATTTATTAGTAATTATGTTAGAATTGTTATATAAATTAGAAAATATACTAATTGTTCATTGTAGTGGTGCATCTACTTGTATGCAGTTAATTTTGATTTTAACATGTAAAAAACTTCTGATACTTTTTGCCCATAAAGTTTAAAGTCCACATTACCAGCAGAATAACATGGTGTGTGCGCATGCTTTAAGGCATCTCATATACCCTAGGCTACATCTTTGTTTCAATATGTTTGTTTTTTGAGAACATATCTCAGTTTCTTAAAATATTTTATGGGCCGGGCGGTGGTGGTGCACGCCTTTAATCCCAGCACTTGGGAGGCAGAGACAGGCAGATTTCTGAGTTCGAGGCCAGCCTGGTCTACAGAGTGAGTTCCAGGACAGCCAAGGCTACACAGGGAAACCCTGTCTCGAAAAAACTAAAAAAAAAAAAAAAAAAAAAAAAAAAAAACTAAAAAAAAAAATTTATGAATAGTGCCTAAAATTACTTTTGAACATCATGTTAAAAAATTTCCAGAGAGAGCAATATAAAGATATAACATGTATGTTACTTAATCTATAATATTTGTTTTAAAGTAAAAGCTTATACATGGTTAGTAGCAGTGAGTGAACAACTTTGCCAGCCTACTGGATGCTTCACTGTTCTGAGTGCTTACTTAGAATACATTAACACGTTCAAACTTAAAGAAAACTGAATATATAGAAAGTACTTTCACATTGTTCAAGTAAGAAATTGAGAAATTAAGTTACCCTATCTCAGAACTCACATCCATTAGAAGCCAGCAGGCAAAATTTTCCAGAACCCATATTCTTCACAATTCAATGTAAAATGTGAATGTATTAATCCTCATATCCAGGTTCCCATATGTAGAAAAAGTTACCTAGGTAAGTTGAAAAATGAATACTCTACCTGAGAATATATACAAGAAAATTCAAACTGCTTGACCTTATAAAAACTTTCTTGCTCACTGTCCAGTGCAGTGAATAATTGTGCATGTGTGTGCTCACTAAACCCCCAGCAGACTGAGGCATACGTGATTTACTCATAAACCAACTATGTGCAGTTAAAACACTTTTCTTTTTATGCATAATCCTCTACCTCCTGGGTGCAGATGTGAAATGTGGGCACCATCTCACCCAGCAAAATGTCTATGTTGCTGCTCTCTATGTTCAGGGTGGAACTGGTTGCACATGCGCATGTGTGTTCATAAATGTGGAGATGCAAGACTAACATCAAGTATCATCTGGATTTGTCCTCTTCACCCTATTTTTGAGATGGTGTTCACTGTTTCAACTAATGTAAATAGTTACCAAGTCCCAAGGATATTGCTGTCATCATTTTTTCAAGACTAGTATTACTGGCTAATGCTATGGTACCCAGGGTTTGACAAGCTCCTTTAGAATCAAATGTAGTCCCTTGTACTTGAGGAGAAAGATCTTTACCAAAGGAGACATCTCCGCTTTCCTCCAATGAGTATGTTTTTCAATGAGGAAAGAAAAAAATTATTATTTACCAGAGACTCGATTTTTCATTATGTTGAAGCCACAAAGAAAGTTTTGCATATCCGCCATATATAAGCAGATAATGATTTGCCAAAAAAGTGAAAATAATAGAAAACAAAACTAAGATGTATAAAATCAATGGGCTAGAAGATCTTTAAGATTCTATTGTGAAATGGCCACTAGTTAGCTATATATGACCATCTACTGGCCATATAGTGTTTCAGTAATATGGAATACAAATTTTCCCATGTGAAACACAAGATATATATAGAATTAATTTTTGACATTGTTTATTTCCTCAAAGACATTCTAATGAAAAAATGATTAATCTGGATCAGTTATTAATGTCCATTCAGTGGAAATGTTTAATGTGCAGTTGAGTGAAGATCAGGGGTCAGTAAGGAAAACCATGCCTGAGTCTTAAGTATGAGAGAGAGTGAGCAGGAGACATCAGCTACTAGCTTGTCTCATGTCATACTTCTCTCTGCATGTGAAACACTTTGGGTCTATGTTTATAATGTAACTTGTTCATTACAGGTATTTTGATGCATCATGTTACATGGGTGGACCCTGAGGTAGAGTAATAAGCAGTTTATCCACACCCCCTCTCATATTCTCTTCAGATATCTTTCCTTACATCAAATTATCTCATTTTTCTAAATACAAAGCTGCATGAGAAGAAAATGTCTACTTTCAGAGGCAAGATCTATATGCAAGCTGACCTTGGGAAGAACGTTCAACAATATTGCTTAGTTCTGCCTCAGTGAATAATTGGTTTCTTCAAAGAATAATTTTTTATTCTTGGCTCACTAATTATTTTTCCTACAAATGTCCTTTTCTCTTGACTTTTTTCTAACCTCTTCTTAGGAAGAGATATTTCTGCAGTTAAGGGGACTTAAATTTGCTTTAAGTCTCTTGATGACAACCCCAAGCTCTCTTACTTTTTTTAAACATTTATTTATTTATTTAATATATTTTTATTCATCCTTTTTCTATTTATACTTTAAATGTTATCTCTCTTCCTGGTTTCCCCTCCATAACCCTCTCTATTCTATGCCCTCTTTCCCCTGCTTCTATGAGGGTGTTCCCCCACCAAAATGCCCACTCCTGCCTTACTGCCCTAGCATTCCCTCTACTCTCGGGCATCAAACCTCCACAGGACCATGTATCTCCCCCGCTATGATGCCAGATAAGGCCATCCTCTGCTATATATGCAACTGGAGCCATAGGTCCCTCCATATGTGCTCTTTGGTTGGTGGTTTAGTCTCTGGGAGCTCTGCTAAGGGGAGGTCTGATTGATTGATTTTGTTGTTCTTCCTATGGGGTTGCACTATATGTTTTTAATTTTCTTTCCACTGTCATTAGCTTTGCCTAAAACTATTGAAGGTTAGCAATATCTATGCAAAGTTTTATATAACAAGAACTAATGTCAAATCTGAACATTCAGCTTATAACTTCATATAATACCCAAACATAAGATCACACTAAAGAAAAATGAAAGAAGAAAATGCCCTGGCTTTCATTTGGGGACCCCAACTTGGAGTGATTGTGGTGCGTGATCATAATCTGAGCATTTGGGGGCATGGGTGTGTAAGTTCAGAACTGTAGGCCAGCATGGCCACATAATGAGACCATCTCAAAAAGAACTGTGCATGTAGCCAACCTCTATTTTACTGGATTTAAAGCATACTTCAAGAGATAAAACTCGTATCCTACACTGCTAGAATGACTGAAAGCTTAAGAATAGATTACTCGTGGGTCCAGGGTAAAACCAAATACTATTTATTATTCTGCTACAGGAACATAGTAATAAAATGATGCCCAGGGACATTCTGTTATACTCATAGATCAGTGTCATGCTCAGTCATTACCAAAGAACCTTCTTCCTGCATTAGATGGGAACAAATACACAGAATCACAACTGGACAGTGTAGAAGTGTGAGTCCTTGGGCCATGCAGTCCTAAATGGGATGTCCCTACCAAATCTCTGCTTTCAGCCCTCAGGGAACTCTGCAGAAGAGGAGGAAGAAATAATCCTAGAAAACACTGCCTGTAGACACAACAGGACTATGCATATATGAACTCACAGATAGTGTGGCAACATGTACAGAGACTGAATAAGTCTGAGCCAGGTCAAGTACCAGGATTGAGAAGGGAAATGGACAAGAGCCCCCATGCCTTACCCAGAAGCAATATGTCCAATTGATAAGCATTTTTAAAGGAAAAATGAGATTTGTTTTATGGAGAATCACTAAGTATGTAAACCAAAGTTCGGGCCAGTCCTCAGGACAAGCAGTAGATAGCCAACCCAAAACAAACTGAGTGATATTTTTAAAGTTTTGGTTTGGTTTAGTTTCATTTGGTTTGGTTTGGTTTGGTGTTTTGTTTGTATTTCTCATAATACTGTCTGGACTTTTTAAAAAACCATATAGGTCTTTTGCATATATATTATCCTTTCCAGTTTTGTGTTTGTAAGAGATTTCTATATGTGCAATTGTGTGTATTTGTGTGGCTAAATGTGTTTCACATATTATTTCTCTGCACTGTGTTTTTCATGTTTGTCTGTTGGGACCCATTCTTTTTCCTTTTTTTCAGTTTATTTTATTATTTTTTTAGAGGTTGGTTGTTTTCCAATGAGAGAAAGAAGTAGTGTGGATTTTTGGATAGGTAGAGAAGACCTTGGAAGAATTAGGGAAGGGGAGCCATAATTAGAATATATTGTATGATAAAACCTATTCTTATTAAAAAAGAAAATAATTAAATGAATAGAATTATTTTGGATCAAATTTGAGGTCTGTGTTAATCTTTTCTCTTGTCCATTGTACACTTTAAGTGCATGCCTTTGATAACTTTATAAGGTACTTATTGTAATTATGTTTGTATGCACGTGTGCTTGTATGCATATGTGCCTGCATCTCTCTCCCTTTGCCTCTCCCCCTCCCCTCCCCTCCCCTCCCTCCCTTCCTCCTCTACCATCCCCTCCCCCCTCCTTCCCTTTCTCCTCTACTGTCCCCTCCCTTTCCTTCCTCCTCCCCCCCTCCAGAAAATTCGGTCTGATCACTGATCCAAGTTTAAAGCATATAGAATTTGCCTCCTTTTTTTCTGAATCAAGGAGGATTTGCTCTCTTCCTAGAGAACACATCTTATCTCCAGTAAGCACTCCTGAAATTGCACTTTTGTTAGAATTTGTAAGTTTATTCTCCTTTGGATGGAAGGTTTCTCCTTAATTTTTCCCATTAGTAGCACACATGGGCTCACAGATGTCTCCCTCACCTTTACCATGGCACTCTCATTTTCTTTAATGCTATCATTATTACCTGAGTGACTACTGAACAAATCCTGTGTAGGCGCGATTCTGTTAGCATGAATTGTGTTAGTTCAATGCCTCCTTAGCTATTTGATCATTTTTCCTGCAGGGCTTATGTTCCACAGAGACGGTGATGATAAAAATGAAAACTTTGAAACGAGTTTAGAACATAGTTATGATTCCCCAGAACATTGGCTTAATATAAGAATATGGTTCTATGTTTTCCCTCTGCACTCAGAGATGTTATAAAGAATGCATTTTTTCAAACTATTATTGCCATTATTACTATAGCTGAGTAGAAAATTGAAACTATAAGAAGAGCTAGTTTAAATAATGCATGTATCTTATAAAATTTTAAATCTGTATACTGGCCAGTGAACACTAATTAAAGTCACATATGAAGTCACACAGTGAAGCTCATCACTTACTGCTACATGGAGCATGCTATTGACTGGACAAGAGGACAATGCCCTGAACTGAGGGGTCTTCTCCCCTCATGGGAGCAGAGAGTGCTGATACTGTCGCAGGTTCCAGCTGTCAGTCAGATACTCTTTGAGAAATAAATATGGCCACAGTGCCTCACAAACTCTCAGAGACAGTGTCTTTCATTATGATAGTTAGGAAAGTTCCTACATTTATACCATACTTACTATTAATGAATGTGGTAAATATATTTTATTTTGAAGGTGAAAAGTAACAGTAAAATCACATAAAGGAAGGATAAATATGAAAACAGCTGCTGATTAAATTATTGTTAAATCCAAATATGTCCATATAATTTCTTTCTTATTCGGCTGCCAATATGATTTTTCCCCCTGGTTACAAACTACATTAGTTTACTTGAACAAAAATGATAATCTTGTAATTTAGATGCACTTGACTTTTTTTTTCACAATAGAATACACTAGAGTAAGACGAAGATTTGATGACCTCTTTACAATGTTCACATAATATATCAACATGGAAAAACAAGATAAGACCCCCCGCCACTTCTTTCTATATTAACTACAAATGGTCCATATAGCTAAATATGATAAGCAAACAAGAAGAATTTCTAGAGAAACAGAAAAAGAAAAATGACTCTCAAAATTAGGTTAGACACACATCTTTTTTGTTTTGTTTTGTTTTGTTTTGTTTTGAGACAGGGTTTCACTGTATAGCTCTGGCTGTCCTGGAACTCACTGTGTAGACCAGGCTGGCCTTAAACTCAGAGATCCACCTGCCTCTGCCTCCCAAGTGCTGGGATTAAAGGCTTGCACCACCACCGCCCGGCTAGACACACATCTTAAAGACAAGATTATGGACCTAATTTTTAGCTTCAGCTCTCCATCTCTATTGTAGATGAGTATGCCTCTAAAGCAGTCCATTTACGGCCTTCTTGCAGCTAACCTCAGGGTTGGAACTTAGGATGAAACTGGAAATTGGCAGGACATTCAGATGCATCTTGATTCAGGGACAGGGATACTAGGCAGTTGTATTTCTTCACTATTAAATGCAGAGTACACCTGAGGCTGTATGTAATTTCAGACACGGAAGCAGAATAAAGCCCTTCTAATACTGTGTTCAATCTTTGTATTTTATCTTACTACTTTTTTCAACCCCTACTTTGTCTTTTCTTCATGAAAATTCTAGCTGTACGGTTTTATTGGGGAATCTATGTCTCTTTTTCTGTGTCGCTGCCACATATACCTGGCCAGGTACATTTGGCATAACAAGAAATTCCTCTATGAACTTGAAAATTATGTGTGTGCATGTGTGTGTGTGTGTGTGTGTGTGTGTGTGTGTGTAAATCGTACACCTAAATATGATGTATATATAAAAAACCCTTGACATTTAATGCACACATATATATACATATATATTCTTGACAGTATAAATACATATATATTTATATATATATAATATTCAGTATCAGGGAAATTCTCTAAATAATTCCATAATCAAATAGAAATCTCTTTAAATTGCTCAACATTTAAATATCTCTTGCAAAAGTTTTGAAATTTTTAGCTTTTTAAAATTGATAATAATCATAAGTAATGCTTATTTTATGATTCTAAACTGAGAAAGATTTATGACCAAAAATGTAGAATAAAAGTTATTTTCATGAATATTTCAAAAACATTATTCTAAATGCAATGCATCTACACTAAGAAATAAGCACATGCCCCTGGTCATATACCAACAATCACAGACACAATAGCTCAATTCTTTCTTTGTTTTCATTAAAACAAAATATCCTCTCAATCTTTAGCTAAGTTAGTATGTCCAGGTGAGAAGCATTCTTCTTAAAAATAATGAAGTATGGGCGGTGGTGGCGCACGCCTTTAATCACAGCACTTGGGAGGCAGAGGCAGGTGGATTTCTGAGTTCAAGGCCAGCCTGGTCTTCAGAGTGAGTTCCAGGATATCCAGGACTACACAGAGAAACCCTGTCTCAAAAAAACAAACAAAAACAAAAATAACAAAGTAGAATTCTTTATATGTGATGGTTATCTGTGACTAATATAATCAAGTGGCTGATGTAGCATAGGAGCAAAGAAATAGCTTGCAAGAACCTTTGGTGAGACTTTGTCTCAACTCTACAGGAGTCACATTGCAGTTTAACATGTCTGATTTCAAGAGAATAAATGTTTTTCTTCTGTTGAGGGAAAAATAATTTGGATTTTATAATTGAGTAAATATGTGTTAACACTTCCTCAAGAATCAGTTTTACCTACACAGACACAGAAACACACACACACACACACACACACACACACACACAGAGAGAGAGAGAGAGAGAGAGAGAGAGAGAGAGAGAGAGAGAGAGGACAGAGACAGAGACTTAGCAGAGACAAAGAGACAGAGACACACATATACAAACAGACACACAAAGAAAAATACAAGATACAATCTTTCAAGCGTTTTCAAAGTTTTCTGAATACAATTACTTGAAATAAAAAAAATTCTCAAACATCCTTTTTGGAGGACTTACACAGAATTGTCCCCCACTCCATGCCCATCCAAGTTTGTGTCTTTCTTTGAAAACCTATCAAGTCTGATATGTATTGTCTATGCACTTGTGGATGTATGGCAACCCAATGTAACTTGATTGACCTACCAGCAACATTCTTAATTTTTTGTAGGAAGTTTTATTTTTCATTTTTATTAGATATTTTCTTTATTTTCATTTCAAATGTTATCCCCTTTCCTGGTTTCCCCTATAAAAACATCCTATCAAAACCTCCCTTCCCCTGCTCACCAACCTACCCACTCATGCTTCCCTGTCCTGACATTCCCCTATACTGGGGCATTGAGCCTTCTCAGGACCAAGGGCCTCTCCTCCCTTTGATGTCCAACAAGGCCATCCTCTGCTACATACATAGTTGGAACCATGGGTCCTTCCATGTTTACTCTTTGGTTGGTGGTTTAGTCCCTGGGAGCTTTTGGTGTACTAGTTGGTTCATATTGTTGTTTCTCCTTTGGGGCTGCAAACCCCTTCAGCTCCCTCAGATCCTTCAGTCCTTTCTCTAGCTCCTCCTTTGGGGACCTTGTGCTCAGTCCAATGGTTGGCTGAGAGCATCCACCTCTGTATTTGTCAGGTCCTGGCAGAGCCTCTCAGGAGACAGCTATATCAGTTTTCTTGTTGGCAACCACAATAGTGTCTAGGTTTGGTGACTGTATATAGGAGGGATCCCCAAAGGCCTACTCTCCTTCTTTTAGTACCTCTCAGTTGCCAATAGATCCTCACCTAGTGCCAGGATTTTATGTCTACCTCCCTCTACAATCTGAAGTTTGTCTATCTTGAGCTTGTATAGTTTTGAGCTTGTCTTAAGCTTGCTGTCTCAACTGTTGTGAATTTTCATATGCCACTGCCCTGTAGTATGTGAAAAATTCCCATTCCTTTTAGTCATCCACCACCACCACAATTAGTCATTCTCACCCTTTATTCACATCGATTCCTTAGACTTAGGAGAAGGCAGAGTTGGATATCGAAGTCTTATTTACAGCTTACCATTCCCCAGTCTCTTCTTGGCAGTGGGTGTCTATGTTTAGCACTATCTACTACAAAAAGAAGCTTCTCTGATATGAATTGAGAGATATTCTCATCTTTAGGCCTAATAAATTACAGGAATTGGTTTAATATTAAGTCTTTTTTGCAGAGTATTAGGGGGTGAGTTCTTCACTGGGGCTTATAACTTATGTAGGTCTCATGCATGCTGTTACAACCTCTATGAGTTCACAAGTGTAACTACCCCTGACAAGAATGACAGGTATGGGTGTCAACTTTTGGAGAGGATCTTAAATGCAATGCAGCAAACAGATGGTAATTCTCACGACATTTTGACATTAATCTACAAGGTAGTATTTCTTGCCAGATCAGTCATTAATGTAGCACATGATGTTCATGGATGGATAAGATAAGTAATTTTTTTGTTCCTTCAGTAGTATTCACAACACTTTCTAGCACTATGAAATCTAGAAGAGATGAAGTTTCCAGGTGAGTACTACCATGCTTTCTTCATAGTCTATAGCTGAAGCATTTAGTGTCTTCTGCAACATTCAAGTTCTAGTGGGTGATGAAAACCATTGGCAATAGATAAACAATGTTTTGGGGTCTGTGCATCTCATTGGCCAACAGCTCCAAACACAGGTAACTCCTTCCTGTCACTGGACTTTTATTTGTTATTCTGAAACTTCCTGAATTTACTGAACCTCAAGAACAATTCACATTTTCTTGTAATGGATGGCTTCAAGTAAAACATCCTTCCGCCTCTGTGTCTGCCCTTTTAGGGCTGATATTACATGCATTCCTCAGCAAGCCAAACTAAAATATGCCTAGTTCTTCCCAGGTATAGAGAAGGGTAGAATATTAAAAACAAAAAATAAACCAAATAAAGAAAAGAAAAAAATCCAAGCATACTTATCTCACAGCTGCCCTTTACTAGTTTTCTTTGTATGTGGAATCTATACAACTTTTAGAGTTGTGTGACTTTTCATAGGGAAGCAAAAAGAAACTAATCACTCCACATATAGGCCTGATGGAAGACCAAAGAAACAATTGTATTCATGTTTACGTTGGTGATACAAGGTTTACTGTTGTTACTTCAAAGAGTATGAGTGACTTAAAAAGCTTCCTTATGAAAAAGCACACCTCAAAGTGGGTAAGAGATATTATATTATTTCATAAAATATATTATTTTTCAAGTAACATAAAGTTCACAGTCTAATGTGTGTTTGCTAATAGAGTTCACTATAAACTATCTCTTAGATTTGGTGTTTTGACTTTTACTTCCTGACCTTCTAACAGTTTGTGCAATATTACGCAAATGAGAAACATTACCTTGCCTGTTAGAATAAAGTCACAGATACAAAACGACCCAATATATCTTTAAGGTGATAATTTATCATAGATAATGACAACCATTGTAAGGAAACTATACATATATTTTTCATCAAATGTGTTCCACATTTCACTGAAGTTGCAGTATATTCTTCATAATAATGTTGAATAACAAATAAAACTTGAGTCATGTTAATGTTTCAAGGTAATTATATATATTTAAAGAAGATATAATATATGTTATAAAAAAGATATAATACACATATTATTGCTGTACAAATATATTTATAATAATGAATAGATCTATTTGTTAAGTCTATATAATATATATATAAAATATCTTTATATTCTATACCACATACAGAAAGTGTTTGTATATGATTTTTGCAATTGGAGTCTGTAAAAATCTGTACTTTTATTTTCAGTTGCAAAAATTTGCAACACAACAGCATAAAACAAAAAATTCTTTCTTTCATATGCACATTGAAAAGCTGAAGATAAAAATTTTTAATTTTCAAAGCTAATTATCATCATGTATCTGTGTTTGTGATTAAATGTGATCCCAAAACAGTGTTGATAAAGCTATAAATAGGACTGGAGAGATTTTACAATACTTAAAAGCATTTGCTGTGAATTCTGGTAGATTTCAGATCCCAGAATGCATTTCAGATAGCTCAAAACTGCCTATATCTCCAGCTCTAGGGGATTCAGTGCCTATTCTGGCCTCATGGGTATATACATACATGGCACAGAAATAAAAATAAAAATATTGCTTAAAATAGATAAATACAACTGTACATTTAGTATAAATATACACTTAACATATTTTTCAAGTTATCTTTTAGTGGTGTATTACCTGTCTTGTGTCAGATCTTGTTTTATTTACATATGCATATTTTCTGATAGCTAATACTAAATTTGAGACAGGTTGCCAGGCAGAGTCTAATTGGTACCTGAGTGATGAAGCTAATATGCAAATATAAATGGAATGAGGTATGATTCAATTAAAACAGTCAAAGTATATTCATCATTGTGAAAGGCTTTTATTTTCCAAGCATTAAAATTTCTACATTTTTTTACAATTTGGGCAGGAAAGTACTTTTAGCTGATATCATCAAAGCATTTACTTCTTTTTCTTTCCTCTCTGAATAATAACTGAATATACAATATATGTTTATCCATGCGTATAATGTTGCATATACATATTTATGTGTCTTCTTTTAAACCTTGGGGGATTAGCAACCTTTCTGGACCAAAGACAATATACAAAACCACGTAATGTATGGGCAGGCCCAACAGGCAGCTAGTCCTGACTATGAGGTAATATCTGGTCATAAAACCAGTAATGTGTCTCCTGTTTTAACTGAAAGTCTCTGGGTCTGCATTGATTGTTGAATTTGTGTACATGTTTCACTGCTCCATGAGACTTCTATACACAATCCCGTATCTTTGAAACTGAAAACCTAGAAAGAATGAATTATTTATTTAAAAAATATATCTAAAGGTATATACATCTGCTAACCTCAAAATCAATCTTCCATGGAAACTTAACATGGGTAAGAAATGAATGTTCCAAGTCATTGCTGAGACAAGAGCAGGAAGAGAGGGGACCCTTCAAAGGGACAAGTGAGGGTCAGGAGCTGCAGCACAGTTAGAGTGACCCTGTCTAACCTGCATGGCTTGCCGTGCACTGTGTATGCTACCAGCTCCCTGGTAGGATCACAAACGGGGTTCTTTCGGCGTGAACTGGGAGGAATTTATGGCACAGTTTTTTAATGTGAGAAATTCACGCTTGCTTGAGTTCTCCCCGCTGTCGCAGCTTGTGCAATTGGCAGCGCACCACAGCATCCCTCACTGTGTGCTGCTCCTGGGCAGGATACCAGTGAGACATCTCACGTCCTGCTGGTTTCCACTACCACTTAACCCTTGGGGGATTAGTAACCTTTCTGGGCCAAAGACAAGCATATGGACAGCTTCATGCTGCTTTCTTCACCATCCTCCCCCCACCCCACCCCACCTTCCCCTGGCTTTCTCGCACTCTTTTCAGCTCTTAGTCAAAATAACAAAAGGCAGTGTGCACTATAAGCTCATTGCCTAAGAGGAATTAAATATATGTATGTGCCTCTTGGTTTTAGAGATCCCAGTTTTGTCGCATGTTATTTATTTTTAGGCAACCTGACTTAGATTTTTCGAGAAGACTAAATATTCCCCTTGTAATGTGAGGGAGAACATGCCCCTTCTGTCAAGAATCTCTGTCCGTCAGCTTTCCTAAGCTGAGAGTGGGAGTCTGCAGCCTAGGCTAGGGTTTTCCAAGCTGTTTCTGTGCAATTTCTTGAGCTTCACATGGTTCCTTCCCACTAACTGTGCTAGCCTTTGTTCTCTGAGTTTAGTACTTGAAGCTTTAATTCAATGTATTAAGGCAGGGCACATAGGAGGAAAGCACACTTTCAAAGCTTAAAATAAAATGATTTCCTAACAGCCAATGTGCCTGGAAGTACTTATGCATCCGTCTCCTCTGGCTGTGCCATTTGAATGCTTGTGAAGGTAGGCAGCATTTTAATTAAGAAGAAATTGTCTCAACTCTCTCTCTCTCTCTCTCTCTCTCTCTCTCTCTCTCTCTCTCTCTCTCTCCCTCTTCCCCCACCCCGTGTGTGTATGTGTATGTGTGTGTATGTGTGTGTGTGTGTGTGTGTGTGTGTGTGTGTGGTTGTTTATAATTAAAATCTTGTATGAATATTATGAGACTAATGCTTAATTTGAAGATAAATCTGGAATCAACATTCATTTGTGAGTCATTATGTAAACAGAAAAGGAGAAAGCAAAACTAAAAGCTATTTTTGTTTTTATCTTTTATTAGCTCTTTCAGAATTCTGTACAATGTGTTTTGGTCATATCCATCCCTCCCAGGTGTTTTTTTTTAGATGTATCCCCTTCCCTCCCCACCCAAGTATACGTCATCTTTTTACAAAACCCACAGAGTCCAATTGTGCAGCCCACGTGTTTTCAGACAAATAGAACATGATCAACTGACTGGGGGTTTTATTCTTAAAGAAAACTGACTCATCCTCTCCCTGCAACTATCAACTGCCAGTATTTCCTCAGCTAGGAGTAGGACTTTGCATCCAAGTTTTTGTCTTCAGTGCTGATGCTTGGTCTGCACAGATGTTGTGCATCCTCTTATAAGCACTATGAGTTCACTTATGCAGCTGCCTTGCTGTGTGTACAGAAGACCCTGTTTTCTAGTAGTCCTCCACCACTTCAGTCTCATACACAGTCTGCTCCATCTTCTTTCATGATCATTGAGCAGAGTGGAGGGAGTGTGGCATAGCTGTTATATTTAAGGATGAGCATTCTTACAGTATCCCTCTCTGTACCCCAAGTAGCTGTGGGTCTCTGTGCTTATCACCTTTGAAGGATGGTATCTCCACCAAACCTAAGCAGGCTGGATGGTCCATGGTAGGGAGTGGTCTAGTTTAACCAGATTTTCTTAATTAACGAAATACAGAAAGCACATTTTTAACATCTCAAGATCAATAACACTAATTATTTACTGGATGACTACTTGATAGCTCATATTATAAAAATATTTGGTCATTGTAATAGTTATCACTTATATAGTTATATAACATATATGCCTACTTTTTCAGTATAATTAAACATCCTAGTAAATTATAAAACAAAGAAATATTCTATGAAGAAATTTATACTTAAAAATGTGACCAGTCAGGAGGTATGGGGGAAGGTTTGTGGGAGGGGGTGACCACAAGTGGGGACGGTAATCAGGTTTTTAAGTAACTAAGTAAAAAAATTAAATTGTATGTGACCAATGAAAATGAAAAGTATGTGACCAATCACCAAAAATCACAATAATAATAATAATAATAATAAGAAGAAGAAGAAGAAGAAGAAGAAGAAGAAGAAGAAGAAGAAGAAATACAGTCACTATAGACTTAAATGGCATGGTTTGGTGGAGATATCATCCTTCAAAGGTGATAAGTACAGAGACCCAGAGCTACTTGAGGTACAGTGAGGGATATTGTAAGAACGCTCATCCTTAAATATAACAGACACATATTTAGACAGTGCTGGAGTCTCAATATAATCATTTTTGTAAACATAATTTGTTCATATCAAAGTGTAATTTTTAAAAAAAAAATAGAGACTGGTCCATATTAATATTTTATACACAATTTACTACACTTTGCTCTTTCTTAAAGAAGATGGTAAAATGTGCTGAGACTGTGGTAGACTGTATAGCAAGAGGAGATATTTTGCTGGCATTTATGTGAAAGCACGCCTTCTTCACAAACAGAATGTACAGTACCTAACTAGTAATTTTCTATCCTCCGCTTTCTATTTTTGCCAACATCTATGTAGAAGAAAAGGTCGCTCCCCCATAAGCCTCCTTTTCCTTTCGCATACAGCTGGAATGGAACTCAGTGGAGTGTCATCTCCCTGGGGCCTCTGCTAAACTGAAAAACTCAAATGCTGAATCAAAATGTTACTGCAAAACTTTAGGAGTATACAGATTACTTAAGATACCATTCATTCATTTATTTTCATAAAATTATTTCATTTGGCTTACTTGATTTTAAAAAAATAGAGATTATTTTTATTATTGAGATTTTAGCAAACCTGACTTCATTGTATTCTTACTAATCAAAAGAAAAAATATATTTTCACTCTTCAAGATATACATGATTGGATATCTTCATTTCTAAATATTTCATTTTTTAAAAAAATGAATTAAAGAATTTTATTGTTAATAGATCTTCAACCATATTTGGATAGCACTTCTACATTCCATATGGTAGCAAAATCTGTCTCTAAAAGCCTGAGAACACTAAGTTTTCCTCAAATCCATAGAAAAACAATAAAATAAATATAGCATTTTATAATGTTCACTCAAAAGAAATTGTGTTATTACAGCCACAAAGCAATTTTATATGTAATTATATAGATCACACCTTTTAAGATTGTGTGTGTGTGTGTGTGTGTGTGTGTTTCCATGGAGAACACAAGAGGATGAGGGGTTCCCTGAAATTAAATGTATAGACAGTTGTAAGCTGCCTGATGTAGATGCTGGGAACCAAATTCATATCCTTTGTAAGAGCAGCACTCACTCTTAATCTCTGAGGAGCTCCCCAGCTCTGAGAACTTTCATTTGATTGCAAATATTTTCAGAAACATTACAGTCACTCATAAGAAGTTTTTAAGAAAGATGAGATTTGGTAAACAGATTTGAGGAGGTTTGGAGTGCCATACACACACAGCAGTCTGTAATAGAGGAGTGATGTACGCAAGCCATATGCAACCTATTCTTTTTTAATTGCACACAAACATATTATGGAAACTTTAAAATGAAGATTTTAAGATGATGATTGAGAGATCTTTTTATTTGTTTGCTTTCTTTTTTGAATGATATTAGGAAAACATCAAAATGTTCTGAACGAAATATGATTAAGAAGAAAATTCTGGAGGCTGGAGTAATGGCGTGGTGACTAAGAGCCTAGATTTGCTGTTTTCTCAGAGGAGTCAAGTTTGGTTCATGGAACTCACATTGCGGCTGAAAACTTTCTTTAATTCCATTTTCAGAAGATCCCTATGTCCTCTCCTGAAAATTCAGGAGCACCAGGCAAGCTCATGGCATACAGCTATGCATGAGGATAAAACACATAAACACATACAACATTTTTAAAAGAAGAAAATTCTGGATTAAAGACACAATTCTAAATGATATGATATAATCTATATGATATATGATATGCATATATCATAATTCTATTTTTTCATTTTTTTACATCATGATAAAATTTCATTGGGTATAGCTACTATATTCTTATTATCCATTTATTAATTGATGGATATCTTTGTCTTCCCAAGACAAAGGTTTTGTGACTAGAGTAGTCATGGATACAAATGAGCAACTATTTCTGTAGTAGTGTAGTGTTCAACCATAAATGGAATATCTATAACACACACACACACACACACACACACACACACACATACACACATGCATGGAGGAGAGAGAGGGGGGAGAGGGAGAGTTTAAGCACCATCATGCAAGAAGAGGTGGAAAGGTTGTAAAAGGCAGAAATCTAGGAAGACTGCTGAAACTGTCTTTTGAAGCTACAGTAAAATAGCTGTGTTTCTGAACTCATAGCAGCTGTGGTCACCTTCATATAACCTGCACAAGACCAAGCCAGTAGACAGTCTAGCATGAAGCTGTCATGCTAGACTGGACTCATGTTGTCATGAACTCTAGGCAACAATTGAGGAAATATGGAGAGTTGATTGCTTCTGGCAGAGAGAAAGTCAGTTTTGATCAAAAGTATAGTCCTTGGCTTGTCAACCAATCAATAGTGGTGCCCCCAAAGCCATGAGTAAATGCAAAGCACAAACTAGATTAAATGGTCATCCAAAGACTGTCCCACCTGGGGATTCATCCCATATACTGTCACCAAACCCCAGCATTATTGTAGATGCCAAGTAGTGCTTGCTGAAAAGCGCCTGATACTGTTGCCTCCTGAAAGGCCCTGCCAGAGCCATGCAAATACAGAGGCAGATGCTCACAGCCAACCATTGGACTGAGCTTGGGGTCCCCAATGGAGAGAAAGGACTGAAGGAGCTGAAAGGGTTTGCAACCTCAGAGGAAGAACAACAATATCAACAACCAGAGCTCCTCTTCCCCCCAGAGCTCCCAGGGACTAAGCCATCAACTAAAGAGTGCACATGCCTCCAGCTGCATATGTAGCAGAGGATTGCCTTGTCAGTCATCAATAGGAGGAGAGGTCCTTGGTCTTATGAAGGCTTGATAGATGCCCCAGAGCAGGGGAGTTGAGGACAGGGAGGTGGGAGTGGGGTGGGTGAATATCCTCTAAAAGCTTAGGGAGGGAGGATGGGATAGGGGGTTTCAGGGAGGATACGAAACCAGGAAAGGGGATAACATTTGAAATTTAAATAAAGAAAACATCCAATGAAAAACACAAGCAAACAAACAAAAGACATAGAGGACACAAAGTCAAGAGTGAATCTGAAAGAAGTTAGGTGAAGGAATAGGTGGTGAAGATAATCAAAATACATACACTGCCTGAGCATTGTCAAAGAACTAATAATGATGGTATATACTTTTTAAAAGAAATAAGTTCTGATATTCCTATAAGGATTTAATTTTTATTGCTTATTTTATTTATTTACATTTGCAAATGTTATCCCCCTTCCCAGTTTTCTCTCCACATACCCCTCATCCCATCCTTCCTCCCCCAACCTGCTTCTATGAGGGTGCTTCCCCACCCACCCACCCACTCCCACCTCACTCCCCTAGCCTTACTGTACAGTAACTGGGGCATCAAGCCTTCACAGGATCAAGGGGCTCTCCTCCCATTGATGCCAGACAAGGCCACCCTCAGCTTCATATGCTGTTGGAGCCAAGGGTCCCTCCATGGGTACACCTTGGTTGAGGGTTTAGTCACTGGGAGCTCTGGGGAATCTGGTTGGTTGATGTTATTGTTCTTTCTATGGAGTCACAAACCCCTTCAGTTCCTTCTGTCCTTTCTCTAACTCCTCCTCTAGGGTCATCATGTTCAGTCCAATGGTAATCTGCAAGCATCTACATCTGTATTGGTCAGGCTCTAGCAGAGCCTCTCAGGAGATAGCTATATCAGGCTCCTGTCAGCAAGTACTTCTTGGCATTTGCAATAGTGTCTGGGTTTGATAGCTGTATATGGGATGGAACCCCAGGTGGGTCAGTCTCTGGATGGTCTTTCCTTCAGTTGTAGCTCCACACTTGGTCTACATATTTCCTTTGGACAGGAGAAATTCTGGGTTAAAAGTTTGGAGCTGAGCAGAAAAAGATTTTATAAAGGTGTACTAAAATTAAGATTTTAGGAAATACTGTTTTGTTTTTGTTTTTGTTTTTTGTCTATGGATTTGCATGGCTTACTGACCAATAGTAGACCTCAGGAAACTGGGACAGAACATGGAGTCTTTCTGAAATCTTCAGCAACTGTATTATCCCAAGTGTAGGTGACTTAGGTATAAGACAAGACTGGAGCAATGTCCTAGAGAACTTTTTGTCTTTTACCTCCAATGGATTTTTAAAATACTGACAAAAAGCATAGAATTGAGTTGAGGTCAGAAAATTTCAAATGTGTGTTTCAGACTGGAGAGATTTCATACAGGAAAATTTCCTGAAAGACTTATTGGAAAATATGCAAGAATTGACTCAGGAAACAACTAGCTTCTAGTTGACCTCCAGCTAAGCTGCAGAGTTCACAATGTTTCTATACAAAGTTGTTGATGATGCTGCATTGGAGCTGAGCATGGACCCCCCCCCTTGGACCTGGGGCAGGTAAACATTGGAAAATCACTGAATTAAATGCTAAGGATGGAGGTGTGTTTTCAAATGGAAGTCTTGGAAATTTAAAGTATAAAATAGGCAAATGTAAAGATTAATTGCTCTTCATATTATGATCCCATTGCATATATAACTCCGTTGCTTTTGTTAGATTCTTCTCTAACCTACTTTGCTTTTCAATAAAGCATCATTATAGGGAACATTTTGAAGAAAATAAATACTATAAATTGCTATAGAACACAGATGACTTATTTTGAATTTTTATTACTTGTGTGTTACATTATTATTAAAAACCAAATCACAAAGCCACCCACACCATTAAGGATTTTATTAGCTCTGTGGGGTATAAATTATTGCATCTCACTCCAAAAAGTAAGTAAAATCATTTAGCACTTCCGATTTAGATTCTGTGAGTACTGCCCAATAAAGATAGTGAATTGCATCATGATACCTCTATCTTGCAAATAATAAGCACATTAGCCCCCTAAAATTTGTCTTTATGGAGTTAATTAATGAAAGGAGTATAGCTGCATAGTAATTTTGTTAAATCATCCAATATATCTTTAGCATGTATTTATGTTTGAAGAATTCATGTAAGCAACAGAAACGAACACCTCCATAAATGGTACATTACATCTGAATATATTTAAAAGCTTATATCTTCCTCTAACCCAAGATTTTATCATCAATATTACTGGCTATGTATGTTTTATTATATATGGTGGCATTATAATTTCAGAAAGGAAGATTGCAAGCAAAGTCATCTTAATTATAGAAGACTGAAATCACTTTCTATAGCACAGACCTCCCACTCTGACTCTTTCTTTCCACTGTCTTGTATTTTACTTTTGCCATTGAATATTGATAGAAGAGAAAATGGGTAATGGCTTATATTCCTATGTTATGTGAGATAGAGTCAAAGATATGAAGGACGAGAAGTTGTATTATCTACTTTTGACAACCTGTGCAGATCTTGGCTGCTGGATCAAGGATCTGAGGACTTGAAAGAATGGGGCAGACTATACAGTCTGATGCTAGAGTTAATCTTACTTTAGTGTCAGTGGACTTTTATGCACAAATGTAACTGGATTACTCCATCGGGAAAGAGTTGTGATATGCCACTGTGGAAATGGCAGGTATCTGTGAAAAGGTTCTCCAGAGGCTGAATGCATGGGCTGGACTTGTAGTGGATGAGGTAGTGACATAGCATGGCAAAGCTCACCTGCCACCAACATCACACAGAAAATTCATGTCAAGCTCCCATGGCTCTTCTCCATGTGATTCGATGCTGGAGTCTCTGTCTACCCTGTGTTGAACATCTAATTGTTTTCCTATATACTGGAAGATGGTAGAAGAGACAGTCTCTAAATTATAGCTGTCACATCAGTTTTCTACTTGTAGTCATTGGCCAGAGAAGTTCATCAATCCCAAGTAATTACCGAAGAGATGGAGAAATGCAACTTTTCTATAATTCCATTTAAAAACAAAAGGTAATTTGGAAAATCTAAACCAGAGCCAGTCATGTGACTGGAGAAAATTGTATGTTTAGCTTCATGAGGGACAAAGCATATGATGGCAGATAATGGGATTCTTTTAGCGCATCTCTCGGTTTCAGAATCCTCTGTGCTGTGATGTGCAGACTGAGTGGTGCTCAGTGTAACAGCTTAGCCCAGCAGCTGGGGCCTCATTTTCAACAAGGGTAATGAAATTACTGAGAATGGAAGTCCACCATGAAGATCTGAAGTGGAAGAGGCTATATCTAATCCTTTTTGAACATTCATTTTACTTTTGAAACTATATGTAAGTAAGTGTAGAGGTATCCACACGTGAGAGCAGGTGCTTGTGGCTGTCTGATGTGGGTTCTAGGAAACACCATCGTGCTATCTCTGCAAGAGCCACACTCATTCTGGAGTCCGCTCACCATCTTGAATGAACAATATTAGATAAAAATTAATTAAATAATAGTGGCATATGAAATAGAGACTTGGTATCAGGTTTAATGGTTAAATCTTGTAACTAGAACACAATGCAGGGATCACAAATGCTGGTATAAAATGGACAACAACTTGTGTATTTTAAAAACACACAAGACAGACATGCACGGAAGTCATCTTAAATAGAAAAATAACAAAAGCTATTTTCATGTCAATACTTCAGAAAGACACAAAGTCATTAAATGAAAAGTGCACCATTGCTAGACCCTTGCAGGACTTGAATGTGAGTCAGGAATGATAAACAAGCCTGTTTTTGATGGTCTTTGAGAGAGGAGACTACGTTTACATGTTTCAGGTTGTGAGATTCAAGAACACAATGGCTCAGCTACTTTCTATCATTCTGTATCTACATTTTCTTTAAACTTTCTTTAAAAGTTTAAAGTTCCATAGAAACAATGTTTCCTGTAGTGTGACCATATATGGTTACAAGAGGTAAAATAAAATGGTCAGAAGTATGCTAAGGGCAGGCTTAGACACAAGACCACATTTATCCCTTCCAGAGATAAGAGAACACCTAAAGTGTTTCCTTAGCATAGTAGGTGGGGTCACATAGATACAAATATGGCTGTAACAGGCTTTCTTAAGCTATACACAGAACAGAGAATTTATACCTAAAATATATAAAGTACTAATATAATTAAACATCAATGAAACAAACTTTTAAAAGATAGCCTCTGGATCTCAATAGAAAGGTCTCAATAAGAAAATGGCTAATAAATAGTTGAAAAATATTCAACACAAGCCATCATAGAATTGAAAATCAGAGCTACAGTGAGTATTAAAGTGACTACTGTCAAATTATCAAAGGTCAAGAAAAGATGCTGACAAGGTTGTTTGGAAGGGACATCTCTTCTTTTTTAATTTTTATTTTCTATATTCTATGTTTACATTCCAAAGGCTTTCCCCTTTCCCAGTTCCCCCCCACCATACGTCCCATAATTCCTCTCCTCCCCAACCATTCCCCAATCATCACCCCACACACACACACGATTTCTCTGTTCTGGGTTTACAAAACTGGATCCAATCTTTTCAGGCCCAGGGTCCTCTCCTTTCTTCTTCTTGGGAGTCATTTGACTTGCTAATTGTGCCTTGAGTATTTAGGGCTTCTGGGCTCATTAATATCCACTTATCAGTGATTGCATTTCATGTGTATTCTTTTGTGATTGGGTTAGCTCACTTAGGATGATATTTTCCAGATCTAACCATTTACCTACAAATTGCATGAATTCATTATTTTTAATTGCTGAGTAGTATTCCATTGTATAAATATACCACATTTTCTGTATCCATTCCTCCTTTGAGGGATATTTGGGCTCCTTCCAATTTCTGGCTATTATAAACAAGGCTGCTATAAACATAGTGGAGCATGTGTCTTTATTGTATGCAGGGGAATCCTCTGGATATATGCCCAGAAGTGGTATGCCAGGGTCCTCTGGAAGTGACATGCCCAATTTTCTGAGGAACCTCCAAACTGATTTCCAGAGTGGTTTTACCATTTTGCAATCCCACTAACAGTGGAGGAGTGTTCCTCTTTCTCCACATCCTCGCCAGCATTTGTCTGTCTCTTGAGTTTTTAATCTTAGCCATTCTGACTGGTGTTAGGTGGAATCTCAGGGTTGTTTTGATTTGCATTTGGAAGGGACATCTCTTACTCATTGTTTGTGGGAGTACACAGTGGCGAAGCCAGTCTTCCATATGAACCAGATGTAAGACTCTAGAACATGTTTCCAAATGTATGTCATTATAAACTGTCATCTGATTCCCCTGGTATGGTTTTGTTCTGAAGTCCAAACTGATGCAATACAGTTATTACTATATCTTTCATTTACTGTTTATACCATGTATATTTTTTACAAACATAATTTATTAGAACATTTAGAACTCTGTGGGGAGAGAACCTAAGGCCCGAGCATGTTAGATAAACACCTACCACCGAGACATAGCCCCAGCTCCATGTGATTTATACTTATTTTACCTTTCCACTAAATAGAGGTGGGGATTTCACAAGGTTTGACTTTGAGATAATGCTTTGTCTTATTTGCAATTTGACCACTTTTAGTTGGAGGCCTGAGACAATTTGTGCATTGTATTTGATCTGAATGGATTCAAACCTGAAGCTTTCCTGTATGTTTTGACTTCATTCTATATGCTATGGTATCTTCTCTCCTTTTTATGACTGTCTCAGTTAGTATCTATAATTTAATATTTTCTTTATTATTTATAGTTTATTAGTAATTTTGGTGCTTTCTAGATGAAACTCTGAGTACAGTTACACTTCCATATTTACTTTGTAATCCTCAGTAACAAATTTCTGTTCTTCTCTGTACTTGCCTTGATGCTAATCTTATGTTTCCTTTTCCCAAGAGGTCTCGAGATATATCTTGTTCTTGTTGTATTAGATATGATGAGATTTCTTAGGGAAATAAAAAAAGAAAGAAAGAGAGAGAGAGAGAGAGAGAGAGAGAGAGAGAGAGAGGGAAGGAAGAAAAATATTTTATTTTGCCATCACAGAACCTCTTCAATATGATTGTGTAATTTCTTCTTCATGGATAATGTATTAAAATCTCTCATAGCATATGCCTGCTAATAATCATGTTTCAGTTTTATCCAAAGGAACACTTATTTTACCTTATTTTTTCCTGCTATAGAATTCTCTGTGACTGGCACTTCCCTTTGGTTATTTTTAAAGTTGTCTTGCTTGTTACTCATTTTATCTTTAGATATCAGTGTCTTGACTTTGATAGGCCAAGTTATTCTTATTTTTTTTTTGGTTTTTCTTTCTTTCTTTATTTTTATTGGATATATTCTATATTTACAATTCATTTCCCTTTTTCATGCCCTTTTCACTCCCCCTGCTCCCTCATCCACCCCTTCCCCCCTCACTGTTCTTGTACTCCCCCACAATGATGCTTTGGTCCATTCTAGCACCAGTGTCCACTCCTTTCTTCTTGTGAGACATCACTTGATATGTGATTTATGTCTTTGGTGCTCCAAAGACATAAGGCTAATATCCACTTATCAGTGACTGTATACCATGGGTATTCTTTTGAGACTGGGTCACCTCACTTAGTATGACATTCTCCAGCTCCATCCATTTCTCTAAGAATTTCATTAATCCATTGTTTCTAATGGCTGAATAGTACTCCATTGTGTATATATACCACATTTTTTGTATCCATTCCTCTGTTGAGGGACATCTGGGTACTTTCCAGCTTCAGGCTATTATAAATAAGGCTGCTATGAACATAGTGGAGCATGTATCCTTATTGCATGCTGGGGAATCTTCTGGGTATATTCCCAGGAGTGGTATGGCTGGGTCCTCTGGAAGTATTACGTCCAGTTTTCTGAGGAACCGCCATACTGATTTCCAGAGTGGTTGTACCAGCTTGCATTCCCACCAGCAGTGGAGGAGTGTTCCTCTTTCTCCACATCCTCGCCAACACCTGATGTCTTCTGAGTTTTTAATCTTAGCCATTCTGACTGGTGTGAGGTGAAATCTCAGGGTTGTTTTGATTTGCATTTCCCTAATGACTAATGATGTTGAACATTTTTTAAGGTGTTTCTCAGCCATCCGAATTTCTTCAGGTGAAAAGTCTCTGTTTAGCTCTATACCCCATTTTTGGATAGGGTTATTTGGTTTTCTGGGGTCTAACCTCTTGAGTTCTTTGTATACATTGGAAATTAGCCCTCTGTCAGATGTGGGGTTGGTGAAGATTTTTTTCCCAATTTTTTGGTTGCCGATTTATCCTTTTGACAGTGTCTTTTGCCTTACAGAAACTTTGTAATTTTATGAGGTCCCATTTGTCTATTCTTGCTCTTAGAGCATAAGCAATTGGTGTTCTGTTCAGGAATTTTTCCCCCAAGCCAATGTCCTCAAGGGTCTTCCCCAGTTTCTTTTCTATTAGTTTTAGTGTGTCTGGTTTTATGTGGAGGTCCTTGATCCACTTGGAGTTGAGCTTAGTGCAAGGAGATAAGAGTGGATCAATTCTCATTCTTCTGCATGTTGAACTCCAGTTGAGCCAGCACCATCTGTTGAAAAGGCTATCTTTTTTCCACTGGATGTTTTCAGCTCCTTTGTCGAAGATCAATTGGCCATAGATGTGTGGGTTCAATTCTGGGTCTTCGATCCTATTCCATTGATCCGCCTCCCTGTCACTGAAACAATACCATGCAGTTTTTAATACTACTGCTCTGTAATATTGCTTGAGGTCAGTGATATTGATTCCCCCAGAAGTTCTTTTGCTGTTGATGATAGTTTTAGCTATCCTGGGTTTTTTATTATTCCAGATGAATTTGAGAATTGTTCTTTCTAACTCTATGAAGAACTGAGTTGGAATTTTGATGGGGTTTGCGTTGAATCTGTATATTGCTTTGGGCAAGATTGCCATTTGGACTATATTAGTCCTGCCAACCCATGAGCATGGAAGATTTTCCCATTTTCTGATGTCTTCTTCAATTTCCCTCTTCAGAGACCTGAAGTTTTTGTCATATAAATCTTTCACATGTTTGGTTAGCGTCACTCCAAGATACTTTATATCATTTGTGGCTATTGTGAAGGGTGTCATTTCCCTAATTTCTTTCTCAGCCTGCTTATCCTTCACGTATAGGAAGGCTACTGATTTGCTTGAGTTGATTTTATAGCCAGCCACTTTGCTGAAGTTGTTTATCAGTTGCAGGATATTTTTAAATGTCCTATGACTTTTGGATATGTTACTTGATGTATTTTTATTATTTGGGGGAAATTAAGCATTAATATTTCTTTCCACATTTCTTCACTGTATCCCTTCTCTGGTGGAATAGGAAATCCTGTGTCAGATTGTCATATTTTCCCATACCTGTGGAAGGCAGACGGTCATTATCTCACCTTCTATTCTCTATTCTCTGTGCATTTCAAATTGTTTTCACTTTTTTCTTTTCGAGACAGGATTTCTCTGTGTAGCCCTGGCTGTCCTGGAACTCACTTTATAGACCAGGCTGGCCTCAAACTCAGAAATCCGCCTGTCTCTGCCTCCCAAGTGCTGGGATTAAAGGCATGTGCCACCACGCCCGGCCTGTTTTCACATCTTCAATGTGACTCATGTTTCCTATGCTGACCTCAACAAAAGAAATACTGGTTTCTGAATTTTCCATTATTTCCACTAAAATTTTCTACTATATTTTATGTTTTCTTCTTAAATGCCTCCCCTTTGTAGATGCCTGTAATCTATTTTCTACTAGACTCTTGGGTGTATCAAGTATAGTTTCCTGCTTTTATTCTAATAACTCCAACATATTAGTTATACCTGAGTTGCTTTTGTTGGCTGCCTCTTAACAATAGGCTTTCCTTTTTCATGTTGACTAGATACTAAATATGATATGCATGATAAGCAGCATACATATAATAGGGTGAGTACTTGGAAATGGATTGGGTTGTACTCCTTGTATATTGTTGGTGAGTTGTGTCAGCATCATCAGAGGATGGTCTAGATCAGGTGTTTGATGTTAGGTGTCTTTGTGTTAAAGGTTAGATCTGCAGTGCCGGAGTTTGTTCTTAGTGCCTCTGATTTACTATAAGCATTTTAGCCATCCTTCAAACGTGTGTTACACGGAAAAGTTGCCTGGAAGTACCTTTCATGGCTTCCTATGGTAGGATGATGTTTTTCCTTTAATCTCAACCAGTTTGAAAGTGGAAGACCTACTGAAACCCTATGAACCTGGGCTTTGTGGAGAGACATTTTTCACATTACCCATGCCTTCTTACCATAGTCCGGCCCTCCCTTGCACCTCTGACATGTCATGTAAGAGGAAAGTCTTGCCTTTGAGACACCTGATGTTCTTGATACAAGGTCCTGCTCTGTGCTCACCCTACCATGATCTTACAGGTACTGGGTTTTTGTCTGTGTTTCTTATGCTCAAGAGGAAGTTTTCCTTCACCCATAGGGTAGAGGAGTGGGATTGTCATTTGGTGGCCTGAAGATTCATTCTGTTTGATCATAGTGCCACTTGGATTATATTTTGTGCCATCTTGCTGCTGCAGCTGCTCTTCTGTAGGCCACCAAATCCAAGGTCAATTCTCTAATCCCCTACCATTCCTCCATCTTCCTCCCAGGCAGTAGGTGATAACTTTTAAGAAAGAGACAATAGCTGAGTAGATATGCCTTATGAATATGAGATATCCATGTCTATGTTACTATGATGGTCAACAGGAAGTTTGTCTTTTATCTGACTCAGTATTACTCAGCTAATGGTGACCACAGACTGTGGCTTCTGTATGAGTACTGGTATTTTTATACTATTCATTCTCAAAAGAGGAAGTCCCTTCTCTTGAATTTGAGATACTTCACAGCCCTGTAATGTCAGATTTATGATGGAATCATGTTATATCATTATAGTTTTTGTGTCATTGTTTTCCACTAACCAAGAATCCATACTCTTTCCAGTTCTCTGGTTTTTTTTTTTTTACTTTTATCAAAAGTGAAATATAGTTATGGAGAGACAGGAGGGAGACAGGAACAGAAAAGTCAGGGAACAGGATAGGCAAGGGAGGGAAAACTGAGAGGGATACCTACTAATATGAACCACTTGAGGTTCATATGAAACTCTGCTACAGTAGAATGTTCTTAAAATATATGAAAGAAGTCTAAATTGAGTCACAAAATAATGGGGCAGACAAAGCCCCAACTCAACTTCTCTCTTTACCAAGTGAAATTTCTAGTCCCAGGGGTGTTATATCTAATTGTATTGCTGGCCAAAAGGGCCCCCTGAAATCCCCATATAAATCAGGCTATTGAATGTTCTACATAAATTGATTGTAAGGTCTTATTGCTGATTCATTGACTGTGGAGAAGATGAACTGGTGCATAACTAGACCCTCCATTCCTACTGAGTTATGTCCATGGCACAGGAAGGTACTCTGTATGCTACCAAATACACACACACACATACACACACACCACCACCACCACCACCACTACCACCACCACCACCACCAGTAAAACAGCTACAAACCCTGCAATCAACAATAGTAATCTGCTTACATGGTACACTTGTGCAATAGTTGCACAAACATGGGAGTAATAAGCCACAATATGATCTGAAATAAGACCCACTAGATGAGATGGAACCTCCAACTGACACTGCCCAGTTGGCCAAGACTACATAGGCCGTGGGCCCAGGGGAAAACAGAAAGTCAAATACTCTTCCTTTGTTAAAGGAACATAGCAATAAAATGACTAACAAAATTCTGCTAAAATCACATATCAGTGTCTTAATCAGCCAAAATTAAAGAAGTTTTCTTTTGTATTAGATGAAAACTAACCCAGAGACCCACAACTGCACCATGTGCAGAGAGTGAGAGACTTTGAAACACTTCATTCTAAGTGTCTTCATCAAATGTATCCCCTTAGGCCTCAGGGAGTTGTGAGATATGTATGCAGAAAGATTATAAGACACAGAGTATCTGGAAGACATCAAAGAAAAAGCATCTTCAAAAGCCAATAGTACTGATTCACACATTAACTCACAGAGACTGTAGCAGCATGAACAAGTTCTGCACAGGTTCAAGCAAGATTTGATCCTAGTACTGAGAGAGGGACAGGAACATCAGCTCACATCCCTATCTAAGAAGCTATCTCTAACTGGCAACTGCTTTGCAAAGGTAAAATTTCCAATAAATGATTGCTGGATATATTAAACCACACTTAATGTTAGGTTGTAACTCAAAACAAATTCAATGATGTTCTTGTAGAACTTTTTGGCTTTGTGTATTTTCTTGTTTGCTTACATTGGTTTTTATCTTACTGGTCTCTTGTTTGGATATTATAACTTCTGATTTTATATTCTTAGATTTGATATTTGTATGTGTTTGTGTCTCTGTGTGTGTTTCTTGTCCTTTTTATTTGTTGCTCTTGTCACTGTTTTTAATCTGGTTTATTCCTGTAATTTTTATTTGCTTGATTGCTTTCTAAAGAGAAAGAGAAAGAAGGTATGGAGTTGAATATGTGAGGATATGGGTAGGATCTAGGAGGATACTGGGAAAGAAAACTGCGAAAAGAATATATTGTATAAACATTCTTTTCAGTAAAAAGTGAAATTTCTATCAATATTTGATTTAGTTCATGAATCATTTAAAAATCTATAAAATAAACTCAACAATTTGACATACAAACCTAGTCTAAACTTGATAGTTTGCAGCTCAAGTAAGCCTTGGAGTTCTTCACCAAGAGTCATGTTGAGTTACGTTTTCATGATAATAGCACAGCTACCAGTTGGAAACCATAGTTGCTAAGACCCCCTTATATTCTTGAGGGGAAGCACAGAAACTCATGACCCTGTGGAAAGGAAAATTTTTCTCATTTCTGTAACAACCGCTTTCCAAGGTCATGGAGAGTCAGATCACAAACACCCTTAGGGGATAACAATTTGATACTTTAGAGTTATGTATTCCTGTGTAGAAAATTATAACATTACGTAAGTCCATTTCCCTGAATCATGCTAATCATTTTTGGAACATGTCTCATTGTAAAACCCAAACCTACTTTCTATTATTTTGCATGAGTCCCAAAGGGACAGAGATTTTACATTTCTTCCTTCCTTTCAAGGCAAATAAAAGGCAGAGGCCATGTCTAATTCTGACAGCAATCCACGCTGGCCACTTATCTGTGAGCTTATACTGGGGCAAAAACACCTACACACACACACACACACACACACACACACACACACACGCCCGCACGCACACGCACGCACGCACACACTCATGCATGCACACACATACACACACATCTTAAAATTTACTACATTGTTTAACTAGATATGTATTGTGTCACTGTATGCATTTGAGTATAGTGTGTGTGTGCGTGCGTGCGTGTGTGTGTGTGTGTGTGTGTGTGTATGTGTGTGTGTAAAGGTTAGGAAAACTTGGGTTCCATTGACATAGATTTGGAGTCACAATTTTATTTTAATAAAAATAGAAAAAATGGCCAGAAGTATATAGACTTTATTTTGTTATTTGACATTCCAAATACCATGTTCACAGTTATATAATGAGTCTCATTCAAAGTAGAATTTTTCATCCCTCCTCTGTGTTCTCTGAGTTTGCAAATTAAAAGAAAAATGTTAGACTTTTTTTATTTAGAATTCTATCTTCACATAGAACTATTACACATCTGAAGATCTAAATTAATATAATTATTTCTGCTAGGTATATAGGAAAATGGTATTTGAAAAGTGTCCACATGATAATGGAAAAAAATGAGTTCTATGAAGTCTGTATTTCTCCAAAATTACATTGTATTTGACACTTCCATATTGTACCCTGTTTGTGCAATCACTGTTTTTATTTTCTCACATTGACACTTCTAAGCATCAAATCACCTCTCTGTGCTCACACCTTAAATCCACAAATTAGAGGTAAGGAAATTCTGTCAGGTGAGAATTCCCAGGGCTTATACCCAGGGGAAGATGCTTTCAAACTTGGTGTCAAAACTTTGTAAAAGGTGTTCCTTAAGAGACAAGGAAGAAAAACAATATGTATTTTGGGTTTGTGACATTTCATGGATGTTAACTTGAAAAGGCACTTAATGAAGAAGTAGTTGTAAGAGATTCTTCACAACATAGTAATGTACCTCAGTATGAGATTTTTAGGTCAAACAATATAGCATATAATGTATATGGTTGTACTATGGAGTATTTCAAATAGGTGCAAAAGGTATATCACAAACTTTATTTTTGATAATGTTTTTCAATATTTGCTAAAACTCAGTTTTCTTATACCTTTAAAGAAAAGCATTTCTGGGTTGCCTCATCCAGCCTTGATATGTGGGTAGGTGCCAAGTGGTCTTGTAACTTGTTATGCCATATTTGGTTGTTTGGTTGATAGTGCTGGGAGGACTGCACTTTTCTGAAGGGAAATTGAGGAGGAGAAGGAGGGCTGGCAGAGAGGGCAGGTAGAGAGGAGGGACTGAGAGCAGTAGAGGGAGAGGAAAGGACAAGAGAGAAAAATAAACAAAAAGGAAAGAAAATAGATTTAGTAGGCATGGTGCTAGATGCATACAGCTCAAGGACCTGGACTGTGTAGAAAGCTTAAAACCAGCCTGCTTGCAGAGAAGACTGTCTCAAGAATCAAAAGGGAAAAAATAACAAAAACAAAACAAAACAAATCCCCAAATATACAGTAATGGCATGTGACCAAACCTTTAGCAAAAATCTAAACAAAAGCTATAATAAACTCACCTTAATTTATCATTTACAAATGTATAAATGAATTACAGGTTTTTGTATGTTGATATGCATCATAGACACATACAGATGTGTTCAGGAATGAATGTATATGAATATCATTTTTTTTACTCTTCCACTTGTTAATTAAAGAAATCTCACCTTACTCATATTTTAAAATGGCATCATAATAATATTTTGTTGATGTATTGCCCTTTCCTAGTAGAGGGTGTTTTCCTTCCTTAATTACTTTCACTCTTTTGTATTTGACTCTCTCTTGTAACAGTTATAAAAGGTCTCATTTCATAATTTGTCAGCAAAATTAATGAGTATGTAAAATGTGCTTACTTTCTAAAAGAATATTTCATTTGGTTTGTAAAGATTATAGTAGATCATCTCCCCTCTTCCTTTCTCACACCAACCTCTCCCATTTAGCCCTCCCTGCTTTTGTGTATTAAATTGTAGAACAATTCTTTACTGAATTTAGTCATTCTATTAAACATTTAAAAGGGTTTTCAGTTTTTCTAGTTATAGAAACATATTAGCTAAAAACATGTTTTCAGTTAGAATCGCTTGCTTTTTGTTTTTGTTATTTTTTATGCAAAGACCATATTTCTTTTCCTGCTTATATGTTGCACCTAAACTTATAATACTAAATTTATGAGCACAGCAAGAGGTGATATCCTTGTCTTTATTTTAATCTTATTGAAATCGTTTTCAGCCTCTCCCAATTCTATGATTTTTATGAGTGGGTATATAAAGCACAGGTTTATCATATTAAAGCACAATCCCTCGGACCTGGAGTGTTCAAAGTTCTTATCATGAAGACATGTGGCTTCTACTGTATAGATCATCCATATCCATATTGTAACTTTCTGCTGGATATGTCTTTAATTGAATGTAGGACATCAAAGTTTTTGCACTTGGTGGCATATTTATGGTTGTAGAATTAGTCTCTTTTTTATTGGGTGCTTTATGCATTTACATTTCAGACATTTTCCCTATTCCCATTTTCCCCTCCAGATCCCCCTCTCCCATTCCCCCTTCCTCTACTTCTATGAGGATGCTCCCCCACCAACCCACTCCCACCTCACTACCCTGGCATTTCCCTACACTGGGGAATTGAGCGTTCACAGGACCAAGGGCTTCTCCTCCTACTGATGCCAGACAATGCCATCCTTTGTTACATATGCAGGTGGAGCCATCTTTTATTTAGAGTTTATTGTTTATTACTAAGTTGTAATAAATTCCTATGAAAGGAATCTAAGAAGGAAAAGCAGAATGATCCTAAGTGAGGAAAGGGGAAAATTCTTCTAGGTGGGGAAAGGTAAAAAGTAAGAAAGAGATATTTCTTTTTTGTCTTCAGTACTTATACATCTTTCAGAATACATGATCACATGTTACAAAGTTCATCACAGGTTTACACAAAAATTCAAACCATAAATTGAAATAGAAGTTTACAACAGAGAATGTTTACATGCATATCCATTAGGAGTAATTATCTACCACATTTTTTGTAGCCATTCCTCCATTGAGGGACATCTGGGTTCTTTCCAGCTTCTAGCTATTATAAATAAGGCTGCTATGAACATAGTGGAGCATGTATCCTTATTGCATGCTGGAAAATCTTCTGGGTATATGCCCAGGAGTGGTATGGCTGGGTCCTCCTGAAGTATTGTGTCCAGTTTTCTGAGGAACTGCCAGACTAATTTCCAGAGTGGTTGTACCAGCTTGCAGTCCCACCAGCAGTGGAGGAGTGTTCCTCTTTCTCCACATCCTTGCCAACACCTGCTGTTTCTTGAGTTTTTAATCTTAGTCATTCTGACTAGTGTGAGGTGAAATCTCAGGATTGTTTTGATTTGTATTTCTCTAATGACTAGTGATGTGGCAAGGATGTAGATCTTCACAAATGTTTTGTTCTTACTATGAAGTAGAAAGTTTTGCTTTGAAAAAATACCCCAATTTATGAACTGCAATTCTTTTGGCTTCAAATAGCACCTGTTTCATTAGAGGATCACACACCCTCCATTATTATGATCATTAACAGGCATAGGTTGTGTCACAACTTGTCTTTAGATTTCAGAGTAATGTCTTAGCTATGTACTTTATGTGCAATGTGTAAAAAATTCTTACCTTAGTGAAAAGAGAAAAACATTTTCTTCCTGTAATAGATGAGTTGTTGACTTAAAGATTTTAAATAACTTTGAGTATATCCCAAGAGATATATTCATTGCTTTTTAGTTCTTTTAGACTATTTTAGTTTTAGAGGTCATTGAGATGACTCAGCTACTAAAGACACTTGTCACTAAATTGGATGACAGGAATTTGATCCTCAGGATAGGTGGTGAAAGAAGAGAACTGATCCCTTAAAGTTGTCTGAAAATGACAACACAGGCCTCATGGCCCACAGGTACACGTGCAGACAACACTTACACGCATGAGCACACATGCATATACATACATGCACACACCTACAAAATATTCATAATCATTTTAAAATTATAAGAAATATTCTTCTATTATTAATTCTGTTATCTCAATTTTTACATGTTATCTCTTAATTCATATGAGAGAAATGGATCTCAATTAATTTTTCTTATCTAGATGTAGGAAATATCCTCAGACAGTATATAAAGTAATTTGTCTTTTCTCCAAATATTGTTATTATTCTTTTGTGATGCCATTCAATTTGTTATGAGACAGATAAAGCCTTCCACAAATGAAAACACAGTACGGGGTGATCAGCTCTCTCCTCTTCTTTTCTTCTTTGGCTTCATTCCATACTTTAGTTTTATAACATCTTAGCATTTTCAAGGTGACAGTTTTATCCTCAAGATTTTGACAGTTTATTTTAGGTTGTAGTTTTATTTTTTTCACAGGCAGAAATGTTTACACATTGAGAAACTTCATATTTTTGACCACTAATTTCCTGCAACCAGTGATCTATAATGAATTATTTATTCTGCCATATAATGATCTCTGGACATCTTGAACTAAGCTAATACAAAGCTCATTCTTTAAAAATTTCTTTGCTTCTAGAGAAAACCAGTGTACCGAAAAGCTTCTCTTTGGAAACAGCACTATAGATCAGCTTCACTTATAAATACATTAAGTTCCAAATAAAATATTAGCAAATGAGCTGGGCGTGGTGGCGCACGCCTGTAATCCCAGCACTTGGGAGGCAGAGGCAGGTGGATTTCTGAGTTCAAGGCCAGCCTGGTCTACAGAGTGAGTTCCAGGACAGCCAGGGCTACACAGAGAAACCCTGTCTCGAAAAACCAAAAAAAAAAAAAAAAAAAAAAATATTAGCAAATGGATTCCATGTGTGTTATTAAAGACTAATATTGCATGACCAAATTGGGTTTAGTTTATCATGCAAGGGCGATTTCATATTAGGAAATCTATTTATGTAAATCAATTTGCTAATATGCTAAAGAGAAAAATTATATGACAGCCTCAATGGAATGCAAACTCTCATGATAAAATTCAACAACCAAAAAATAAAGATCAATGTGTGTGTATATATGTATATTTTATATAACATATCATACATATTATATTATATTTTATATATTATATATACATGCATGTGCATATATACTCACACATATATACACAAATTATTTATATCCAAAGCAAACCACAGATATCTGAATATATTATAATATATGACATTTGTGATGTAAAATAAAAATAAAGCTTTTGTTAAAATACTGAGTCACACTAATATCTGGGAAAATATATAACCTAAAGTATGAACAGTTTTAAAAAGTTCTCTCAGAAAAACAGCAGGTATGATAGAATAAGACATGAACTCACATGGACAATATGTCATTTACAATTAGCAGCAATGAGACAGCAAATAAATTAACAATGCAAATATTACAGAGAATATTGCTACATGTTAACATTAAAATTAATATGCATAAGTAAAAAGGATATATCAGTACAAATGTACTGAAAATGGGTGAGAAAAAATGAAAAATTACTATAACTCACTGAAGAGTAGATTAAAATCATTCAGATATCAGAATGGCTTCAAGAAAACCTCTTAAAGAAGAGCTAGTGATGAGAACAAAGCAGAATTTAATTCTCTTTATGTGAGATACTTCAAACTGGTGTCAGAGGAAGACATTGAGAGCTTCTTGGGGCAAGATGGGCGTTTAGATAAACCGCTTGGATAGGACCAGTGAGAGAAAAAATTGGGATTAAAAATAAAATAGACTCCATCCGGGCGGACAGGGAGCTGAAGAATAAAGGTAAAGCAAGAAGGATTTAGAGGTAGATGCATCTGTGGCCATGAGCAGCAGGAGTGAGTGACAGATGCCAGGGATGTCATGTCTCCTCCTGGCCATTGGAACTGGAAGAAGAGCAAACCTAGAATGATATTGACCTACATATATAAATGCAACCAGGGGCTGGGTACAGCTGGAGCTGTGTGTGGAGATGGAGGCACAAGCTGAACATGGGAGCCTGAGACCGAGATTTTCCACAAGCATTTTGCAGTCTGAATGCACCCTGAATTTGCCCTGTAGATGCTAGTATCCTCAGACCAAAAATCAAACACAAAGAATAAATAAATAAACATAGAGCAAAACGAATAAGCAAACAGAAGGTTGAAATGCAGCAGCCTGGATGAAACAAAGACAAACACAGGTAGATCCATCTTCCATGATCCTCTAAGCCTTTGCCACAAATAGCCTTACATGGAAAGTGTCCCCACTTCAGTCACATCTACACACTTTGTTTATGTATTTCCTCCCAGAAAGGCCATGCAGAGACTGCACCACCTGGGGATCCACCGCATATACTGTCACCAAACCCAGACACTAATGTGGATGCCAACAAGTGCTTGCTGACAGGAGTCTGATATAGCTGTCTCCTGAGAGGCTCTGCCAGTACCGGACAAATACAAAGGTGGGTGCTCCCAGCCAACCATTGGACTGAACACAAGGTCCCCAATGGAGGAGCTAGAGAAAGGACCCAAGGAGCTGAAGGAGCTGTCAGCCCCATTGGAGGAACAACATTATGAACCAACCAGTAGCCCCAGAACTCCCAGGGACTAAACTACCAACCAAAGAGTTCACATGGAGGGACCCATGGCTCCAGCTGCATATGTAGCAGAGAATGACCTTGTTGGGCATCAAAGAGAGGAGAGGCCCTTGGCCTAAGAAAATTTGATGTACCAGTATAGGGGAATACCAGGACAGGGAAGCGGGAGTGGGTGAGTTGGGTAGCAGGGGAAAGTAGGGGATCGGATAGGTTATTTTCGGAGGGAAACCAGAAAGGGGATAACATTTGGAATGTAAATAAAGAAAATATCCAATAAAAAGAAAAGAAAAGAAAATGTCACCAGCATGTCACGACCACAGCAGAGAGGAAATAATAATAAGGGGCAGGGTATTCTCACACTTGGGAGGTCCTCCTGCAAAGGCAGAGCTCTACACTGAACCCCTCCCCTAGCAGCAGAGAGAACATCAGAAAACAGCTTGTGTGGGTTCATGAGGCTGAAGGCATTCCCTGTATGAGCAGCTATGGCTGCAAAAGACTGTCGGGTGCCAAATAGGAAGAAATGCCAACAAAAATGATATTACATTGTCATTCTTAATTTTATGTTCTTTATTTTGTTGTATATTTGCATGTCTGTGTTTCGAGTGTTTCAATGTTTTATTTTAACTCTGCAAAATAGGCTATTATAGCTGGCCTTTCTTTTCTTCAACCTGGTCTATAATGGCTTCTCAAAGATCTCACCTCTGCATTTTCTTCTTATCTGGCTCCAAATAGACATTTCTGCCTCAGCATGACAAGTGAGAACAGCTAAACCACAAGGTCATTAACTAGAAAAATGGCTGCAGTTCTATGTTACACACTTTGGGGCTCATTTGTTTTGCAGTGAGGGGTAACTGATACACTAACTTACAGGGCGTTTATATGGTTTAGTGGATGATTATTTTTCTAGTGCTTAAAGCCATTCAAGCTCATTACAAGAACTCAATATTTATTCCTAATAAATAAATAGGACTATAAATAGGATTATAAATATGATTCCAATAATACATTCATTTACAGAAGTCTTGAAGTTTAATCTAAAAAGTAGTGAAAATATCTCCAAAATTTTCTCGATAAGGGAAATGAGATGTTATATTTAGAACTAGCGTTGAAATCATTTTCATGATATTGAGGAAGTTAGTAATTGACTCTGGCTTTGAACTTTGCCTTTTGTAAAATGGGATAGCACCAAGGAACCTACACACCTTCCCAATTATATATCTGTGTGGCTTTTCAGATATTCTAAAGTCACCTTGCAGAACATTAAAGCTTTGTCTTCTTTGTGGTGGTTTGAGTAGGAATGGCTCTCATAGACTCATGTACTTGAATACTTGGCCCAGTAAAGAGTGGATCTATTAGGAAGTGTGGCCTTGCTGAAGGAAACATGTCCTTTGGGGACAGGCTTTGAGGTCTCCTATGCTCAACCTACAGGAAGTGTGGCACACAGTCTCTCCTTGCTGCCTGCAGAAAAACATAGAGAGCTCTTACCTCCTTCTCTAGCACTATGTCATCCTGCATGCTACCATGGTTTCCATGATACTGATGAGCTAGTGTAAATGGAACACTAATTCTAGCTAAGCCATATAAAAGACACACAATCCAGGTATTTTATTTGCAAACCATAAGCCTGGATTGTTCTGACTTTGGAGCTAATCTAACTTACATTCCAGTCATATGTCTCTTATTACTTGCTGTTTCTCCTTACAACATACTCATGGTCCATCTCCTTTCACAGTATCTTCATCCTCCATTGGTCTCATTTCTCCCTCCCCTGCATCTCTGCCTGCAGTCAGGTAAAGAAAAACCTGCCTGCCTCTGCTGCCTAATCACATGCTTTAGCTGTTTATTGGCCGATTAACTTGGTGAGCAAGGTTACATAGCATCATTTGGTGTACAGGAGGATCTCCTCATGGGGCCAAACAGATTTTGGGGACTAGTATTTAGCATTTGAGTACATAGTAGCTCCAGACCAACATCCTACAGACTTTCCTTTGTCATTGTATCTATTCACAGCAAGAAAGAAAGAAAGAAAGAAAGAAAGAAAGAAAGAAAGAAAGGAAGGAAGGAAGGAAGGAAGGAAGGAAGAAACTTAAGACATTGTATTATATTATTTAATGAATAATTTATTAAAATGTACTCTATTTCTTCATTAAAACAAGTAACATTGGGCTAGTGAAATGTCTCAGTGGGTAAAGGCAATTGCCACATAAGCCTACAATCTGAGTCAAACCATGGAGCCCACACAAGGGTGGAGGAAGTAGAATATGGACGAAAAGACCTATCTAATGATAATGATTTACTGATTTACTTATACCACCATTTGTACAGCCTGTTTACCAAGTATATCACCTGCTGCTGTTCTCAATACTGAACATCTATGCTCCAAATATAAGGGCACCCTCATTTGTAAAAGAAACTTTACTAAAGCTTAAAGCAACATTGCACCTAACACAATAATTGTAGGAGACTTCAACACTCCACTCTCCTCAATGGACTGATCAGGAAAGCAGAAACTAAACAGGGGCACAGTGAAACTAATTGAAGCTTTGGACCAATTGGATTTAACAGATATATATAGAACATTTTATCCTAAAGCAAGAGAATATACCTTTTTCTCAGAACCACACGGTACCTTCTCCAAAATTGATCATATAATTGGTCACAAGACAGACCTCAACAAATACAAGAAGACCGAACTAATTCCATGCCTCCTATCAGATCACTATGGAGTAAAAGTGGTCTTCAATAGCAAGAAGAACAATAGAAAGTCCACATACACATGGAAACTGAACAATACTCTACTCAATGACACCTTGGTCAAGGAAAAAATAAACAAAGAAATCAAAGACTTTTTAGACTTCAATGAAAATGAAGGTACGACTTACACAAATCTATGGGACACAATGAAAGCAGTGCTAAGAGGAAAACTCATAGCCCTGAGTGCCTCCAAAAAGAAACTGGAGAGAGCATGCACTAGCAACTTAACAGCACACCTGAAGGCCCTGGAACAAAAAGAAGCTAATTCACCCAGGAGAAGTAGAAGTCAGGAAATCTTCAAACTAAGGGCTGAAATCAATCAAGTAGAAACAAAGAGAACCATACAAATAATCAACAAAACTAAGAGCTGGTTCTTTGAGAAAATCAACAAGATAGATAAACCCTTAGCTAGACTAACCAAAGGGCACAGAGACAGTATCCAAATTAACAAAATTAGAAACGAAAAGGGGGATATACAACAGAAACTGAGGAATTCAAAAAATCATCAGATCCTACTACAAAAGCCTATACTCAAAACAACTGGAGAATCTGGAGAAAATGGACAATTTCCTAGACAGATACCAAATACCAAAATTAAACCAGGATCAATTAGATCAACTAAAGAGTCCCATAACCCCTAGAGAAATAGAAGGGGTTATAGAAAGTCTCTAAACCAAAAAAGGACGGGACCAGATGGTTTTAGTGCAGAATTCTATCAGACCTTCAAAGAAGACCTAACACCAATACTCTTCAAACTATTCCACAAAATAGAAACAGAAGGAACACTACACAACTCGTTCTATGAAGCCACAATAACGCTGATACCAATAGCACACAAAGATCCTACAAAGAAAGAGAACTGCAGGCAAATTTCCCTTATGAATATTGATGCAAAAATACTAAATAAAATTCTTGCCAACCGAATCCAAGAGCACATCAAAAAGATCATTCACCATGATCAAGTAGGCTTCATCCCAGGGATGCAGGGATGGTTCAATATATGAAAATCCATCAATGTAATCCACTACATGAAGAAACTAAAAGGAAAAAACCCACATGGTCATCTCATTAGATGCTGAAAAAGCATTTGACAAAATTCAGCATCCTTTCATACTAAAAGTCATAGAAAAAGAACAGGAATTCAAGGGCCATACCTAAATATAGTAAAAGCAATATACAGCAGACCAGTAGCCAACATGAAAATAAATGGAGAGAAACTTGAAGCAATCCCACTAAAATCAGGGACTAGATAAGGCTGCCCTCTCTCTCCATATTTTTTCAATATAGTACTTGAAGTTCTAGTGAGAGCAATTAGACAACATAAGGAAGTCAAAGGGATACAAACTGGAAAGGAAGAAGTCAAACTATCACTTTTTGCAGATAATATGATAGTATACTTAAGTGACCCAAAAAACTTGTACTCAAAGGACAAGCAGGCTGAGAAAGAAATTAGGGAAATAACACCAATCACAATAGCCACAAACAAATATAAAGTATCTTGGCGTGACTTTAACCAAACAAGTGAAAGAACTGTATGACAGGAACTTCAAGTCCTTGAAGAAAGAAATCAAAGAAGACCTCAGGAGATGGAAAAATATTCCATGCTCTTGGATTGGCAGGATCAATATAGTAAAAATGGCCATCCTGCCAAAAGCAATCTACAGATTCAATGCAATCCCCATCAAAATCCCAAGTCAATTCTTCATAGATCTAGAAAGACCAATTCTCAAATTCATCTGGAGTAACAAAAAATCCAGGATAGCTAAAACTATTCTCAACAATAAAAGGACTTCTGGGGGAATCAATATCCCTAACTCCAAGCAGTACTACAGAGCAATTGTGCTAAAAACTGCATGGTATTGGTACAGCGACAGGCAAGTAGATCAATGGAATAGAATTGAAGACCCATAAATGAACCCACAGACTTATGGTCACTTCATCTTTGATAAAGGAGCCACAATCACCCAGTGGAAAAAAGATAGCCTTTTCAACAAAAGGTGCTGGTTCAACTGGAGGTCAACATGCAGAAGAATGCGAATTGACCCACTCTTATCTCCTTGTACTAAGATTAACTCCAAGTGGATCAAGGACCTCCAAATAAAACCAGACACACTGAAACTAACAGAAAAGAAACTGGGGAAGACCCTGGAGGACATGGGCACAGGGTGGATGTTCCTGAACAGAACACCAATAGCTTATGCGCTAAGATCAAGAATTGACAAATGGGACCTCATAAAATTACAAAGTTTCTGTAAGGCAAGGGACACTGTCAGAAGGACAAAACAGCAACCAACAAATTGGGAAAAGATCTTCACTAACCCCACATCTGACAGAGGGCTAATATCTAATATATACAAAGAACTCAAGAAGTTAGACCCTAAAGAACCAAATAACCCTATCAAAAAATAGGGTACAGAGCTAAACAAAGAATTTTCACCAGAAGAAATTTGGATGGCTGAGAAGCACCTTAAGAGATGTTCAACATCATTAGTCATGAGGGAAATGCAAATCAAAACAACCCTGAGATTCCACCTCACACCAGTCAGAATGGCTAAGATTAAAAACTCAAGGGACAACAGGTGCTGGCGAGGATGTGGAGAAAAAGGAACACTCCTCCACTGTTGGTGGGATTGCAAGATGGTACAACCACTCTGGAAATCAGTTTGGCAGTTCCTGAGAAAATTGGGCATGACACTTCCAGAGGACCCTGTCATACCACTCCTGGGCATATACCCAGCGGAATCCCCTGCATACAATAAAGACACATGCTCCACTATGTTCATAGCAGCCTTATTTATAATAGCCAAAAGTTGGAAGGAGCCTAGATGTCCCTCAAAGGAGGAATGGATACAGACAATGTATGTGTGTGTGTGTGTGTGTGTGTGTGTGTGTATATATATATATATATATATATATATACATATATATATGTATATGTATATATATATGTGTGTGTATATATATATATATTTATATACACAATGGAAAACTACTCAGCAATTAAAAATAATGAATTCCTGCAATTTTTAGGCAAATGGTTGGATCTGGAAAATATCATCCTAAGTGAGTTAACCCAATCACAAAAGAATATGCATGAAATGCAATCACTGATAAGTGGATATTAATGAGCCCAAAAGCTCTGAATACTCAAGGCACAATTAACAAATCAAAAGATTCCCAAGAAGAAGGAAGGAAAGGACCCTGGTCCTGAAAAGACTGGATCCAGATTTGTAGAAGAGTATCAGAACAGAGAAATGGGGTGGGGGTGATTGGGGAATGGGTGGAGGGAAGAGGACTTAGGGGACATATGGTGAGGGGGGAACTGAGAAAGGGGAAAGCCTTTGGAATGTAAACAAAGAATATAGAAAATAAAGAAAAAAACATTACTTATTGTGCTGTTAAAAAAAGCCAAATTGTCTAAATTAGTTCAAAGCATATGTGAATGGAAGACTTGTAAATATATGTAAATTTTATAAGAAAAAGTAAATAAAGGAACACAATGAAAATATTGAAGGTTTATGATACCTTTTTCCTGCCCCAGTTACTAAGGGGAAGCTACTCCTTTACTACGTTACTAAAGGGAAAATCCCAATTTTAAGGATTTGAAATTTAGAGGAATAAGTGAAAGTCTGAGGAAGCAGTGGAAACTGAGGGGCTGTGAATGAAGTGAGGATGTGGAAAGGCTGAACCTGACTGAACAGGAACAACATGTGAGGTGTTGGGGGGCAAGTAAGGTAAAGCTTCTATCCAGACATGTGAAGGAGCATTTTCCAGGTCTGAAATTGCCTTAGGAGTAAGGAAACAATGGTTGACTCTAGAGAGATAGATAAGACCTATTGAAATGCAGTGGAATAAAAACTTATTCTTAGACATAGATGGTTATCAAAATAGAGAAATATTTATTAGGACAAGAAATGGAAGCATGACTCATATACATGTGATACTCCCCACGCTGTGATGCAGTGCTTAGTTACATGATTTATGTTGCTTCTGCATTACTTATTTGCATTATTATCATACCTGGTTGACTTTAAATTTGCTATCCTAACACACCTTTGCAAGAAGACATTTACCTAGGGCTCTTTTCTAAAGTTAATTTAGTTGAAATCTCAACATGAAAAAGTACAATGTGTCCATAGATTTTTATTTGGACATCACTACCAATTGGCTTAATGGTATGCATTTTCCCCTAATGGAAATATATGATAGCACTGAAGAAAGTAAAGCCTCTTAGATTAATGCAATGCTGTTTTCAAGCTGCAGCAAATTCATTTTAATTTGTACACCTTATTGTTTGTCAGAGAGAATTTCTTCAATGGCCTGGCACTGAGCTACAACATTCCTATTTAAGAAACTTTTAATTTTGATCTCTCCAGGCAAAATCACATGTATGATGAAGCCTTGTCTCAAATGACAAGATGGTGATAAATACAAAATTAAAACCGACCTCTAATTTTGCAGACACTTTTATATTATGCTTCCTTGGCTTGCAGTACTGTATGCTCACACAAAAAGTGGCAGCCTAGTTAATCACAGGAATCACAGGGTAATTTGTTCTGACAGAACACCATGTGTGCTCATTAGAAGCAATGCTTCTTTCATCCCTTTAATCTTACTTTCTTCCTTTTAAAATTCTTGTCTACTGGCTCTAAAGGCAGCACAGCAATAGGGATCAAGAATTAATAGCCATGTCTAACATTGCATAAAGCACCATACAGATTCTTCTTCATTAAAATTGTGGGAAAGAAATAAGTCCATTAAATGGCACTGTAACCATCTATATTTATAAATCATGAATGGTCACGTTGTACATTCAACTCTCACTTAATAATATGATAGTGACAAACATGTGAGGTGATATATTACCACTTTTGCTAAAACAATATGTTGTTATTGAATGCTGTGAAATTACAAAGTTTTACAAGGCTATTCTTCACAATGTTGGGAGAAAACCTCAGAGTTCATAAAATATAGCAAAGTAAGAACCTTAACATTTCCCATCTTTCTCACGATCCATAATTTGCTTTTAGACTTTTGATCTGCTTAGCATATTGAATTATTTGACATATGCATCTGGATCCTCAGGGATTAAGGTTATGTTTTTAATCTTAAAGCTCAATCCAGTATAGGAGTTGATGTATATGGGGTAAGCTTCAGTGAAAGTGGTTCAGATCCCTGTCTGCAGTACTTGTATATGTAATCAAGTTACCTAGTTTTTATGATGAACCATTCATAGTATAATATATTTGTACTATGAATGTTAGAATAAAAAAATTTAGAATTTAGTGGGTTGTCTACTAAAGAAACTCACATTTGAGCACTTGATGTTTATAAGTAACATTTTTTAGCTTAATGATAGGACCATCTTCTGAAATAATTTAAGTTTATAAATAGAAAAAAACATAAGGCATGGTAAAAAGGCATATAATTTCTGACTAAATTTAAATAAATTTACAATTATGTATGCCAATGCTTATTCATAAAAAAAAGTTACCCTAAGAAGTATATATTTATTTTCAGGCAATAAAAATATGCTTACATTTTAGAAACTTGGGGATAAAGGGTTATTAAGAGAATTGTGGTAAACATAATGACAATGTTTGTTATTTAATTGAAACACACCCATTGCAAGAAAAGAAAATTGTAAAAAGTACAAAGGCTAAAAAATTAATTCAGTGGTAAAAAAATTCTTACCATTATGAGAATTTATAGAAAATTTTATATCTGGTGTTGAGTTCTAAGAAGTATTTTAATTTTAGAAAAGAATTCTGCAACAGAAAGCAAAGGAAAGTTAATGTCATAAAAATAGAAAAATAAATCCCAGTGTCTTTATCAAAACACAAAAGACTAAGAGTAGTCAAAGAAACAAAAATGTAAACCACAATGAAAATAGCTATATGTTTAACAAATGACATCAACCATTCTATAGAGCTACAGAGACTAATACTGGTGGCAAATTAGATGCCAGAGTAATGTAAATGAATAGAATGCTAGTTAAAAACCTACAGACTTATGGCCATCTAAATTTTGACAAAGGTATCAAAACATACAGTGGAAGAAAGAATAGTCAATTAATAGTTCTGGCAAAACTCCCACTTGCAGAAGAATTAAACAGATGTGCTATAATTCACCCTGTTCACAAATCTATTCAAAAGGATCAAAGACCTCATTATAAGCCCAAAGTACAGAAAATAAACAAAAAAGCAAAAACAAAAACAAAACAGAGAATGCACTTCAATCTATAGAAAAAGACATGAATCTTCTCAATAGGTCTGTAATAACATAGGAAGTAGTCCTGAGAATTAACCAATGAGAATGCATAAAATTAAAAACTTTTCTGAACAGCAAATGAACTATTGTTAAAGTGAAGAGACAGCTTACAATATGGGGGATGGCCTTTTCCAGTTGTGCTTTAGACAGAGGACTAATAGCCAGTATTTATAAGGAACTGCAAAAAGGAGGAGGCAGAAAAAGTGTGACACTCAGAGGGAATCGAGGACAGGAAATAGGGCCTTTTAAACACAGAAGGAGCAATGCACATATGAGCTCATAGACACTGAAGCAGCATCCACGGGGTCTCCATGGCTCTGTACCAGATGGGTTCCCAGAGCTGAAAGTAGAAGTGTGCATATGCCCCTGTCCCTAACTCAGAAGCTATCTCTGGTTTATAGCCACCTGCAAAGGAAATTTTGTTTTTCCTCAATGGAGCCTCACTGGGGATACAGAGTACTCACACAGTAGGCTGAAAGCCCAGAAGGAAATGGCCAACAGAAAATAAACCATAATGGCATCCTTGAAAGTTCCTTGCGTCATAAATTTGAGTTGGGGAATTTTTTTTGTAAATTTTATCTTATTTTATTTACCCTACAGATTTTGCTTATATAGTATAGCTTCCAGTTTTGTGATTTTAATGGGATTCCCGAGTGTGTGAATGACTGTCTCTGCATCTGTATTTGCTTCTTGGGCCATTTCTTGAGCTCTTTCCATTTGTTTGTTTTGTCCCTTTCCAATCAGTTTTATGACTTTATATATTATTATTATCCCTTCGATGCCTGTTTTGTTTTCTAAGGAGAGGCAGAAAGAGGATTCAGATGGGAGCAGAGTTGGTAAAGATATGGTAGAAGGGATGGAAAACTGTAATCAAATATGTTGTATGAGACAATATTTTCTTTTCTTTTTTTTTAAATATTTTTTTATTTTCTATATTCTTTGTTTACATTCCAAAGGCTTTCCCCTTTCCCAGTTACCCCCCACCATATGTCCCATAATTCCTCTCCCCCCCATGCTATTCCCCACTCTTTCCCCTCCCCCACGATTTCTCTGTTCTGGGTCTACAATACTGGATCCAATCTTTACAGGCACAGGGTCCTCTCCTTTTTTTTCTTCTTGAGAGTCATTTGACTTGCTAATTGTGCCTTGAGTATTTAGGGCTTCTGGGCTCATTAATATCCACTTATCAGTGATTGCATTTCGTGTGTATTCTTTTGTGATTGGGTTAGCTCACTTAGGATGATAGTTTCCAGATCTAACCATTTACCTACAAATTGCATGAATTCATTATTTTTAATTGCTGAGTAGTACTCCATTGTATAAATATACCACATTTTCTGTATCCATTCCTCCTTTGAGGGATATCTGGGCTCCTTCCAATTTCTGGCTATTATAAACAAGGCTGCTATAAACATAGTGGAGCATGTGTCTTTGTTGTATGCAGAGGAATCCTCTGGGTATATGCCCAGGAGTGGTATGCCAGGGTCCTCTGGGAGTGGCATGCCCAATTTTCTGAGGAACTGCCAAACTGATTTCCAGAGTGGTTGTACCATCTTGCAATCCCACCAACAGTGGAGGAGTGTTCCTATTTCTCCACATCCTCGCTAGCACTTGTTGTCTCTCGAGTTTTTAATTTTAGCCATTCTGACTGGAGTGAGGTGGAATCTCAGGGTTGTTTTGATTTGTATTTCCCTGATGACTAATGATGTTGAATATCTCTTAAGGTGTTTCTCGGCCATCCGAATTTCTTCTGGTGAAAATTCTTTGTTTAGCTCTGTACCCCATTTTTTGATAGGGTTATTTGGTTCTTTGGGGTCTAACTTCTTGAGTTCTTTGTATATATTGGATATTAGCCCTCTGTCGGATGTGGGGTTGGTGAAGATCATTTCCTACGTTGTTTGTTGCCGTTTTGTCCTTCTGACAGTGTCCTTTGCCTTACAGAAACTTTGTAATTTTATGAGGTCCCATTTGTCAATTCTTGATCTTAGAGCATAAGCTATTGGTGTTGAGCAATTCTCAAATTCATCTGGAACAACAAAAAACTCAGTATAGCTAAAACTATTCTCAACAATAAAAGGACTTCTGGGGGAATCAATATCCCTGACCTCAAGCAGTACTACAGAGCAATTGTGTTAAAAACTGCATGGTATTGGTACAGCAACAGGCAGGTAGATCAATGGAATAGGATTGAAGACCCAGAAATGAACCCACAGACTTATGGTCACTTGATCTTTGATAAAGGAGCCACAACCATCCGGTGGAAAAAAGATAGCCTTTTCAACAAATGGTGCTGGTTCAACTGGAGGTCAACATGCAGAAGAATGCAAATTGACCCACTCTTATCTCCTTGTACTAAGATCAACTCCAAGTGGATCAAGGACCTCCACATAAAACCAGACACACTGAAACTATTAGAAAAGAAACTGGGGAAGACCCTGGAGGACATGGGCACAGGGGTAAAGTTCCTGAACAGAACACCAATAGCTTATGCTCTAAGACAATATTTTCAATAAAAATGATAGCACACTGAAAAAAATTATACACCAACTCGAACTTCCAACCAGCAAATGGATTAATGAAATAAATAAACAGTTCTCAAAAGATACCAATAAATGTTTTAACAAGTGTTTATATACCCAATGGGACTCCATTGGAGAAAAGTAACTTTTTCTTGATAAGCTGATGTCAATTAGAGATAGATTTTAGTTAAGGATAAGAGCCCATGTCCCCAGTAGACGGTCAATGCAAAATAAACTCAATGGTTTTTGCAGACTCTTTATCTCCATGTTTTGTTGGATACTTTTTGTCTTACTATTATGGCTTTGATTTTTGTTTTCATGGTGTGTGTGTGGGGTGTGTGTGTGTGTGTGTGTGTGTGTGTGACTTTGCTTGCATTCTTCATGTCTTTTTTCTAAAGAGAGGGGGCACATAGAGTTGGGTAGGTGGCAACTTGGAGAATATCTGAAAAGAGTTGGAGAAAAAGCTGAGATCATAACATATTGTATATTTTAATAAATAATACATATATATTGTCCAACATCAATATCCATAATTAAAATATTGACCGAGTCTGTCCTCCCCAGTTTTCTTCCAGAAAACTGATAAGTGTAAGAAAGGATGTAAGAAATGAGGAAACTTTATTTACTGCTGCTAAGAGTTCAAAACAGGACAGTCACTAGGGAAGCCATTTTGGTAATTAAAAGAAAGAAAGAAAGAAAGAAAGAAAGAAAGAAAGAAAGGAAGGAAGGAAGGAAGGAAGGAAGGAAGGAAGGAAGAAGACAAAAAAGAACTAAGGAAGTCACAGGGATACAAATTGGAAAGGAAGAAGTCAAACTATCATTATTTGCAGACAATATGATAGTCTACTTAAGCGATCCAAAAAACTCCAGCAGAGAACTTCTACAGCTGATAAACAACTTCAGCAAAGTGGCTGGTTATAAAATTAACTCAAGCAAATCAGTAGCCTTCTTGTACTCAAAGGACAAGCAGGCTGAGAAAGAAGTTAGGGAAATAACACCCTTCACAATAGCCACAAACACCATAAAGTACCTTGGCGTAACTCTAACCAAACAAGTGAAAGATCTGTATGACAGGAACTTGAAGTCCTTGAAGAAAGAAATCGAAGAAGACCTCAGAAGATGGAAAAATATTTCTTGCTCATGGATTGGCAGGATCAATATAGTAAAAATGGCCATCTTGCCAAAAGCAATATACAGATTCAATGCAATCCCCATCAAAATCCCAACTCAATTCTTCGTAGATCTAGAAAGAGCAATTCTCAAATTCATCTGGAGCAACAAAAAACCCAGGATAGCTAAATCTATTCTCAACAATAAAAGTACTTCTGGGGGAATCAATATCCCTGACCTCAAGCAGTACTACAGAGCAATTGTGTTAAAAACTGCATGGTATTGGTACAGCAACAGGCAGGTGGATCAATGGAATAGGATTGAAGAGCCAGATATGAACCCACAGACTTATGGTCACTTGATCTTTGATAAAGGAGCCACAACCATCCAGTGGAAAAAAAGATAGCCTTTTCAACAAATGGTGCTGGTTCAACTGGAGGTCAACATGCAGAAGAATGCAAATTGACCCACTCTTATCTCCTTGTACTAAGATCAACTCCAAGTGTATCAAGGACCTCCACATAAAACTAGACACACTGAAACTATTACAAAAGAAACTTGGGAAGACCCTGGAGGACATGGGCACAGGGGTAAAGTTCCTGAACAGAACACCAATAGCTTATGCTCTAAGATCAAGAATTGACAAATGGGACCTCATAAAATTACAAAGTTTCTGTAAGGCAAAGGACACTGTCAGAAGGACAAAACGGCAACCAACAAAGTGGGAAATGATCTTCACCAACCCCACACCCGACAGAGGGCTAATATCCAATATATACAAAGAACTCAAGAAGTTAGACCTCAAAGAACCAAATAACCCTATCAAAAAATGGGGTACAGAGCTAAACAAAGAATTTTCACCAGAAGAAATTCAGATGGCCGAGAAACACCTTAAGAGATGTTCAACATCATTAGTCATCAGGGAAATGCAAATCAAAACAACCCTGAGATTCCACCTCACACCAGTCAGAATGGCTAAGATTAAAAACTCAAGAGACAACAGGTGCTGGCGAGGATGTGGAGAAAGAGGAACACTCCTCCACTGTTGGTGGGAATGCAAAATGGTAAAACCACTCTGGAGATCAGTGTGGCGGTTCCTCAGAAAATTGGGCATGTCACTTCCAGAGGACCCTGGCATACCACTCCTGGGCATATACCCAGAGGATTCCTCTGCATACAATAAAGACACATGCTCCACTATGTTCATAGCAGCCTTGTTTATAATAGCCAGAAATTGGAAGGAGCCCAGATATCCCTCAAAAGAGGAATGGATACAGAAAATGTGGTATATTTATACAATGGAGTACTACTCAGCAATTAAAAATAATGAACTCATGCAATTTGTAGGTAAATGGTTAGATCTGGAAAATATCATCCTAAGTGAGCTAACCCAATCACAAAAGAATACACATGAAATGCAATCACTGATAAGTGGATATTAATGAGCCCAGAAGCCCTAAATACTCAAGGCACAATTAGCAAGTCAAGTGACTCCCAAGAAGAAGAATGGAGAGGACCCTGGGCCTGTAAAGATTGGATCCAGTATCGTAGACCCAGAACAGAGAAATCGTGGGGGGGTGATGAGTGGGGAATAGCAGGGGGGAGAGGAATTATGGGATGTATGGTGCGGGGTAACTGGGAAAGGGGAAAGCCTTTGGAATGTAAACATAGAATATAGAAAATACAAATTAAAAAAGCTAGCATACTTTGAATTGTTCAAATTTTTCAATTATTGAAAACAGTTATTCTATGCCACTTAATTATTCCATCTCAGAGTAGTTTATAAAATTGTTTCACTTATAGAAATAAAATCTAGACAATAATTGAAAACAGATAATTATGGTTGAAGAAAAGAAATCTTCCTGAGCCACAGCAAAACATTAGTTTTTTTAAAAAATGATTACATGTTCTTTGGCATTATCAGAACTTCAAATATGCTTTCTCTTGATGGACCCAATAATAATATATAGAGTTACCAATTATGTGGATTCTTTATAGTTATAAACAATGACATCATACTTCTAGCTTATCTATTTTCATGTGATGTCAATAACAGAAGTAAATTCTTATGTACTAGTCAAAGTCTTATAACAGAATTAAATTCCTTGTCAATTTATGCTGGCTAGTTATGTATCAGATTTCTTCTCTGGGAAATAAGACACAGTATCTATTCACCCCAGACAAGGAACAAGTGACATAGCATAGTATTATTTACACCAATGTCCAACTTGGTGAACCAATGAGTTTATTAGGGTTATTTACAGGAATAGGGAAAAGGGGTCCTTTATGGATTTTGTAAAGGCAGATACATTACTGAAAAGCCCACCCAGCACAGGTAATACTCTGGTAAGCCCCAAACTTGGAGTTCTCTGAATGACTGGGCAGCTGCTGCTCAACAGGTTAGAGTCTCCACTCTTAATACTTACTGCTCCCATAATCTTTGTGAAATGACTTGAGAGTAGGGCCATTCCATAGATAGCAATTTCTCAAATAATTCCTTTCTGAACCCCCATCAGTCTCAAATAGGAGAATTTCATATACTTACAATTGACTGTATTGCACATTAGTGTACTTTCTTGCCTCTTTCCTTATACTTCCCATTGAATGCTAAGATGCCTGGGTACTAGAGTATATATGCTAGGTTAGCTTTTATGTTCTCAGTATTAGAGTAATGATCATGGATTACATCCCTAGTAGACAGCATTAGTGTGAAAGAAGATATCACTTTCCTAAACAATGTACCTCTGAGGAAGAAGCCATTGGAAAATAACAACACTTGAGGAAGAGTCAGTGGCCCAAGCTCACACCTGCCAGCTGGGCAAGCCATCCAGACCCTTGACTACCCTTGTCCCACCTGGAAGCATCCTGTTGGGAGTTGGGATGATGTCTGTGGCACATGTTACCATCTAGGACCTTGCAGATATTCATGGTCTGTTCTGCAATCTGAAGCCATGTTGAGGGCTGTCGACTCTGCTGCTGTAGGGGGCCACATTGATGTGGGTGAACTATGTTGCCACCTCAGTCCATGTTGAGGCCTCCAGTCCAGGTACCTTTCAAGGGCCTTTTCTGTGTCAGTGGTTCTACTGAAACTGGGGCTGAGTTCATGGTCTTTATCATTTCCAGAAATTATGCAGAGGCCCATGATCTATGCTCCCACCCACTGTGAAGAGCAAAAAGACTGCCTTGGTACTGATATTGATAACTGTAGAGGCACAGCTGAATGGGAGGGACATGGAAGACTTCTGTGACAACCCTCACTCCCTAACCTCTATCCAAATAAACAGAAGGAGATGATAACATCCTAGACAGGAGGCATGCTAGAATACTCTTAAGAAGTGTGATGGAGATGCTGAAAAATAGTTCTCCACAATCAATGGCTTTTGGCAGAAATGTGGGAGAGGAAGGACTCAGTTCTATTTAAGGGACAGGCAGGGCACTGAGAGTTTGACCATGCTCCAGTGAATATATAGGCAACACAAAGTGTACTTGTCTTGTCTTGTCTTGTTTGTTTGTTTGTTTGTTTGTTTGTTTTGTTGTTTCTACCCTCTTTGAAGGGGAAGATCTTAATAGGAAAAAAGCATGGACGGACTAAAAAGCAATTTCGATAAGATACATGGTGGGAAACACCCACAGAACTAATAAAATGTTGTATGGGGAAAAGGTAGTAAGGTCTTAGAGTACCCAATTTATTCAAAGCATGAATACTTCCATGAGTTTACTAAATATAAATAATGTGTAGCTCTGTCAACATATGCATGACTATGATACATATATGTAGATTTTCAAGACAAAGTAATATCTTAAACATGAGATTTCAGTGTTTGCTAGTTTATTATTTGGGTTTTGCCCTCAGGTATAATTTATGGTACTACTGAAATCACTTTTAATAGTATTACTCTGATATGAATTTGTAATATATAATGTACTTTGTAATAAATAATAAAAAGTTTTAATCTAAAGAAGAGGATGAGGAGAGCAAAAGGAGAAGGATCAGAAAGAGGAGGAAGAAAAAAGAAAGAGAAGGAGAGGAAGAAGGAGGGGAGGGAAAAGAAGAGGAGAAAGAAGAGGAATTAGGAGGAGGAGAAGAAGAATTTAACAAATTCATGGACTCAAATACAAAATAAACAGAGGCAGGCAGCAAGTATTGTTTTCCCTGAGACTCAAAGTTTGTATGACTTTACTAATAAACCAATGTACAACTTCAAAATCTCACAGCTTAAATGTATTTAAGTAACATCCCATGACTCAGGGTTTCCAGGAATACACCTTCTAAAACTATGACCCAGTGCAGTTTACAATGGTTTAACCTACTCAAAATAAAAGGAAAGAAAGAAAGCTGCTAAAAAAAAGCCCACTGTCTATGGGCAGCTCTGTCTTTTTTCTGGAGAGCAAGTAATTCAAAATTGCCTACTGGAGTTTTATAATTGACTTGGATCTGGGAAAGTAAATATAAAATAAAGTCTGAAACATAACATGTAAAAGATGCTTAGAATGGGTGAGCATGAGCCTTGGAGTAGTAGCTTCTCAAGAAGATAATTTGGAAATAAAGTGAAATAGAGCTGAGTTGCAAAGAACAGAAATGAAAAAGCAAAATTCATCTTAAATTGAAGTATACCTCTTACTCCAGGGGAACGTGGCAAAGATGATGTGAAAGATTTCACATCATCATATTCCTCACTTACATTTTCATCCAAAACATTCAGAATCCTTTCCCTTTGTTCAGCTTTTACAGGACTAGAGACTTAACCTACTATGATGTGCAATCTCTTTCTTGCTGAGCTGTCAGTCCAGCATAGTTTTACTTTTCTTTTTGAGACATGGCGAGACTAAATTGTCCAGGCTGACTTTGAACTCATGTAGCTTTGAGCCTCACCATCCCACAAAGAGGCTGTAGGCTTATGCCAGGAGACCCAACACTCATTCCCAACATTCATAATGGGAAGCCTTAGAAGCATGTTAGGTAGCCACAAAGGAGAGGAGTTCTCACAAGTTTTGGATCTAAACACACAGCTATTTTTGAGAACAGACCTACAAACCTTTCTTTTGTAGGACCGTTAGGGGAAATCTCTGTTTTGTGGCAGATATTACTAACTGTGATTTGATAAGTTTAGTAGAATCCCTGAAATGTCAACATTCAGTATTCCAAAGCTATATTGTGTTTTTATCAGTTAAAAATATATTTCATTAAAGAAAAGTGTTTACAGAAATACTACAGGATGAGGTTTGCTTTCCAGATACTAGAATGAATTCCTATAAAACAAATCAGAGTATGATAAAGGTTAAACTACAATTTAATAGGAACAGAAATGGTAAACAATACCAGTTACTGTCATAGCCAATTGCTATAGGATTCTGCTATTTTAACATGATATGTTGCAGCAATGAATAAATGATGAATAAAAGAGATCCCCCTTGCCAAAAAACCAAAACCAAAAGGTTAATAAAATAAGTTCATGTTTTGTGTAACTGTTCCCCAAAGACCTGACTCCTAGTTGGGAGTAATGTTGGAAAGAGATGGAAAAGAGAAGTGGTGAAACCTATTTTCATGTCTTGATATTTTGAGTACTTGTGCTCTAGATGGTAGCACTATTTGAAAGAACTATGAAGTATTTAGGAGGTGGGGCCTCAGTGGAGAAAGTGCAGGTCTCTTAAGACCATGCCTGCCCTTAGTTCCTGTCACACTCCCTGCTTCCTGGTCCAGCCTAGAACAGTTCTGGTTGTCCAATCTTGCCACCATACACTGAGCTGCCTCCCATGCCTTTCCTTTGAGGAGTGTCTAAGCCTTCTGAAGCCATGAGTCAAACTAAATTATTCCTGCCTGATGAGAACACAATTCATACCGATCCTCCAAAGTGTGAATTAGAATGAATCCTTTGTCTTTTAAAGTTAATTATTTCAAGAATTTGTCTCCAATAATGGAAAGATAAGAAATACAAAATACAAACCCATTTTTCCATACTGATCAATAATTTTTGCCTTCAAGGAAAATGAGTTCACATTTGTAATATTGATCCAGTCAATTCAGTGACAATATAGCTACATTTCAAAATCTTCAGTGGAGCCTGTGCATTCAGTGATGCCACTGAAGGTCAGGTTTTTAAGGAACTTTAAGAAGGGAAGGCACGGGCTCATGGAGATGCTGTGACACTATGACTGTGGCATCAAGCACAGGGTCTGAGAAGGAGCATGGCTGCCCTCTGGTAGCCTGGAAGCCTTCTTGACAAAGTTAGTTTCTTTGTCAGAGGTGGGGAGAAGGTCCCAGAAATTCTGCTTTTCAGAGGAGCACAAGGAGAGGGACTATATCTCTTTGTCCTCCTTAAAGAATGGGCCTTCGTGTATGCTGTTACATTAGTTCTTTCAAAGATACCATCTTAATTTCAGCTCACACCTTTCTGATTTCTCTTTCAGAGAAGCCATGTTCCATACTTCTTAGGCTGAATTTTTCAACACAGCTTTGTCTTCCAAATAGTAAGGCTACAGCTATTCATAGGAGCTGAAGTCTTCTCTTCAGTGCACCTGTTTGCTACTTCTATCTATACTTTAAGCAATGCCAAGAGGTATATCTGTCATTGTTACTTTAAGAAACAGTGCTGAGCATGTGAGTATAAGACTTTAATCACAGTACTTTTAAGACAGAGGAAAGATCATCATCTCGAGTCAGCATGGAATAGACAATGAGGTTCCATCTCAGGAAAAAATAAAAAAATAAGATAATCAACATAGTTAAGCTATCCAGAGGATGAGGTGAGAAGATAGAAAGTAACTCAAATCCATGAATTTAGTACCATCATCTGAAATCCTAACATTTCTACCAAATGCACTAAATATATGCCAGATAACTTTTTATATACTCTAACATTTATTATTCTTTTAAGATTGCATCTTGTTTTATAAAAACATTTTTCTCTGGTAAAACACTCATAATTAGTCTTCTATTATGACTTATTATTAAGCTTATCATTTTAAACATTTTCCTATTCACAATTCATCTGCCATTATGCCATATATGAATTTACTTAACAGTCATGGTTGAAAATATGTTTCTAACCAAACAGAACAATCTTGAACAAATGTTGAAAAAACAAAATTAAATGAATAGGAAGTGGGTAATTAGTATAAGACCTAGTGAGATGTTATAAAAATGTCTACAGAATTTGTTCTGCGATTCCTCTCTGTATAAACATAAAGAAAATTAGTAACTTATGAGGGGACTCCCAAAACCCCTATATAAAGACATAAAAGACTTCAGTGAGTTTTTAGAAATTGATCCTTGGCAAAAGTGAATCTTCCCCACTGCCATATTAATTCTAGATTTGAGTATCAACATATACATCTACCATTTTAAAGGGAGTGAGATCATAGCAGTGTTATTGGCGTGGGCTTGTAGAGGTAAAAGCTAAGCCAGTGGAGACAAAAGTGATGGAAGCTCCCTGTTCCATGGAACAGAACTTGTTGACTCTAATGATTTCACACAAATCAGAGTTTTAATTCAAAACGAAAGCAGGTGCACAGGAGAAAAAACATAGAAGGCAAATTCAAACAAACAACTCAGTGCTAAGCATTTTATATTCTTAGGTCATGAATTTACATATTTGACAATTTTATCTTTTACAAAGTATAAATGTTTATTTACATAACTAGAAAAAGCATACAGATAGAGGTTTTGTAAAGACTAAAATATTAGTATAGGTTTCTTTCTATAAATGTTATTTTTCATGAAAGCATATATATATATATATATATATATATATGAATACTTCTCAATGATTCTTCCTTATTTATTTATTAGTTCATTACTTTATTCTAGATGTGTTCTTTTGGCCCTTAATATACCAGCCCTGAGAAACCTTCAGAATTCCCTAGGAGCCCCTGAGAGAGCCTTTTAAATTATTCTAATCTCCAACAAGTAAATGCATATTTTCTCTAAACTCCATTGCTTCCTTCCAATTTCAGATGCAAGACCGTTTGTTTTGTTTTTTTTTTTAACAAAATCTTAATCATTCAATTTTATCAATGAAGACTGGGAACCAGATGCTGGAGTGAAAGCCAGTTAGATCAGAGAGGCACAGAAAGTATCCAATGACCTTCCTCCTCAGCCAGCCTCTCTCACAATGTCTCAATAAACCTCCTTCAAACTCAATTCTCACTCCTTTCTACTTCCTGTCGGTCTCTCTGTTTATTCCCCAGACTCCCTCTTAGTCTCTATGATTTTTTTCTTAATAATATTATATTTATTTCCTGTCAACACATTGTTTGTTCCATTTCTTGACCTATAGTTGACTTTATTTAATCCTGTTTACAATATTCAAACAGAAAGCTCTGATTAAAGTTGTGTGCTATGGCTGAACCACCTCACAACTAAAAACAGGTTTTTACAGTAAATCAAACAATATAGGGGTTCACAGTGGATCAAATATCCTGTAACACAAGATTTTAATTCAGCAACATAGCTGCTCTAGCAAGGAATCACATCCAAAGACCTAGATAGGTTTGTCTGATCTGGCTAGAATACAGACATGCTCTTAGCATGCATATCTAACACTCAAGGTGAGATTAGTTTGTATGAAGAAGCAGCCCTGTTTGAAAGTGACAGCTAATTATTTGATGGATGGACAAAGTAATGAATCAGAGAGAGATTTCACAGAATGAGTCAAAGATAGGATATGCCCAACTCTCAAGAGGACAGGAGAGCCAATGTATGAAGAGCAGAGCAGACATGGAGAAAGAGAGAGAGAGAGAGAGAAAGAGAGAGAGAGAGAGAGAGAGAGAGAGAGAGAGAGAGAGAGAAGAAGAAGAAGAAGAAGAAGGAGGAGGAGGAGGAGGAGGGGGAGGAGGAGAGGGAGGGGGAAGGGAGGGAGAGGGAGAGGGAGAGGGAGAGGGAAAGGAGGGAAAGGATATAGTTTTACTGGGTCAGCTTTATAGACACAGGCTGCGGGTGAGGACAGAACTAGTCAGAGAATGAGAAAGAGACAGAAGATTAGAAAAGATTCCAGAGTTAATTTGAAGGGAAGCAAAACAATTTAGTCAGAAACAGAGAGAAGCCGGTTCAGATCAGCCATCTTGGAAGATTACCTTATATGGAGGCTAGAACCTTCTAGGCCTAGGCCTAGGGATAGTTACAACAGAGAAAGAAATGCTCTGGGCTCGGCCCAAACCATGTATTCATAAAGCTTGGATATAGCTCTCATCTTATCATTTCATCTGAGGAAATAAAAGTTATATTTACACAATATATTTTGCTATTCAAATTATTTATGAGCATTTACCAAATTATGTTGTCTGAATTTAAATTCCAAGTGGGTTCTTTTATACTTTTCAGACTTTTAGTTATAAAATTTGGAACTGACCAGAGCAGCCATGGTGCTGGATCTTGTGTTGCAGGATATTTGATCATCATGTGAACCTGATAGTGTTTTTTATTGAAAAAGTAAAAACAAAAACAAAAACAAAAACAAAAACAAAAACAAAACAAAACAAAACTATTATTAGGTGTGTGGTGGCTCATCCTTAGTTTACACCTTTCATTCAAGAGCTTTCTATTTGAATATTGTAAATGTTAGTTCTCTTCAATTTAAGATGTATAAAGCCACTACCTCTTTGCCCTGATGTGATGCTGTGGAGAGGCAGCAGGGACCTCCAAGGAGCCACACTTCTGCAGGTTCCCTGTCCCTCATTTGAGTGGCACAGCAGGATTCTTCTCAGCTTTCTGAACCAATGTAAGGTAACAGCTTTTCGCTAGAACTAAACTCTGAAAAGTGTTTCTCCTTTATCATTAAATGTAACATTTATGTCCTAGTCAGTATTCTAGAAAACAACATTTAATGTCCTTCAAATTTTATTATAAAAAGCAGAATAGGTACTGTGAGAGTCAAATTCCTAAATCATAAGTATTCATTTCATAGGTTACAACTGATTTATGAATCAAGAAACTAATTTAGCCACTTTCTTGTTAACTATGTAATATTGACTAATTCTAGAAAAGAATGTCAGAATATATTTCATACAGGAAGAGAGTAAGTGAATATTGTGTATATATGAATTTGGATCTGATAATATGTATTTTGTTGATATAAATTTATCTGTATGTTAATCTAGATTATCTTTGAATGGCGTCCCTGTGAGCTATTATCCAATCAATGTAGAAATCACTGTTCCTAAATTCTGTTTTGGAACACTATCATAACCATATAGAAAAAAGAAATTATAAAGCAATGCCAGACCTGTAATGGGGAACAGGTTCTTTTTTGTGATCATAATCACTACTGACTCAAATAATTAAACTCCTTGAATTACTTAAACTCTGTCCTAGGAAATGCTGATAAATGCCTTTAGTGCCTGCATGATTTATCTTTTCCGTTTACAAATCAATAGGATGAGTTAATGATTAATCATTAAAATTATACACTTTGAAATATTAGACACTCAAGATAACAAATTAATATAAATTAATTAATGTAAAGTTAGAACATAATTCAACATGTGATTGGAAACAGGATTTGATGGTATCAGGAAATAGCATCTTTTCTAAGAACCAATAAATTTACACACTTATTTATTCTAAAAATTGGAATAATTGCACTTGATATTATATGAGGTAAGATTACATTATTTGTAGAAAAAACACATTTGTAAATATATTCCTTTTCATTGTAGACTTCAGAACTAATGAAAGATGTTTATCACTTCCTCAGGCATAAATATGGAAGTGAATATATAAAGGAATTTATAAAAACAGCATGTTAAATTCTGTCATCAATTCTGAATTTCTTCAACTTTGCTATAAAATATAGATTAATGTTGTCACTTATTCTTAAACTTATAACTTGTTTGTTCATGCATATAAAATATTTTCCATATTATATTTCCACAAACTTGTCCACTAGTTCAAACTAAAATATTCTAATGTTCTTTTCTTCTTCATATTTTCATTGACCTAATTATATATTTATGAAGCCCAAAGTAATTATGATATATATATGCAATGTCAGATGACCAATTGAGCAAATGAAATATGTTCCTTCATACATACTCACAAGTTTTTGTAGTTACAACACTTATAAATATAGTCTTTCCTTTTTTTTTTCTTTTCTTTGGGGGGGGGATTTGGTTTTTTCGAGACAGGGTTTCTCTGTATATCTCTGGCTGTCCTGGAACTCACTCTGTAGACCAGGGTGGTCTCGAACTCAGAAATCCACCTGCCTCTACCTCCCAGAGTGCTGGGATTACAGACGTGTGCCACCACCACCGGCAGTCTTTCCTTATTTGAAAATAGCCTTACTTATTTTTTGACATTTACATTGTTAATTTCTATCATTTATTAACAAGTTGTCAACTGACTTTTATTCCAGTTAATCAATTAGATTTACTTAATTATAATTTGTTATTTATTTATTTTTCATTTTTTTATTCTATATTCTTTGTTTACATTCCAAAGGCTTTCCCCTTTCCCAGTTCTCCCCAACCATACGTCCAATAAGTCCTCTCCCCCCCAGCTATTCCCCAATCACCCCACCACCACCATTTCTCTGTTCTGGTACTCTCCTACAAAACTAGATCCAATCTTTTCAGGCCCAGGGTCCTCTCCTTTTAAAGTTTTAAAGAGTGAATCTCAGGCTGCCTTAAATTAATAATCCTCCTGTGTCAGGAGTCTGATTTCTAGGATTATAGACATATGCTGCCAGAAATGCCTTATGTCCATATCTGAAATTTTTGTTTTCTTCTAAAGACAAAAAATAAAATGATATTTCTTGAGACTGTAATGGTTCTATACTTTTGCAGATGTGTGGTCCTTTAAACTATGTAAATACTATAATGGTTGTCCTAAGTCAGAAAGAAAATACATGCCATAAATGTGTTCTGCTACTTGGCCTATTAGGAAATCATCCTGTCCCTCCTTTCACGTTCCTTTGAGGAGTTTTCAAAAGTACAGTGTGTTAATAAAGGAGAATTTGCTGCTGAAAATCAATTATCACCAGAACTGAAAGAGTCAGACCTTTCCTAAGTGCCACATGAAAGGTGTGAGGCTCCTCATAAACACCTTTTTTAGGAATTAACAGAAAGAGTGGTCATTTTCACAGGGCTCTGACCTTGCATCTGCTGCATGCCTCCAAAGGCTCTACATATTACAGATCATGTGTGGTATAGCTATGCACAAGTCTTGGGATTCCTATCATTTCAGGAATAAAAATATAGGATCACACAGACCATCTGCATGGACCAGGACTAAGTACCAATCGTTAGTCTGACAGCAGCTATATACCCTCTGAAGCATGCCACCTTCTGGTCATCCCAATTGCCATTTCTTTCTCATGACTGCACTAACATTAACCTAACAACAAATATGTACTTGCAGACAACTGTCCAATGTTGTAGTAACTATTTAAATTGGGGGTTTCTATCTCACTATAGATCATTTAGTTCCCAGATAAAAGACATAAAAACATTATATTTCCCACACTAGTTGGGAGGATAGCTACCCTCTAAACTAATAGTATCTACTTCCCTATCAATAATCCCTAGTTATAACTTGTCAAGTTCCATCTGGGCTGCTCTTACTCCAGTTGACCAGCCCTTGCGGCCATGTTTTCACAATCCATGGTGTTTCTCCTCTTTCTACCTTCTCTCTCCACTTTTTGTGGTCTCTGCCTCAGACTCCAAGACTGGGAACCAAAGCCCCGCCTAACTCTTTTCTGCTCAGATATAGACTGTAAGCATCTTTATTTAACTAATCGTTTTAAGCTAAGTAGCAAGGTTGCATAGCATCACTTGGTATACATGAGGATCTTCTTGCCCCTTGGGGCATCCAGAACTTGGGAGCAAATATTTAGCGTCACAATACACAGCAACAGACTAAACCTTAACTGCCCCAAGCATGGGATAAAGCAGATTCTCCCATCCTTTTCTGCCTCAGCCACCAATACTCTAACACCCAAGAATTAGCTTGCATTTGAACACATCTGACTAAACATCAGCAGATGGAACTAAGAATGGCAAGAGGAAGCTTTGGAGACTCTGATGAGGGGGAAGTATAGACTGCAACCTACAATATGTTCCTCTAACGCCTCCAAAGAGCCAAAGAAGAATGAGGAAGAGATCATTAGACAGGGACATAACAACATCGGAAGACTGTCCCTATCACCATCGTTGGTAGCCATGTTATTTGACTTGATGTGGGGTAGGGTATGTGACTTTTTTCCTCCATTTTTTCCATTTTAGATCACATAACAAAATTTAACTAAAGAAGAAAATTTAGCTCAATGTAAAAGCAATGAGCATCCAGGGATGTTTGGAGTTTGGAATAAAAATAATGCCAAGACCTTCGTGTCAAAGGCTCAGTGTTGCTATTTAAGAGGTGACCCTATGTCGTTGAGACTTCATGGGTAACTTCCCTGACATTTCTAGGAAACACAAACTCACAGCAGACATTCTGTCTCTTGCTCTTACAGTATTTCTGGCCCCTTTTCCAGCAATGTTCCCTGAGCATCAGGTGCTGGAGTTGTGTTGTACATAAATTAACTGGTACTGGGCACCCTATAATCACTTCTCTACATTTTGATCAGTTGTGGTTTTCTGTAATGGTTAAAAAAAAGAAATTTCTGTTTTCAGGTGTTATAGCTACATTTATATATCTGGATAAAGATGGAATGTTTAAAATGTCAGGAATTGTGCTGTCCTAGTAAAGTAGCAATTGTAGGTTCTTCTCTAAGAGTGGTGCCCTCACTAAACCACACATAATCGGCTATGTTTTTTTACAACATGGCTGCCTATAACTAGATCTAAATGAGGTTGATGCTACTATGCATGCTGACACAAAAGGGTAATATCTCATAGGGCCTAAACCCTTGGCAGAGAAGTACAGGTAACTAAGGAATACAGAGGTAGGGGAGAATAATCTTACCCAAGGAAGAACACACCAATTGGTTATCCAATATCAAGTGGTTAGTCCTGAAATGACATACTTACAAATAACACTGTGCAGACCCAAGAGAATATATTGATAGATTAAGAAAAAGGGAAAGGGAGAAATCACATGAATTGTATTTTAATAAAAAATAAAGAGGTGAGCCTAGTGGTTAATGTCTAATTATTCAGAGCATGCATTTAATGAAGCCTTTGGCAACATATTTTCTTGAGCTTATCATCTTACAGGCCCTAAGGACATGGGTTTACTCTGCTCTATGATTCTACCATGATGTGCTGTCTTGAAGCCACTTGGTCATGAACGTAAACATGTTATAGTATAAGTCAAAATAATTCTGCCCATTTTTTGCATTTTAATTTTTAAAATTGTTTTATTTATTGACATTCCAAATGTTGCCCCCATTTCCAGTCCCCCCTCCAAGAGTTCTTCACCCCCGCCCCCTTCCCTTCTGTGAGAAGATGCTCTCCTACCCACCCCCACCTCACTCACCACGTCTTATCATAGCAACAGAAAGTCTTCTAACACAAACATTAAGCCATGACATTTCAATAGGTGTCTAAAGACACAAAGTAGTTATAGAATCAAATGTCACATGTCTAGTTTTGTTTGGTTTTTGTTGATGTTAGGTGCTATTTTTCTTCCTGAACAATCACCTAATTATATAATGAAATGAGCAAATGATTTCTAAAAACAATACTTCTACCTGCACTTAATACAGACTGTTCTGTCAACTGCAAATGTGAACATAGAGGGTGAAAAGACAGAACATAGAGACAAGGGAGCATCGGGAAGTGTGGCTGGGAGTAACAGTAAACTCCAGGATCTAATGCTCAGAGCCTGAGATAGGAGAACAACCAAACCCATCGGGTAAGGATGCTAAGCACAGGCTCTTTCTGAAGGAAACGAACTGGCAACCCATTCCTACCCACACACCTCATTGCATTTTCATTATCTCAGTTCTTTTCCCTAGGATGCTTTTTAAAGCTGTGAATGCACACTTGTTCTATTTAAAACTCTAAGCATTCCGAATTATCTTTCAGATATCTTCCTGACATTTGAAACTTGAAAGCTTTGCTCTTCCAAAGAACAAAGCAAGACATAAGAGTCCTGTGTGTTTTCTTTTACGTCTATTTGCCTGTATCCTGTTACTTTTCTACTTCTACTTGTCCTATATTCAACTTTTCCAAGACAGGATTGCAGAAATCTTCAAGTTTACTTAAATTCCTCACTTCTCAAATTATCTATCTTTAGTCTGAGCTTGGCTGCCTGTCAGAGCTAACACACATGTGGTTCCCAGTCACAAGTCTTTAGGGAAAGCAAATTTCTAAGCATATTAAATACCTTACCTTTTCTTGGCTTCCTTTAAGTTTAAGCAAATATTGAGCTAATTATTGAGCACAGATGCTGAGCTGAGAACCAGACAGATGCACGTAGTAATTATCATTGAACCTGTCTGCACTCTGATGCCTGCCGGTGTACTGGAGCCCTCAATGGAAATCCAGCACATCGTTCATTTTTCTTCTTAAAATTAATTATTTTAAATTGGCATACAAAGCATACAATCCAATTTGTTTCGCTTTCCTGCATATACATCAGTTTACTTGGCTTCTATTTGTCTCCATTAACACTGCCCTTCCTATCTCTCCATCTCCCATGTTGATGCTCCCTTTCCAAGCCTTAGCTTTTTCTTTTTGGCTTTCATGTTATATTATTCTACTGCTCTGTTATCCACCACCCCAACCTCCCTTTTCATGTTTTCTTCCTCTCTCATTTTCTGTTTGTAGTTTTAAGTCTTAAACATACCTCTCTCTCTCTCTCTCTCTCTCTCTCTCTCTCTCTCTCTCTCTCTCTCTCATACACACACACACACAAGCAGTATATATATATATACATATATATATATATACATATACATATATGTATACGTATATGTGTATATATATGTATATATATATAAACTGTTCTACATGTTATTTTTGTCTTTGTCTTTCTAAGTCCACCTTCCTTCACTTAACATAAAGGTCTCTATCCACAACTGTCCATTTTAATTCATTTCCCTAGTGGAAAAACTGGAATTCAAGCATGGTAGCATGTTTTTCCATTTCAGTAGAGTCAAGACCCAACTCACATCTGTCTACAAGCCTTCAGGAAAGAACCGAAGTAAAGCTGTTTAACCTCTTCAACAGTCAAGGAAGAAAACTCACAATTATTTCTACAGCAATCAAAGAACAGACCGGTAAAAATTAATATCAAATATTTTGAAATATTGAACATTAATTCCCAGTGCTTAAAGCCACTAATATACATGAGAAAATTTTTGAGGATCTAAGAATAACTAGTGCCCCCACATACCCCAGCAATGGGCAAATAGACATTTTGTTGGTGGTGGTGGTGGTTTTTATATCAGTCGGGGCCAAAGAGCAGATGGCATCAGTCCTTTGTTCATCCTAGCTTGTTGCCTGGCTTGGTGGCCAAAGCTGGTTTATGCCTAGGATGCATTAAATCAAATCAAATTAAAGCAGCACAGTGTGAGAGGAGGAAGAAAGAGGCCATGTGGGCTGCCATGCCACCCACATGGCACAGTCAGGATATAAACACCCATGTGCCTCCACACCGTGCAGCAGCACTGTTGGAGCATATCACCCGGGATCCTGCCAGCCTCATGGCCAGCCTGCAGCAGGAGCAACCACAATATGCCAGCGTGTGGTGGACAGATGGAAAAGAAAGAGAAGTTAAGCAGCTTGAGTAGCATGAAGAGAGATGAACTGGAGGTTCAAGAGTGGAGTGGAGAAGCCTGCTGTGAGTGGCCAACCCTGCCACCTGGGCCGTGGTAGGATCCCAGCCTAAGCTGCCACTGAGGGCCATGGCTGGTTCTGTGGCTACAAAGTAGCAGGGGTCATTTTTTATGCCTGTCTTTCATATTACCACTATAAAATTTGGGGATGTCCCTGGTCAGGGCAGCTGCCAGGGATCACTTGGATGTCTAGGGGCTGTGGAGAACTGGCTGGTCCTGCACTGGCTGCAGTGCCCTGGAGTACTGGCTCTACCTCTCTCTCACCAATGGTAGCTTGGTAGTGGGAATGTGGGTAAGCTGGCCCCAAGGTTTAAGTGTGGGAAAGCTGGGCTTGGGGTCATGAAATCCACTGAGCTGGCTCTGCCTCTCTCCAGCTGGAGCATTCAGAATGGGCCCTGCACCCTACCCGGGCAGGAAACATCTCCAAACACCACGATTATGTGAAGTATGTTCATGCATGAATTTGGGAGACTGAGAAAGGAGGATTACAAGTTTGAAGCTACCTGTATCAAGAGAACTGAAAAATAAAATAACAAATCAGATATAAACAAAATACTGAACAAAGAAAGTTTAGGCTGAATGAGAACCCTTAAACCAACAGAAATTAAATAGTATGAAACTTAACCAGTATCAGACATGGACTGAGCCTAATCTTATTTAAGGAGGTATATAAAGTAATGAACCCCACGTCTACTTCTAAGCAATTTATCTAGAATGTCGCAGTCCCTTTCTTTGACTATCCCATTTGAGGATTGCTCGGGTATTCTCCACTTAGTGATCTTATATTCTAATGTCTGTGTCCAGCTTGAGTAAACAGAAGGTGAAAGCTGGGACTTTGATCTAGCAAGCCCAACAAAAAGAAACATTTAATTCACACTTACAATAGGCGCCTGTAGGACACAACAAACAATTGTGACTTCGTTGTGAAATTTTATCGTTACTGTTAGCTTTTATTTTATTCACCTTGCAGAGCAAGCTATCTAATTCAGCCAGTGGTACTGGAGTAATGAGAGTGCTTTTGCAAATAGCCCTGACACTTCAGACCAGTTAGGACAAAAGTACAATCTGATGAGAATTTTCTTTCTTTTTTTTCATATTTTTTATTCAATACATTCTTTATTTACATTTCAAATGATTTCCCCTTTCTGGGATCCCCCTCCCCGAAAGTCCCATAAGCCCTCTTCCCTCCCCCTGTTCCCCAATCCACCCCTACCCACTTCCCTGTCCTGGAATTTCCCTACACTGCTGCACTGAGCCTTTCCAAGGCCAGGGACCTCTCCTTCCTTCTTATAGGACATCATTTGGTATGTGAATTGTGTCTTGGATATTCCAAGCTTCTAGGCTAATATCCACTTATCAATAAGTGCATACCATGACTATTCTTTTGTGATTGGGTTACCTCACTCAGGTTGATATTCTCCAGTTCATCCATTTGCCTAAGAATTTCATGAATTCATTGTTTTTAATGACTGAATAGTACTCCATTGTGTGTGTGTGTATACATGAGATATAGATATAGATATAGACATAGACATAGACATAGACATAGACATAGACATAGACATAGACATAGACATAGACATAGATATAGATATAATCACATTTTCTGTACCCATTCCTCTGTTGAGGGACATCTGGGTTCTTTCTAGATTCTGGCTGTTATAAATAGGGCTGCTATGGATATAGTGGGGCATGTATCCTTATTACATGCTGGGGAATCCTCAGGGTATATGCCCAGGAGTGGTACAGCGGGGGCCTCTGTTTTCTGAGGAACGGCAGACTGATTTCCAGAGTGGTTGTACCAGCTTGCAACCCCACCAGCAGTGAAGAAGTGTTCCTCTTTCTCCAGATCCTCACCACTACCTGTTTTCTCCTGAGTTTTTGATCTTAGCCATTCTGACTGGTGTGAGGTGAAATCTCAGGGTGGTTTTGATTTGCATTTCCCTGATGACTATGGATATTGAACATTTCTTTATGTGCTTCTCAGCTATTTGATATTCCTCAAGTGAAAATTTTTTGTTTAGCTCTGTACTCCATTTTTTAATAGGGTTATTTGGCTCTTTGGAGTCTACCTTCTTTTTTTGTTTGTTTGTTTGTTTGTTTGTTTTTGTTTGTTTTTTGCATACATTTATTATTTATTATCAACAAAAATACAATTTTTATATATCTTTTACATATCTGATTTAATAAGATATTATGATAGATTTGCAGAAGTCTTCTATGTTATATACAATAAACACTGGTATATTCCTTTTTTTAATTTTTATTTTCTATATTCTATGTTTACATTCCATAGGCTTTCCCCTTTCCCAGTTCCCCCCTCCCTATGTCCCATAATTCCTCTCCCCCCCCAACTATTCCCCAATCATTCCCCCTACCCCCACGGTTTCTCTACAATACTGGATCCAATCTTTACAGGCCCAGAGTCCTCTCCTTTCTTCTTCTTGGGAATCATTTGACTTGCTAATTGTGCCTTGAGTATTTAGGGCTTCTGGGCTCATTAATATCCACTTATCAGTGATTGCATTTCATGTGTATTCTTTTGTGATTGGGTTAGCTTACTCAGGATGATATTTTCCAGGTCTAATCATTTACCTACAAATTGCATGAATTCATTATTTTTAATTGCTGAGTAGTATTCCATTGTATAAATATACCACATTTTCTGTATCCATTCCTCCTTTGAGGGATATTTGGGCTCCTTCTGGCATACCACTCCTGGGCATATACCCAGAGGATTCCCCTGCATACAATAAAGACACATGCTCCACTATGTTTATAGCAGCCTTGTTTATAATAGCCAGAAATTGGAGTCTACCTTCTTGAGTTCTTTGTATATCTTGGATATTAGCACTCTGTCAGATGTAGGGTTGGTAAAGATCTTTTCCCAATTTGTTGGTTGCTGTTTTGTCCTTTTGACAATTTCCTTTGCCTTACAGAAACTTTGTAATTTTATGAGGTCCCATTTGTGAATTCTTGATCTTAGAGCATAAACTATTGGGGTCCTGTTCAGGAAATTTTCCCCTGTGCCTATGTCCTCCAGGGTCTTTCCCCAGTTTCTTTTCTATTAGTTTCAGTGTGTCTAGTTTTGTGTGGAGGTCCTTGTTCCACTTGGACTTGAGCTTAGTACAAGGAGATAAGAATGGGTCGATTTGCATTCTTCTGAATGCTGACCACCAGTTGAACCAGCACCATTGGTTGAAAAGGCTCTCTTTTATAAACTTGATGGTTTCAGCTCCTTTGTCAAAGATCAAGTGACCATAGGTGTGTGGGTTCATTTCTGGGTCTTCAATTCTATTCCATTGATCTACTTGCCTGTCTCTGTATGAATACCATTTACTTTTTAACACAATTGCTCTGTAGTACTGCTTGAGGTCAGGCATACTGATTCCCCCGGAAGTTCTTTAACTGTTGAGGATAGTTTTAGCTATCCTGGATATTTTGTTATTTCAGATGAATTTGAGAATTGTTCTTTCTAACTCTATGAAGAATTGATTTGGGATTTTGATGGGGATTGCATTGATCTATATATTGCTTTTGGCAATATGGCCATTTTTACTATATTAATCCTGCCAATCCAAGAGCATGGAAGATTGTTCTGTCTTCTGAAGTCTTCTTTGAGTTCTTTCTTCAAAGACTTGAAGTTCTTGTCTACAGATCTTTCACTTGTTTGGTTAGAGTCACACAAAGGTATTTTATATTTTTGTGGCTATTATGAAGGGTGTTGTTTCCCTAATTTCTTTCTCAACCTGTTTATCCTTTGAGTATAGGAAGGCTACTGATTTGCTTGAGTTAATTTTATATCCAGGCTGTCTCCTCTGTGCTGGCTGCTAGGTGTATAGTTGACTTCCTGAGCCACTTGAAGATGGCATGCTGTGGTAGGGGATGTTCCCAATCCCAAGAATTTTCTTGTTAATGTTTTTCTTCTTGTTATTTGTTGTTGGCATTTTTCTGATAACTAAGTCTCTCTACAAGACTGATAAAAAATAACATCTTAACAGTAAAGAGTGGATCTCATTCTTCTATCTTATATCAGGATTTTTAGTTTGTGTATAGGATGCATGGAAGAATTCCTGATTCATATCTTAGTCTACTCCTCACTTTATAGAGTGAGGACTGGCAAAATAAAACAGCTATATCATCCTTCTTTCTCACTATGCTCAGTCTCAAAGTAATGTGTGAATATACTGTTGGACTATTTGGAATTACTGGCTTAGTGAACTGTTTCAGAAAACAAATTTCTTTCCTGTTGAGTAACTTATAAAGTACATATAATGCTGCCACATCCATGAATATACATACCATTTTTCCTTTAATTAATTAAGTCTCTGCTCATATTTCAATATCAGTGAACTGTGAATAAAAGACCAAATATAGAAAGCAAAGGATGTATGCATGTAATTTAATGGTGGCAACAATAACAAATGAATAGCAATACAAAAATGGTTGAATACATTGAGATAAAGAGAAGAGTTGTTAGCAAGACAGAAAGGGTACTTTCTAGAAGCTATCTGTTTGGTGAGCAAGTATGGTTTCACACACAGTATGAGGAATACAATTAATAGTGTTGTATTTGAAGTGGTAAATTTGCTCAAGGTAGATTTTTAAATGTTCTTGCACATACAAAAAAAAGCAAACTACAGGATGTAGGACATGTCTATTTGTATGCCTGCTTCACTAAAATTGCATCATTCTGAGAAGGAAGCAGTGATTTAAGCCTTTGGTGGCACCAGAAACTCATAAATAAATTGGTAATGGCTCACCTAGCACTGTGACAGAGCCTATTTTGATAGGATGGGATGGTGGAGGCATTGTGTGTCTGTAATATTGTTCTCCAAATATACAGCCCCATATGTTGTGAGACATTATCAACACTTGAGAACTGAGAGAGAAATGACATATTTATAATAGATATACATATATGTGTGTATATACATGTATGGTTTGATGTGTGTACATATGTAATACAAAATAGGCAGTGGAGTGATAACACAAAATTGAGGGTAACTCTCACCTAAGGGGAAAATGTGAGACAATGGTTACATCCTGAGTGTACCATTTATGTATATACATATTGTCTTATAAAAGATATTCTTATTCTTCCTTGTTAGAATATTTGTAGTTTTCATGAATTATGTGTCAAATCCAAGTAAAAGCCAAAATCACTTTCATTATCCTTAAGAAGCATGTTATAGTTATCTTTATTTTAATATTTAATCACTCATTGTTTTTATATTTATAATGAATTTAAGATTTATTTAATTATTGTTCAAATAAAAATATGTGTTGCTAAAGGCTAAGAATATGTTTCTTGAATATTAGGAAATGGCTTAATGACCAAGATCACTTCCAGCTCTTGCAAAGGATTTGGTCCCCAGTACCCACTTTGCATCTCAACCATCTATAACAACGCAATGCTTCTTCTGGCCTCTACAGGCACTAGGCATTCATGTAGTGCACATATATGCATCAGATCAAAAACATTCATATCTTTCATATACTTAAAATAAAAATAAATCTTTAACAATATGAATCTCATGTTGTAACATTGATTCCCTTAAATATGAAAAACTGATAGCAACTGTCCCCAAAACATCATCAACCTCTGATCTTTAATACAATCGGAGATATGCATCTAATTTGTGAATTGTTTGAAGAGAGAAGTATTCTGGTATTTTCCTACCTATGGAACTTTAGAAAGAGATGAGTGGTTTGGATTCTTGGCTGGTTGGAAAGAAATATATTGAAAAGATAGGAAAGTCTGGAGTAAACACCTCCAGGTGAGTGTCCAGAACACCATTGATTGTGAAGAATAAGGTTTCTTATGCAAATTCTAGCAGGAAATATCCAAAATATTGAGACAATCCAATGTAGGGTAAAAATGTTTTATTGGTCTCTTCCCTCAGTAATCTCATGACATGAGAGAATGTTCCACAGGTTGAGAGAAATAGATATTATAAATGGGACATGTTTATTGTCATGTACAGACACACTTACTAGCAGTTAGACTAAGATAGCAAATCTCTCAGGTGACAAAGTTTTCTATATCCTGAAACCTTTCCTCCTGAAGCCATCTTAGGAGCAAATTGATTATATTGAGCTTGAATCCTTGGAAATGGCAGTGTTTTCTTTCCAATAAAATTGACAGCTTAGAGCTTAGATTTCTGTCTTACCTGGCTGCAAATTGGATTTTACCCCAGGATTACAAAATCACTCATGTATAAACATGTTTCCTATAACCATGACCTCAGAGAAAGGGGATTGTTCTTATGAGGAAGGAAGATCTTCATGATTTCTATATTGCAATGAAAGGTATATTACCATGCAGAGCCAGCCAGATAGAATATGGTTTATTACACCTATGTTTTCCAGAACAACAGCAAGAACAATAAAAAGGTAGTTAATCCTGTTACCATGGAGAGCTGGGGAAACATTAAACAGTGGGTTAAGGAAGTGTGTATCTGGAGTCTAGTGGAAACATGAGCACATTTTGAAGCTTACATGCTCCATTAAGAGGATGGAATGTAAAAAGCAAATAGGCCAGCAAAGCATATCTTCACCTTCTCCCTCTACTTCACAGCTAATCACCTAGCCTTATCCCTGCTCTGAAGTAAATTAGGTGTTGTGAATTTTCCTCGTTCATTGTTCTCATTACCAAGGGACTAGTAGAACCTTGTGGACCACCCTTCTTTGCTCCATACTGTAGCCCCATTCCTAATCCTAAGAGTCAGTTCCCAATACTCAGAAACACATTTTACCTGGAAATACTAGAGGTTACATTTGTCAGTATCACAGGATACTTACCAGAAAACACACAGACACCACATCCTTTTAAAAACCAGAACTGCCATGGAAACCAAGGAACAAAATGTCTAACCACCAAAGACAAGACCACATATAGCACCTAGACTTATAATCTTCCCAAACCCAGATGCTTAGATGTCAAACCCAGCAATGCTATGATGGTAGGCCCAGAGAACTGTAAGATAGCTAAAACACAAGAAAAGACCTTACACAGCCTTTATAAATAAGATAAAGGTCCTTAATAAGTAAATAAGTAAATCCATCTGGAAATTTATGGAAGTAAGTGAAACAGTACAAGCCTTGAAAGTGAAAAGAGACTTAATAAAGAAAACCAAATTAAGGGAAATCTAGAAATGAAAATTTCAGATCTTGAACAGAAAACTGAGAGATGTCTAACAAACAGAATACAAAAAATGGAAGAGAGAACCTCAGACATTGAAAACAATTCCAAAACATGCAAGAAATCTGAAACAGTATGAAAAGACAGAAACTAAGATTATTGGGAATAAAGGAAGGAGGAAAAACACAAGTCAAAGGCACTGACAATACTTTCATCAAAAAAATAGGAGCGATAGCGGCAGGCCTCCATATTGCAACCAGGACACAGCTGGAAAGGTGCAGGTAGGGACTCCGTCTGGGGCTAGAGCAGGGAGAGCCACTAAGCTCTCGCCCACAGGCGGGCCCAGGCGCCTAGGCTCTGCAGCATGTCCCTGCGAGCTTAGGCCGTGCACCGAGGCAGCCGGAACCACCCAGCTCCCCAGGACCCCGGACCAGCGATAGTGGCAGGCCTCCATATTGCAACCAGGACACAGCTGGGAAAGTGCAGGTAGAGACTCCGTCTGGGGCTAAAGCAGGGAGAGCCGCTAAGCTCTCGCCCACAGGCCGGCCCAGGCGCCTAGGCTCTGCAGCACGTCCCTGCTAGCTTAGGCCATGCACCGAGGCAGCCGGAACCACCCAGCTCCCCAGGACCCCGGACCAGCGATAGCAGCAGGCCTCCATATTGCAACCAGGACACAGCTGGAAAGGCACAGGTAGACAGATTCCATCAGGGGCTACCACGTGGGGGGATCTACAAGGCTCTCGCTACTAGGCAGGCCCAGCAGCGCCTGCCGAGGCTCTGCTGCACTCCCCCACACTTCCCGGAGACCTCAGGCCGTGCACAAAGTCAGCGGATGGCAGCCAGCTCATGATCCTGTTGAGCAGCAATCACGCATAACCACCAGTAGAGAAACAACAGGTAAGCCCAGCCTCACAGGAGATTCAAACACCACACAGTGACAACAAGGTCAACTAACACCAGAAATAACCAGATGGCAAAAGGAAAATGAAGGAATGTCACTAACAGAAATCAAGGCAACATGACAGCATCTGAACCCAGTTCGCCAACAACAGGAAGCCCTGGATACCCCAAAACACCAGAAAAACAAGACTTGGATATAAAATCACTGGTCAGGATGCTGGTAGCTGAACACATAAAAAAATCTCGTAAAGAAATAGAGGAGAAAATGGATCAAAAATTAGAAGCCTTTACAAGGCAAATACAAAAATCACTTCAAGAAATACAGGAGAAGATGGATCAAAAAGAAGAAGACAATAAGGAAGAAAGACAAAAATCACTTAAAGAAATACAAAAGAACGTGGGCCAACAAGTAGAAGCTATGAAAGAGGAAACACAAAAATCTATTAAAGAAATACATGAAAACACATTCAAGCAAAAGAAAGATCTGAGCACATCCATCCAGGTACTAAAAACAGAAGTAGAAACAACTAAGAAATCGCAGAGGGAGACAACATTGGAGATAGAAAACCTTGGGAAGAAATCAGGGGCCATAGATGCAAATATCAACAATAGAATACAAGAGATAGAAGACAGAATATCAGAAGCCGAAGATACCATAGGAACCATTGATTCAACAGTCAAAGAAAATACTAAATGCAAAAAGGCTGTAACCCAAAACATCCAGGAAATCCAGGACACAATGAGAAGACCAAACCTAAGGATTATAGGTATAGACGAGAATGAAGATGTACAAGTTAAAGGGCCAGCAAATATCTTCTACAAAATTATGGAAGAAAACTTCCCCAACCTAAAGAGAGAGATGCCCATGAATATACAAGAAGCATACAGAACCCCAAACAGACTGGATCAGAACAGAAATACATCCCGTCACATAATAATCAAAACTCCAAATGTACTAAACAAAGAAAGAATATTAAAGGAAGCAAGAGAAAGAGGCCAAGTAACTTATAAAGGAAGACCTATCAGAATAACACCAGACTTCTCACCTGAGACCATGAAAGCTAGAAGATCCTGGGCAGATATAATGCAAACTCTAAGAGAACACAAACTTCAGCCAAAACTACTTTACCCAGCAAAGCTCTCAATCGCCATAGATGGAGACATCAAGGTATTCCATGACAAAACCAAATTTGCACGATATCTTTCCACAAATCCAGCCCTACAAAGGATAATAGGGGGAAAACACCAAGACAAGGACGGAAACTACACCCGGGAAGAAGCAAGATAGAAACCTCCTCTCATCAAACCCAAAAGAAGGTAACCTCTTGAATATAAAAAAAATAAATAAAATAAATAAATATAATTTCAAAAATGTCTGGAGGAAATAATTACTATTCCTTAATATCTCTTAACATCAATGGACTCAATTCCCCAATAAAAAGACATAGATTAACAGACTGGATATGGAAACAGGACCCTACATTTTGCTGCATACAGGAAACACATCTCAGTGTTAAAGACAAACACTGCCTTAGAGTAAAAGGCTGGAAGACAATTTTACAAGCAAATGGTCTCAGGAAACAAGCTGGAGTAGCCATTCTAATATCAGATAAAATTGACTTCAAACCTAAAATCATCAAAAGAGACTCAGAAGGTCACTTCTTGCTGGCCAAAGGGAAAATCCACCAAGAAGAGCTCTCAATACTGAACATCTATGCTCCAAATGCAAGGGCACCCACATTCATAAAAGAAACCTTACTAAAGCTTAAAGCACACATTACACATAACACAATAATTGTGGGTGACTTCAACACTCCACTCTCCTCAATGGACCGATCAGGAAAGCAGAAACTAAACAGGGACACAGTGAAACTAATTGAAACTCTGGACCAATTAGATTTAACAGATATATATATATATATATATATATATATACATATATATATATATATATATAACATTTCATCCTAAAGCTAAAGAATATACCTTTTTCTCAGCTCCACATGGTACCTTCTCCAAAATAGACCATATAATTGGTCACAAGACAGATGTCAACAAATACAAGAAGATCGAGCTAATCCCATGCCTCCTATCAGATCACCATGGAGTAAGAGTAGTCTTCAATAACAACAAAAACAACAGAAAGCCCACATACACATGGAAACTGAACAATACTCTACTCAATGACACCTTGGTCAAGGAAGAAATAAAAAAAGAAATCAAAGACTTTTCAGAATTCAATGAAAATGAAGGTACAACCTACCCAAATCTATGGGACACAATGAAAGCAGTGCTAAGAGGAAAACTCATAGCTCTAAGTGCATCCAAAAAGAAACTGGAGAGAGCATACACTAGCAGCTTAATGGCACACCTTAAAGCCCTGGAAGAAAAAGAAGTTAATTCACCCAGGAGGAGTAGAAGACAAGAAATCATCAAACTCAGGGCTGAAATCAATCAAATAGAAACAAAGAGAACCATACAAAGAATCAACAAGGCCAGGAGCTGGTTCTTTGAGAAAATCAACAAGATAGATAAACCCTTAGCCAGACTAACCAAAGGACACAGAGACAGTATACAAATTAACAAAATTAGAAATGAAAAGGGAGACATAACAACAGAAACTGAGGAAATTCAAAAGATCATCAGATCCTACTACAAAGGTCTATACTCAAAACAACAGGAGAATCTGGAGGAAATGGACAATTTCCTAGACAGATATCAAATACCAAAATTAAATCAGCAACAAGTAGATCAGCTAAATAGTCCCATAACCCCTAAAGAAATAGAAGGGGTTATAGAAGGCCTCCCAACCAAAAAAAGTACGGGACCAGATGGTTTTAGTGCAGAATTCTACCAGACCTTCAAAGAAGACTTAACACCAATACTTTTCAAACTATTCCACAAAATAGAGACAGAAGGGACACTGCTCAACTCATTCTTCGAAGCCACAATTACGCTAATACCTAAACCACAAAAAGATCCAACAAAGAAAGAGAACTACAGGCCAATTTCTCTTATGAATATAGATGCAAAAATACTAAATAAAATTCTTGCTAACTGAATCCAAGAGCACATCAAAACGATCATCCACCATGATCAAGTAGGCTTCATCCCAGGGATGCAGGGATGGTTCAATATATGGAAATCCATCAATGTAATCCACTACATAAACAAACTGAAAAAAAAAAAAACCACATGGTCATCTCATTCGGTGCTGAAAAAGCATTCAACAAAATTCAGCATCCTTTCATGCTAAAAGTCTTGGAAAGAGCAGGAATTCAAGGCCCATACCTAAACATAGTAAAAGCAATCTACAGCAAACCAGTAGCCAACATGAAAATAAATGGAGAGAAACTTGAACCATTCCCACTAAAATCAGGGACTAGACAAGGCTGCCCTCTCTCTCCATATCTTTTCAATATAGTACTTGAAGTTCTATTAAGAGCAATTAGACAACATAAGGAAGTCAAAGGGATACAAATTGGAAAGGAAGAAGTGAAACTATCATTATTTGCAGACGATATGATAGTTTACCTAAGCGACCCAAAAAACTCCACCAGAGAACTTCTACAGCTGATAAACAACTTCAGCCAAGTGGCAGGGTATAAAATTAACTCAAGCAAGTCAGTGGCCTTCTTGTACTCAAAGGACAAGCAGGCAGAGAAAGAAATAAGGGAAATAACACCCTTCACAATAGCCACAAACAACATAAAGTACCTTGGCGTAACTCTAACCAAACAAGCAAAAGATCTGTACAACAGGAACTTCAAGTCCTTGAAGAAAGAAATCGAAGAAGACCTCAGAAGATGGAAAAATATTTCTTGCTCCTGGATTGGCAGGATCAATATAGTAAAAATGGCCATCTTGCCAAAAGCAATCTACAGATTCAACGCAATCCCCATCAAAATCACAACTCAATTCTTCATAGATCTAGAAAGAGCAATTCTTAAATTCATCTGGAGCAACAAAAAACCCAGGATAGCTAAAACTATTCTCAACAATAAAAGGACTTCTGGGGGAATCAATATCCCTGACCTCAAGCAGTACTACAGAGCAATTGTGTTAAAAACTGCATGGTATTGGTATAGCAACAGGCAAGCAGATCAATGGAACAGGATTGAAGACCCAGAAATTAACCCACAGACTTATGGTCACTTGATCTTTGATAAAGGAGCCACAACCATCCGGTGGAATAAAGATAGCCTTTTCAGCAAATGGTGCTGGTTCAACTGGAGGTCAACATGCAGAAGAATGCGAATTGACCCACTCTTATCTCTTTGCACTAAGATCAACTCCAAGTGGATCAAGGACCTCCACATAAAACCAGACACACTGAAACTATTAGAAAAGAAACTTGGGAAGACCCTGGAGGACTTGGGCACAGGGGAAAAGATCCTGAACAGAACACCAATAGCTTATGCTCTAAGATCAAGAATCGACAAATGGGACCTCATAAAATTACAAAGTTTCTGCAAAGCAAAGGATACTGTCAGAAGGACAAAACGACAACCAACAAAGTGGAAAAAGATCTTCACCAACCCCACATCCGACAGAGGGCTAATATCCAATATATACAAAGAACTCAAGAAGTTAGACCACAAAGAAACAAATAACCCTATCAAAAAATGGGGCACAGAGCTAAACAAAGAATTTTCACCAGAAGAAATTCGGATGGCCGAGAAACACCTTAAAAGATGTTCAACATCATTAGTCATGAGGGAAATGCAAATCAAAACAACCCTGAGATTCCACCTCACACCAGTCAGAATGGCTAAGATTAAAAACTCAAGAGACAACAAGTGCTGGCGAGGATGTGGAGAAAGAGGAACACTCCTCCACTGTTGGTGGGATTGCAAAATGGTAAAACCGCTCTGGAAATCAGTTTGGGGGTTCCTCAGAAAATTGGGCATGTCACTTCCAGAGGACCCTGGCATACCACTCCTGGGCATATACCCAGAGGATTCCCCTGCATGCAATAAGGACACATGCTCCACTATGTTTATAGCAGCCTTGTTTATAATAGCCAGAAATTGGAAGGAGCCCAAATATCCCTCAAAGGAGGAATGGGTACAGAAAATGTGGTATATTTATACAATGGAATACTACTCAGCAATTAAAAATAATGAATTCATGCAATTTGTAGGTAAATGGTTAGACCTGGAAAATATCATCCTGAGTGAATTAACCCAATCACAAAAGAATGCACATGAAATGCAATCACTGATAAGTGGATATTAATGAGCCCAGAAGCCCTAAATACTCAAGACACAACTAGCAAGTCAAATGATTCCCAAGAAGAAGAAAGGAGAGGACCCTTGGCCTGTAAAGATTGCATCCAGTTTAGTAAAAAAACTGAGGGGGGAGGGGGAATGATTGGGGAACAGTTGGGGGGGAGAGGCACTATGGGAACTATGGTGGGTGGGAACTGGGAAAGGGGAAAGCCTTTGGAATGTAAACATAGAATATAGAAAATAAAAAAAAGAAAAAAAAATAGAAGAAAATTTCCCTAACCTAAAGAAAGAAGCGCCTATAGAGTTACAAGAAGCATACAGAACACCAAAGAAACTGTACCAGAAAATAAAAGTCCTCTCAGCACAAAATAATTAAAATGCAAATATACAGAACAAAGAAAGAATATCAAAAGCTGCAAGGGAAAACAAGCAAGTAACATATAAATATGAACCTATTTGAGTAACACTTGGCTTGTCAATGAAGATTCCAAAGGCCTTAAGGGCCCGGATGGATGTTCTAAAGATCTGAGACCACAAATACTACCCCAGGCTACTATACCCAACAAAACTCCCAATCATGACAGAGAAAATATGATATTCAATGATAAAACTAAACTTAAGCAATGTCTTCAAATCTAGCCCTACAGAAGGTACTAGAACCTAAACTCCAATCTAAAGAGATTAACTACATCCAAGAAAACACATACACTAAATAATCTCAGATCAGCAATATCAAATAAAAAGACAAGAAAAGACATTGCATTTCTTTCCATCTAGATAAGAAAGACAAGTGTGCACACATATATAAACAAATGAACAAAAATAAAAACAAAATACTATGACAGCTTAAAGAACACACTGATAGTTGGGAGTTTTAAATACCTCACTCTCACCTACTAATAAGTCATCCACAAAAATCCTAAACAGGCAAATGTTGGATACAATAGATATTAATGAACAAATGGAACCAATAGATATTTAAAGAATATTTTACCAAACAAAAGAATATATTTTGTTCTCTGCACCTCATACAACTTTCTCCAAAATTGACCACACACTTAAACATAAATTCTCGAGATACAAAAAAAAAGTGAAATAATACCCTGCATCCTATCTAACCACCACAGATTAAAACTGGATACCAGCAACAACAGAAAGCTTACAAAGTCATAGAAACAGAACAACTCACTACTGAATGAGAAATGGATCAAGAAAGAAATGAAAGACTTTTTGGAATTTAAAGATAATGAAAACAACATACCCAAACTTATGGGACACAATGAGGACAAATCCAAGAGGCAAGTTCAAAGTTTTAAGTGCATCCATTAAAAAAAAATGGAGAGATCACATACTAATAAAGTAACAATGCACCTGGAAGTACTACAGTAAAAGAAAAGAAGAAATCCTATCCAAAGGACTAAACAATAAAAAATAATCAAACTCAGGGCTAAAAGCAACAAAATAGAACCCAACAAACAAAACTCAATACATAGAATCAACAAAACAGAATCAGTTCTTTGAGTAAATCAATAAAAATAATAAACCTTTATGTAAATTAAAGAAAAGGCAGAAAATTAATCTAAATTGAAAAATTAGATAAAAGTGGTATAACAGATATGGAGGAAATCCAGACAACTGTAAGGACATGCTATCTGTACTTCATTGAATTGGAAAATCTAAAAGAAATGGATAATTTTCTTCATATATAAATCTACCCATCTATGCATAACGGTTTTTTGATAAGAAGTCAAAAATACATACTGTAAAAATGACAACATCATCAGCACATGATGGAAGTCAAATTGAGCTGTTGCATGTAGAAAAATGCAAATAAATCCATATTTATCATCCTGCATAAAACTCAAATCCAAGTGGTTCCAAAAACTCATAAAGCCAGATACACAGATACACAGAATCTGATAAAAATGAAAGTGAGGAATAATCATAAACTCTGTGGCACACAAAAAGTGTCTTTGAAAAGAACATTGTTATCATAGGCATTATGATCAGCAATTAATATATGCAAACTAATGAAACTGACAAGCTTCTGTATGCTAAAAAATATCATTTTCACAAAGTAACAGCCTATAGAACGGGGAAAGATTTTACCTATTGCATATCTAATATAGGGATAATATTTGAAACATATAAATAACTCAAAAACTAGATTTCAAGAAAGCAAATAACCCAACTTAAAAATTAGGTATAGATTTAAATAGAATTTTCAATACAATAATTTCAAATAGCTAAGGAACACTTAATGCTTAACATTCTTAACCATCAGAGAAATGAAACCAAATCTATTTTGAGATTTCACCTTATTCCTGCCAGAATACGTAAGATCAACAAAACTAATGACAGCATATGCCTGAGGATGTAGAGTAAGAGGAGCACTCATTCCTAGTGTGAGTGCAAACTCATAAAACCTCTATGGAAATCAGTATTCTGGTTCTTCAGGAAAAATGGGAATTGATCTACTTCAAGATCCAGCTATATACTATTGCTCATATTCCCAAAGGACACTACATCTTCCTACAAACATTTGCTCAACCATTTTCATTGTTCTATGCATAACAGTCAGAAACTTGAAACAACCTTTATGTCTCTCAACAGATGAATGAATAAAGAAAACATGTTACCTTTACATGATGGACTATTAGTCAGCCATTAAAAAGAATGAAAATATCAAATAAATGGATAGAACTAGAACAAAACATTTTATCTGAGCTAACTCACTCCCAGAAAGACAAATATAGCATCTATTTTCTCATATGCAGATAATAGCAGTTACATTCATGATAACTAAGCTAAAATCGATAGAACCACAAAGGTTAGTTATAGAGTAGGCACTTGGATAGGAGTAAGATAGATCTCCCTAGGGAAAGGGATATAGAACAGTTATAACTGGATGGAGGAGTGGAAAAGTGGGATGAAGTGAGGAGTTGGTGGGAAGAGGGATATGAGAGAAGAAATTAGGAATAGACAGCTAAAATTAAGGGCCATTGAGGGGCAGTATGGAAACCAAATGCTGTAGAACCTATAAATAGGATATCTCCAATAAAGCACTCCCTGAAGGGCTCAGGGAACACTGCAGAAGAGGAGGTAGGAAAAGTGTAAGAGACAGAGGGGACCAAGGAAACAAGGCCCTCTAAATCAACAGGATATATAGCATATGAAATCATAGTGCTGAGGGAGCTTAAACAGGTCCTGAACAGCTCTGCAGGAGATGAGATCCTAGGGATGAAAGGATATGTAGACACATGCCTCTATCCCTAACCCAGAAGACATTGCCAGTTGATAACTACTTGCCAATGAAAATTTACTTTTCTCCAAAGGGATCTCACTGGAGAAACAAATATTCTTAAGCATGCCCAGTAGTAGATAGCCAACAGAAAGTTATGTCAAGGCATCATTAGAGAGATCTGATGTGCAATGTCCTGTAAGGATTTGTCTTTCAAAACAATTATCGTATTTTCTCTCTTTTTTTCCTACAGCTCCTTTGAATATATATAATAACTTCTATTTCCATATTTTATAGGGTTCCTGAGTGTACAAACGAGTGAATCTTTGAATCTGTAGCCCTCTTCTGCCCTTTCCTCAGCTCTTTTCCTTCTGTTTCTTTATTTTACCCTACCCTGATGTGTGAGTTTTTGTTTTATACTACTGTTATATTTTATTATTATCCCTTAGAAGCATTTATATTTTCTAAATGGGAGAAAAAAGGGGGTGGATCCAGATTGGTGACAATGGTGGAGGCTGGAGTGAGTCAACGAAACGGAAACTGTAATCAGAATATATGATGTGAGAAAAATCATCTATTTTCAATAACAGAAATAACTCATAGCATAAATTATGGAGAGAAATCCAGGCCTGAAACCTCAAAGTGGCGGGGGGGGGGCTTAGGAGGGAGGGGTGGAGAGAAAGAGAGGAGAGAGAGCTAGGGAGAGAGGGAGAGAGAGGAAGAGACAGAGACAAAGAGAGACAGAGACAGAGACAGAGACAGAGACTGACAAGTCAATTTATTCAACCTTATTCTAGTAAGTATAATTTTATTTGTTAATCAAAATTCCATTCTTGTGTGGAGGTTTGCATCTACATACAATTCAGGCAAACACTAGCACAACTGAAGTTATGCCAATAAGAAACTAGAGAGGGCATGGTGGTAGAAGGGTGATATAACAGACATTAAAAATCATCAGTGACCTTGTAATTCACTCAAATACCAAAGAGTATAGCCTCCAAGTCCCCCCTTGGATTAAGTATGGGAAATTCATTGAGGTTTTTGTGAAGTGTGAGAGAGAACTCCAAGAGAAAAGTAATGAACTGCATGACTTTTCCTCAAGTCTTGTTACTTATGACATGACTCTGGTGAGCACTTCTGAGCATAATTCATGCTCACAGTCACTAAAGTCATTGGAATTTCATTGGTAGTTAAGATGCTTAAAAATGGTACTGGCATGCAAATACTTAATATGGTGAGCTAATGCTCTGTGAAAAATCTCAAGGGACAGGAAAATGAACATAAAATTCCTTCTTCACTTTACCCTCAGAGAGGCAACACTGAAAATATAGCTTCTCATGACAGCCCCCAGTGAAGCAAATTGAGGTCATGGGTCAGTCGATTCAGTGATTTCTGAGTTTGGTTTCCTTGGAAAGTGTATATCTACCAGACTGTGCCATAGGCTCTGCTTTCCAGAGGTCTCTGATGATCCAAGAAAGTATCTGATTCCTCTGTTCATGATGCCTTATCTATTGTGAGCTTAAGCAATTGTACAAAAAAAATCACATTTCCAACTGTTAACTGCACAAAACATGGTTAGTTCATTGTCAGCATTTTATAAGCCATTCACAATAACAAGAATAAGGTTCATTTGAAATATTTAAAGATTGGAAAACATGGCCACAGACGGATGGCAAAATTGCTATGCAAAATTATTGTGTTTGAGATGGCACGCCAAAACAGATTTACCTAGGTCTGAATTTAAGGTTTATCCATTATCATTTTGGACTTCATCTAGCCATGCTCCTATGTCTGGTCATCCCAGCGAAACAGCTCCCCCGCCTGATTGACTCCGGATCAGCAATTCGAATGACTTAAGTTCAACTATAAACACACTCATTAGACTGTTATGAATAATAAGTACTGGTACATTTTGCTGTTTAAATTACAAACAGTCACACTCAAAAAGCCTGGAGAACTAGGTAAAACATACTATAGTATTCGTTCCACCACATAAATAAGAAAATGAAAATTTCCATGATTTTCAAGTGATATGTCTGATTAGAAGCGCTTTTCATGTGATGTGGTGAAGGTCCAGTGTCAGGATAACAGAACACAGACTCAGTTCTGAAGAGGAAAAGGTAAAGGGGCATGTGATATCCCAACTGGAACAGAACAAAGCGCAACAAAGCACAGAAAAGTGAATCATGTGAAAGGAAATAACCAGCACAATTCCAGCCACACAGCTTCTAGCCAGAAATAGAGGAAACCCCACCTAAAAATTAAGCTAGGTAGCTCTTAGACAAGACACTGGCAGGAAACCAAGCTAAGTCTCGCAAGTCTCAGGTTATAGTTGTGAGTTTTGGTAAGACAGTGACTCTTTCATTGGGATAGGTTATAATAGAGTTCAGATTCATTTATTTGTATGTTTGTTTTAGATTATATTCTTCTCAAAGAAATATGGGTGGCCACCATCTCAAAGAGAATCATTTGATAACAATTGAGTCATTCTGGGTTCCTAAGAGAAAGGAGCAATTGTGGGTAAGAGAGTTTGGAATCAACTTGCCATGATTCTGGATAAGAGAGCCCCAATGTGACCCTCACAGAGTAGAAGCACATGATTGTAACAATCTCAAAGGAGCCTGGGGCAGGAGGATCAGAGCAGGCACTGGAAGTATGCTAGAAGTGGTAACATTGTACTCAGTAAGAAAACATACTCTCCTAAGAAAACCTGTGGAGTTACATAGCCCTGAGTCTGATGCAAACTCCTGTGGATTGCATTCTGTAACTATCTCTATGATCGGTTTACTACTGCAAAACCTGAGAATGTCCAAGTTCTAACACACTAATGCCATAGTCAGCTCCACAGAAGTGAATAATGCGCAATGAGTTTTAATATTACAGGTACTGCAGTACATCATTAAGTAGTTTATATGAGATCATGCAGATTGTTTTTATACAACCACCCATAGAGTATTTCATTCTTAGAATTGCCTATGACACATCCTGCAACGTCTTAGAAACACAAAAATAATTGAAACACTAAACCATTCACAAATCAATGGATATAATGCATAATAACACAAATAGGTTCAAGAACCAATGTTACATCAAAATCTTAAAGGATTCAGAAAAGACCTTTTGCAACATATTTTCATGATAAAAGTCTAACATCTTTTTTTTTAATAAAAACACTTAAGCAATAAGCAGTGACAAATAATAGGAGCATGTCTCAGTGTCACAAAAGCTATGAACAAAGCACCTATTTCTCACTTTGTACTATGAAAGGAAAACTTGAAAGTAAAACCAGGAATGAAATATAGGTGCCTATTGACTCCTGTCTTATTTCATGTAGTGATTAAAGTTTTAGCTTGGTAAATAGAACTAGAATAAGAATTAAAATGTACACACATATGAAGAAAAAATACAAATAATCTCCTACCATAGATGGCATGATCCTGTAATTAAAAACATAAGGTCTTCATCAAAACATTCTGATGTCCAATCAAAACAACATTTAGCAATATAGTGTGATAGAAAAAAATTGTAAAAATCAGTACTTTCCTGTAAACCAATAAAGAACATGCTGAGAAAGAAATAAAAAAAACCAGTGCTATTCAGAATTTTAATTTAAAAACACTTATAGCTGAATCTAACAAAGCACAAAGAAGACCCCTACAATGAAAAATTTAAACTACAAAAAAAATGAAATTGGAGACAGATTGAAAGGGCTCTGATGTTCATTGACAGGATTCATACTGTAAAAATGACTGTTTAACTCAAAGTAATCAACACATTTAATACAATCCCTGTTAAAATCCAAAAGACTTTTTGTACAGAACTAGAAAAATATCTTAACATTTATATGAAACCACCAAAGACCCTGAATGGCCAAAATAACCCTATGGGGGTACAAAAAAATCAATGCTGTAAGTATCACAATAGCAGATGTCAAATCATTCTTTACAGGCACTGCAACAAAAATAGCATAGGCTGGGAAAAACAGATGTGTGCATCAATGGAATACAATGGAGGGCACCAAAATGATCCGACACAGCTACAGTCACAAATATTTGACAATAGTGTTTGCTCTAGATATCCAAGAAAAGAGAGCTTCTTCAGCAAATGGTACCATGAAAAATGAATCCACATGTGTAAGAATAAAAACAGATCTATAGGTCTTATTCTGTACAAAATAATAATTCAGAATGGATCAAAGATCTGAACTTAAAACTTCAAAACTGATAGATAAAACTATAAAAAAAACATTTCAGGATATAGATATAGGCAAGAACTTTGTGATGATAGCTCAAGAAATAATAGCAAGAATCGACAAATAAGATTTGTGACATTCAAAGGCTCTGCACAGAGAGGAAACAATTGGGAGAGCTATGACATTAGACAGAGTACAATTACTGTCTAGAAAATACAACAAACTCAAACATTAAAAAGAAAATTATCCTATTACTCAATGGGCATATTAATTGGATAGAAAATTCTCAAAGGAAAAATGAAAATGTTCAAAGTTTATATGGGAACATGTTCAATATTCTTTGATGTCATAGAGAGTACAGATTAAAGTTAAATTGCAGGTAAGATCTGGCAAGATAGCTTGGTAGGGAAAGGAACATAGTCCTGCCATATTGTCTGCGCTCAATCTTTGAAATCCACATGGTGGTAGAAGAATTTATTCATGCAAATTTACTTTACCCCCTTTTCATGGCATGCACTTCATAACACACACAGACATGCACACAGACACACAGACACATAGACACACACACTCATATGCACACACATATGATAATAAATGCTAGAGAGAATTTGTTGGGAGGAACTGTTGAATAGTGCTGATCTACTGACAGGGATATAAACTGGCAAGTTACTATGGAGGCACCTCAAAAGCTAAACATAGAAGTATAAGATGATTAGTATATCAGTCTTGACTAAGAAATAGAAGGGAGCCAGGCAGAACAATGCAAAGATAGTTGTGCATCTATATTTATTGCAGTTCTACTATAAAAATAAAACATATTGGAACCATAACCACACTATATTCTCTACACACAGAATAGAGTCATATTCAACCATGAAGAATCATGTCATTTGCAAGAAAATGGAGGCAACTGAAGATGATTATTTTAAAATCAATAAGCCAGACTCAGAAAAACAAATATAGATTTTTCTCTCAATACAGGAAAGATATCTGGCCTGAATGTAGAGATGGGGTTAATTTTATAAGGAAAAGCTTCAAAGGAAAACAAAAAAAGCTAGAGTAATGAGAAAGGAAGCTAAAACAAATGTCATGCTCTTTTATAGATACACAATCTGGATTCTCATTCTCTCTCTCTCTCTCTCTCTCTCTCTCTCTCTCTCTCTCTCTGTGTGTGTGTGTGTGTGTGTGTGTGTGTGTGTCTCGTGTGTGTGTGTGTGTGTGTGTGTGTGTATATATATATATATGTGTGTGTGTGTGTGTGTGTGTGTGTGTGTGTGTGTGTGTGAAAGCAGAATAAGACCATTTGTGGTGGAAGTGGTCCAATGCAGAGAAGAGATAGGCTAGTAGGGACAAATGTGGGCAAAGTATAATTGATAAATTTCATAATGAATCTCATTATTTTGTATTTTACTAAGACATTAATAGAAAAGACAAAAAGAAATAAAAACACAAATCACCATGTAGTTTTCTTATTTGTTGTGTATTGAATTTCTAAACTTTCTCAATTTGCTTGTCATCAGAGTTAATTTCTAATAGTGATGGTATGAGATCCTCAGATCATTGTGATCACCCTATGACCCAAAAGTAGAAATATATACTGTTTAGATATGTAAGCAACCACTTAAGACAGCTGTCTTTAATATTCTTTATTATTATATATAATATTAACAGAATAGCTTAGAATTTGATAATGTAAGTTAATAGAAGATACGTGGTAAAGGGATACTTAATCTATAGATACTAGGTAATAAGAAGGAAAAGGAAGAAAGGAAAAAAATGGGGAGGAACAGAGAAAAATGATGAAAATAAAATTTAAAAGAAAAGGATTCCTCTCCTCTTGCCTGCAGAGAAAGTGGAGAAAAGGTGGGGATGTCATCCCATGAATCCCATTCCAGTGGCTCATTTCCTTAGACATCAGGATGGAAGCAACACCCTTGGACTTTTCCCTGAGGCTTGTTACAAGCTCCCTGCATTTATCTTCCCCCTATGAAGAGCATTTATAATCTGTTCCTAGAGCCCTTGGCCTTGCTCAAAAACACTGTGGACAAGAATTATTGAGGGTTTTTTTTTTTTTTTTTTTTTTTTACATAATGTACCCTTTTCTCAATTAAATCATTCAGTTTACTTTACAAATAAAAATAGGTGATTTTACAAACTCAATTTTACAAATAGGAAGTGTGATTGACCCTCAAGCATACAAAGACTTGCTTCCTCTTCATCCTCTCCTGTAGCAAGCCCTACAGAGTCTAAACACCAGAATGTAGAATGGTGGAATGTTGGCGATTAGCCTTCTAGAACTTTCTTGCCTGCTACAAATCACATGCAAATTGTTTATAAGCCCTGATACAGTGCAAGTATTGATGGTCATGGGATAGTGATGAGAAAAGACACCCCCAAACTTCCTAAAAGTAAGTTTTAGGCTCACTTGAATTGGGAACCAAAATATAGAGTGCATATTTGTTAATGCTATACATTAGTTTTATTGTTCAGAAAATTCTTTGTTGGAATAATATAGACAAAGAATATGGGAAATGTTGTTTGTTTCAAAATACAAAAAGAAAAAAAGTGAGGGCTGGAAACCTGATTCAGTGAGAAAGAGAGAGCTTGCATTCCGTTCATGAGGCCCTAGATTGACTCCTAGTAAAAAAGACTTTCTTTTTCCTTAAATACCAAGCTTTATTTTATTTAATATTGATCTTTGAATAAGTAAGCACAAAGTTGTTAATTGTAAAGCAGGCATCTTTACCATTGTAAAGAAGGTCATGTGTCTTAGCTCACACAAGTTCCCAGGGTAGGTGCCATATCCTGGTGGAATATTGATAATTTTCTCTTACTTTTGACTTTAAATGTTAGAAAGCTTGGTTCACTTTCCTTTTAATGTAAATGGAAACCTGTTTCTAAGGTACAATAAGTGTATGATTGCCCACCTTGGATATAAGCCAATGAAAGAACCCAGCAGGGATGCATGCCTGCTGTGGTGAAGAATACAGCTCATGAGACAGGAAAGGAGAAAAAGAAGAAAAGATATAGAGGAAAAGGAGTGGAATAGTCATAAACAGAGAAACAAAGACCTCATGGGAGAGGAGAAGATAATGGAGTCAGAAAATGCTCAAAAGATGAGAATGCAGGTAGGGCATGGACTGAAAGACATCATCCCACGGCAGGGAGCTTAAAGAATAGCCTATGAAAATAACAAGGGCAGGAAATCAAAGGAGAATCAAAGGAACTGTATGAGGTCACTGCATCATATCACAAAACAGAGTAAAAACAGATGAAAATCTTGTCCTAACAAGAAGGGCTTGGTCTAACCCAAGAGGGTGGAGACGGCAAGTCTGAAGTAGTCAGCCACCACAGGTTGTACCTGACCAAGTGCCTCTGTGCCTGGGACCTGTGAAAATGGATCTCACTGGGCTTTCAAAACATTTTTCTACATCCTTTTCCAAATGCATGCTTTAGTTCACATCCCCATCTCTGTGCACCCCTACAGCAGGTACCTATGGTTACAAGTCTGTGGATTTTCTCTATTTAGTAAACCATTGAAACCTAAAGTGTTTGACTTGTCCAAGTCAAATATGGAGGAAACTGAGATAACAGGTCATATCTGACCCTCTGGCTATCTTGTCTTGGATGGCTATACTGCCTCTTTTGCTCAGGAAAATGGACATACTGTGGCCAGTTGATCCCAAGCTCACAAGTGTGGGAGACAGTAATTGACAGCTGGAAGACAGGCTTGGAAAGTGGCCATTTGGCTGCAAATATTCCTTATATTATATTATATGAGGCATCTTTCCCCATAGGTCTCTTCTATATAATGCCAAGTGACACTTCAAAGGAATGACTGGAAATAGCTCAGCTCGGATGCAATGTTGCAGCAGATTCCCTATAGGGACCAATTACAGATAAACAACATCATTAGAGCTGTAAATACTCCTGGAGCACGTCAAGCAGGAACACCCCACCGGGAAGCACAGGTGTACACAGTTACCACCAATATTTAGCATAATTCAGATCTGGAACATAATTTAAAGTAATTTGTGGTGGCAATACAGGCATAGGGAGGATCTCTAAGCAGACCTTGCTAGATGATATGGCAGGGCACAGCGGGTATATGTACTCTGTATGCTGCAGGGCATGGCGGGTATGTGTACTCTGTGAGCTGCAGAGCACAGTGGGTATGTGTGCTCCGTGAGCTTCATATTTCTACATTCTGCAGGGTTGAATCTTTATCTCACTTATTCCATTTCTCTCCGTGATGGTAACTATGTGGTATTTTCTGACTTGCTTGTAAGCCTTCTCCTTCCAATACTATTATACTACATCTGCTCATACATCCTTCTTGTTCAGAGATGGCTACAATTTCATTATATATTATTTGGGATGTTATGATGTATGTGTGCAGAAAGATGCACATAGGTTGGTGGACATTTGTAGGTCAGAGGATGGCTTTGTGGAATCAGTTCTCTCTTTCCATCTTTCCATGAAACCCTGACGATGGACCTCAGGCTGTCAGGCTTTCATGGCAACCACCTTTACCAGTTTACAATTTCAGAGGCCCCATATTGCTTTGTTGTCCTGATGCTTTAGAATGAACTGTGCTAACAGGCCTAGTAGGATACTTAATAAATTGAAATTGCTTTCAATAAGATGTATTTTATTAAAAGAGATTGGAAACACGAGCAGATACTTCAGTTTACTGTGCTCAAAATTCTACATGCAACTTGATGATTTATGTATTTGTTTTTATTTTATGTATAGAGTTATTTTTTACTGCATTGGTGTCTGTGTGCTGTGTGCACACTGTTACCCATGGAGATCAGAAAAGGGTGTCATAGCCCTTAACTGGAGTTACAGACAGTTGTGAGCTGCCATCTGGGTGCTGGTAATTGAACCCTAGTCCCCTGAAAGAGCAGCTAGTGCTCTGAACTTCTGAGCCATCGCCCCAGCTCAATTAAAAAAATGCCTGTATTTATAGGGTTTTTTTTTTGCTTTCTTGTACAAAAAGCTGAATTTATTATTGTATATGTACATTATCCAAATACCTACAAAAATAAATACAAAATAAAATTGTCATCAGCAAGAGTCAATGAATTTTATATTGAGATTAAGCTTCAATATGTCAAAGTACTGCTACAATGTAACAAGATTTGATTTTGTAAGTAATCATAGGTACACAAATAAAAATGATGTATGAAGGAAGAAGTTAAGTAATTCTTCAATTGAATTCACAAATTGAACTTGCTGATTTGATTTCTCTGTATTAGGGGAAAAAAATACAAAAACAAGTTTAAGTTATTTGAAAATCATTCTCTTGTTTTCCCAGGCACTAGGTGTTTTTCTTAAATAGATGAAAAGTGAAAATATACATGGTCTGTATGTATGTGACTTGATCAAGTATTGTAGAGGATAAATATAGACTGGCACAAGCCTTCCTAATATAGGGGTCATAAAGCTTTAGCTAAGGAGTGTGTAGTCTAGTCTTAAGAAGATCCAAGTGCCTCGGGGTTTTACATGAATTATTTATATGTTCTTTTATGCCTTGTTCTAGAGAGAAGCTGGATATATTTCATCAGACTTGTGCTTCTTGGCCTCTCAAACGTTCTATATTGTTACCATGGTGATCTGGCAGTGAATTGCTAACTTAAGCACTGTGATGGCTAATCTTATCAATTAGATGGAATTTAGAATAACCTTGGAAACACACCTCTGGGTATGCTATGTGGGTGTTTTCAGAGAGAGGCTTATGAGAGGTGGGAAGCCTTTACCTGAATGCAGGCAGCATCAATCTACATTGAACTGAACTGAAACAACAATTGTGGATGCAGTATTGCCAGCTTCCTTATAGCTCTGAATTCACAGTGCTGCCCCTGCCAGGATGATTCCTTCTGCCATGATAGACTAGGCTCTCACACTGTGAGTCAAAGTGTGCCCTTCTTTAAGTTTATTTTGTTACTGCAACAGGAAAAGTAACATAAGCAACTTGAGCATCGTCTATGTGCGTTCTTGAAGTCCAGGTCTTGGAAACAGGATTGCATATCAGAGACCATCACATTGTAGACATAGGATGCCCAAACATTTGTGTACATATGAGTGTGCATATGTGTTTGAATCTGCATGTATAATATGCATATGGACACATGTGAACATGCATGTGCTCATTCATGACCCTGCATGTGGTATGTGTGTGAGTACACATGTGCATACATGTACATATATATATGCAATATGCATGTGGGAACCTGTGTATGAATATGCTCATTCATGCATGAGCATGTGGTATGTGTATACATGTGTGTGTATGTGTGTATGTGTGTTTCTAATGTGCATGTGGACACATGTGTACATGGATATGTTCATCCATGCCTCTGCATGTGATAGCCAGAGATTTATGTTAGCCTCCAGCACTTCACTTTGCTTTTTTGAGAACGGTTCTATCGCCATGTTTAGACTAGACTGAATGCTGGTGAGTTCTCTGACTCTGCCTTTGCTCCCAGGGCTGTGATTACAGTGCCAGGCTGCTTGCCCCAGCTTTTACATTGGTTCTGGAGATATGAACTCTGATCCCTGTGGGCCACCTTTATCCATCTAGCCATGTTCCCAGCTCCACCCAAACGCTTTTGAAGTGACAAAGCAGAGTGTTGATTTATAGTATATACAGCCTGCTACAAGCAGCATTATTGCTTTTATTTCTAACAGGATGAACATATTTAGGAAATGGGATACAGTCATGTCATCATGGAATTATTGCCATGGCTTTGACATTTCTTTCCTGTTGACATCTACAAATTTATCTCCTTAGCAAAGTAATCTGGAAACCTCTCAGGAAGTTATGCGACAACACAAATTGCATTCTTAATTATTACTGATAAGAAATGAAACTATCTCCTGTCCTGGTGTGGTTATTAGCTAAAAGCTAAGGGAAATTACTGCAATATGACAAAATACTCTTGAAATTGCCTTTTAAAAAATACTGCCATGCTGAAATGAGAAAACTCAAAATTTATGATCTCAGAAAGCCCATCCTATTAAAAACTAGTGGCTGAAGACTTTCTCTTTAAATATACCATATATATGCATTTATACCTAATATATTTTATATTATATATATGTAATATATTTTATATAACATATATACATATACTTATATAATTAGTTTTAGTAATTAACCATGTATCAAATAACAAATTCAAACTTGCTAAAGAAATATTCTACTTAAAATCATTATTGAAAGGCAAAACATCAATGACTGGGATGGAAATGGGGTTTATTTCACTGAAACGGTCTGATCATAAGTCATCAGGACTGTTTATTCATAGTGGGCAGTGAACGGTGCTAGGAAGGCCAGGGCACGGGGCAGGGCAGGAGAGCCTGGCACTTGAGATGGTGCTGCCTTGACTCTGTCTCCAGATGCGACTCTTCTCAGGGTCCCTGTACTGCCTCATGATGACAGTGAACATGAGTTTTCTTGTTTATAACTAGTCAGAGACAGGTGGATCTATGTGAATTCCAAGTCACGTTGGACTACACACATAGAAACCCTATCTCAAATAAAAAACAACAGAAAACAAACAAAACAACAACAACAAAACTAGCCTGTAGACTTCTTTTTTTTAATATTTTATTTTCTATATTCTATGTTTACATTCCAAAGGCTTTCCCCTTTCCCAGTTCCCACCCACCATAGTTCCATAGTTAAAATAAAAGCAAAAATGGTCATGGACAAAATTATCCTAAAATGGCTCGTTAAGACATTTATTCAATTTTCTGTCATTATAAATAAAAGGACAGAGCACAGGAAGGGACTCAGTCTTTAGAATGCATCTGCATGTGACAAACTGTTCCACCATTAGCCCTGGAAATCGTAGGTAGTTCTTCCTTTCTTCAATTGTACTATGAATATTAATATAGCACTAACTTTAAAGTTGTTCTAACAATAGAAACAGAGCAATTAGTGTTCCTAAAGCTCTCCTTGGAAAACATCCCTGATGTGTTTAAAATGTATTAGCTGTGATTTAAACGTGTGGTTTTAATAGATTTGCTCTCTCTCTGTGTTCCACATGACTTAGTCTCACTGTTATGTGGTGCTAGTGGTCCTACTTCATAAGACACTGCTAGATCACTGCACTGCAAGCGTGTTATTCAAACAGCACAATCTCATGTGTACATAACTTGTTTATTTTTCCTCATTTCAAGGCCCATGAGCGTTCTAATATCCATAAGAATAGAAACTGGAGCACAGAGTTGCAAAGTAGCTGCTCCAAGATCGAATACTGTCAAACACCGGGAGAAGAAACAGTGAACGAACTGCCCCGCCCACAGCCTAACTCCAATCCCATCAAGATGTCATTTGCTTGCTGTGTTTCTAAGGAAAGCTAATTAACATCTGTGCTGTTTTCTTACCTTGAAAATGGAAAGATCATTATGCGATCCTTTCTGTTTCTCAGATTAAGGCCCAGGGATGAATGATGTAAACTGATGAAAATAGTGCTCAGTGAGGGTTGGGAACGAGCTAGGATTCCTCAGCAAGGGGCTAAGGTGATATTTTGCAGCAGCGTGCCTCTGCCTCTGATTCCAACTCTCTCATATCAATTGACTGATGAGCATGGCACTGGTGCAGGCTCCTATTTTCCCTCCAGGAGTGGAAGAACAAAAGGGGGATGATTTTTTTTTCCTTGCACTTAAAATTAATGTGTAGGTGCACACAGCCTGTCTCCAGCCCCTGGTTACTTGGCTGTCAGGAGCACAGCAGCCTGTGGATTACCTCATGCACTCTGTAGGTCTTACTTCAAACGTTCAACTCTAATACATTTCTCCTTCTCTAACTTGAAGAGAAATTAGTTCTGAATTTCTAAATTCTTTGTGGATTTCTAAAACAGACCCGCTGAAGCTCTGCTGGACTGTTCATCTCCAGCAGACTCTTAAGGACATTTGGGGAATCAGAGATTAAGAAATACTACCTCACATTCTCAGGAAGAGCTATTGAGTCCTCTAAACTGTAAGCCTAATTATTCATCTTTGCCCTTTCTGCACAGAATCTCACAGCTCAGGGGTATTATTTTTAGCCCAGTGTTCCACTGTCTTTCTTTGGCTGACTTAGGCAACTATGCTTTATCAAACAACTCACATTCTGTTGAGAACCCGTCACCACAGAAAGACTGATTAAAATTGGGAGAAACATGACCTATGAAATTGGCATCGTAGATCTGATTTTTAAAAAAACAATCAAAGAGAAAAGGTTACGCATATTATAGGAAGTAACATAGAATCGTACCATTAAACTGAAGAAAATAACAAAATAATTCTGTACAATTTTAGTTACTATCCCAATCATATTTTTGAAAAATTCCTTTCAGGAATTTAAGAGTAATCACTCACTGGTTAATCTTCATGCATCCTACACTCCCTTAAGCTTAAGCGAGTCAGCAATGGATCACGACTGTTCCTTCAGTTAACTATCCAGTTCTGAATGTTAAACAGTCTAAGGTTAGAATAGTTATTTGTTCATCAACAATTTACTATGACTTAAGCTTTATAAGGCAATGCTGAAAACACTATCTATGTCAGATGCATGGAACTGAATAACATCTACTGAGTTTTAAAATTATTAAAAAGAAAATTATTAAAAATAGCCAAAACATGTGGGTTGGGAGAGGAGTCGAGCTGAGGGGAGCAGGCCTGGATCAATAGTGAGGTCCAGGTATGTCCAAATTCTAGAAATCTCATCCAGAGATTGGCAGTAGGATTGCTTCCTCCTCTGCCCTGGGCCGGCATGTGTTGGCACACATAGACCTGTGGCCCCAACTTTTGCTTCAGCAGAGGAGGTTGCATTGCCAGTAACAGGTTAAGCCTTCTTCTCCTTATAAGGTCATGTCCAACAGCACCTGGAATTCCCTCATGCAAATGAAGCAACCCAAAGCACTCTGGCCAGAAAATAGTAGAATTAAAAGTCCTCCATTAAAGAAGTCTCGTCCCAGGCTCTGTAACTGCAGTCGCCCATTCCCTCCTGACCCTATACCCAATAGATCACAAATATCATCTCACCCAGTCTGCCTTTCCCCAACTAGCCCCATTACTCCAGTCTCTAACACCAGCAGGGACCATGCCAGCTGAGAAAAAAATGTTTTCAAGAGAATGGTAAAAGTGTGGTGGCACACGCCTGTAATCCCAGCATTTGGGAGGCAGAGGCAGGCAGATTTCTGAGTTCGAGGCCAGCCTGGTCTACAGAGTGAGTTCCAGGACAGCCAGGACTACACAGAGAAACCCTGTCTCAAAAAACAAAACAAAAAAAGTGTAGAAGAAAATTTTCCCAACCTAAAGAAAGAAATACCTGTAAAGGTAAAAGAAATTTGGATGTCTGTGGTCTGTGAAACCTGAAGCTATGTTAATGTCTGTGGGCCATACTATCTCTAAGGGTCATGTCTGAGTCCATGGTACTATTGCCGACAAGGCCTGTGGTGATATCTGTGGCCTGTATTTCTAATGAAGGTCATGTGTATGTCCATGCTCCATGCTGTAGACTGAAGCCATGTTGATAACTGTGAGCATGCTGCCACTGGGAAGCATACTGCTCTGAGTGGCCACACTGTCTCCTCCTGAGGATATGGTGATATCCTTGGCCTGTGCTGCCACCAAGGGCTGTGATAGTATCTGTGGCCTGTACTGCCACAGGAGACCATGCAGAGGTCATTGGAACCAAGCTGACGATGGGGATCATTTAGTTATCCATGGTCTACGCTGTATCCTGAAACCATATGTAAGTTCCCATGCTCCCACTGACTAAAAAGAACTGAAAGCTATTTTTGCCAAGGTATTGATAATTATAGACTCACAGTTGAGAAAGAAGGGCATAGAAGGTGTCTTAGTTCAGAGTTTTCAATGTTGTGAAGAGACACCATGACCATGGCAACCTTTATTAAGGAAAACATTTAACTGCAGCTGGCTTACAGCTTCAGAGGCTCAGCCCATTATCACCATGGCAGCATCATGTGCAGGCATGGTGCTGGAGAAGCTGAGAATTCTACATCTTGATACAAAGGCAGCAGAAGGAGACTGGATGTGTTTCACACTGGTCATAGCTTGAAATTTTTAAACCTCAAAACTGTTTCCACAGTGAGACACTTCCTCTAACAAGGCCATACCACTTCCAAAAAGGCTACACCACCTAATAGTGTTACTCCTTATGGCCAAGCTTTCAAACATATGAATCTATGCTGGCCATAACGATACTATCTATCAGAGAAAGCTTCTATGTCAAACCCTACCACCATCCCTGCTTCCATATGCCCCACCCCCAAATAATGGACAGAAGCCATTAATGAGAATGCTCAAAATTTGTGATAAGGATGCTGAAGTGTATCTTTCCACAATTGATGGCTTCTGGCAGTTGTTCAGGTAGAGAAGAACTCAACTTTTTTTAAGGGACTGACCACCAGGAATTTGACCACGGTAGGCAACACAAATTGGAGTTCTTTTTCATTCTCCCTTCTCCTTCTCCTTCTCCTTCTCCTTCTCCTTCTCCTTCTCCTTCTCCTTCTCCTTCTCCTTCTCCTTCTCCTTCTCCTTCTCCTTCTCCTTCTCCTTCTCCTTCTCCTCCTCCTCCTCCTCCTCCTTCTCCTCCTCCTCCTCCTCTTTATCCTTATCCTTTTCCTTCCTCCTCCTTCTTCTTCTAGCAGAGGACTCAAATTTCTTGGGTGGAAGACTTGGGAGGACTAGGAAGTGAGGGTTCTCAGTGTTCATGATATGAAAGTCTCAAATAATCAATAAAAGTATTATAAAATTGAAAAGCATTCAGAACACCAAATAAATTAGAGAAGTGTTTATTATATCACATGCATACATAAAGAAAAAGAACACACAAAGTAATGCTAAGCAGAAAGGACATAGCTGGGGGCATAGAAGTATCTGACCTCAAATTATATTATAGATCCAGAGTGACAAGGACAGTTCAGTCATGTAAAAAGAGCAGAAATGTTGAATAACAGAACAAAATCAAGGACTCAGAAATGAGCCCACATAGATATGTACAACTAATACTTGAAATAAAAAGTGTTAAATACATTTTTCAACGGGGAAAAGCAACCTCTTCAATAAATAGTGTTAGCAAAGCTATAGCAGAAAAATATATATCTATAGTCCCAATTCAACAAAAAAACAATTAAAATGGACCAAAGATTTTTAAAACAATGAAAACTGATCAGAGAAATTAAATAAAGCAGATTTAGGCCTAAGCAAAATCTTTTTGCACAGGACTCTAACAGCACACTAAATAACTCTAAGAATTGACAAACAGGATCACACAAAATTAAAAAGCTTCTGCATAGCCAAAAAATACATTAGCTGCCAGACCCAAAACCTACAGAATGGGAGAAAATCCCTGCTATCTATACTTCAGAAAGATTTAATATTTTATAAGTAATGAACTGCAAAAAGATAACAAATATATTACCAGTCACTATAGGGAAAGGTTTCCTAAAGAAGAAACCAAAAAGCCAAAGAACAATTTTAGATGTGTTAAACATATTTAGCCATCAAAACACAAATTCAAACCATTTCAAGATTGAATCTCACTCCAGTTAGAAGCACTACCATCAGGAAAACATGAAAAGAAATATGGGTGTGGGCATAGGGAAAAGGGAAAATGTATTCACTACAGGGAATAGTGTAAATGGGAGGAGCTATGATGGAAAATAATCTGCACATTTCTCAAAAAATTAAACATAAAATTACCATATGAAGCAGCTGGACCACTTCTGAAAAGACAACCAAGTACTCTTTATTCTTACATGGAGATGCTTGTATATCTGTGTTTATGGCTACCTTGTTAATAACAGCAAGGAAAGATACTAGCCTAGATATATACAACAATAAATCAATAATGAAAATATGTATGTACACAATAGATGTTTTTAGTTATACAGTCATAACATAAAAGAAATTGAGAAAAACTTTCAGCAAAACGAATATATCTAGGTAAAAGGTGATAGGAAGCCAAAAGAGAAATGATGAAGGGAAGAAAAACAAAATTAAATCATATTTGAAAATTTAATGCTCAGATTGCTAATTTAAAACAAATAACAATTTTAAAAACAAATAAAAGAACACACACACACACACACACACACACACACACATACACACATACGCACACACACTCCTACCAAAATTATATAGAACAAAAAGACACGTGGCTTACAGTTTGTGCTCATATTCAGTTAACATGAAAGTTTCCTACAAATACTAACTAGTACCAAATTACTATCAACATTGAAAATAATTTAATTATAACCAGAGTAAAAATACATTTTGAAAAATTAAAAAAAAATTATGCTGTATGAAAATGAGATACATGCACTGTTGGAAATCCATCTAGGAATGGAACTATATGAGAATTCTAGAGTCTTAGGACACTGGATTTTTCAAAATACAGAATTTTCCTGGAATTTTTCTGTAATGTGATTTTGTGCTCACAAAATGTAGATAGGAGTGAGATTACTTCAGATTACTTATTATTGTTGTTCAATTAAATGTTTGAATTATTATTTATATGTCTCTATGAAAAAACATGGTCTTGCTATGTGTGGTGGCTTGTCCTTGTAACTCTATGATTTACTCAGGCGATTCTTCTTAACCCTCAGAGTATAAATTGTCTGATGCTCTGAATAAAGTTTGCTATTCCATAAAACTTAATCCATCTCAATTTTAGGCCATGATTTTTCAGGTTCAAGCTGCCAACTAGAGCGGTAAATAATGCATTGTGTAAATTAATTTCTGAAATATTCAAAACATGAGAAAAGAAATTACATATCTGTAGAATGAACACTGCCTTCTCAAAATTTGTGTTTTATTGCTAACGTTATAAACAATGATATTTTAAGGCAGGGACATGGCTGATAGCTAGAGTAGATGAGGTACACTGCATGTAGTCCTGGTGTTGGCAGTAACACTCTTATAAGGAGGGACCCAAGAGTAATCTCCAATCTCTCTGGCTCTCTTGTCTGTCTGTCTCTACCAGTCTGTTTCTGTCTCTGTCTGTCTCTCTGTCTCTCTGTCTCACTCTCTGGAGGGGTTTAGAGAAGCTACCAATTATGTTATGTGGGTCTGGTTGACACCATAGACTAGGTCATGACTTGTTGGTGTAACTCAGGCATTTAATATTCCTTTTGTGTATATGTATGTGTTTTAGTACAAGACCTACTTCCTGACCCAGTTAGTCTCATCAGACTGCCATGTACCTCAAACATGACAGGAAAGGCAGGCTTCAAGCAAGTTAAAGAGCTCTCAGATGTGGGATTCTTCCTAGCATGCCTACTGCTTCTCAGTACTTCTTACTTTCTATGCATGAAATCAATCTGGAATGATTACCAAAATAGCTTTGGTGGTCAGTAATGAAGTAAATTAGAATATTAGAGAGACTCAGTTAATGCAAATCATTTTAAATATACCCTATCTAATAGTAATACTCATAAAGGCTTGATGTGGCTTACATGTGGAATATGGTACCATGATAGATTTTTCTGATTCAGAAGCAACATGTTCACAATTACAAGCATACCAAACACTCCAATATGTAAAAATAGTTATTTTTCATGTCTGCTTTCATTTATAATGAAGGTAAAGACAGCATTATTATGGAGAATGTTTCAATGGTGAATGTTTATGAATAAGTTGCCTAAACTACATAAAGGTGTGCTCCACATACCTGCTATCCTAACTCACAGAGGCAAGGGTGGGAATCCCAACCAGATGGATAGTTGATCACATGACAATATTATACTCTAACCAATGCTACACTTATGACTAGAGCAGGGTCAAAATATAGCCAAGTATTTAGAAAACTAAGAACAATTAATATATTAATACATGTCTAAGGGATTTACATCTGTCTACTTAAGTTTATAAGTACCATTGCAGATTTGACACTTGAGATATTTTCAAACTTGGTCTTGCCAATTGCCTTAGCAGAGTGACTTTATTTATTGCTTCAATCTCAGTTGATTTTCAACAGCCAGTCTTTGGACTAACTGGGATCAGGATAGAATATCTATTTATCATCAAAAAAGCATGTGTAATTTTTAAAATGCCAAGATTGTGCTAAAAGAATAATAAAACCAAATGAAGATTAATCATTTAATACATAGGCATTGAAATAAGAAAAGGAGTATTAATTACAATCGATCTCAGCTAGGGACAGTTTTTACTATCAGAAAAGTTAACAATGTGTGAAGTCATCTATGGTTTTACAGCTGGAAAAAGTGCTACTTGATTTCTAATAGATTCAAGCCAGGGACCAGGTGAAAGTTTCCTATAATACATAGGACTGCACCCAGAGCTAACAATATGCAGTCCAAAATGTCAGTAGTGTCATGGTTGAGAAATCCTGGCCAACTGAAAAAAAAATCATTCTATTGTCCATATAAACCCATATAAAAGTAAAAGATGGTCTTTGCACAACATAGTAAGTTTAGAGCATATATTTAAGCCAGATTTGGTTTATGTGATTGGCAGATCTAATTGTGAATTATGATATTTACATTTTTATTTGGTCTTAAGGATATTCATGATAATAGAGATTTAATGTTATTAAATCTGATAGAAATGCAGACACACAGAAGGACACGAGTGAGCCAAGCTGAGCCATAGAAACTAGAGCCATGTCATCACCAAGACAATGTCCAGCAGAAAGTGTGACATAGAACAATTCAGGTGGAGAAATTCAGGAGGGCAATTCACTGTAAGTCTGAGATAATGGCATTACAAAGCAAGCATCAACACTTGACAGGTAGGTAATAAAAAGATGAGACTGGAAAAAATTTAATGGTTTTAAGAAATGTGAAATAGTTTACTAAAGGGTCCTATAAGCAAAGGCAGGAGCCAGACTATGCACACTGGACTTGAATGTTACTGGAATACTATCAGATTTTGATCATCCATAGATGCACATTATCTGACATCCTGGTTGAAAGACAGAAGTATTTGAAAATGTTCATTAAAATTATTCTTTATACTAAAATAAATGCTACTTTTGTAAACTGACAAATACAGGATGCAATATCTTTATACAGTTTGCATGTTCATGTAGTAATAAAAATCCATTTTTATTATTATTGTGAGAACCTGTGTATTTGATCTATTTTAATATATTTACATGACTTCTTATAGAGGATTCGTATTTTTATTGACATTCAAGGAATTAAGTTTATAAATGTGTATTATTACCAATCAAACCACTAATGATAAATAGGCTATTTGCTTAGTGATGACTAAATTTTGTAATTGGACGTTGAGCAAAGAGCTGAGGGCTCCCCTCCCTCGTGATCCAGTAAACTCTCAGTATTTATGAGAACAAGTGGCATTAAATGCAAAACAGGGATTGATTAGCCATGGTCTGTAGATAAAATACTATCTGAAACCTGAATTTATACAATTAACAAACTAAAGGTAGATATTATGTTATTATGTGGTTGAAAATAAAAATAGCAAATACTGACTTACAATATAAAACTTTCCATAACCACCAGATTTCAGTGTCCATAAATATTTTATTCAGTTTACAACTGAAACAACACCATTCTCATTCATTTACATATCATCACTGTCTCATAGATAGCCAAAGTAGAGTTAGTTATTCCTGGCAGAGATGGCCCTGTATAGAAATTTTATCAAAGAGTAGCAGTTGCATGCTTGGATTCTCTAAATAAGATGGATTCTTTATGAAGAATAAGAATTTGCCAGCTCTTCTCCCAATAGCCACCAAAGCACACTTTGCCTAACCTCTGGGGACCTTATTAAATCCAGCCATGCTATCGAGACAATTTTCATTACTACACGGTAGAGTAACTATAAAAGGTACATATCTTCAAATACTCAGAGTGCTAGATAATCAGGAGGCATCAAGGTTCTTACTAACATTGATTAATACTGGGCTCACTCACTGCTTCTCTGGAACTTTCCTAGAGGAGTACTTACAGTCTCAATTTGGACATGTATAAATAACTTGCACATTTATTTTCAACTCCAATTTAAAATTATTATGCCTTTTAGCTGTCTGAGCCCAGATGCTAAGTCAACAGGACTTGACTTGAATATATTCAAGTTCTCAAGGAATGAAGGCAAGGACACTAATCAGAGAGTTTGCAATCACATGAACTTTCTATAACCCAGGATTGAGTTAAATTATGCATCTTCTCTTAGCAACACTATTTAATGCCCTTACTGACACTTGTAGAATTGTTTCTCTTATCTACATTATTAAAGGTACTATGCCAACAATAAGAATGTCTGGGCCTGCTGCATCTCAAAGCATGAAATGCAGATATTTAGAATTATATAAAGGCTAAGCAAATAATTCTGATGTGCAGTCAGAGTTAACACAAACAGATAGGAATGAAATGTAAAGGTTTATTGCCAATCTGGATGAAATATCAGTCAACTACTATCAAAGGTTCTGTGACAACCTGTTTCCCAGGTTCAGTGCATTTTATCTTTCCATGTATAAAAGAGTCATGTAAAGTTAAGACTAGGTCAATAGGAAGGATAATTACTCCGTTAACAACAGACAGTATGCACATCGTAACCCTAAACAGTGGCACCTTAAGGAATTTCAACACCTACAGAATAGAAAGGAAAAGGAAGGAAGGAAGGAAGGAAGGAAGGAAGGAAGGAAGGAAGGAAGGAAGGAAGGAAGGAAGGAAGGAAGGAAATAAGAAAGGACAGAAGGAAGGAATGGTGGAAGGATGAATTTCCTGTTTTCTTGAGATGTGCTATTTCTATCAGAAGTATATATTTTCCTCTTAAGTACTCTTGTATGCTTATCAACATTGAAATCACAGGAGCTCCTACAAGGCAGAGTTTACAGACCTGAATTGCTCAGCATCAATACAAAGTCTTATTAACCTTATCACGTTCTAGTCCTTGAACACAATAGGACATGTCAGGCAGCTGCCAATGTCTATGTGCTCTAATGCATAAACCTAATGGGCTTGACGAACAAGATTTCCAGCAGAGTCACAGCTACTTATAGACTTTTCAGGAGCAGCTATGTTATTTTGAATGAGCTATTATCAGAACATATGGAGCCCTCAATTTTGATACAATGGTACTTTGTAAACGACAAGACAGTGAAATGTAAGTGGCATTTCACAACTTCAAGAAAAATTAAAAGAATTCTTCTACCCATAGAGTCGTAGTTGCATCAACAATGCCATATGTTGGTGCCCTTCCATCCCACTTTCGACCTGACTGGGTTTGAAAGACAACTCCACCTTATGCATTTATCTGTACAGAAAGTCATAGAATGAAGTCAATTTTCTTAGCATTGTGGTAATAAGAAAGATTATATCTATGACTGGAATCAATTATCAGTACTGTCTTAAAACCTCTTATGACAGAAGAATTAAAAGGGATATTGAGCCAGATCTCCTTCAATCTATTCATGGACATAATTTTGCCAATAGACGTTATCATCTTTTAGAGGCAATTGATATAAGATAAACAATAGCTGTCCCGCGCTACCGTCTCGCCAGCAAGAACCACGCGGCACACTCAAGATCCTTCTGCAGTAAAGCTTTAATGCTCCTGAGAGGGAGAGCATAAGCCTACAGAGCGGAGACCCAGATACCCAGAAGCCCATCCCTTATATAGGCTGCAACCCCTGCCTCGGACGTGTCATCCCCTGATTGGCTGCAGCTCGGGAGAGGCGGAGACCAAGGGATGGTAAACTACCCAGCACCTGGCACTGACTTGTTTACTTCAAGCCAGCAGGATGTTTTGGACCGGCAGGATGTTTTGGGCCGGCAGGATGTTTTGGGCCGGCAGGATGTTTTGGGCCGGCCATCGGCTCCCCACATCTCCCCCTTTTTTATTATTTAAAATAAAGACCTCAGATTGTCGATCAACCTTCAGGCTCTTGTCTGGACCTTCAGGGTTCAAAACAATCTAATAATGAGGCCCTTTTGCTCTTATAGCAAGTAGGTCACCCAATCTTTAAGGGGTGGAGACAGAGGTCGAACTCCCAAGCAACAAAATTAAGACTTCGTACGAGAGTCGCCACTAGGCTGTTGGTTTGACCCGAAGCGCCCTCGACCTGTCACTCTGCCGTTTTTCTGGGAAAGGGAAACTAGGGCAGGCAACCCTTATGCAGGACAACATGCCTCCCAGAGAGACCCTTATGTCAGGTGTCTCTCTGTGTGATGCTTTGCTCGGCATCCCCCATGGGCTGCTCAAGCTGGACACTCTACCCTGTGCAATGAGTCTAAGCTCCGGGTGTGCAAGAGCTGTCCAGCCGGCGGCCTACTGCTTGAGCATGGTTGGTCAAATGTCAGTGGGGGCTCCTTGTTCCAGAGCCACAAGCGCTTGGGCAATAACCACCTTGTCTCTCTTGGTTTGAGCCCTGAGCCTACAGACCAGCCAGAGAAGTAACACCAGTCCACAGCAAAGGGCTGCGCCAAACAATCCCACCTCCACCCAGTCCTTAAAATAGGAGACAGCTGAAGCGATCCATGATGATAGTCCCTCCGTCAAGGACAGGTCAAGGCTTGTAGAGTTGACCTGGATAATGGCTGCTCTCAACTCTCGGAGTGTGAGTGACTGGGCGATCTGCGGTGTCCTTCTGCTCCAAAATTGTTCTAGTAAGCCTCTCAGGGACCCAGAAGGGGTTTTCTTCACTCTGTGGGAAGACACAAACGGCTCCCCTGGATCTTATTAGAATAGGATCCGGGCCTTTCCATTCATTAGTCAACACATCCTTCCATTTTACCAATTCTTTAGGTCGATGCGGGTCTGAGCAATGTCGCTCTGCTGCGGTCTGATCATGCTTATCTGAATTTAGAAAATTTATAGTAAAGAGTGCCACTGCTACAGCAACCCGTGGCATGGGGGGGGGGCAGATCTTTTATTATTCCTCCTTTTTGTTTAATTAAATATGATTCGAGCGTATGGTGTGCGCACTCAATGATATCTTGTCTTTGAGGGTTATATGGCAAGCCTGTAATATGTGTGACTTGCATTTGTGCACAAAAAGCCAATTGTTCTGCAACAAGATTAGTCACAGATTTTAGTTTTTCAGAGGTTAACGGCCACTGGGGAACCCACAGCGGATCCCCTGTCTTCCATGGTATGGGTCGTGCTGCCCCAGTGGCACCTAGGAAAAACCCAGGCCCTGTCTTCTTTGATTTTGGACGGGGGATATAGGTACTACTTGCTCTCCTTCTGTACCTTCAAAGACTGGGTAAGCAAGATGCAGCTTTCTTTTTACATTTTCAGACAAAAAGGAGCAAGACTTCGGGCGTGTCTCATAGGGAGAGGGCACCGAAGGAACAACCTGTGAAAGGGCTGTTAGGGGCTGCCGTTTTCGATGTTCTTTACTATTCTGCCTTCGATCATCTTGATGGTATCTTTCCTCTTCATATCTGGCAGCTTCCTCCTCTAACTCAGCCTCTTCATCGGGGTCCAAGACCTCATCCTCTGAGCTATTAGAGCTATCAGAGTTATCAAAGTTTAAAGCCTCAAGATCATGTACTGGATACAAGCTAGCTCTTCCTCTTGGCTTAACAATAGGAGAAGGTTACTTAAGATCTGACACATTCACTCCCTTGTCTCTAGACTCTCCGGGAGGTCCTTTTTCCTTTTTTGGGACTGGTTTTTTCTTGCGTGCGCCCAACCTCTCACTACGCTCGGTTTCTGATATGCTATCCTGGACTTCTTCAAGGGTGTTCAGACCTTCCACCACGGCAGCCCTACAAGCTTTATCTTCTAGACAGTTTTTAACAAGTTTCCCAATTGCTTTTGTCCCCTGCCTCAAGTCTCTTTCCACCATTTTGCGGTCAAGATCTCTACCTAATTTGTTCTGTGAGGCAAGAGTCAAAGACCTGGAGCATTCATACATGGCAAAGAGAAATATTAAAAGGGCTCCAAGAATGGTCACAAAAGCTTCAATGCTACCTTCCCAGGGTGGCGACAATCCCAAGTCGAAGCCAAAGAAGAACATACCTCTCCGAACGTATCTGCCTGCAGTTCTGAATCTTCCTTGTAGCCAAGGGGTCTCCGATGGTGCTGACGATGATGAAGTCTCGTATTCCCGGGTTTCGGCACCAGACGTCCCGCGCTACCGTCTCGCCAGCAAGAACCACGCGGCACACTCAAGATCCTTCTGCAGTAAAGCTTTAATGCTCCTGAGAGGGAGAGCATAAGCCTACAGAGCGGAGACCCAGATACCCAGAAGCCCATCCCTTATATAGGCTGCAACCCCTGCCTCGGATGTGTCATCCCCTGATTGGCTGCAGCTCGGGAGAGGCGGAGACCAAGGGATGGTAAACTACCCAGCACCTGGCACTGACTTGTTTACTTCAAGCAAGCAGGATGTTTTGGACCGGCAGGATGTTTTGGGCCGGCAGGATGTTTTGGGCCGGCAGGATGTTTTGGGCCGGCCATCGGCTCCCCACAAATAGCCTTAAAATGGAGGGGAACAGTAGAAGTAATGAGAAGTAAATGTGATCAGATATAGTGTATACATGGGTGAACATGTTATCATCAAACCTGGTTGTCTTAGTTAGTGTTTCACTGTTGTGAACAGACACCATGACCAGTGCAAGTTTTATAAAAGACAACATTTAATTGGGGCTGGCTTACAGGCTCAGAGGTTCAGTCCATTGTCATCAAGGCAGAAACATGGCAGCATACAGGCAGATATGGTGCAGGAGAGCTGAGAGTTCTATCTCTTCATCTGAAGGCGGCTAGTTGTAGACTGACTTCCAGGCAACTAGGGTGAGGGTTTTAAGTCCACACCCACAATGACACACCTACTCCAACAAGGCCACACCTCCTAATAGGTTCACTTCCTGGGCCAATCATATAAAAACCATCACACTGGTATTATTGATAATTAACATGTTCCACAAAATATTCATGGTAAAGAAAATTTAACCTCATAATGTTAAAAAAATGGTCTTGAATGAAAGAAAAATAGATTAAATCCTTAAACCCATAGCATGAACAATGATATCCATTTTATACTATTTGCTCTCTTAGGGAAAATAACATTGTTCTTTAGGAAAATAATTCTTATTTGTGTACAGTGGTATAGTACAGTATAGTCCATAGAGTCACACTGATGTAGTCACAAAGCACCAGGCCATTCAGATTAAACCCAGGGCCCTTCCTGCTAGGTAACTGGTCTATACATTCTCCATCTACAATTCAGGGCAGAAATTGAAAAGCCCACACCATCAACTACTGTATCTATTATTTGCTGAATTTTAAAATCTTAGAAGACATTGATCCACTTATCTAGGCTTTGAAGTCCATGGATCGCAAGCACTACACACAGATTTTACAACGTTCTACTTTATTTACAGCTGTGGATAGCTCTTTGTCTAGACTCCATTTAGTCAGCCAGAAAACCATTTCCAAAATTATTATGTTTCATGTGACTTGCAAATTCTTCTGTCTTTCCATTCCTGTTGCCTAACACAGTCTAATTTGTTCTTACTCAAGATACAGGCATTATCACTTAACTTCTAACTTCATCGTGTACCACAGCATCCCTGTGTCACTCAGCTGGGCTCTCCAGTCTGCACATTTGCCATTTAATCTGCTCCCTTCTTCATCCTTCCCTGTGTGTAGCGAAGGTAGCTACCCCAAACTGCACCATCAGTGGTGATGCTCTTAGGCTTCTTCCATCTGAGTGCTTCATGCGTTACCAACAGGAGATTAAAGAGTGAGAGGGCCTCTGTAAAATACTGCCTCCAACCCTGGCCCACAATGACTGGCTATAGTTGGTGGCAGCTGTGTTTCTCTAGCACATGGTACAACTTCAAGAGAGCATCGCAACATTTCCAGCTACCTTCAAATGACAGCATTCTCTTTTACTGTTTTGCTCATCTGGATCTAATGTCATCCCATCAGAGTGGGTTTGTCCCATTCCTGGCCCCTTCTTGTAAACAGCCTCTTGGTTCAATGCTCTTCAAATGTCCACTCTGTTGTTTTCTGATAAGTATGATGTAATCATGATACATTATTAGTTTTCATATAATTTCTTATGGGTCTACTCCGTTTCATTTTACATATGTGATCTTTAACTTTCCTATATCCATCCCAAATGAGCCCTAAACATTTTTCCATGGCTCAACTGCATGAACACTTCTTCCTATTAATAGCATCACCATTCCTTCCCCTCCCGCATCCCATACATTTTCACATCCATATCTGCACATAAGGAATATTTCTCGTTTGACTGAGGCATCTGCTCTCTATGTCCCTTATTAAATTAGTAGCTTCTGCTACGTGATCCTCTTCTCTACCCAAAACTAATTAGATTAGACATACCAGACACATCCAGATGGGCCATGAGCAGTTCTGTTCTCAAGATGTGGAATTATGCTCAGAATTAACAGATCCAGACTCTAACTGTAGTGGCTGAATTTTAATAAGCATTGTGATAAATGAGGCCCAGCTAGAGATTCATCACACATGAGACTTAATAAGCTTTTGTTAGCCCATACGCACACACACCATCATCACACATGCCCACACACATCTTATTATATACATATAGAAACACACATCATGTCATATACATATACATACACATAGACACACACATACACACACAAACACTTTTCTTAGGTTTCTAAGGCACAGTGTATGTCTTCTCTAACTTACTCAAACAAAATTTCAATTTTCCAACCAAAAGCAAAGAAACCATCATTTACACTAAAGCATTCAATGTCTTTGTCTTAAATGCCATAATAACTCATTCATGTACGTGAAGCAGAGGTCCCCAAAGAGCAAGCACAGAGGGTGCAGAAGGAGACTAATTTTCCCTGGGAAAATAGAGAATGGAATATTTAATCTCTTTGAAAGTGATTTGAGATAAGTTCATGTTAATATTCATATGTATATAAAATTATGTACCTCACTAGACTTTAAAATACACAGTAACAAGTCAATATGCACACACAGACACACACAGACACACCTGTCCTATTCCATCCCTGCCCTACTCTAGCCCACCCACAAAATCTATTCTATTCTGGTTCTCCTTAGGGAGATTCATGAATCTTACCTAGATACCTCCTTGCTAGTAGATGATGATTTTTTTCCCAATTCTATGCATTTTCTGGAAAATGTCATGATGTCGTTGTTTTTAACAGCTGAGTAATATTCTAATATGTAAACATAGCACATTTTCTTTGTCCATTTTTTCAGCTGAACAATATCTAGGTTGTTTCCAGTTTCTGGCTATTATGAATAAGCCATTGTGAACATAGTTGTGGTAAGATAAAGCATCCTTTGGGTATATTCCCAGGAGTGGTATAGCTGGGTCCAGAGGTAGATCAATTCCCAATTTTCTGAGAAACAGCTATATTGATTTCCACAGTGGCATGACATGTTTGCACTCCCACCAGCATTGGAGAAGTATTCTCCTTGCTCTATATCCTCACCAGCATGAGCTGTCACTTATATTATTGATCTTAACTACTCTGACAACTGTAAGAGGTTACCTCAAAGTAGTTTTGATTTGCATTTCCCTGCAGCCTAAGGATGTTAACATTTCTTTAAGCTTTGCTCGGCCATTTGAGATTCCTCTATTAAGAACAAGCTGACACACATGAATTCACAGAGTCTGTGGCAGGATGCATAGTCTGCACAAGTCTATTTCAGGTGTGGCCCCACCATTAAGAAGGGAAGTGAACATAAGGCCTAGTCCCTAACCCAGAGACTATCTATGATTGATACCCATTTTTCAGAATGGTATCAATCACACACTTATACAGCCACACGTAAGGGCCGGCTCCATTCCTAGCAGTGGCCAACACACAATTTACTCAATGTTATATTTAGAGTGTTTTTGTCTATACTTTTATTTGCCTGGGTATTTTTTTTAATTCACAGACATACTACAGTTTCCAATTTTGAGTTTTGATGAAATATCTGTGAATCTGTGAGTGCAATTGTGTGTGTCCACTTGTATACAGGTCTGTGCTGTTTCTTTGGCTTTTTTCTGTTTATTTTATCCTGTTATAGTTTGGTTTTATTTTTATTTATTCGTTTGATGGCTGTTCCTTTTCTAATTAGAGAGGAAGATAGAGAGGGTGTAGATTTGGGTGAGTGTAGAGGTGAGAATGGTCTTGTAGAAGTTGGAAGGGGGACTGGTGAGATGGCTCAGTGGTTAAGAGCACTGACTACTTTTCCAAAGGTCCTGAGTTCAAATCCCAGCAACCACATGATGGCTCACAAACATCTGTAATGAGATCTCATGTGCTCTTCTGGTGTGTCTAAAGACAGCTACTTACATATTATACTTACATATAATAATAATTATATGTAATATATAATAATGGGGTACAGAACTAAACTGGGAATTTTCAACTGAGGAAACTTGAATGGCTCTGAAGCACCTAAAGAAATGTTAGTCATCAGGGAAATGCAAATCAAAACAACCCTGAGATTCCACCTCACACCATTCAGAATGGCTAAGATGAAAAACTCAGAGGACAGCAGTTGCAGGAGAGGATGTGGAGAAAGAGGAACACTTCTCCATTGTTGGTGGGATTGCAAGCTGGTAAAAGCACTCTGGAAATCAGTTTGGCGATTCCTCAGAAAATTAGACATAGTACTACCTGAGGACCCAGATATACCACTCCTGGGCATATACCCAGAAGATACTCCAACATGTAATAAGGACACATACACCACTATGTTCATAGCAGCCTTATTTATAGTAGCCAGAAGCTGGAAAGAACCCAAATATCCTTCAATAGAGGAATGGATATGGAAACTGCAGTGTATATACACAATGGAGTACTATTCAGCTATTAAAAACAATGAATTCATGAAATTCTTAGGCAAATGGATGGAACTAGAAAGTGTCATCCTGAGCGAGGTAACCCAATCACAAAAGAACGCACCTGGTATGCACTCACTGATAAGTGGATATTAGCCCAAAAGTTCAAAATAAACAAGTTACAATTCACAGACCACAGGAAGCTCAAGAAGAAGGAAGACCAAAGTGGGGGTGCTTTGGTTCCACTGAGAAATGGAACAAAATATTCACAGGAACAACTGTGAAGACAAAGTGTGGAGCAGAGACTGAAGGAAAGGCCACCCAAAGACTGCCCTACCTGGGGATTCATCCTATAAACAGTCATCAAACCCCAAAACTACTATGTATTGAGAAGAAGTGCGTACCGAAAGAAGCCTGTTATGGTTGTCTTTTGGAGGGGCCCTGCCAGAGCTTTACAGATACTGAGGTGAATGCTAGCAGCCAACCCTTGGACTGAGTGAGGAGTTCATGATGGAGGAGTTGGAGGGCAAACTGGAGGAGGGAGAGGGGTTGCAACACCATGAGAAGAACGCAGATGTCGGCCAACCAGACACCCCTGAGCTCCCAGGGACTAAATCTTCAACCATGAGGTACATATATTTCCAGGAAAAAGGGTGACAGAGGAATGCCTTGTTGGGCATCATTGGGAGAAGAGGTCCTTGGTCATGTGAAGGATGACTAGAGGCCCCAGTGTGTGGAAATCAAGTGGGGATTGTGGGAGCGGGTTGGGTGGAGGAGCATATTCTTGGAGGCAGGGGATGGGAGGTTGGGTTGGAGGTTTTCGGGGAGGGGGGAACTAGGAAGGGGCTATAACCTTTGAAATGTAAATGAAGAATATATTCAACAACAGAGGAATGGATACAAAAAATGTGGTATATATACACAATGGAGTACTATACAGCCATTAGAAACAATGAATTCAATTCTTAGAGAAATGGATGGAGCTGGAGAATGTCATACTAAGTGAGGTGACCCAGTCTCAAAAGAATACCCATGGTATACAGTCACTGATAAGTGGATATTAGCCTAGAAGCTTGGAACACCAAAGACACAAATCACATATCAAGTGATGTCTCACAAGAAGAAAGGAGTGGACACTGGTGCTAGAATGGACCAAAACATCATTGTGGGAGAGTACAAGAACAGTAAAGTGGGAGGGGTGGATGCGGGAGCAGGGGGAGGGAAAAGGACATGTGGGGCCTTTGGGGGTGGGGAACCAGAAAAAGGGAAATGAATTGTAAATATAGAATATATACAATAAAAAAAATCAAAAAAAAATAAAGAAAATACATATCATCATATTTTATAAATATCTATGTTCTTTATTATGTAAATCAGTTATGTATAAATTCATCTATTCTTACAGATAACAATCTGTAACTATCAGGAGACTGGACTCTAAGATAGCAAGTGAGCTCTAAGCCGTAGAAGTGCTGGACACTTGGGTATGTGTACTCATTTTGGAGTTTATTTCCTGTCTTCTCCAGTTATTGTTTATTTCAATGTCTCAAAACATGTTTTTTTCACTTTATATCCAATTGCTGTTCCCACTTCCAGTCCCCTCCTACAGTCCCTCCCATCAACCCCACCTTTTCCTCTTCTTTGAGAAAATAGAAGCCCTTCATATCCCCTCACCTGGCACATCAAGTCTCTGCAAAGCTAGGTGCTTCTTCTCCCACTGAGGCCAAAAAGACAGCTAAGATAGGGGAACAGATTCCACAAACAGGCAGCAACATTGGGGATAGCCTCTACTCCAGTTGTTCAGGACCCCCATGAAGACCAAGCGGCACATCTGCTACATATGTGGTGGTGGGATTGGTCCAGCCTGTACATACTCTTTGGTTGGTGGTTCAGTCTCTGAGAGCCCTCCAAGGGTGTAAGATAATTGACTCTTATAGAGTTCTTATCTCCTTTGGAGCCCCCAATCCTTCCCCCACTCCTCCATAGAAGCCGCCAAGCTCCATACAATGTTTGGCTATGGTTCTCTGCATCTAAGTCAGCAGCTGAGTGGAGCCTCTCAGAGAACAGCCATACGAGACTCCTGTCTGCAACCATAACAGAGGATCGTTGATAGTGTCAGGGATTGGTGCTTGCCAATGGGATCTCTAGTTAGACTGGTTATTTCTGGGCCATTCCCTTAGTCTCTGCTCCATCTTTGTTCCTGCACTTCTTGTAGACAGGATAAATTTGGGGGTCAAAAGTTTTGTGGGTGAGTTGATGTCTCTGTTTCTCTACTGGGGTTCCTGCATGGTTATAAGGAGGTTAATTCTTCAGGTTCCATATCCCCACAACTGTGAATGTCAGCTAAGGTCACCTCATTGACTTCCTGGGAGCCTCCCCTTCCCAGGTCTCAGGCATTTCCTTGAGATGTCCCATTCCCACCCCCTACTAGCTGTAGTTTTCCATTCATTCTCAAGGCCATCTGGCCATCTCCCCTGTCTCTCCCCACACCTGATCTTGAAATGACTCCCATTCCCTTCCCCAACCCTCTTTCCACCCAGTTCCCTCCCTCCATCTGCCTCCTATTACTATTTTATTCCCTCTTCTATGTGAGATTCAAGCTCACCTTCTTGTTTAGCTGCTTTGGGTCTGTAGAGTATAACATGGGTATTCTGTATTTTATGACTAATTTCTATTTTTAATTGCATACATACCATACCTGTCCTTTTGGGTCTAACTCAGGATGATATTCTCAAGTTCCATTCATTTGCTTGCAAAATTCATGATGTCTTTGTTTTTAATAGCTGACTAGTATTTCACTGTGTGGATGTACCAGATTTTCTTTATCCATTCTTCAGTAGTAGGTTGTTTCCAATTCTGACTATTACAAATAAAGCTTTATAAACATAGATGAGTAAGTGCCCCTGTGGTGTAGTGAGGCATCCTTTGTGTATATGCCCAGGAGTGGTATAGCTCTGTCTTGAGGTAGAACTATCCCCAGGTTTCTAAGAAACCACCAATTTGATTTCCACAGTAGTTGTAAAGTTTATACTCCTACCGCCAATGGGTAAATGTTCCCCTTGCTCCACATCCTTACAGTATGTGCTGTGTGCGTTTTTTATTCTTAATCATTCTGACCAGTATAAGATGTAATCTTAGAGTCATTGTCATTTGCATTTCCCGAATGACTAAGGACATTGAACATTTCTTTAAGTATTTCTTAGCCATTCAAAATTCCTCTGTTGAGAATTCTCTATTTAGCTCTGTACCCCACTTATTAACTGGATTATTTGGGTTCTTGGTGTTTAACTTCTTGAGTTCTTTATCAAGTTTGGATATTAGCCTTCTATCAGATGGTGAAGATCTTTTCCAAGTCTCTAGGCTGCCAGTTTGTCCTAATGACAGTTATGAATGTGGGTACCCTTGAATTTGGGACATAGATGTTCAGAATTGAGATGTCTTCCTGGTGGATTTTTCAATGAATGAGTATTAAATATCCTTCTGTGTCTCTTTTCACTGCTTTCAATTCAAATTCTGGTAGTCGTTGCTGTTGTTGTTGCTGTTGTTGTTGCTGTTGTTGTTGTTGTTGTTGTTGTTTAGATATTATAATGGTTACTCCATATTTTTTTCTTGGGACCTTTTGCTTAGAAACCCTTTTTCCAGTCTTTTATACTGAGATAATATCTATATTTGATGCTCAGATTTGCTTCTTGTGTACAGCAGAATGATGGATTCTGTTTATACATCCATTCTGTTTGCTTGCTTTGCTGGTGAGTTGAGTTTCTTGATATTGAAAGACATTAATAACCAATAATTTTTACTCCCTATTATTTTGATGTTGGTGGTGCTTGTGTGTGTGTGTGTGTGTGTGTGTGTGTGTGTGTGTGTTTATTTTCTATTTATTTCAATGGTGCGAAATTATTTACTTCTTGTGTTTTCTTGAGTGTAGTTAGCCTCCTTGGGTTGGAGGTTTTCTTCTAGTATTTTCTGTAGTGCTGGGTTAGTGGAAAGATATTGTTCAGATTTGAATTTGTCATGAATATCTTTGTTTTTTCATCTATAGTGATTGAAATTTTTGCTGGGGAAAGTAGTCTGGGCTGATATCTATGGTCTCTTAGGGTCTGCAATACCTCTTCCCAGACCCTTCTAGATTTCAGAGTCTCAGATGAGAAGTTGGGTGTAATTCTGATAGATCTGCCTTTGTATGCTACTTGATGTTTTCCATTGCTGCTTTTATTTTATTTTATTTTATTTTATTTTATTTTATTTTATTTTATTTTACTTTATTTTATTTTATTTTATTTTCTACATTGTTTGTTTACATTCCAAATGATTTCCCCTTTCCTGGTTCCCCCCTCCCCATAAGTCCCATAAGCCCTCTTCCCTCTGCCCATTCCCCAATCATCCCTCTCCCATTTCTCTGTCCTGGTAATCCCCTACATTGCTGCATCAAGCCTTCTGTGCATTTTGTTTTGATTATTATGTGACTGGGGTATGTTTTTTTCTGGTCTAACCAAGTTGGCTGTTCTTGGGGTCTCCACAGGCTTCCACGGGGTAGAAGGAGGCTTTTAGGGTTGCTGGGAATGAAGAGCAAACCCAGAGTTAGACAAAAGGGATCAGAGGACTGTGAACAACTCACCTGTGCAGGCCTATGTGTTCCAAGCAGACTGATTGGGATGAAAACACATTTTGAAAGCAGAAATTCCTGAAATTAAAAACAAAACTCAGACTTTAAAATGAAGAATTAGCTTAAGAAATCTTGAAGAGAAAACTTTAATATCAATCACATGAAAACTGAAGTAGAGGCTTTCGAAATCCCAGCCTCGGGCCTTCAGAGTCTTCCTTCTCCTGGCTCATTAGCTTAGTCCTGATTTTCACATCAACACCTTTTCACATTTTGAAATTTTCATAAGCATATAAGTCATTACTTCAGTTCTTTACCAGTCCTTGGGAACTTCAGTGTTCATGACTGTCCTTAACCTACTTAGGCTTTCTTTTATCATTCTCCTTTGGGAAGGTTCACGCTAGCAAAATCTACCCCCTTTGCATGGCAGATTAAGTACTGTTAGAAAGGAAAACTGACTCAGTCACCTCTCCTCACCTTGCACCCAAGCACATGATTCCAAATCAATTGTGTGTGTGTGTGCATGTGTGTGTGTGTGTGTGTGTGTGTGTGTGTGTGTGTGTGTGTCTGAATTCTCCTGTATTACAAATGACTTCATTCTTTTGGTAGCTGGAAGCAAGTATTGTATAGTAGTAACATGTAGACAGGGAGATAAGGAATTGTGAGTGTTGGCTTTCCAAGATGGTAACAAAATATCTGAGGTAATCAGTCTAAAATAGATGAGATAGTTGCACAGCTCACAGTGTAAGCTGGTTGTCCATATTGCTTTGAGTCTGTGGTAGAGAAGGAAGCGTGTGCCAGAGCAAATGTTAATTCACTGTAGCCAGGGAACAAAGAGAGAAATAGACAGGAGCTTGTGCCTCCCAACTCCCTTCAAATCTCCTCCTTCAATCCCCTCCAATCTCCTGACCGTCCTAGAATGTTATATTTCCTACTAACACCACAATCTGGTGACTAAACCTTTAGCGATTTGGCCTTTGGGATGCCTTCAGATTCCACAGTTAGCTCTTATTCATTCAGAGAGTCTATGATCCTGTGCCATGAACATTCTAAGGGTCAGAGTGTTTTCAGTCATTCCATGGGATAAGGTAGCTGGTATAAGCAAGAGATGGGCACGTCCCTTACTCCAGATGAGCAAGGCTTTGAATGCTTAGTCTTTATAAGCAAGGTTAAGTAGTTTCTCTAAGAGAAAATCTTCCAAAGAAGGAATGGTTACTGGTTTCCTTGCAAGTGGGAGGAGAATTGTTCCAGCACCCACCCAGGAAACTAGGTGAGACTCCTTTGGTGACGCTCGCGCGCGCGCGCACGCGCGCGCTCATACACACACACACACACACACACACACACATGTCTTCAATGGCTGGAGCTTCACACTCCCATTTCTCTACACTGAGCCTCTATGAAGTCATCAGTTCTTCATGTCCACCTGTCTCCTTTTCACTCTCTGCTCTTGGGAGCAAATGTGTGCTCTATGATCTCATTTTTCTTATAATTCTATAATAAACTTCTATCCAAAATATAAAATCTAGCTTCCTTCCTTGTGTACTATGCACCACAAAATGTATCAAATACTTATCAGCTTTGTTGTTATTTAATTACTGCTTGGCAACATTATAATTTCTAATGAATGAGATGGGTCATCTAATAAAAGGCACTTTAAACATGGGTACCTGCCTATATTATTATTAAATGCTACAAAAATACTAAGAAAGTGTATAAATCATCCCATTTATAAATTTATAAGTGGTTCTCTACTTGCCTAGTTTTAATCTTCGGTGCATTCAATAGAGTAATGTGTCTGAAGCCACACTGCGTTCATGTTTCCATGGCCACATCCTAGCACACAATTTGGTATTCATTAGAAATCATAAGAAATATATGCTGGAGAGTTGGACCCCTGTTTTCTGATTTTATTTTCCACTGGGAGAGAAAGCAGGGATGGAAATGGAACTGTTCTGCACACCCCTCAACTGCACAAGTGAAGTCAAGGTTTTTGTGAGTGCTGATTTCACACTCCGCGGGCTGAAGAGATTGCTTCTGCTTTCTCCCCATGTGTGCTCTGAGTATGATAGGCAATTCCCCTTCTTAATGCTTCCCCATTGATGATATTTCCAACCTCACTTTGTTTCTCATACCCAGAGGTAAAAAGTAAGATAAAAGAGAGAGCCATGAGTCACGCAGATAGAATTGTGATAGAAAGATAGAGGATGGGTGAAGAGGAAGGGAGAGAGAAAGGTGAGAACAGAACACTGGAGAGCGGAGCCATGTGGGTGTTGACATCAGTCAATGTTGATGCTGCCAGAGAAATCGGGCTCAGCTGTGAGATTGGAGAATGGATCACATTCGAGCTATGGTGCCAGGAAATAGTCGGATGATTGTTAGAAAAGCCTACAAAGCAGCAGAGAGGTTAAGCAAGACCTTCCCACCTCACAGCACACCAGGAGAAGCCTGAACTGTGGTGGGTCTTGAAGGCTGGAGAACGGAGAGGTGATGGTTCAAATTAAGACAGTTGTATAGGTGTGAATCTTGTCACTCTAGTGGTGAAGAGTGCGTGCTAACAAGTTCATTTTTTAAATACTCAAACTGTAATTTTCTGATGTCCTAAAAAAGTGCCCTCTAACTTATTTTTGTTTGTTTGAGTTTTATTCTGCCCAGGAAGGGAGTGGGGAGCAAACAAAGCTTAACTGAACACCGCGTTCATTGAAGTCAGAGTTGCTGGACTTTAATTCGTGAAACTTTTTTCACCTCCGACATTTAATCAGTGACCCTGAAACAAGGCCAAACTCAAACCCAAATGTCAGCACAGAGAAATGTCAAGTATTTCATAAAAAATATGCTTATGAATTTTACATGTGAGGATCATGTTCTCTGGTCTTTTATAATGTTCCCCCTCACCTTTATTTACTGTAAACTTTAATATTTCAAAGATTTCTAGTCATTTGTTAGTCAAATTCAAAGAAACCTTATGAATATTGATTCCTGAAATGTTATCATTTTACCAATATTGAAGTATTTTCTAATGTGTTTTCTAAATATAAAAATTAATTCTGAAGTACTTAACATAATACCCAGAGGTGCTCTCTGTTCTTTTATATCACATACTCTCTGTTGGAATAAGTCTTTCAATATTGTTCTAATAAGAGAATTAGAGAGGTTTTGTTTTGAAGGCCAACACTATCTTTTCGGGGTTATTTTGTTTATTATTTTTACTTATTTGCTTTAATTCCATTCACTGCCCCCCCGGCCATCCTTTTGCATAATACTTTCCCCATCATCTCTCTCTCTCCCCTTCTCAGACCAAGTAGAGACATTCTAGGTATGCCCCCACCTTCCCAAATCAAGTCTCTGTGAGACTAGGCACATCCTCTCCCGCTGAAGCCAAACAAGGCAGCTCACCTAGAAGAACATGTCCCACAGACAGGCAACAGCTGTTGGGACAGCTCCCACTTCAATTGTTTGGGACCCACATGAAGACTGTCTTGGTCTGGATTTGTATTCCTACACAAAACATCATGACCAAGAAGCAAGATAGGGAGGAAAGGGTTTATTCTGCTTAGACTTCCACACGGTTGTTCATCACCAAAGGAATTCAGAACTGGAACTCAAGCAGGTGAGGAACAGTAGCTGATGCAGAGGCCATGGAGGGATGTTACTTACTGGCTTGCTTCCCCTGGTCTGTTCATCCTGCTGTTTTATACAACACAGGACCACCTGCACAGGGATGGTACAGCCCTTTGTGATCATTGATTATGAAAATGTCCTACACATTTTCCTATAGGCAAACTGATGTAGACTTTTTTTCATGGTTTTAAAGCTTTATTATAGAAAAGTAGGAAAAGGAAAAGAGATAGAGATGTAAAGAGATAAAGAAAAGATAGAGGGGTGAGATCTGGCCATGACCACATGGAAAGAAGGGAGAAGCACGGGGAGAGAGTGGGAGCAGGGGTGCAAGAGACAAGGGAGAGTGTAAGGGCAAGAGCTGATGTAGACTTTTTCCTCAACTGAGGTTCCTCTTAACAGATAACTCCAACTTTTGTCAAGTTGACACACAAAGCCAGCCAATACAAAGATCAAGCTGCACATATGTTACATACATGTGGGGAGGCCTAGATCCAGTCTGTTTATGTTGTTTGGTTGGTGATTCAGTCTCTAAGAGCCCTAAGGGTCCAGGTTAGTTGACTCTGTTAGTCTTTCCATGGAGTTCTTATCCCCTTAGAAGCCACAATCCTTCCTCCTGCTCTTCTATAAGAGTCCCCAAGCTCCATTTACTGTTTGGCTGTGGTTGTAAAGAGAATAGTCAGGTGCTTTGAGTAATGATTTATATTGAAAACAGAAATTTAGATTCTAAAAATTCTCTAAAGCTAAAAGACATAGCAAAACATGAATAACTTTCCAAATTCTTATTAAATTTTAAAGCAAAATTTTTTAGTTGAATGCTACTTTAATTAGATTACTGTAATTAATTAACTAGGATTTAGAGGTTTCATAATTTTTTTAAAAAAGGAAATTTATGCTATTTCTTTCCCTGTCCCTTTCTGCCCCTTCTAAAGTATGAAGAGAAAGGGAGTATTGTTAGTTTCCATCAGGTCTATGGAAGCATTTGGAGCTCCAATCTAAATTCTGTCATCTAAACTAAAAAAGTTATTAGTACAACATAAAAGAAAGAAAAAGCATTTACTAAACAACAACAAAAAATTAAAACAACAAGACCATCAAACTCCCATCAACCTTAACAAGACCTTAGCTTTAATGATGACTGACACAGTGTTTGTAAGTGTCAGATAATATTTTCCATGCATTATCCTCCTTAAAGACCATAATGTTGGGGCTTGACTTTAAGTTTGAATGATTCTATCTTTGGACTATAGTGTAGAAGATGGTCAGAATATTGGCTGTTCCACTTACATGACCCTTCCCACAGTCCTGACTTTGGTCATGTTTGGTCATCAGGTGGGCTTTGGAAAGAGGAACATGTCACCAATGTGTGTGCAGACAAAAGACTGTCAAACTATCAGTGTGTGCTCTACCTTCTTATGACCTCTTTCTCTTGTGCCTAAAAGGGCATTCCATGAGGCTGCTCCCAACATCTAGACAACATGCTTGGGTAAGAGATGCCATACAGAGCTCCTGGTAGTGTTATGGATGTTAGAACTAGATGCAGAATGTTGGCATCAGAAGAGTTAGGGTCACACTTTGTTCTACATGCCTCCTCTGACACACACCCTATACCATATCTCTTTCTATCTGCCTAATCCTCTTTCATGAAGAGAAGTTATTTTGTAATGTAAGGTTTTTTTTTTTCTGCAAGTAAACTAGAACACATCAAAATGTCCTTTTCTGCAAAACATTCTGACTCCACTATAAAATCCTTTGGTAAGCTCTGTAAATAGAGAACATAATTAAATTAGCAAGGCATGAAAATTATAATATGCCCACTCTGGTTGGTTGCTACACAAAGTGCATATCAAGTAGAAAAGCAAATACTTTTCGGAGATTATTTTCCATTATCCACTGTTAATAGCATGCCTCTTGGTACCAGCTAAACCATTTAAACTCTGTCTGCAAGCACATTTTAAAACAGATTCTGTTGACAGGTGCAGTTCGGAGGACTACTTCTTCCTCTGTGGAATTGCAACTCTCCCACTCCTACTCCTTCCTTGTAAATGGTACTTAAACCCACTGACGCCTGGATGCTTTTATCACAGAGTGATTCATCTAGTTTTTAATCTCTTGGCCTTTTCAGTGGGGTGATAGAATCTCAGGAATTAAGAATAAAAATGATCACTTGCATCCACATTTTTATACTTAAAGTGAGCAGCTCCCCAACAATATAGTTAACCACAGAAGGTTAAGTCAATCCTTGTGCTAATAATCAACTGCCTACACACCTGTGGTGGAGTATAGCTTAACCAGGAGGATCATTTTGTAGAGGTCACTGTACATTTGTTATATTTGAAATTTAGGCTATTTCAGCTCTGTCTGGGTCCACCAATTTGCTTTATTAAATTCTGCTGAAAAAACAAGATAAAGATCTATGAATCTGTCATTCACATATATTTATGTGTATGAAAGTAACTTACTGATGTTCTAATTCAGCAGCCATTACTGACCCTTCATGAGACATGCGCCACCTTTCCCCACTATTCATGTCCTGGCTGAAGTCAGGCAAAAAGTCAGTTCAGAAACAAGGACACTGGTTTTATGGTTACTGCACACATGCCTGTGTGCAGACTAAGTGGAAACTATGGGCACAATGTAAATGGATTTTGAATATTATGCTAGCCTCTTCTTTGTGTTCCAGATGTAGAAAAGGCTATTTGTTTCCACTGAGCTGTGGCTTTTAGTTCCATACTAATTTTTTTGAGAAAGAAAGAAAGAAAGAAAGAAAGAAAGAAAGAAAGAAGGAAGGAAGGAAGGAAGGAAGGAAGGAAGAAAGAAAGAAAGGAAGGAAGGAAGGAAACATAATTGAAGCTAGCAAGTACAGCCTTGGAGATACAGGACACCTTAAGCCATGTGCCTCTTTGTTCTCTGTTTTACTTTGGGCAGGTGGTGCTGTCTATGTGCTGAGTTGTGTGACCTAAATGAAACTTTCATCATGGAGTCACTAGTGATAAGGTTTCGAAATCTACTAAGGTCTATGGTCATTCTAAAGTTCTGTTTTGAAAGAGCAGACCACTGAGTGTTTGACCATGCTCCAGTGAGTTAATAGATAACACAAAGTGCACTTTTTTCCTTATTTTTTATTCTTATTTTTAATTTTACTTTTTTTAGAGTGAGGGGTCTGTGGGGAGGCGGGACTGGTAAGTGAGTGTGACAGACATACATGATTGAAATTCCCAGAGAATCAATAAAAATGTTATGTTGTAAAAGGAAAATAGTCGGAGATTTTTCCCTATAGCCATGACTTATCTAGACTCAAGTTCTTGGCCACTTTAACAGTATCAAGTATGGTCCAGAATTCTCAGGAGTAGTAGGCCAATATAAAACCAACTTCATGTTTCTGTTTGTTTCTTTGTTTATTTGTTTGGGGGATTTTTTTTATGTTTTTGTTTTTGTGTTTTTGTTTGTTTTTGTTTTTGAGGGTCAGAACATAAAGCTATGTGGGTAAAGAGGTAGGGAAGATCTTGGAGGAGTTGGCAAAGGAGAAAACATCAAAACATTGTATGAAAACAAGCCCCCCAAAAGCACAAACATTTTATTTGAAATCAGTGGCCACAGTGCTTAGATGCTAGAGTAAATGTAGTTAGAGACAGATGATTTCCCACTCTCCAAAATTTTAATACTGCATTTCTTCTCTTTGTTTCAAGGGTGAGCTTCTGATGTATCTTCCTTTTCTAAGTAAAAGATATTCACTGCAGTTTACAGAAACCTATTTCAAACATACCCCACTTCCCACTGCATATTCTGTTCTTCTAGGTCAGTTTTAAAAAATTATATTTAGAACAGAAAACAGTATTTGTTTATTTAAATCCAAAATAACTGCATCCTCAAATCTAAAGGTTTAAATTCATAAGTATGTGAAATAAATGCTTGCTGATTGTTCTGTATTAAAACTAATAATAATACTATACAGTAATTGAAATGAGTAGTGGCAAAATTAGTTTTGGAATATATGTGGTAAATATGAAAAATATGGATGTGTTTATGGGTGTGTGTTTGTGTATGTGCATGTGTATGTATGAATTTATCTATGTGTGTGTATTTGCATGTATACAAGCATGTGTGCATATGTGTACACTGATCAATATTAATTGTTCAAAAACATTCTTAGCTTGTGAATAAGAAAATATATAAACAAGATACAGCAGTCTCCTCTTACTTTCTTTTTATGAATCTTCAGTTATAGTCGATGTCAATCTTCTTTGAAATAAGTTTTAAGCTGTGTGCCCTCTGAGTACTATAATTGCAACAAAATGTAAACCCCACTTTCTCCTCCCAGGCATGAATTATCCCTTAAAGATATGTTAAAGGAGAAAGAGAAATTACATTCACATCACTTACAGTGCATAGGAGATCTTTATTATTCTTTCTCTACTACAAAAAAAAACACTGAGATAATTAAGTTTTAAGAAGAAAATCTGTTTATTCAGTATCATGGGCTGTTTGTGTGGGTCTTGGGTGAGACATCACATCCTGGTGCTGACACAAAACCAAAACTATTCACCTAAGACCAGAAAGTAAGGAAAAGAATGGAGGACTGGGGTTCTCCAATCCCCTTGGGGAACATATTCTGCCCCGCAATGATGTAAAGGTCTCTCCCTGTTCTACGTCTCTTTAAGGTCCCATAAATGTCCTCCATGGGAACACATTTAACACAGAGACTTTTGGGGACATTCAAGAAATTCAAGAGCCAAATCACACATGCTTTATTGCTATCGATGTTCTAGGTCATTATTAAATATTGTCAATCTTTTACTATGCCTAATTTATTTATAGGTTAAACTACCTCAGGTATGCTTAGGAAAAAAAACACCTGACATTTATATTTCAGCACTCAGCAGTTTCAAGCATCTGCTGGAGGGATTGTGAAACATATTTACTGTTGATATGGAAAACTGTAGGTTCATTTTGAACACAGCAAACACACTGAGAACAAAAAAGCCGCACAGAACAAGACCAATATCCACCCAGTCATTTCATTAAGCCCACATTCAGAAGGAAAATTGGACAAAACTTATCAGATGTAGACCTGAGGATTCTGGAGGCAAAATTAAAAGCTATACCAGTCAATCAGCTCCTTTTCTGTCATCTCTGCCAGCTTGGCACCAGCTCCCAAGGCTGCATAACCAATGCAGGCTCCTCTCCCTGTCGTAAAGAAGAGGATTTGATGAACAATTTTGAGAACTGTTCAGTCAATCACTCCATCCTCCAGATTTAGGAAACAAACTTGATGGGATATATTTTAAGGACATGTATGTAAGTTTAATTTTAGACCTTTATTATTCATGCACTAAAGCACGAGTTTCTGATTTTGTATCTTTTCAAATAAAAACAAATGTTAAAAAATAAAATCTTAGGAACAAAAGTCAGTTTCCAAATGTGAAAATGTAGAAAGATGTCAACTTTCAGGGAATATTTTAAAGCCTGAGTAGTGGGTTCTTTTTCACAGAATCAAAATGCCTGCTGAATGTCTTTCATATCTAATGAACAGCAGTATTGCCCTATTTGCATTTTGGGTTAGAGATGGGAAACAGAGATCTTCTAGAATATATTAAGAATCAAGAATAAAACATCTTGTACTTGTGGTTCCAGGCATCTTTCTTGCTCTGCTTGACACAATGAAGGCATTATCATAACGATATAACTACCATTGACTCAAATAAACAATGGTATAAGAGCCTAAAACACTGAAAAGTAAAAGCAACATTATTTCAAAAACCCATGGTCTTTTTTTTATTTTGAAATAATTTGATGGTTTAAAAATTGCAGAAAATCAAAACCACAGAAATTTTACAAAATATTCATGCCTACTTTTGTTAAGCTAAACGATTCCAGATGTGTAACCACAGCCTTGATTAAAAAGCATGCCTGAACTTCAAACCTCCATTGCTTTGAAGTAAGTTTCTTGGCAATAAACATTATGCAAATATAAACAATAAAGGAAAACCACGACTAAAAGCTGCTACATGCGTTTATATACAAAGCTATTGAATGAAGGAATGTGATTTTTTATTCCATTAAATGATTTCTGCCTTGAAAATTAAAAAGCCAGGGTGCTATTGACTATTGATTGCAATCTAAAGCATACCAGGTTATAAAATGTGTTTTGTGCATATTCTTTCAAAATTATAGTTAATAATTCACTGAAATGCTTACATATATTTTAGACTCATCTGACTTTTAAAAATGTCAGACAATTAGCTTATACTATCAACTTCAGTAGTCAGGAAGTCTCTACATACCGTATCTATTTTCATCAAGATAACTCTCTGAAGAGTAGCACTTCTCAACACTGCAATTTGACCTCTCAAATCGTGCAGGGGTTTCTTAAACGACAGCTTTGGACAAGAATGCATTTAGACTCCTTATCCAGCAACTCTGGCTCCCAGGACTCATCATGTATCCCAACACTGGGAGTAACTGGGACAAAGTGGACACAGGTACACAGGCACTCAGCCAGAGCAGTGGCACAGTTTCCTTACAGTCTGTCTGGACCAATGCACTGAGCAGACCTTGGGTGCAAACTCCGCAGCCAGTCCCACAACACCCAGAGGAAGATCCACTCCCAGGTGCTTTTACACACCCAGGATCACAAGATCACAGGATCCCAGGAGCTTGGTCACACCAGGATTTCAGGGTCCCAGAGGCAGCTTGACTCCCAGGAGCTTGGACACATCCAGGACCTCAGGATCCCAGGATACCAGAATCACACAATAACAGAGACTGCTTGACTCTGAGGGGTTCTGACACAACCAGGGTCACCAGTAGGACAGGTCCCAATTAGATATATCCAGGGGAGGTAGCACTACAGATAACCAGATGGTGGGAGGCAAGCATAAGAACATAAGCAACAGAAACCAAGGTTACTAGGCATCATCAGAACCCAATTCTTCTACCACAGCAAGTACACCATCACACCAGAAAAGCAAGATCCGGATCTTAAAAAAATCACTTCTCGTGATGATGATGATGATGATGATGATGGTAGAGGACTTTATGAAGGACATAGATAATTCCATTAAAGAAACACAAGAGAACACAGGTAAATAGCTAGAAGCCCTTAAAGAGGAAACACAAAAATCCCTTAAAGAATTACAAGAAACACAATCAAATAGGTGACGGAAATTAAAAAAAAAAAAACCTCCAGGATCTAAAAATAGAAATAGAAGCAATAAAGAAATCACAAAGGGAGACAACTCCGGAGATAGAAAACCTAGGAAAGAGATCAGGAGTCATAGATGCAAGCATCAGAATACAGTACCAACAGAATATAAAAAATAGGAGAATCTCAGGTGCAGAAGATACCATAGAAAATATTGACACAATAGTCAAAGAAAAAGCAAAAAACAAAAAGCTCCTAATTCAAAACATCCAGGAAATCCAGGACAAAATGAGAAGACCAAACCTAAGGATTATAGGTTTAGAAGAGGATGAAGATTCCCAAACTAAAGGGCCAGTAAATATCTTCAACAAAATTATAGAAGAAAACTTCCCTAACCTAAAGAGAGAGAAGCCCATGAACATACAAGAAGCCAACAGAACTCCAAACAGACTGGACCAGAACAGAAATTCCTCCTGTCACATAATAATCAAAACACCAAATGTACTAAAAAAAAAAGAAAGAAAGAATATTAAAGGCAGTATGGAAAAAAGGTCAAGTAACATATAAAGGCAGACCTATCAGAATTACACCAGACTTCTCACCAGAGGCTATGAAAGTGAAAAGATCCTGGGCAGAACTCATACAGACTCTAAGAGAACATGAATGCCAGCCCATTAGGTTTTACATTGTAAGACTTAGCCCATGCCCTGAACATATTTTCCCTCTGAGTTCCACTCTAACCCTATCCTGAATATCCTGTGTCTAAATCTGCGCATTCAAAACTCTTTTCTCTTTCTATACTAATAGCTCTCAATTCAACCCAGTTACACTTTATTGGGAGGAGGAGGGATGAGCTGCCACACAAAGTACAAGGATACATGTGTATAAAAATGTCATAATGAAGTTCATTTGGCTTTGTATGCCAATTTTAGCATCAATTTTTAGAAATAAATAAAAAAATGAATCTAAGAACTTAATAGAATGTTACTGGAAACATAATTATAAAGAAAGGCTTCAATTCCAGTGAGCTTCTAATTCCAGTGAATCTTGAACCCAGTCTCTTCCTTACAGAGGTGTTCCACTAAAAAAAAGAAAAAGCAAACATAAACTCAGCTCCAAATTTTCTCAGCCAACTAAAGGCAGTACAGATGCCTCCTTTCTATGAGCAAGTCATCTCTCTCTCTCTCAAGAGAGCACATGGAACTTAAATAGACATTTTTAAGTACTTAACCAGATACAGAGAAATAAAGAAAAAAGGGTGAAAGCTGTTTTTAGTTAAGATAACCAACTCAAGCAAGTTGTTTTTAAAGATTTATTTATTTTATGTATATAAGTATACATTATATACTTATTATAGAAGAAAACTTCCCTAACCTAAAGAGAGAAAGCTCTCTTCACTGTCTTCAGACACACCAGAAGAGGGCATTAGATCCCATTACAGATTGTTGTGAGCCACCAGGTAGTTGCTGGGAATTGAACTCAGGACGCCTGAAAGAGCAGTCAGTGCTCTTAACCGCTGAGCCATCTCTCCAGCCCGGGCTATATTTTTGTTTTTGTTTTTGTTTTTATTTTTGTTTGTTTTATCTTCAAGTTTAAGGACTTTTAATCAGTGTACATAATGGAAGACATAACCATATAAACGTGTTACTTGCACACCTCTTTCTAGTACACTGATTTTACCCGACCCATTTTCCTTTTTCTTTGTTTTGTTTTTGTTTTGTTTTGTTTTACTCTTTGCATCATATTAAGTCAAAAGAGAAAGTTAATTCTATTATTTTTTTCTTTTTCTGCATGAGATTTGGCTCTAAAAACATATTAATTCTTGTCTCATATAGTGGGAACACAGGATCTTATATTTAATGATCTTTTTTATAGAATGCTGACTTCAAATTTCTCATTTTCATAAAGATCATGTATTAGTTTTTGATGTATTGAAATGTTGGAATAATAAGAAAATATTACAGAAATTTGCTTCTCTCTATAATTTACCTTTTTATTTATATCTTTTAGGTAATACTATATAGATTATATAATACATAATTTTAGATACAGATTAATGAGTTTTGACACTTGGTATACCACAATCAAGACACAGGTCATTCTCCTCTGCCCTTGTCTGGTAAGAGTTCCAATATTGCAGCCCTGAGTATTGATGAGAATTGGGGTTTCAGTCATTAAGTATGAATTACACAATACAGAATTTGTTTTCTTTCTCTCAATATCATGTTTTAAGGAGATTCTCTGTGGCTGAGTGCCTAGCACTACATCTTATTACAAAGGAAGAACAGAATTACTTTTTTTTTAATTAACAATTACATTTTTTTTTACTTTTTTATAGAATATATTCTTCATTTACATTTCAAACATTGTCCTCTTTCCTGGTCCACCTCCCCCTCGAAAGTCTCATAACCCATCTCCCCTCACCCTGTTCCCCAATCAACTCTCTCCCTCTTCCATGCCCAGCATTCCCCCACACTGCAGCATCAAGTCTTTCCAGGACCAAAGGGCCTCCTCCCTTTGATGTCCAACAAGGCCATCCTGTAATGCCTATGTGTCTAGAGTCATGGGTAACTCCATCTACACTTTCCGGTTGATGGTTTTGTCCCTAGGACCTCTGGGAGTACTGGGTGACTCATATCGTTGTTCTTCCTATGGTGCTACAAACCCCTTCAACTTTCTCTAGTTCCTTTCTCTAGTTCCCCAATTGAGGACCCTGTGCTCAATTCAATGGCTGGATGAAAGTGTACCCTCTCTTTATTTGTCATGTACTAGCAGAGCCTCCCAGGTGACAGCTATATCCGGCTCCAGTCAGCAAGTACTTGTGGGCATCAATAATAGTGTTTGGATTTTGTAACTGTGTATGGGATAGATCTCTAGGTGAGGTAGTCTCTGGATGGTCTTTCCCTCAGACACTGCTCCACACTTTGTATCTTCTTCGGTGGGAATTTTGTTCCCCATTTTAAGAAGGACCAGAGTATCTACACATTGTTCTTCCTTTTTCTTGAGCATCATTTGTTATGTGAATTGTGTCTTGGGTATTCCAAGTATCTGGGCTAATATTCACTTACCAGTGAGTGCATACCATTTCTCTTCTTTTCAGATTAGGTTACCTCACTCAGGATGATATTTTCTAATTCCATGCATTTGTCTAAGAATTTCATGAATTCACTGTTTTTAATACCTGAGTAGTATTCCATTGTATAAATATACCACATTTTCTGTATCCATTCCTCCATTGAGGGACATCTGGGTTCTTTCCAGCTTCTAGCTATTATAAATAGGGCTGCAATGAACATAGTAGAACATGTGTCCTTATTACATGCTGGAGAATATTCTGGGTATATGCCCAGGAGTGGTATAACAGGGTCCTCCGGTAGTATTATGCTCAGTTTTCTGAGGAAACAGCAAACTGATTTCCAGAGTGATTGTAACAGCTTGCAATCTCACCAGCAGTGGAGGAGTTTTCCTCTTTCTCCACATCCTAGCCAGCACCTGCTGTCTCCTGAGTTCTTGATCTTAGCCATTCTGACTGGTGTGAGGTGAAATCTCAGGGTAGTTTTGATTTGCATTTCCCTGATGACTAAGGATGTTTAACAATTCTTTAGTTCCTTCTCAGCCATTCGATATTCCTCAGGTGAAAATTATTTGTTTACCTTCTTACCCCATTTCTTAATAGGGTAATTTGATTCTCTGTCGGATGTAGGGTTGGAAAAGATCTTTTCCCAATTTATTGGTTGCCGTTTTGTCCTACTGACAGTGTCTTTTGCTTTACAGAAACTTTATAATTTTATATGGTTCCATTTGTCAATTCTTGATCTTAGAGCATAAACTATTGTTATATTCAGGAAATTGTTCCCAATGCCGATGTGCTCAGGGCTCCTTCCAAGTTTCTTTTCTAATAATTTCAGTGTGTCTGGTTTTATCTGGAGGTCCTTGATCTGCTTGGACCTGATCTTTATACAAGGAGATAAGAATGGATCAACTTGCATTCTTCTGAATGCTAACTGCCAGTAGAACCAGCACCATTTGTTGAAAAAGCTGTCTTTTTTCCACTGGATGGTTTTTGTTCATTTGTCAAAGATCAGGTGACAATAGGTGTATGGGTTCATTTCTGAGTCTTCAATTCTATTCCATTGATCTACCTGCCTGTCGCTGTACCAATACCATGCAGTTTTTAACACAATTGCTCTGTAGTACTGCTTGAGGTCCTGGATACTGATTCCACCAGAAGTTCTTTTACTGTGGAAAATAGTTTTGCTATCCTGGGTTTTTTTGTTTTTTTGTTTTGTTTTGTTTTGTTTGTTGTTGTTGTTGTTATTCCAGATGAATTCAAGAATTGTTTTTTCTAACTCTATAAAGAATTGAGTTGGAATTTTGATGGGGGTTGCATTGAATCTATAGATTGCTTTTGGCAACTTAGCCATTTTTACTATATTAATCTTGCCAACCCACAAGCATGGGAGATCTTTCGTCATCTGAGGCCTTCTTCAATTTCTTTCTTCAGAGACTTGAAGTCCTTGTCATACAAATCTTTCACTTGTTTGGTTAGAGTCACACCAAGATACTTTATATTGTTTGTGATTATTGTGAAGGGTGTTATTTCCCTAATTTCTTTTTCAGCCCCTTATCCTTTGAGTGACTACTGACTTTTTTTTGAGTTAATTCTATATCCAGCCACTTTGATGAAGCTGTTTATCAGCTATAGGAGTTCTCTGGTGGAGTTTTTTGGGTCACTTAAGTATACTATTATATCATCTGCAAATAGTGGTAATTTAACTTCTTCCTTTCCAATTTGTATCCCTTTGACCTCCTTTTGTTGTCTAATTGCTCTAGCTAGAACTTCAAGTAGTATATTGAATAAATATGGAGAGAGAGGGCAGCCTGATCTAGTCCCTGATTGCTTCAAGTTTCTCTCCATTTAGTTTGATGTTGGCAACTGATTTTCTGTATATTGCTTTTACTATGTTTAGGTATGGGCCTTGAATACCTCATCTTTCCAAGACTTTTAACATAAAAGGATGCTGAATTTTGTCAAATGCTTTTTCAGCATCTAATGAAATAACCATGTTTTTTTTTTCTTTGAGTTTGTTTATGTAGTGGATTACATTGATTACATGGATGTTTTTTATATTGAACCTTCCCTGCATCCCTGGGATGAAGCCTACTTGATAGTGGTGAGTGATCTTTTTGATATGTTCTTCGATTTGGTTGGCAAGAATTTTATTGAGTATTTTTGCATCAGTATTCAAGGGCAATTGGTTTGAAGTTCTCTTTCTTTGTTGGATCTTTATGTGGTTTTGGTATGAGCAAAATAGTGGATTCATAGAACGAGTTGATAATGTTCCTTCTGTTTCTATTTTGTGGAATAGCTGCAAGAGTATCAGTGTTAGGTCTTCTTTGAAGTTCTGATAGAATTCTGCACTAAAACCATCGGGTCCTGTGCTTTTTTTTTAGTTGGGAGACTTTCAATGACTGCTTCAATTTCTTTAGGGGTTATGGGACTGTTTAGATCGTCTATCTGGTACTGATTTAACTTTGATATTTGGTATCTGCCCAGAAATTGTCCATTTCATTCAGATTCTCAAGTTGTGTTGAGTATAGGCTTTTGTAGTAGGAGCTGATGATTTTTTTTTAATTTCTTCAGTTTCTGTTGTTATATCTCCCTTTTCATTTCTAATTTTGTTAATTTAGATACAGTCTCTGTGACCTGTGGTTAGGCTGGCTAGTTAATCTATCTTGTTGATTTTCTCAAAGAACCAGTTCCTGGTTTTGTTGATTCTTTGTGTAGTTCTTTTTGTTTCTATGTGGTTGATTTCAGTCCTGGCTTTGATGATTTCCTGTTGTCTACTCCTCTTTGGTTTATTAGTTTCTTTCTATTCTAAGGCTTTCAGGTGTGCTGTTAAGCTGCTAGTGTGTGCTCTCTCCAGCTTCTTTTTGGGGGCACTCAGAGCTATGAGTTTTCCTCTTAGCACTGCTTTCATTTTGTCCCATAAACTTGGGTATGTTGTGCCTTCATTTTCATTAAATTATAAAAGTCTTTGATTTCTTTCCTTATTTCTTCCTTGACCAAGGTATCATTGAGTAGAGCATTGTTCAGCTTCTATGTGTATGTGCACTTTCTGTTATTTTTGTTGCTATTGAAGACCACCCTTACTCCATAGTAATCTGATAGGAGGCATGGGATTAGTTCAATCTTCTTATATCTGTTGAGGTCTGTTTTGTGACCAATTATATGGTCGGTTTTGGAGATGGTACCATGAAGTGCTGAGAAAAAGGTATATTCTTTTGATTTACAATGAAATGTTCTATAGATATCTGTTAAATCCATTTGATCCAAAATTTCTGTTAGTTTCACTGTGTCTCTATTTAGCTTGTGCTTCCCTGATCTGTCCTTTGATGAGAGTTGGGTGTTGAAGTCACCCACAATTATTGTGTGAGGTACAATGTGTCCTTTGAGCTTTGTAAAATTTCTTTTACAAATTAGGGTGCCCTTGCATTTGGAGCATAGATGTTCAGAATTGAGAGTTCTACTTGGTATATTTTTACTTTGATGAGTATGAACTGTCCTTCCACATATTTTTGATGACTATTGGTTGAAAGTCAATTTTATCCAATATTAGAATGGCTACTCCAGCTCCTTTCCTGGAACCATTTGCTTGGAAAATTGTTTTCCAACCTTTTACTCTGTCTTTGACACTGAGGTGCATTTCTTGTATGCAGCAAAATGCTGTTTTGTTTACTAATGTCCTGTTTACATATACAGTCTGTTAGTCTATGTCTCTTATTGGGGAATTGAGTCCTTTCATGTTAAAAGATATTAAGGAATAATGAGTTTTGCTTCCTGTTATTTTTGATGTTATTCTTATGTTTGGTGGTTATCTTCATTTTGGTTTGTTGAAAGATTACTATCTTGCTTTTGCTAGGGTGTAGTTGCCCTCCTTATATTGGCATTTTCCATCTATTATCCTTTGTAGGGCTGGATTTGTGGAAAGATATTTTGTAAATTTGGTTTTTATCATAGACTATCTTGGTTTCTCCATCTATGATGATTGAGAGTTTTGCTGAATATAGTAGCCTGAGTTGGAATTTGTGTTCTCTTAGGGTCTGTATGAGATCTGCCCAGGATCTTCTAGCTTTCATGGTCTCAGGTGAGAAGTCTGGTGTAATTCTGATAGGTCTTCCTTTATATGTTACTTGGCCTTTTTACCTTACTGCTTTTAATATTCTTTCTTTGTTTAGTGCATTTGGGGTTTTGATTATTATGTGACAGGAGGAATTTCTATTCTGGTCCAATCTATTTGGAGTTCTGTTGGCTTCTTGCATGTTCATGGGCATCTCTCTCTTTAGGTTAGGGAAGTTTTCTTCTACAATTTTGTTGAAGATACTTACTGGCCCTTTAAGTTGTAAATCTTCACTCTCTTCTATACCTATAATCCTTAGGTTTGTGTCTTTTCATTGTGTCCTAGATTTCCTGGATATTTGGGGTTACATGATTTTTGCATTTTGCATTTTCTTTGACTGTTGAGTCAATGCTTACTATGGTATCTTCGGCATCTGAGATTCTTTCTTCTATCTCTTGTATTCTGTTGTTGATGTTTGCATCTATGGCTCCTGATTTCTTTCCAAGGATTTCTTTCTCCAAAATTGTCTCCCTTTGTGATTTCTTTCTTGTTTCTACTTCAATTTTTAGATCCTGGATGGTTTTGTTCAGTTCCTTCATTTTTTGTGTGTTTTCCTGTAATTACTTAAGGGATTTTTGTGTTTCCTTTTTAAGGGCTTCTACCTACTTACCCATGTTCTCTTATTATTTCTTTAAGAGATTTTTGTGTTTCCTTTTTAAGGGCTTCTACCTGTTGACTCATGTTCTCCTGTATTTCTTTAAGGGGGTTATTTATGTCCTTCTTGAAATCCTCTATCAGCATCATGAGATGTGATTTTCAATCCATATCTTGCTTTTCTCGTGTGTTGGGGTATCCAGGACTTGCTGTTGTGGGAGAACTTGGTTCAGATAGTGCCATGTTGCTGTTGTTTCTGTTGGTAATGTTCTTGCTTTTGCCTTTTGCCATCTGGTTATCTCTAGTGTTAGCTGGTGTTGCTGCCTCTGACGGTGGCTTCTCAGTCATGCAAGCCTCCGTATCTGTGCTCCTGGGAAACCAATTCTCTTTGTGTCAACGGGTATCTAGGTACTCCTGTGAGATCTGTTCTCTTGTGGTTGTTTTTGGGTATGTAGCTCTGTGGCCATGATCAGTTCTGTGTGTGGGCAGAAAACAGAAGACTCATGTCCCAGGCTGCTCTTAGGTTCTTGTGTCCTCAGGGTTTCCGGCTGCTTCCTCTGAGCAACAGGGCAGGTCTCACCTGTGCAGACTGTCCTCTCTGCACTGATGGGTGATTAGCTACTTTCCTGCGCCACTTGTATATAGCGTGCTAAGGCAGAGGATCAACAATTACATTTTAAGAAACGGGACCGTGGAAGGACAGTACAAACCAAAAAGTAAGAGATGGGAGCTTTGTAAAATTTTATTTATTTTTTATTAGTTATTTTGTTTATGTACATTTCAAATGCTATTCACCTTCCCGATTTCCTCTCCAAAAAGTCCCAAGCCCACCTCCCTCCCCCCTCGAGGAGAATATCTACATATCTCCTGCCTTCAAGGGCAGGGAGGTGGTTTCCCATCAGCAGTGAGAAAGGTTCTAGCAAACACTGCTAGTCTGGATGTTGGCAACCTTACCTAATGAAAAGTTCCATAGTTGTCACACGTTTACAAGTCTCAGCTAGATGGCACTATAGCTAGAATCATCATGAGAAGGGAGCTGCCTGAGATTACACTGCCTAAGGGTCAGGTACTCTCAAATCTCATCTATGGGCTCCATAAACAACACCTCATTGCACTATCTCAGCAGGCAGCTGTTTCTACCACCCATTTTGGCCTTCAGAATGGATGTGATTAAATCCTGTTGCTTACCCTGTGCTTTAGAGAAGAGCGATTCAATATGGAGAGGAATAGAGAACAGGCAGGTCCAGGTGCTGACCCTCTAAGAACAATCATTAAGGCTCCACAGGCCGGAGCGCATAACCAGAGCTCACTGGAAGAGCAACTATCGTTAAAAGAAAGTCTGTGATACTGTGTTCTTATGTCACTTCGAAATTACCATAAAATGAACTGAAAATCTAATATTTTATTTATCTGGAATTTTATAATGTACATTTTCCAGCTGTCTAGAATAAAAATGATTTCAAAATGAAAAAAAAACACACCGAAATGAATAAAAAATTCTTAATGAATAAATTATCCCCTGAATATTCCCCTTAAAGAGATTTACAAAGATAAATTTATTCTTCATTTGAACAGTTGATGTATCCTTAGAACTTAGGGATGGGTTTGGAACTGCAGCAGAATTTATTATGCAGGAATGTTTTGTTAGTGTTGGTTATTTAAGCTATTTAAATCCAAATCACAACTGAATCCTACAATTTGAGGATTTTTTTTGTCATAAAAATACTATTTTAGCACAAATCTTATTTAAAAGTTATTTATGAGGTAATTTGAGACATCCTGACAAACAAGCGATCAGTTTGAATAGTGGTATGTTAATTCACTTTCAATTGACTAAATCATCAAGGCACTAGATGTTTGCCAAGCTTCAGTTTTTACCCGAAGAGGAATGGATGTGCGGCAGTATTCAAATGCCACCATCATTTGTAAATTCATCACTATGCAGTGGAAAGAGAAACAACAGAAGCAGCTGTCTTCTCTCTCCACATTTAGCAGAGAGTTCAGTAATCCCCAGAGTAGACAGGGTTTGATATTCACTGTCAAATACAGTTGTCCTATGCTATGCAGCAGGGCTCTTAAGTTTTTTTAATATTCCATTTTGGAATACTAAAAGGTTGAAGTATGTAAAATATGCAAGTACTTCCATTTGCAAGTCATACAGAGACAGAGAAGCCATGATAGATTCTATTTAAACACAGTGACTCCTCTCTCCAGTTGAGCTCAGCTCATTCACAAGGCTATAATCAATCAGTAGTAACTGAACTGGAATTTACTAACAACACAGGCTTTGAAACACAGAACCCAGCTCTGACCAGGGAGAGAATAATGCTGATCATTCACCTTTGTTGCTTTTTGGACACCGTGGCTTCACGTTTAGCGTGCACAGCACCACACTGGTCTTGCATACAAGGCGTAAAAATCACACGTATGGAAACCATCAGCAGTCCTGGCTTAGGAGCGTGGGTGAAAAAACTGTGTCACAAGCAGCCTGACAGTCAGAACCTAAGGGCGATTTTCAGGTCAGATCCAATTGGAAAATTGACATTTTTTATCAGAAAGTTGGGCATTAGGACTTCCCACTTACAAGCCTGGACTATTCTCAAGAGCCAAGCACAAAGACCAACTGAAGACTGATAAGCACAGAGACTGTAACTTTTTTCTGTAGTTATCATTATTTATGATTTCCAAGTTTTTTTAAATGCATTTAAGCCCTAAGTATATGTGCTTTCTATTTTTTATTTAATATTTTTTACTTATTCATTTTACATCCTACTTACTGCCCCCGCACCCCTGCAAACTTTCCCCCCATCACCCCTCCTTTTCTCCTCTGAGAGAGTAGGGCTTCCCCTGGGTATCCCCACCACCACCCTGGCACTTCAAGTCTATGGGAGGCTAGGTGCTTCCTCTCCCACTGAGGCCCCAAGGCAGCCCAGCTAGAAGAACATATCCCACTTAGAAGCAACAGCTTTTGGGATGGCCTCCCACCCCTTGCTCTAATATGTCAGGATCCCCATGAAGGTCAAGCTACCCATCTGCTACATATGTGTGGGGAGGCCTGGGTCCAACCCATTTTGTTTTTGATGGTTTATACTCTGAAATCCCCAAACATCCAGGTTAGTTCATTCTGTTGGTCTTCCTGTGGAGTTCCTATACCCTTTGGGCCTGTAATCCTCCCTCCTGTTCTTCCAGAAGAGTTCCCAAGCTCCACCCACTGTTTGGCTGTGGGTGTCTGTCTCTGACTGAATCAGCTGCTGGGTGGAGCCTCTCAGAGAACAGCATGCTCCTGTCTGCAAGCATAACAGAGTATAATTAATAGTGTTAGGGATTGGTGCTTGCCCATGAGATAGGTTGCAAGTTAGGCAGGTTATTTGTTGACTATTACCTCAGTCTCTGCTCCCTCTCCTTTGCCTACATTACTTTTAAACAGGATAAATTTGGGGTTGAAAGGGGTGGATTGGTGTTTCTATCACTCCACTGGGGTTCCCTGGCCCCTGGAAATTACCATTTGTCTCACAACTTTCTAGAACGCCAACATATTTAGATTCTATGTATGAATGAGAGCATGTAGTTTGATTCTGCCCATGACTGTCCTACTCCCCTTAACATAATGGTCTGCTGTTCCAACTATACTGCCACAATTTAAAGGACACACTGTTTTATAAATAAGCCCTGTTCCATTCTCTCCACAGATAAAATGTTGGTCAAAATTGGACTAAAAATAAGACAAATACAGATAGATCACTCAAAGTGCTTGAAACAGGAAACAAAGTTTATTGTCTTAGTTTCTTTGCCCATTTCTGTGATAAATTGCTCTGCAAAAAGCAACTTAAGAAAGAATGGGTTTACTTTTACTCGCAGTTCAGGATATAGTTCATAAAAGACATGTGGCTGTAGGACCTAGAGGAAGTTCTCACATTGCACCCTCAGCAAAAGAAGGGGGAGCAAAATAGGAATGCATGCCTTTGCTGGACTTTCTTACTCCACTGAGATCTGGTGCAATCTACAATTAGATAGGAATACACATCATATGGATATATTTTAGCAATAGATTACTGGAAGCCAGGAAAAGGAAATGAAGAACTGTAGACCTTGACCTCACAGTAAAATAAAGCTAAGGAAACATTTAATTATGAATGACAACCTACTCAAGGAAAACCACATAAGCCATCTCTTATTTGCATATAAGGAACTCATTGACCCAGTAGAACAAGCTGGCTTAAGGATGAAAGCCTTCTGGGACCACTAAGATAGCTCAGCAGGCAAACATGCTGTGCAAGCCAGTCAACTTAGCTGGAGCTCCAGAACTCATAAAAAAAAAAAATTGGCAGGAGAGAACCAACTCCACACAGTTGTCCTCTGACCCCAACATGATCACCATGGTTTGTACATCCTAATACACACACACACACACACACACACACACACACACACACACAAATGAAAAAGAAATAAAGGAAGACATCAGAAAATAAATATTTTCTAAGGGCAATGGAAATATTATGTTTCTCAGAATTGCTTGGGGCTTACTAAACACAGATTTAAGAAGTTACAAAAACATATGTACTATGATACTTTATTGGTTTAGTGATGTAACTGTTGGATAGTAAAAAGAAGCATGCTTATTATGTCCAATAAAATAAACCCATAGAAGTCTCGAATTTTACATATTCATCAAATATTGCACTCATTAGACTGTGTATTTTGAGGTCACAAAAGCTACATGCCTCTATCCTCAGGTTAAGTATTTTAAGTATGCATTGATTGACATTTCCTGCAGGGACATAGACAAATATCTAGTCATCTAAGACCAAACACCATCTAGACACAGAAGAAGTAATTCCACTCAATCTAGCTCAATGAATCAGTCAGTTCATTTGCTTTGCGTACAGAAGTATGGAGAGGGGACCACTTACAAGAAGAAAGGCAACTCAAAGAATGCTCCATCCCTGGACACTTTCTTCACTATCTGCAGCAATATCTACTCCCAAGAATTGTTCTCTGCCTTATAACCTTACGGAGGCATCTTATGAATCTTCTAAATTTTAGAAGTTCCTTGAGAAGCCTAGGATTTACCATTTCTTTAGAATTAGGAGTCTTTCTCCTACATTTCTATACAACAATATATCTGAGCCCTACTATATCTATATTCTAAACACTATATATATATATCTAAACACTAGTTTCATAAAAACACTTTGCCTTCCTTTGTATGCTTTTTCCAGGACCATCTTGTGACCTAGACCCAGATGTCTGTAATGTAACTGGCATGTGCAGACAGTGTGTCAACTACAGTTGGAAATTGAATAAGTAAATAAACAAATGCAGGCAACAATGCATGTGGGAACAAACAAACAAGAAGTCACTAGCCCGTTAGAGCCTATTAATAGCACAGGCATAAATCTTCCCCGTGAACATGAACAGTAAAAGTATACAATGCACCTGGTGACACAGCCCATTGGTCCCCCGACCCAACAAAGACCAAAGGACAAAGCAGTCATCCTTCTGCAGTATTAACTAAACAATGGAGGATTCTCTGTAAAATTCTTTAGGTCTAATTAGGAATGTGTTTGGTTTCAACTATGACACTTCTTATTTTCTTATTAGATGATGAAATATATACCACTATATTAGATTTGAGTACTGAACAAAGAACTAATCTAATTCTTTGCAGTTCCAAGAGGTGTATATTCACTTATTAGCACTGATGTCTCTAGAGAAATGGTGACATAACACCTTGTCTTTATAGCTTAGTCATCTATAGAAAAATATTATGTACTGTATGGATTCAACAACACAAGCTTATCTTTCTAGAGTTCTGAAAGAGCCTGAGATTGTGTTGGCTGGCACTGTGACCTACACATATAGTGCCCCTTCTGACTCATTGGCAGCCTCTTCTCACTGCATCCTCACAAGGTCGAAAACGTAAGAAAAGTCTCTCTTATGTCTCTTCCTGTAAGACCTAGAATCTCATCAGGAGTGCACAACCTTTATAATCTATAGGACTATGTGTTCTGTAACCCAAGGACACATCTATAAACTCTATCACTTGGGCCTGGCTGTGTTAGAGTTTCAGTATATAAATTTGGAAGGGAGACAATTAAGTCTATAGAATTCCCCTAATCAAAATAAAATATGAAAATTACTGTTCTTCTGTATTATCAGCAAAAACATAGAGAAGAAGGGTAATAATCTATAAACTAGGGGTAAGAAAGAAGTTAATTGTGAAGGATGCCTCCTTGTATTTCTTAAACTAACTAGGAGTCTAATTACTGTGCGAATGACCATGTAAAGTCTAGCAAGGGAAGGCTGAAATCAACCAGTGTACAAAATTCAACTTCAGTCTCCCCAATCAAAGCCTTTAGCATCCTTAAGACACCTCAGAAGCATGCCATGAGCCATTTGATAAAACAAGACTGTAGTCCTAGCAGTGTCAAAATGAGTGTTTGTCCCATCTCCACATTCTCAGGGGAAAGGAATAAGGGTTTGGACAGTAACAATTTAAGAGTCTGTCTTGTGTCTTGAATAGTCTAGGAAAATCATTTGGGAGGCAGGCAGGAAGTCTGAGTCAGCCTGAACTCTCATTTTATATAATTTTTCTATTATTTGTTTCTGCAATGTTTGTGGAAGACTGAGCAAGAGTTTTATATAACATCTATTTTAAAAATGAAATATCCTAAAAGTAGCACATGTCAAATGTTGAAAGTTAGGTTCTGAATGCATCTCATGTAATGGGAAATTCACCTAGCTAAGAGCCTAGACTCCAGATTCCTACACCTCAGCCATCATGAAATTGTTGTATAATAAGGGCTAGTCATTTAATTCAAGCACCATTCATAGGTTCCCAGCTGTTCACTGAAACCATGACAACCCATTTGTTTTTCTATGGACTTGTCTTGTAAGAAAACTTGACCAAAAAATTTTAATTAGACTCACTAAAACTTGGGAGGAAGTGTGATGGAAATAAAGGTTGTTCTTTATCTTTCTTTTTCCTTTACATTACCTCAGGGTACCATGACTGCTAAATCTCATACAGAAATGAGGTTAAAAAAATAGGAGGTAAGTGTGTCAAGAAGAGATATGTGTATATTGAATCGTTGGGGGTTGACTATCTTTCTTGTGTTCTGTAACTTACTGAAATGAACTTAACACTCCCATGCACTGCTTCGTGTTTATTCTGTCAGAATGTCTAGCTGCATTGTGAAGGACACACTGCCCCAGCAAGGAGCAAGATACCTCGATCCCTGGTGGGTATCTTCTTAAAAATAAGAAAGTCTGATTTTATAACACATGCCTTGGTATCTTGAAATATGTACCCTTAAAATCCAACATGCGGGTGTGGTGTGGTGTGGTGTGTGTGTGTGTTCACTCTTATGATTCCAGCTTCAATAAATAGAACATGAACAAGCCCTCTGTGATTCCTCTGAGGTCTTTGAATAGACATATTTTATACTTTAAACATGTTTAGAACTTTGGAAAAGTAAATAGTGCATAAATTTTATTATCTATTAACCATCTATCCCTTTCATTTCAACAAACTGTAGATATAATAGCTCACAGCCTAGCACATTACAGTTTTGGCAGCAAAGCAAATCACAAGGATGATAAATACAGACTGGAGATGGTATGGATCTGATCAGGATGAGATTTGCACTCCAATCAATTTAAGTCAGAGAAGGTTTCGTATCCATGTGAGTTTTTAAAAAATGAAAACTGCTATTTGGATTTCAAAAAGCAGCTAAGAGATTATATGGATCTACAGAAAGAAAGACCCATGGCTCACTGCGAACACAGCAATATTTGTAGCCAGTTGCCAGCATTTCCAAGATGGAAAAGATGCACCTCCTTTCTGCTTCCACTCCTACCTTCAAGTCTGAATTTGATGTGACTTCAAAGATTGTTAGGGTTAGGGTTAGGGTTTTATTTTATTTAGAAAAGACATTAAAGAGTCACACTATGGAGGGCGGAAGCACGTGCATTGGAATCGATTAGGAAGTGCTGTCTTCTAATGCTGCTTCTGTTTGTTGCCATCAGTTCCATTATTGTCAGCCTCCTTGTGCTGGCTGATCTATAACACGACCACTCTGGTGTCTCCTCCAACAGCTCATCTGTTCATTACTGGCCATTCACTGAGTACTTGATGACAGGCTATGTTCTAGTCACTATGTCAGAACTGTGGAGAAGACTAAGTAGAACAGTGCATTTAAGGAACTTAATATTGTGGTAGCCTTTGATAGATAATTAGGCAACTCCTATTATCTGGTATTAAACCATGAAAAAAAAAACTAGGCTCTCTGGTTTCACAAAAGTTTGTTCTCTCGTTATGATCATGTTCAGACCCCTCCATAAACTCCTCCCAGATCTTCACCTATGTCCCTAAGAACAGAATGTTTGTTCAAAAGAACATATCCCCAAAAACATATTAAATGTGAAAATCTTGCTGCCCTCTGTTTTACTTGAATCGTGGCTTTATTTTTTTATTACTGTCAGTGCATACTCATTCTCATGAAATACTCCACCTGAATGTGTGGAATCTAAAATCTGTTGAAGTTACAGGCAGCCCCTGTTTATGTGCCCCCTCCCTTTGATGCTTTTAGTCATTTATCTCTCAGCTACTTGAGAGGCAGTGGTATGGCTAATCGGAAAACTAACCATTTGTAGGTAAATGGTTAGACATGGAAAATATCATCCTGAGTGAATTAACCCAATCACAAAAGAATGCACATGAAATGCAATCACTGATAAGTGGATATTAATGAGCCCAGAAGCCCTAAATACTCAAGACACTAATAGCAAGTCAAATGATTCCCAAGAAGAAGAAAGGAGAGGACCCTGGGCCTGTAAAGATTGCATTCAGTTTAGTAAAGAAACCGAGGGGGGAGGGGGAATGATTGGGGAACAGTTGGGGGGGGAGAGGAACTATGGGAACTATGGTGGGTGGGAACTGGGAAAGGGGAAAGCCTTTGGAATGTAAACATAGAATATAGAAAATTAAAAAAAAATTAAAAAAAAAAGAAGAAGAAAACTAACCATTTCTGGTAATAAGGAGTGTCACACTAGTTTCATAATTACGATGACATAATAGCATTTCTATGGGAAGAAAACATAATGCAAATAGTTTTAGCTGACGAAAGAATGGTTTAATTTTGGAAGAGCTTTGCCAGCATCAGTAAGTTGTCTAGAATGTGCATGCTTTGTTGGTTTAAGGAGCTATATTAGGTGAATTGGCAAGATATTTGCATTCAAGCTAATAGGATTGAATGACTATTCTTATCCATTCATAGTGACGGAACTTTTTAAAGTTGTCATCATTCTCTTGTGAGGGAGTTCTATTTTAGTTTCAATTTTCAAAAGCATACCTAAGAGACCAAGACAATTCCTCACTACAAAAGGCACAGTTCATCTTCCTTTTTCCTGCTTCTTTGCTCTACTGTGGTTGTGGAATTCTTAAAGCATCTGGGAGCAAACTTACTGTAATCCCAGCTTAAAAACAAACAACAAAACAAAACAAACAAAAATCCTTCCCACTTTGACTCACAAGCTGAGTAACTGGGTAAATTGGAAACATTGCATGTGAATCAGGATTCTGGATCTTTAAACTAAAATAACGTTCCATGAGCTAATTTGGATAATTCAGTGTAATCTAGTTAAGTAATTTGTTAATTCATAATATTAATAAGTAGGTAGAATTCTTGTTTTGAAACATATTCAGATCTAACACATAATAAGCTCCACCATGTTTCTAGACCTTGTGTTTTCAAAAGTTCCACTCCTTAGGAATTTCTGATGTTCTCACCTCGTTGAGAGGTGAGAAGCTGAGAGGTGTCTCTTAATGGTATTTTCATAATTCCCTATGAATTCCTGTTTAAAAATCAATCTTTTGCAGGAATCATCTCAGAATATACCTGTCAGGAGGGTTGCATTAATTCCTGAGTATTGCAGAAATTATAACCCCAGGAGTTAGACATTTTGACAGCAGACAGATCACATGTTTTTCAAAGATGGAAGATTACAAAAATAGTCCGCAAAGGAACTCTCAAGAACAAGGAATGGAAAAGAATAAAAAATAAATAAAACTTAAGTGACCATGCTTTCTTTTTGTCTTGTCTTTGAAACACAATGTTCTGAATTAACTGTGACAGAGAATTTCTGACTAGCTGTTCAGCAGAAAGGCAGCCATGAGTACTAAAATGATCACTCCTCTGGTCCTCTACAACAGGGTGCATCCCAGCTCACTTTGATGGTAGCTACCTACTAAAGTTTGGAAATCATTTTGGATACCTGAAAAAGTCAGTAATTGAAGGCAGAATCCCCAAAGTATCACTATTGGGAAGGTAGAACTTTGGAGAGGTGTGAAAGCGGACCTCTGAGCAAATGCTATTGTAGTACACTGTGTCTCCCCAAAGAGCTCTCTCTGCTATGGTTTGAGATGCAAACATTTCACTTATTTCATCACTATTTGCTAACCTCAAGAAGTACCTGAGGTGCCAGAGTAGACACTGCTCTTTTGTTTTCCTGAACTTCCAAATTTTTAAGTGAAATAAACCTTGTTTCTCCATAAAATTGCTACAGTAACACAGAGATGGCTAATACACAATCAATCAATATTTATTAATACACAGGGACTTCACACACAGAAATATTCTCAAACATAAAATGAGGACTGCAGAAAGTTCATGAGGTAATTATCAAGAAAAATATACAATTTCTACATGTTAAATTTATATGAGAGAAAATCTACTGATTTCTTTCTTCAAAACTTTCCATTCTTAACATGCATTCTGACCTCCAATGAGTGGAAAGTGTCTTCAAATATTAGGAATCTAATAATTCCCTTTGTTCTCACTTTGGTTGTGGTGCTGGAAAATGATAAATGGATTGTGAACCTAGCCTTTTCATAGTAAGTCATGTTATTTTGCTGTAAAGAAAATCCTCCTAATGAATTATTCTATTTATATGCTATAAATTTAGAGATTTCCTTCTCAACGACACAGTAAACCCTGAGGATGGATATTGAGTTTCTCAGTGTTATTGTGGATCTTGGACATGCTTAGACATTATATAATTGCATAAAACTGTGTCAATAGTTATTTTGCTACTGTACAGAGTTCGAGCAGGAATAAACTCCACATCCTTGTGCACCTAGAGAAGCCTCTGAGAACACAATGTAGCTACAAAATCCTGTCTTTTATGGAACACACCCACAGAATAGGAAGTTAATAAAATTTGTTTCCATTCGACCATTGCAATCTCTGACCAATAAACACAGAACATTATGTAGCAATATAAGTTGCCTTATTTATTTAGAAGGAATTATTAATTGTACTAATACCAATGAAAATTGAGAGAAAACCCTGACAATTTGTGAAATCATAGCCTAGAATGTGTAACTACCAGGGCAGACAGTAAGCCATTAATAGAAAAAACAAAAGTATATTCTAAAGATACAGAAGGCAAGTAGGCTTTAGAGAAGAGCATAATCATTCTTTATAGGTACTCAAAATACTTAAGGCTAGGAAAAATAAACCAGGCCAGAACCCCAGAAGAAGTCCTAATTAGACTACTGGCGACAGCACTGAGAGTGAATAATGGATGAAGAATCCCAAATGTATGTCAGTTCCACTGCAGTACTTTCCTTTTCCTTGAGAACTAAGTCGCACCTACAGACTGAAAGTGCACAGTTCCACTTTGAATGTCATTTAATTATCTGGTCCTGACAGTATGAATTTATTCCAGGAGCCACTTGCAAACTCTGCTCCAGTAAAAAGGAGAGACAAATCTAAAGCCCCAAAACTGTTGCAAGGAACTACTGGTTTCTGGATAAGGGACACTTAAGGCATTGCTCTGAGATGGAAAGGGCTTTCTCTGTGTTTACCACAAATGTAGCAGAGATGAAAGTCAAGCATTAAGTCCTAATTCATAGAGATCTTAGATGTTCATTATGGCTTTCTCTGAGCTCCCAACGTGGACATTGTACCATTTATACCTCTGAGGAATAACTCAATGAGGAGAACTCATGCTGGATCTACAGTAACATGGATACATTTCTACGGATACTTAGGTCACACATATCACAGTAGTAAGCAGAATCTGAAACATCAACAAAGCAGGCGATTTCACATCTTAGTTACAACAGAAGTGACATATTTGTCAGTGCTCTGAGAAACGTGACACAACAGAGAAGAAGAGATGGTTCAAGATTGATGACAACCAATTTCTATGTTATTTATCTATAGAATATGAGCAACAAAACAGTATGAGCAATGTCCCCAACATTTGTAGTCTTCTAGCTGATGACAAGGTCACACACTGGACATTATGAACATGGGATCTGGTGGGATTATTTATTAAGAATTGCCCAAAATACATAAGATATACATTCCGTTTCAGAAGTACTGGTGTAGAATACTATTTCAACTGCATCCTAGGTAGGCTCCTAATTACATAAAATGACATAAAAAATACTAAAACTTATATGGCTGTACTTGTCTAATATTTTCTCTAAGCCTGGGCTTTGAATTACATATTTACAAGTATATGAAAGTGAAAGTTTCTGGAAACATCATGTGATTCAGAGTCATGTGATATTTTGCTGAAGCAAGATACATGGGAAGATATGTGATGCTTGCAAAGAATATAAATAGGACTCAATGGACAGTGGTGGTGTGCTTGCATAGCTAGCCTTGCAAGGTTCCATCCACCTTTCATCTTAGTCTTGGCTTTTGACAGAGGCAGAGCCAAGAATTTCTACTGGCATCACTACTGGTCCTGGTTGCTCCTGCTGACTTGTATCGATTTGGAGAAGGCCTGGCTCTTTCTGCTGGATGGTGCCACTGCTGCTGATTTATGTTTGGTACCCTGACACTACTGAACTGGACTGCTGGTATCATGACAAACAGAGATTGGAATCATTCCAAAGAATTACTTCTAAACAGGTCCTTATCCCTTTGTTCTAACATCTTTTCTCCCTTACCTTTGGATGGTGGGCTAAAAGGGGAATTGAAATATTTTGAGAACCCTTATTAAAAACAGGCTTTTAAAATCTAAGCCTACAGTAATTTATTTAGGAGTTTTATAAAAATGGCTATCAAATTCATAAATTTGCAAAAAGCCTCCTCTTCCTAGTAGTTAGTAGATTTATAGCTATTTTAAGTTGTGCAGATAATTGCAGGGGTCAGATCTTCACAGAACTAGAGTTACAACCATTTATGAGCTACATCATGTGTGCACTGAGAAACAAATACTCTCCAAGATGATCAAGTACTCCTAAGCACCTCGTCCAACCCCAATTAATTACTATTAGAATAAATAAGTTATTTTAATCTAGAGTACTTCTAAAATTATTAGGATCATGTTTAATGTTTTTCACAATTAAGACTATGTCTCATCTCAAAAATATTTTAAAATTATAGGCACAGTATGGCAGGATGGTCAGTAAGGAAGAGAAGCTCAGCCATAGACGAGAACTCCATTTCATTGCAAGACATCTGAATTTCATTTCCCAAATGTGCCCACAACTTCTTACAATTTTTGTTTTATTCTTTTATCATCTCCCCAAAAGTGCTCACTCAGGGGTTCAGTGCCTTCTGCTTCCCCAACTTCTTCTGGATTCACTTTCACATAAGCATTTTTGGTTAAAACATGGAAAATTAAAAAGGAGTATCACAAAACTGAATCACAAAAACAAATAGTCAAACTGGAATCTTAACATCCACATTTATATACATGAATATCTATAATGCATGCACAGTTCTTTCTCTTATTTTGCAATAACAGCCATATTGAAGAGGTAATAGTTGTTTTTAATTTGAAAATGACAATGAAATAAAATAACATTATGATGTGCTTTCTTTGTTCTGACTGAGAGAAAAAGTATCAATTGCTAGCAATTATGTAGCAATATAAGTCGTTTTATTTATTTAGGAGGAATTATTAATTGCACTAATAACACAGTGATAACTGAGAGAAAACCCTGAACATTTGTGAAATCATAGCCTAGAATATGTAACTACCAGTGCTTTTTTCCATTAATTAATTAATTTATTTACTTTACATCCCAATTGTAGCTTCTCCTCCCACTTATTCTCCCAGTCCTTCCCTTTCAATTCACTTCCTCCCTAACCTCCCGTTCTCCTCAGAGAAGGTCTAGACCCACCCATGGATAGCAACCCACCTTGGCACATCTCCTTTTAAAGCTAGACAAAGTCACACAGTTAGGGGGAAGGGATTGAAAGGCAGGCAATAGAGTCAGAGACAGCCCTTGCTTCAGTTGTTCTGGAACCCACATGAAGTCCAAGCTGCACATCTGTTACATATGTTTAGGGGGCCCAGGTCTACCTCATGCATGCTGTTTGGTTGGTGATTCACTCCCTGAAAGGCCCTCTGGCCCCAGTTTACTTGATTTTTTTAGGTTTTCTTGTGGTGTTCTTGACCACTCTGGATACATCAATCCTTCCTCCCCATCTTCAACAAGATTCCACAAGCTTTGACTAATGTTTGTGTGTGGATCTCCACATCTGTTTCCATCAGGAACTGGGTGAAGCCTCTGAGAGCACACCTATGCTAGGCTCCTGTCTGCAAGTATAGGAGAATGTCATTAATAACGTCAAGGGCTAGGTGTCTTTTATGGGCTGGGTCTCAAGTTGGGCTAGTCATTGGTTGGTCATTCCCCCAATTTCTGCTCCATCTTTATCCCAGCACATCTTGTAGTTAGGACAAATTTAGGGCTGAAGGTACTGTGGATGAGTTGGTGTCCCCAGCCCTCCATTGAAAGTCTTTACTGGTTACAGGAGGTGGTCATTTAAGGTTCTATATCCCTTATTGCTATGGTTCTTAAATAGGGTCCCCTTAGATTCTTGGAAGTTTCTCTTGTCCTAGGTTTCTGACTCATCCCAGAACTGTACCCCTACCCCCACTGAAATCCATTGCTATCTTTAAAATGCAATGGTACTTACATAATTCTGGGTGTTAGCAGACCTGTAAAGTAAGTATAAGCTTACATCTACCTACAAGAGTTCTTAAGCTAGTCTCACCACTGAGAACAGTGGCTCCGGTGGGGAACATGTTCAGCAACTGTTTGATATTGTTAACACGGGTTGCTTTTCTACCTAAAGTCTCAGGAATAAAAACTGAACCATGATACTTTAAAAAATAATACATTCACCATAGCACAAAACATGAGTTTATCTAAACAACCCACCCTGTTTATCCTCACTGATTCAAATTTTTAATCATGCTCCAATCTAGATTTAACAACAATGAGACATGTTTCTCAGGAGTATATACAAATATGGTTGGCCTTTCTCATCATTTGTGGTTTCTGTGTTTATAAATGTGCCTACATACTCAGATGTATGTGTAACTCCCAGTTGATAGAGCAATCACAGTTATTTGTAAACATGTGCAAAGCAGAAAAAATGTGAAACAGATATGCTGACATCCTCAAGTAAGGTCATGGTGATGTTCTGCTCTCTTGTTTCAGATCTTCAAAATAGGAGTTCTCTTAAAGGTCTGTCACCACATTAATTTCTCATTTTTCCTTGTTTTTTTTCTCACTAAGCTAACCCAAACCTGCAACTTCTCAATTGCCTCAGTTCTCAGATTATAGGCTCCTGTCCTAGCCACCCAGCTAAGGTTATAAGTTTTGGTAAAAATTTCATCACCTAAAGTATCTCCCAAATAAAATGCTATAGCATTATACTATAAGCTAAGCTTTATTCTTCTAAATTTCAAAATATAAAACCTTATATAAGCCTACACAACTATTACAGACAAAGTTGGCTAGGACATGATTATGACTCACTGAATTCCAGAGGCCAGTACTCCAGTACTCACATCTGTCTGATAATACAATAATAATCTCTCTCTCTCTCTCTCTCTCTCTCTCTCTCTCTCTCTCTCTCTCACACACACACACACACACACACACACACACACACACACATTCCTTTCTTTTGGTCTCCCATCCACAGAGAGAAGTTGATCAAATGTAATACATTAAGAGTCCTTATTAAAATATAGGATGCAGAAACCTTGGTTTTTTAATTTTGGAAACTAAAACGAATATAATTTTTGTTTTAGATAAAAGCCTATGGTCATTTGTCATCTTACACCATTCCATCTAGAGATACTAACTAGTGCTCACAGTACAAGAAGGCTGTGACATTGTTTCTCAGCCTTTTGGCTAAGATCAAGTGAAGAAGGCTGTGACATACTTTTATGAGAAAATGCCTCTCAGACAGGCTTTACTAGCATGTGAGTACTGATTCTTTGGGACATGAGTTCACTGTTGATGTAGAAATCTGTTACAATCAGCCAAATGAATATAAAAAAATGTCTGTCAGCTTGAATGTTGGGACTCTCTAGAGAACAGAAAGTAACTTCTCTAGTATGCAGTGAAGGAATGAAAAACTTGTAAAGACTCACCTGGGTATCTCCCCACGTTAGAGTATCAAGTCCCTGCCAGATTAGGTTCATCCTATCCCACTGAGGCCAGACAAAGAGCAATGGAGAAGAGGAAGCCATATGGGGGTAAAGACTGTGAGGAGAAACTGAAAGGGGATCATTAGGGATGGAAATAAATCAATACATAAATATTAAAAAAAAGAAAAAAGAAAAAAGTGCTAAAGCCAGGCACAGAGGCACACAGCGGTTATTCCAGCAATCGGAAGTCTGAGAAGGGGGTACCAGGAACAAAAAATCAATGTAGAATAAGACAATGCCCAAGACTATGCCACTGGTAAAAGAAGAAAAAGAAGAGAAACAGGAGGGAAGAGTGAAATGTATATATCCATGTGCTAACAAAATCTAATGGAACAGCATCACTATGGAGTTGAAATTGTACACATGTATACACAAAGAAATTTACAGTTCTGTTATTGCATATTCAGGAAAATGTAAAATCATTTTTCCTAATTTTGTCTCATATCTTTCAAACTGCATTAAAAAGAAATTGTTAAACTTGGGAAAAAAAACATACAATTTATAAGCCAAGAGACTGAAAACAAAAATGTTAGCTACCCTTTGAGTGTAAAAAAAGAATCATGTTGAAGGCTATAGCAAGAATTCAACATCAAAGAGATTTGCCTGTTAAAAAAGACTTTTCAATGAACTTATGTAAGAAAAATGGCCTCCAGAGTGCCTGGTTTTAAATAATTCAAAAGCACTCCATTCATTATTCATGTCAAGTATATGTTAACAAAGGCATTTAAAACAGAGACAAGCACAAAACAAGGTGACATATCGATTGCTTGATTAAAATGACCAGAGAAATGCAGTACCTTAAACCCTGAATGTCCCTAAAGAGCAATGGATCTGCCCTTGTTAAGCCAATGTCTGCAGTAAGTCTGAGGAATACAGCAGCCGCCACTTTCTTACTTGTACATGTTTTCATGCACTTGACACTCTTGAGGCTTTTTTTATGGTCTCTTTGGTACACTTCCTTTTTCTCTGGACAATTTGCTGCACACCCCCCATTGTCATTTCAAAGTTACAACTCACTAGCCTAGCGTCTGTGTGTCTGTGGAATAACATAGATTTAAAGGTCTAGATTATCATTAGTTATTTTTAAAGCATTTTGCTAGATTTTAAAAGATTTTATTTGTACAAACATGCTTTCCTCTAGTTTCTTGATGGCAGTTAGCCATAACACCCATTTTAATACCCTTCTGATGAGTCCAACATTTGACCATTAGTCTTCATTGGTTATCTTCTCTTGTGGTGTTGGTTATATTTGCCAGTTTATTTTGTTTAGTGAGTTTTACCTTTTAAATATATCCAGGACATCATAAATGACATTTTTCTACATTCTGGAAATCTTTATGTTCTTCTGAAGAACAGTAACTTTTTTAAGTAAGTGTTTAACTAATCCATTCTCAAATTCTAAACTTTGAAATCTCAGTCTAATCTTTCTACTGTTTGTGAGTTCTTAATATAATGCTCCTGGTGTCTGGAGAATATATAGAGATGGTGTTTATACACAGAAATTGAGTTCTCATCTCATCTACTTTCTCTTTATTATATATCCCTTCTTAGTTTCCACATGTGGTTGCCTCAGTTTACCATGCTATGACTCTCTTTATCTGTGCTCCAGTCACCACACATGATACTCATGGTTGTCTAATATCATAACAAAAGGCTCTAAACAACTCAGAGAAAAGATCCTTACTAACTACAAATCTGATATAGGTCTAATATTTAATATACATAAAGAAACAATGCAAAACCTGGCATGAAAAATACAACAAATAACCAAATTTTCAATGAGGTACAGATCTAATTAGGGGGTTTGTAAAAGATGAAATTCACTGGCTGATGAACTCTTAAAAAGTGATCAACATTCTAGTCATAAGAAAAATGCAAATCAAACCTATTTTGAGAAGATCAATAAAACAAATGGCAGCTCATCCTGGCAAGGAGATGGAGCAAGAAGAATGTTCCTCCATTGCTGGGATAAGTACAAATATGTACAGACACTATAAAAATCAGCATAGAATTTCATCAGGAAAGTAGAAATATATCTACCTCACTATCCAGGCATACCATTCTTGGCATATGTCTAAAGGACAATGACACATGTTTATCCATTGCTGCTCTACTTAGAATAACTAGACATTGGAAACAGCCTAAATGTCTATCAAGGCAGTCCATCTGTCCATCAACAGATAAATGAATAGTGAAGATGGGATGCACTTACACAAGCAAATATTACTTAGTTGTCAAAATTTTAAATTGTAAAATGTTTAGGCAGATGGATGGAGCTATAATAAAATTTAGCCTGAGTGAAGAAGCCCTGACCCCAAAAGATAATTATTATAGGTGTTTCCTTATATGTGGATATGAGCCTTTAAGCTTTTGAAAGGCATGCTGCCATGGAGAGAACAATCTTACAAGAAATGGGAAATAGAATATACACTTAAAGAGAGGTGGGCTGGAGGGGAAAAGATTAAACAAAGAGAGAGAAGGAAGAGAAAGTTAAGGTGGGGAGCACAGGGAGGGGTAGCTAATACAAAGACCTTATGAGAGGATCATACGGAAACCTCCTAAAGTAGGAGGTCCTTAAAATATATAAATATATGAAAGAAACCTCAAGAGAATCACCAAGTAAAGGGAGAAAAAAAGCCCCAACAAGATAACTCTCGATACCCAATGAAACCTCTAGTGCCAGAAATTTTACATCGAATTCAGTTGTTAGGCAAAGGGACTCATAACCCTCCAAACAACTCAGGCAATTGTCAAGGCTACTGGTTGACCTCCACAAACTAATGGTAATCCCCTACTGCTGAAAACAGCACTTACATAACTTATAGAGAAGTCAAGTTGCTGCCTACCCAGAGCCTTTACCCCTACTAACTAGTGTTCAAAGTACTAGGAAGTGGCTTGCAAACCACAAGAGGAGAGAAGTAAACACCAACCAACTACAAACTCTTCGATCAAAAATAGTGAGTTGCCTACAAGATATGATAATGCAAGAGAGGCACAAAAGTTGTAGGGGTAACTAACCAACTCATGGTTGGGTTTAAAGTTCATTCCATGAGATGGAACCCATGTCAGACACTGCTTTCGTGGCTAAGAACCTGAAACTAGATAGACTATGGACCTAGGTGAAAATCAAATAGTACTTTTCTGCTATACAGACAGTGATGTGATTCTTAACAATATTCTCCTATATTCATCAGTGTCTTATTTAGCTATTATCAGAGAAACTTCCTCTTGCAGTAGATGGGAACTAATAGAGAGACTCATAAGTAGAAAAGGTGCAAGGAGAGAGATATTAGGGCATTCAGTACTAAACAGAGTGTTTTAAACAAATTTCAAAATTTGAAATTGAGCCAGGTAGGGTTCGGGGAGCTACACTTAAGAGGTAGCAGACAGATTATAAGACCTAATGGGATCTAAGGCAGCAGGAAAGCAAGAAGATAGAACAAGATTGATACATATATGAACTCATAGTGACTGTGACATCATGCACAGAGCCTGCACATATCTAAGTCAGGTAGGATCACAGATCTGACAAAGAAAGTAGACACAAGCCCTTATCCCTAATTAAGACACTATCTCCAACTGATAACTTCTTGCAAAGAAAAATAATTTCCAAAGAAATCCTACTGGGTATACAAAGCACAGATAAGGCCAGCCCCATGCCCAGCAATAGGTGGTCAATATGAGGTGAGCTCATTAATATTTCTGGAGATGGTTTTGTCTCCTACTAGTTTGCTTGGCATTCTTACTTAAGTGGAAACTTCCGGTTTGTTTGGAAAGTCAGTTATGTTAAGCGATGTTCTGCTGGAGCATTGGTTTGGTTTGCTCTGCTTCACTGTTCTTGCTAACACACAGGTATTGGTTTGCCTTGCATAAGGTTCTTGAGCTCCACTTGTAGTAATGCTGCTATTGATAGAAACTCTCTCTAGAACTGCTCGTGAGGTTCCTGCAGCAGCTTGGTGCTTTAGTGGCCTCGCCTCAGGCCAGTGGGTGAGATCAGTTGGTGGTCTCTCTACAATTGAACTACAGCTGTTGGTTCATGTGTGGTGTCTGCCTGCCTAGAGGACTGAACTGAAGCTGCAGATTCATATTTGGTATTTGCTACAGGACTGTACTGCGGGCAAAGAATATCAAGGTCACCCCCAAAGAGCTATTGTTAAACAGGTCCACTTCCCCATATCCTAATAACTTTCTCTTGTGTTGTTTCTTATGAGTGGTGGGCTAGAGGAGAGGTTGAACCTTTAAAAGCAGGTTGCAAAAAACTGTTTGCCTACAGATTGCATTACTGATCTTTTGCTTATGTAGTATGGTTTCTTTTTTTTATTTTACATATGAGCAAAGGAAATGAAAATTTATTCCTCAAAAGAAGACACATAAATGGCTGATAGGTACATGAAAGAAAGCTCATCCTTGCTAATTACTATCTAAATGAAAATCAGAACCACAATGAGCTGTCACCTCATGCCTGTTAGGGCAGCTACTATACATTCTTGAAGAGAGATGACAATATTGGTGAATATGTACAGTAAGGGAACCTTTGTTCTCTGCTGGCAGGGAAATATAAGATAGTAGAGTCACCATGAAAACCAGAATGAAATTCCTCAAGAAAATTCAAATTGAACTATCAAACAATCAAGGAGTTCAAAGGACATCACTTGGGACACAGACTGCCAGGCTTCTTCCTGTGCCCAAGACCTGGGCAGCTCTGTAGTATGGTTTCTGATGGTAGATTTTTATGGGGTATCCTCTCTCTCTCTCTCTCTCTCTCTCTCTCTCTCTCTCTCTCTCTCTCTGAGTGTGTGTGTGTGCGTGTATGTGTGTGTGTGTTCTTGTGTCTTTTCTTTGTTTTGTTTTCTATTTATTTGTTTGTTTTGCTTTGTTCTTGTTTTTTCTGTTTTATTTGCCTGTTAGTTTCTAAGAGAGAAAGGCAGAAAAAGAAGACATAGAGTTGGATAAGCAAAGATGTGGAGAGGATCTTGAGGAGATGAGGGAAGGGAAACATTAATCAGAATGCACAATATAAAAATAATTTTAATAATAAATGAATAAAATAGTAAAAGCCTCTACTCAGCAAAGGAGAGAAAAAGATATATTGTTTTAAAAATTATTTTCAATAAAAATTATCAACCCAGAAAACTCATTATGTTGCATTATTTCACTCAGTGTATGCTCTTACAGTCTCTCATTTCTTCCTGTTTATCCCTAGTTTCTAGTACTCAGCCAGTAGAGATTACAGTAGTCATCTATATGAAGGTTTGTCTGTTAAGAGCTGCTCAGATTTAATCATAAGTAGTAACTCCATTTCTACCTTACTTAAGTACAAGTAAATGTTTCCTTCTTTTTTTCCTGAATGCAAGAAAGAGAAACACACACACACACACACACACACACACACACACATACACACACACACACACACACACACACACGATTGTAATGGTATATATCAGTAGACACTGATTGGTGATTTATAGTCTCTATACAGTCCATTGTCTACAGCAGTCCTGATTTGAAATCAAAGTCAAAATCAGTTTCTATCAGTTTCCTTTCTGCTCATTCTATAGGCCAGACATACGGAAGTAGCATCCATCTAAGTCTTATTCTCTGCCAAAACAGAACTTAGAGGCATTTAAAAGAACAAACAACAACAACAAAAAATAAATAAATAAATAAATAAATAAATAAAAAATAAAAATAAAAATAAAAATAAAAAAAAAAGAACAAACAACAAAACCCAGAACCTTAAAGTATGGATGTATGATTGGTTGATATTGTTGTTCTTCCAACCAGAGCCCCCAGAGCTCCCAGGGACTAAGCCACCAACCAAGGAGTACACATGGTTCCAGCTGCATATGTAGCAGAGGACAGCCATGTCAGACATCAATGGGAGTTCCTGGGTCCTATGAAGGTTTGATAGATGCCCCAGTGTAGGGGGATCCAGGGTAGGGAGGTGGGAGCAGGTGGGTGGGTGGTGGAACACCCTCATAGACTCAGAGTAAGGGGGGATAGCAGAGGTGATTTCCTGGAGAGGGGAAAACCTGGTAAGGGGATAACACTTGAAATGTAAATAAATTAAAAGAAAAGAAAAGAAAAGAAAAGAAAAGAAAAGAAAAGAAAAGAAAAGAAAAGAAAGGAAAAGAAAAGAAAAAGGTATGGATGTATGGCTCTCCTCACAGTGCAGCTTCGCCACCTCTGCTACATCGCACTGTCAAAGGAAATCAGGTGATGAAGCCTAATAGCATGGACCATAAGGTGAATCCTCTCTACAGAGGAACAGGGAGTTTATGTTTCTAAACAATAATCTAAAATGCCAATACAATAACAAGCCATTCAAATAAATTGTGGAGTGGTTAAAGGATTGTATTAGAGGACAAGTAGATGTCCTGGGAAAGATACGTATGAGCTTTTTTGTGAAATGGTCATTTTATGTGCTGCATATCCTGCTTTCTTCCTTTATTCATCATTGCTGAGAGGATTCTTTTCTTTTTCCCTGACTAGGAAGTTCATGTTTAAGAGTTCTCACCACTGTACTGTGAAAGCTAGGCAACACAGTAAGACAAGCAAAATAGGATTAATAAACACTTCTTAGCCTAGAAGAAATGGAATCTTTCTCTTTTCCAAAAATGCTACAGAGTTGAGTGAAAAATCCTAAGAAGCCTATGAAAGCAGTACTAGAAATAATAAGTGAGTTTAACAAGGAGACAGAGTACAGAATGGAAATATTTTTTATATGATAGCAAAATGAAACTCTAAGTGGAATGAATCAATTGCATCTTAAAGTTACATACAAAAGGTTGAATGCATATATTTTTACAAAGCAAGTGCAGATCCATGAAACCTTACTGAAAGAAAGAAAAGAACAGTCTTATTTATTTAGACCCAAACACAAGCAATGCATGTGTTCATGAGCAGAGAAATGAGCAAGTACAATGCCATACACAATACAATGAATACAATACAAGGAATATGCCAGGTGAAAGGAGCTAGACACAGAGTACACATTTTAAAAGTATATATACCATTAATATAAGGCATCTAATTGACTAATAAAGTATATATACCATTAATATAAGGCATCTAATGTTTGCACTAATTGAGACAGTAACTGCTAAGAGAAAATACTGAAATATTATTTATCTTGATTCACAGGACCAATTTATAAGTGTAGACATCTTTTAAAAGTCAACAAACTATTCTGTGAAAAATGGATATTGATAATACTGGATATTAACAGAATGAAAATATTTGCCGTCCTTTCTTTGTGCAAATTTATACTTCATACTAATACTTGGTAATAATTAGTAAACTCTATTCCAGATACAGTAAGAGGTTTCTTATATTTATAAATAATTTTAAATGTTGATAGAGAATTTTATTACTTGATACTATACCAAAGGATTTCCAAGCCTATTGTAAGGTGATTATAATCCTCATAAAACATGTAAAGGTCTAGGCAAATGTTTTATTATCACTTTAAAAAGTAAAATTTATTCAGGAATTTTTCCCCTGAGCCAATGTCCTCAAAGGTCTTCCCCAGTTTCTTTTCTATTAGTTTTAGTGCGTCTGGTTTTATGTGGAGGTCCTTGATCCACTTGGAGTTGAGCTTAGTACAAGGAGATAAGAGTGGATCAATTCTCATTCTTCTGCATGTTGACCTCCAATTGAGCCAGCACCATTTGTTGAAAAAGCTATCTTTTTTTCCACTGGATGTTTTCAGCTCCTTTGTCGAAGATCAATTGACCATAGATGTGTGGGTTCAATCCTGGGTCTTCGATCCTATTCCATTGATCTGCCTCCCTGTCACTGTACCAATACCATGCAGTTTTTAGCACTACTGCTCTGTAGTATTGCTTGAGGTCCGGGATATTGATTCCCCCAGACGTTTTTTTTTTACTGTTGATGATAGTTTTAGCTATCCTGGGTTTTTTGTTTTTCCAGATGAATTTGAGAATTGCTCTTTCTAACTCTATGAAGAACTGAGTTGGGATTTTGATGGGGATTCCGTTGAATCTGTATATTGCTTTTGGCAAGATTGCCATTTTAACTATATTAATCCTGCCAACCCACGAGCATGGAAGATTTTTCCATTTTCTGAGGTCTTCTTCAATTTCCTTCTTCAGAGACCTGAAGATTTTGTCATATAAATCTTTCACTTGTTTGGTTAGAGTCACACCATGATACTTTATATTGGTTGTGGCTATTGTGAAGGGTGTCATTTCCCTAATTTCTTTCTCGGCCTGCTTATCCTTTGAGTACAGGAAGGCTACTGAATTGCTTGAGTTGATTTTTATAACCAGCCACTTTGCTGAAGTTGTTTATCAGCTATCGGAGTTCTCTGGTGGTGGTTTTTGGGTCACTTAAGTATACTATCACATCATCTGTGAATAGTGATAGTTTGACTTCTTCCTTTCTAATTTGTATCCCTTTGACTTCCTTATGTTGTCAAATTGCTCTAGCTAGTACCTCAAGTACTATATTGAAGAGATATGGTGAGAGGGGTCAGCCTTGTCTAGTCCCTGATTTTAGTGGGATTGTTTCAAGTTTCTCTTTGTTTACCTTGATGTTGGCTATCGGTCTGCTGTAAATTGCTTTTACTATGTTTAGGTATGGGCCTTGAATTCCTGTTCTTTCCAAGACTTTTAGCATGAAAGGATGCTGAATTTTGTCAAATGCTTTTTCAGCATCCAATGAGATGACCATGTGGTTTTTTTCTTTGAGTTTGTTTATGTAGTGGATTACATTGATGGATTTCCTTATATTGAACCATCCCTGCATCCCTGGGATGAAGTCAACTTGATCATGGTGAATGATCATTTTGATGTGTTCTTGGATTCGGTTGGCAAGAATTTTATTGAGTATTTTTGCACTGATGTTCATAAGGGAGATTGGTCTGAAGTTCTCTTTCTTGGTTGGGTCTTTGTGTGGTTTTGGTATCAGGGTAATTATGGCTTTGTAGAATGAGTTGGGTAGTGTTCCTTCTGTTTCTATTTTGTGGAATAGTTTGAATAGTATTGGTATTAGGTCTTCTTTGAAGGTCTGATAGAATTCTGCACTAAAACCATCTGGTCCTGTGCTTTTTTTGATTGGAAGACTTTCTATGACCTCTTGTATTTCTTTGGGGGTTATGGGATTGTTTAGGTGATCTATTTGATCCTGATTTAATTTTGGTATTTGGTATCTGTCTAGGAAATTGTTCATTTCTTCCAGATCCTCCAGTTGTGTTGAGTATAGACTTTTGTAGTAGGATCTGATGATTTTTTTAATTTCCTCAGTTTCTGTTGTTATATCTCCCTTTTCATTTCTAATTTTGTTGATTTGAATACTGTCTCCGTGCCCTTTGGTAAGTCTGGCTAGGGGTTTATCTATCTTGTTGATTTTCTCAAAGAACCAGCTCCTGGTTTTGTTTATTCTTTGTATGGTTCTCTTTGTTTCAACTTGATTGATTTCAGCCCTGAGTTTGATGATTTCCTGTCTTCTACTCCTCCTGGGTGAAATAACTTCTTTTTGTTCCAGAGCTTTCAGGTGTGCCATTAAATTGCTAGTATATGCTCTCTCCTGTTTCTTTTTGGAGGCACTCAGGGCTATGAATTTTCCTCTTAGTACTGCTTTCATTGAGTCCCATAGATTTGGGTATGTTGTGCTTTCATTTTCATTAAATTCTAAAAGTCTTTGATTTCTTTCTTTATTTCTTCCTTGACTAAGGTATCAATGAGTAGAATATTGTTCAGTCTCCATGTTCCTGAACAGAACACCAATAGCTTATGCTCTAAGAGCAAGAATAGACAAATGGGACCTTATAAAATTACAAATTTCTGCAAGGCAAAAGACACTGTCAAAAGGACAAATCGGCAACCAACAAATTGGGAAAGATCTTCACTGACCCCACATCCATCAGAGGGCTATATCCAATGTATACAAAGAACTCAAGAAGTTAAACCCCAGAAAACCAAATAACCCTATCCAAAAATGGGGTACAGAGCTAAACAAAGACTTTTCACCTGAAGAAATTCAGATGGCTGAGAAACACCTTAAAAAATGTTCAACATCATTAGTCATTAGAGAAATGCAAATGAAAACAACCCTGAGATTTCACCTCACACCAGTCAGAATGGCTAAGGTTAAAAACTCAGGAGACAGCAGGTGTTGGTGAGGATGTGGAGAAAGAGGAACACTCCTACACTGCTGGTGGGACTGCAAGCTAGTACAACCACTCTGGAAATCAGTCTGGCGGTTCCTCAGAAAACTGGATATGATACTTCCGGAGGACCCAGCCATATCACTCCTAAGCATATACCCAGAAGATTCCCCAGCATGCAATAAGGATACGTGCTCCACTATGTTCATAGCAGCCTTATTTATAATATCCAGAAGCTGGAAAGAACCCAGATGTCCCTCAACAGAGGAATGGATACAAAAAATGTGGTATATATACACAATGGAGTACTATTCAGCCATTAGAAACAATGAATTCATGAAATTCTTAGAGAAATGGATGGAGCTGGAGAACATCATACTAAGGGAGGTAACCCAGTCTCAAAAGAATACCCATGGTATGTATTCACTGATAAGTGACTCTTGGGACACCAAAGACACAATCCACATATCAAATGATATCTGACAATAAGGAAGGAGTGGACACTGGTGCTGGAAAGGAACAAAACATCAGTGTAGGGGAATACCAGAACAGGGAACTGGGAAGGGGTGGACGGGGGAATAGGGGGGAGGGAAAGGGGCATGTGAGACCTTTGGGGGATGGGGAACCAGAAAAAGGGAAATGAAATATAAATATAGAATATATCCAATAAATAAATAAATAAATTTTTAAAAAGTAAAATTTAAATCTAGGTATTGTAAGATTAAGTCACGTGTGCAAAGTAACCCAGCCCGTAAACAGATTAGGAAACCTAATTCCAGTTTCTCTCTGTGAACTTATAGTCTTCTGTATTCTAAAAATATGTATTTCTGAATATTTGTCAAAATTAGAAATTGATGGAGGGTTTTTTTTTTCCTCCTGGAACTTTTACAAAAAGAGGCCAACATAGTTGGCACATCACTACCTTTGTTCTTTTAGCTGTGTTTATTGTAAATGACTTGTCTCATTTGCAACTCACACTGGAAAGAACACTACTTCCTGTGGACTGTATTTATCTTGGGTGGTTAATGATCCTGAAGCCAACATCCACCAAGGTTACAGCTCGGGAACTTTTCCAAAGCACCCATTAAGAAGGTTTGGGTGATTATTTTCCCCTGCCTTTAGAAGAGAGCTCCCTGTGAACTCCTGCCTTCTGACTCATCTGCCTGGTCCAGCACATTACACTGTGCCCTAAAGGCAAGTCATCACCCTCCTGTCAGAAATTCAGTTTGAGACATGAGATTATTTCTCCTGGGAAAGATGTTTCACACCCCTCAAGCAATCTCCTGGAAATTTTGATTTTTTTCTCCTTGTATGATCAGTTTCTATTTAAAACAAAGCAAAAAATACATCTCCTTTGCCAGATGTTTTCTTCATCATTGTATATTTGCTGTTAGTAATAAGTATACAACTTACCAAATTCTCTCTCTCTCTCTCTCTCTCTCTCTCTTTCTCTCTCTCTCTCTCTGTGTGTGTGTGTGTGTGTGTGTCTGTCTGTCTGTCTGTCTGTCTGTCTGTCTGTCTGTGTCTGTGTGTATGAGCAAAAGGACAAGGAAGGAGAATAAGGAGGGGACATAAAAAAGAAATCTATTAAAGTAGGTGTTTTATCTAGATTTGCTGTGCAAGAATTTCTGTTCCATGACAACTGAGAATTATCTTCCCCTTGCAGACAATAAAGGAAAGGAAGCTAAAAATGTAATTTACTTCAGGAAATAGCAACTTTCCTTATGATAAATAACCATTTTCTGGAAAGTTACATGTCTAATATCAATAACTTTGTGGCATACAAAAACATGAAGTGATTTTAACACAATGCCATAAGCATACAGTGACTCCTTCCCAAGATATCTGTTGGGATCCTCAAAACCTCATAAGGAGAAAGGGGGATTTAATGATGTCATCAAGTTAATCATCTTGAGATGGAGATTGTGCTAGGTTACCCATGGACCTGAGTCCACAAAAGTCTCTACAAAAGAGAGGGAAACAGAATAAGCTTGAGCCAGAATGAAAATGCTGACTCTTAGGCAGAGAAGTCATGAGTCCAAATGGCTAACAGCAACAAGAAGAAACAATCAGGTTTGCTCTAGCAGCATCCTGAGTGGTACAGTCCCATCAACACTGTATTTTTAGCACGGGGAGAGTTTTGCATTTGCATCATAAAATAATAAATTTGTGTTGCATTGAGCTAGTAAAGCTACAGTCACTTGCTCTTGCAACAAAAGAGATTAGTATTATGAGATAAAAATAGGAAGTTCTTGACCCTTTGTTTTGTGTTCCCTGTGCAAGCAAGCTTCTGTTTGGTAGTCTTCATGGCTTGTAGCTTCTGCTGCAGGAAAATGGACTTGGCTTTGTCCAGGGTCAGTCATTGCCAGAGTAGCACATATTTTGTTTTCTTCACTAGAAAACAAAGTTTTTTTTTCTAGGAGTTCCTTTGGATAGCATTTGAACTCTCAGGAGGTGAGGTTAGAGGTGGGGTCTAGCTCAAAGGTAAATATTGAGTTAACACATGAAGAAAATGGCCGCTACTGATTACTCGATGAAGAACAAAAGATATCTATTCTCTACTAACTGGTCCAGGTCCAAAAGGTACCTGTAATTTCTGTAGATTAAAATATGTTACACTTGTGAAGAAATGCAAGTTTAGTGAGGACTGATTTACACAACAAAGCACATAGGTTTACAGACCTGTAGCCTGTGGATTGAGACCTGAGAAGAAAGGTGCAGATGGATGCTCTCAAGGATACAAGTTCTGGCAGCAAATTGCTTTGGCTGTATAGCACTGAACTCTTACTTCTTACATATAAGGTTTCAAGGATGTCCCTTGACATTTGCATATCAGTTTTATCTTACACTCCTCGAAGAGCTGAATATGTTTACGCAGAAGCTTTTTGTAGGATTAGAAAGAAAAATGCACAAACAAAAGAATGAAGCATGGGGTGTTCTGGGAGGGCAAATCCCCATAATATAAAATCTAGTCTGCCAGACTACAAAGAAATTGATTTTACTTTTTGGAAAAATAAAATGTGTTCATAGAATACTGAAGAAAAAAATAATTTTAATTTGTGCAGAGACAAGCATGATGACATTATGAGGTAATGTTCTCAGCAAAGCAACTCATCATATCATAAACTGTGCTAGCAAATTATTCCTATGCACAGAAAGACAATATCTCTATTATACTAGTATGCTACTGGGTTATCACTTAACAAAATAAGATTAAAGGGATCAAAGATGCAGATGTGCAAAATGACATAAAATAAGGTCACACAACTTAGGACCCCATGGGAGACTGAAATGAGTCTGGTTGCCTTTTAAGGCGTTACCATTTTTAAACACTTCAAGCCTTGAATACCTCATGTCTCAGTTATTGCTGTGATAAAACACCATGACCATAAACAACCTGGGGAAGAAAGAATTTGTTTCAACTTACAACACTCCATTGCTGAGGGAAATCAGGACTGGAACTAAAACAGGGCAGGGACCTTGAATCAGGAGCTGATGCAGAGGCACAGAGGAGTGTCCCTTCCTGGCTTGCCCCTTGAGGCCTCTCCAGTCTGCTTTCTTATGGAACCCTGGATCACCAGTCCAGGGATGGCATCGCTCACAGTGAGCCATGCCTGCTTATCTATCACCAGTCAATAAAATGCACCACAGTCTTGATCAAAGCCAGTCTAGTGAGGGCACTCTCTTAAAGGAAACCTGCTCTTCAACATGACTCTAACCTAGGTGAAATTAACATAAAACAAGCCAACATACCTCACTAGACATGACCGGAAAGTATTAGGTATACTACTTTTTGTCAAAGCATACCCTTTATAGCCCAGCCTTTATTAATGTTTGATATTTAAGTACCCTAAGTAGTCTTTCTTAGTAAAATCATAAGGTCGCCTGTTAATACTTTGAATACACAGCTCCCATTGAAGTATTAGAAATTAGCATAAGCCCAGTGCTTGGTAATTACCATGGAATAGAGTGATGCGACTATGGATGTTTAGTTCCTCTTTTGCTCTTGTGGTAAAATACCATGGCCAAAAGCACCTAGGAGTGAGGTTATTTTGTTCTAAATTTCCATCGAGAGTCCCTGAATGACTGAGATATTGCAGCAGGCAGCCTGAGCAGGAAGCTGAGGAGTCAGTGTCCACCACAAAGAAGCTGAAGCGGCAAACTGGAAGTGGGTAAGGGCTGTGGACTCTTCAAGCACACACATCTCGCAATGATACTCATCCCTCAGAAAGTCTGTAGATGCCTAATTCCTCCAATGAGCTCCCTGCAAACAGCATTACCTGCCAGGTACCAAGTCTTTACATACCCGAGAGGTATGTATTATTCAAATACCACATTAGTATCACCGAATGCTTTGGGATCATTTTACAAGAGTGTTATTAATCTTGACTTTGGAAATTATTTTTACTTCCACAAATGACTCCCTATAAAATAAAACAGAAAAAAACATATGACTGGGAGGGTATATGTCAATGATTTTTATTTATGGAATTAAAAGGTTTGATTAGAAGTTTTCATACATATACTTTAAATTATTATACTTGGAAGAAATATTTCAAAATTTAGAATTTATCATCTTTTTATATAATACTAATTAAGATAAGTAAATATGTAAAATACACAAGGAAGTTAAAGAAACAGATCAAAGGGGAAAGAATGAAGAAGAAATATATAAAGAGCAAAAAAAGAAAGAGGGAAGAGAGGGGGGGGGAAAAGGATGGATGGCAAGAGGGAACAATCCCAACTTGTTGTTTAATAGATTTCTCAAACCTGACCACCAACCAGGCAACACACAGCTGGTGCTGATATGAGGCTCCTAACACACAAGAGGACTGTCAGGTCTGTGTTCATTCAGAGAAGATGTACCTAAGCCTCAAGAGACTGGAGGCCCCAGGGAGCTTAGAGGTCAGGTAGGGTGAAGGGTGGGGACATCCTCATGGAAATACGGGGGTGGGGAGAAGGTACTGAATGTGGAACAGTGAAAGGGTAGAAGGGGGATTGGTGGGGGGGGATAAAATATGGAGTGTAAAAAATAAGTAAATAGATTAATAATAATAAAAAATAAGGAGCAGATAATTACATGATTACCTCTAATGGGTAAAGACATTAAAAAGTAGGTATTCTAGTGTTCTAGGCAAGTATGACAATTCTTCTTTTAGTTATTTTTATTTTCTATATTCTATGTTTACATTTCAAAGGCTTTCCCCTTTCCCAGGTCCCACCCACCATAGTTCCCATAGTTCTTCTCCCCCCCAACTATTCTTCAATCATTCCCCCTCCCCCCTCGGTTTCTTTACTAAACTGGATGCAATCTTTACATGCCCAGGGTCCTCTCCTTTCTTCTTCTTGGGAATCATTTGACTTGCTATTTGTGTCTTGAGTATTTAGTGCTTCTGGGCTCATTAATATCCACTTATCAGTGATTGCATTTCATGTGCATTCTTTTGTGATTGGGTTAGCTCACTCAGGATGATATTTTCCAGGTCTAACCATTTACCTACAAATTGCATGAATTCATTATTTTTAATTGCTGAGTAGTATTCCATTGTATAAATATACCACATTTTCTGTATCCATTCCTCCTTTGAGGGATATTTGGGCTCCTTCCAATTTCTGGCTATTATAAACAAGGCTGCTATAAACATAGTGGAGCATGTGTCTTTATTGCATGCAGGGGAATCCTCTGGGTATATACCCAGGAGTGGTAAGTATGACACTTCTTTTAAACTTTACAATAGAAAAGCCAGCCCAAAAGAGAAACAAACTTGACCAGAGACAAGGTGAACAATGGGAATAATAAGTCAAGACTTTTAAACCAGGAGGAAATAGCATGTCCATGCATGAGGTGGGCCTAGTCTCATCCACTTGGAGGTCTGAAGGAGAGAGGAGAGAATCACTCTCATTTTACAAAAAGGGGGGATAAGAAAAAGTGCTTCTCAAACACAAAGAGAGAAATACACCAGATAGCCAAAAGCCGACTCTGCCGCCATCAGTTTCCCGAATGCTTTCACAAGTGTCATGTGTCCTGAAGTAGCACATGTAGGTTTTCAGTAGGTTTTACTGTGAACTGGCTTTATAATTCCCATTCATTTACTAAGTAAACAGCTTAGAACAATTTTGAGGAATCGAAAATCAAGAAGTCATCATCACAATCAGCACTGAATTTTGAGTCAATTGCCAGTTAGCCAAAGTCAGACCAGGGAACTACCTCTCATTACCAAGGACAATACTGCCTAAAGGCTAACTAGCATAGTGTGAGGCCAGGAGTCTTGTGTAAATCATTTGTATTGAGTTTGAAAGAGTCATTCACTGCATCCTTTTCTCCCCAAAATTAGTCATAAGACAGATGTGAAGGTTTGAAGTCTCAGAACCTTTAAAACTCTAACAAGAAGTCTGAACACACACACACAATCTCAACCCACATCCGCTGTTAGTAGCATAATCCTGAGTGAATATTATTTTGTTTGTGTGTATGTTTTCACTTAGTATATTTTAATTTCTGGATCTCGTTTAAGTGAATTAAATGGCAGTGTGCTCTTCCCCCAGAGAGAGAAACCTTATTTACTTATTTATATCACACAATTCAGTTTTTGGAGAGAAGATATACACTCATGGGATGGTAGAGAATGGAATCATAATTATGTTCCAACTGGATAAGCAATAGACTGAATCATGCCTAGCTCCCCAATTAGCCATGATCGTCAAAACTCTAGTTGCTATCTTGGCGTGACTGTTCATATTTTTTAGGAACATATGGAGCGACTGTAGACAGCACTGTCTGACAATTAAAATCTGAATGATCATAGTGCTTCAAGACGTCTGCTCACTAATTAGGGAAGTGATTGAAGAGGCACATTTTGCAAGTGTGTTAGAAGTCAGAGTTAACTAGCTATGTGTTCTTCTATACTGAAGGTTATGGGTCATTTTCTGTAACAACAACAACAAAAACTAATAGGTTTCGCCATCTGTCTCATGGGATTAAACTTTAGAACACAAATATAAAACAATCATTTGTGCCTATAAGAGACTCGCTGGAAACGTGGCTACAGATGTTTCCTACTGAGCAAAGGAAAGCAATGAGGAAACTCATGGCAGGAAGTACACAGTTGCTGCCCTCAGAGTTTGACACTCTCCTTTTCTCCCTTTAGATACCCTGACTCTTCTAGAGCCCTAACACACTAGGAAAAATGGTCTTAGGTTTTCCACTCATCGCTTGATGCTCTGGTGAGGTGCCGGGTACACAGGCTTACGAATGGACGTCTGGTCACCTCCAACACTACATTTTACTCACGTCCCTTTATTGTTTTGCCTTTGTTTTCCTTTGGAAAACTCTTCACATCCTCACGTCCTCACATCCTCTTTTTCCATCTCCAGCACAATTCTTTTCTAGTATCTGCATTTGTCTGTTGCAATAAGAATCAGAGTTCTGTAGGAAGTCAATGCAAAAGTCCGTGACAAATTGTATCTTAATTGTGTGTTCCCAAAGAAAAGAGAAATGAGTACATCAATAGCCTGGAAAAAAAATAAAAGGAATCAAAGAAAAGAGCGGATAAATGTGGCCATCATGCATGACCATTTCCTGATAAAACGAGAAACTCATGCACCCTAGTTTATGCAGTCAGAACACAACAGTAGGTAGAGGCATCTAGTGCTCAAATCATAACACACGTTGTTCCTTTGCAAAAGTGAGTTTTGAGCAGAAATGCAAAGCTGTAGAAGAGCTGGATCCAGAAAGGTGGTATATGCTTGTAACTGCAGGTATTTTAGGACACGAGAAAGGAGAATCAAATGTTCAAGGCCTGCTGCCCCATTAGCCTTAAATAACTCCGAGTCAAAATGTTTAAAGAGAATAAAAGTGTCAGAGAATAGTGTAGGGATGGTGATTCTTGCTAAACTCTACTCAGAAGAGAACAAAGCACATTAGGGAACATGCAGGTGAGGGGAAGGTGGGGAAGGAGACAGGAGCATCAGTGACAGCTGCTGGCCTGGGGGCTGGCCCAGCTAGACCCAAGGTCACTATCATTGCTGAGGACAACATGGAACTTGGATATAAAGCTGTTCATACTTTGCCACACAACACCAAAAGATGTTCTTCTCTGACTCCACTTCCAAATGCTGTGTTCAAAAATTCAGGCAACAGGAAGACTAAAAAAAAGGCTCTATAGGTTCATATATATATATATATATATATATATATATATATATATATATATTATTTTCTATATTCTTTGTTTACATTCCAAAGGCTTTCCCCTTTCCAGTTCCCCCCCTCACCATATGTCCCATAAGTCCTCTCCCCCCCATTCCCCAATCACCCCTCCCTCCCCACCATTTCTCTGTTCTGGTACTCTCCTACAAAACCGGATTTACTTCTAACTAGAGCACAGTGATGGAAAACCCAAACAGTTTAGGACTCTGTTGAATGCTTTAAATTAGACAAAACTCCAAAGCCCTACTTTGCATATGGTTAGGAAACAATAATGTGATTTGCTGTTTCAAGGCAATAAGGATGAAATCGTGCTGTGTGTGGAATGACCTAGGGAAATGAACTAAATGCAGACCCAGGGCTCCACTGTACCATACAATTTTTTTATTGTAGCTCATGGGCTCAGGTATACGACCCATCTATGCCTTCCTCAGTAATTGTATATTATTGCAATCTATCCCCCAGGCAGAGTCCTTTGAAGCTATGTGATTTTCTTCTCATGTGAGATATATAATGGGACAGCTGGTACAGAAATAGGATTCAGGGGGTTCTGAAAAGCCGCTCAGACATCTTGCTAAACTAAACATTTGATAAAAATTCATATGCATGGAAAGATCCATAGGAAACATTCCCTTTTCCTGAACTACCATCCCCATAATTGAAATTCTTTTCGAAATATATCTCTAGTAGTCTTTGATTATAGTATTCATCTTAATAGTTTTAATGGAAAATATTAGTGTGTGTTTACTAGGATCTTGTTCTGGGAAGATATGGCCTCAGATTAGGCATAAAGAATCACAGCTAATAGTTTAAAACACTAAATGCAGCAATGAGATGGATTTAATGGCCACAGATAAACATACTGCTAACCCCATAAGAATTGTCACATATTGACTTTAAAAAGAGAAGAAATGAGGGGGGACTGGAGAGACCAAGTGATGTCACCTGAAGTGCCACCAACAGGATGTGAAATGGAAAAACGTCCATTTAAATTTTTTCAGATAAAGAAATGAGGTTTATCGCTCCCACTCCAGTTAAACAGCATCACCAATAGGGTCTGTGTAGGGCAGTTTATTTCCATTACATTCTTTTAAGTGTTATCTACTATTATTAACAAAGGATTTCATGATTCCACTCCTTGATCACCTATGTTTTTCTAGTAAAACATCACATTATTTAACTATGTATTAACCCAATGCAGAAGATCTAAACTCCAAAGATAAGCAAGATTCTGCAGTCCAGTGGGGTAAGGTCAGTTCTCAATAAGTTAAATTCTATGGCTAACTAGAAGAAAGGAATCTACGAATTCAAATATAAAGTAATAAGGAGATTTGGTCAGTACAAAAGGCATATAGTACCTCATAAATGTACACATTATTGTATGTTATTTTTAAATACTTAGAAGCTAAAGAGTAATGTCTGTGGTCTGTTATGCACTGCATACATATATTGATTATTATACTGTCCCTGTAGTGGAACAATAAAAATAAAAATGATTAGCCAACCATATGTTGATGAACATGTATGAGTATGCATTTAATATTTCAATATCTTACATACATATTAAAAATAAGGTTTAGAAATAGAATAGAGGGCAAAAGTTATACAGAGAGATGTAGCGCATTGAAAATAATGTGTAAACACAGTAATAATACAAACAAAATTTGAATGAGTCTAGATATGTGAAAATTTTATAATTCAAAAGAAATCGATAGTAACAATTACCAAGTAAAATATTTATAAGCTTTTTCTATGGTACTAAAAATGCTTAAGAATAAGAATTACCTATAACCCATATGTTAAAACTACAGGAAATCTTGCCTATTAAATATAAGATTAGAAATTCTAAAGACATCCAGTCAGAACACTGTCCTAACAGGTTTAGATTCTATCCCCAAAATAAATGTTTAGTTAATATAATGCTATCTGTTTATGTCCTTATATTGGCAAGTAGAAACAATGAAAAATAATGAGTATCTTGAAGAATTTTGAAAAATACTACTGAGAATTCATACTGATATCAGTTTAAAATATGCTCATGGAAAAGCAGATCATTCATATTTTTATGTATTATATAGTATACTTATAGTTATTTAAAATAATGTAGCATAATAAGAGGCACCCTCTATTGTAAAAGAGAATGCAAAAATGTGGAGAAGTGTACATCAGCTTGAAGAAAATGAATCATTTAAGACCAGACAAAAGTGAAATGAAATTACAAACAAGGCAATAAGATCAAAACTTTTTGCCCTGGGTAGTAAGAATGAGGTGCTAAAGAATGCATACCATGGTTAAAACCTGGATATTATTGAAACCTCAGGGCTGGAGACAGTAGGAATATTCATAGGAAAAAAAAGAAAAGAAACAACTTGATTTCAGGCATATGAACAGCAGGGAGCTGAAAGTGATTCATCTGCCCACCTCTAGAATTTTGGGGTGAAAATTTGGGGCTTAAATGTCTTAAATAGACTCTGGTAAGGTGTTCCAAAGAAGCTATGAACATGAGGACTGTGTGAACGAACAGTGCTGCTAATTACTAACACTAAAGACAAGTTAAATTGATATTGGTGGAGAAAATGGCACAATTAAGGAAATTATTTAATAAAGCAGTTTAAAATAAATTGATAGTAATAAAATGAACTGAATAAAGTACAAGATATTAAAATTATGAAAAAATAATCTAGCAGTAGACATCAAAATGCTGTCTGAATGCAAACTAATAACGTCAAAACTAAATAATTAATGAAAATAACTAATACACATAAACTCCCAAATTAAGAAAAAAATCTAAGGTAACAAAATCAAAACGGCATAGAAACCGAAAGTGATGATTTTGTTGTTGTTGTTGTTGTTGTTGTTGTTGCAATAGATTATTGTGAGAAACTTCATTGCAAATAGCTAAATAGCCAAAACCATAAATAAGCATCCATAAAATACAAAATACAAAGGCTAGCTCCAAAAATACGGCATTTTCAAATACAGAATGTTCTATATAATTCACATTCTTGCAAGGCTGAGAGAATAGAGTTAGGAATAGAAGAGAAAAGAAGACAAGAAAAGGGAAGGAAAAATCAACAGAGGTAGAAAGGGGAGGGGAAAAGGAAGAGAAAGAGAGGGGTTATACTGACTAGGATTTAAATTTAACTAGAATTGTAAAAGATCTCCAAGCAGTGCTCAAACCAACCAGAATTCTCCTGCTGCATCTCTTGAGGATGGAGTTGGCTCCACCCTGTGCTCGGACATTACTGCTTGCCCTTATATCTGTAGTCTAAGGTGAGGAATAGACCTGAGGCAATAGAAAAAAACTAACAAAAGCAAGCAAAATCAGTGCACCAAAATAAATGTCTGACATTTATAAACTGCTCGGAAACTATCTTATATAAAATATTAATAAATTGAAGGTGGATCTACCCACACAAAGAAAATCCATGCTTGGGATATAGGAAACGTGGCATTAAGATTGGTGAGGAAGGAGTATAGAGTAAACTGTCAGAGACAAATGGCCATTCATCCAAAACAAAAAGAAATTATGTCATTTTTTTCTATCATAGAAATGAGTATCCGTTGCACGGAGGAAGAATAAAAGCCTTTTTTGTTCTAATGTGAAGCTTAAGAAACTAGGCCTCATATAAATCTTTCACATGTTTGGTTATCGTCACTCCAAGATACTTTATATCATTTGTGGCTATTGTGAAGGGTGTCATTTCCCTAATTTCTTTCTCGGCCTGCTTATCCTTCGCGTATAGGAAGGCTACTGATTTACTTGAGTTGATTTTATAGCCAGTCACTTTGCTGAAGTTGTTTATCAGTTGCAGGAGTTCTCTGGTGGAGGTTTTTGGATGGCTGAACTAACTTTACAGCTATCTATAGCGTCATACTCTGGAGTATGGGAACATTGACAGCAAACAAAACCTCAGAATACTGTGTAGCAATTAAATATTTCAGATACTTATCAACCTGTCATGGTTTTAACACTTTCTCCACCACCACCACCCCCTTTCCTCTTACTCCTTCCATCCAGTCACGCACAACATACTTCTCACACACATGCACACACACACACACACACACACAAAAAAAAAGAAACTAGGCCTCATGCTGCCTGCCCGGGCTGCCCTCTCACCTCCAGACTTGAACTTCCTGCTTCAGCCTCCAGCATAGAGGGCGTCTGCAGTTCTTTTAGGAAGCAAAAGAACACTGAACATTAAACACTGCAAGGATACAGCGCTGGACCATTGCATTTGGATCATTGCATCGAATGTATCTGAACAAGGTCCCACCATCCTCGCTCTGCTTGGGACGATGCAGGATGACTTAGGTCCAGACATTTCTCCAGAGCCAGCCAAGAACTGCTCTCAGTGTAAATACCACCCACACCCTGAAGGTCATGAGAGAAAAACCAGATGTACAGAGAAATTTTTTTATCTATAAAGTGACCCATCATTTTATTTGTTTGTTTAATGTACATGAATACACTGTAGCTGTCTTCATACACACCAGCAGAGGGCATCAGATCCCATTACAGATGGTTGTGAGCCACCACATATTTACTGGGAATTGAACTCAGAACCTCTGGAAGAGCAGTGAGTACTCTTGACTGCTGAGCCATCTCGCTAGCCCCATCTACAGAGAATTTTCAATTGAACGAAATTTCAGAAAACCAGCGTGAGTGTAAACGCCGTCTCTGAAGCATCACACCTGTGCTCGCTTGAGTGAGAATGGCCCTCACGGGCTCAACCATTTGGATGTCTGATCCCCAGCAGGTGCAACTCTTAGAATAGGATGAGATGTAGCTTTGTTGGTGGAGATGTGTCACTGGGCATGGGCTCAGTTTGAAAAACCCATGCCTTTCCTAAGTCGCTTGCTTGCATTTTCTCCACAACACCCGCCACCCCTGGTGGTTATTGTCTCAACATGTGGCCTCTCGGCTCCTGCCCCAGCACCACGCCTGTCTGCCATGCTCCCCACCATGAGAATGGTGGACTCACCCTCCAAAGCCATAAACAAGCTCTCAATAAACTTTGTTCTATATTGTCCCTTGGTCATGGAGCCTGTTTACATCAGTAGAAAGGTAACTAAGATAACACTTACAGCTTTTTTTTTTGAAAGATAAATTGACTGAGTGAAATATTATCTGCTGCACAAAGGGAAGCCAACATCAAATACACATTTCAGTGTTCAGTCACAAAGAATTAGGAAACACTGAAGACCACGCCATGCTTGTAACCCCCGAAGGACCCAACACGTGAGTAAAGTTTCTTCAAAGACTGAAGCAGAGGGTGCAAATGAGGATCTTCCAGATACCAGTATATGTCAATAACACCTGAAAAAGAAATGTGGCAGTATACAAGGAGAACTGGTATCGTCATACAAACATGCCGTGCAGACTCTAGTGACCGCGGTAGAACGCTGGCGCGGACAGTAGAAACAACGCGCGCGAAGCCCTTGGCAAATGCACCAATCATTCACAGGCATTTCCCATTGCAAACCCCTGTTAGAGATCTGGAGCCGCCTGAAATCATCAATGCAAGCAGCCTCGGTCTCTTTCTGGTGTTCGCTCTGAAGCTGTGCTGGGACCTCCAGAGCATGCCCAGAAGCCCGGGTTACAGGCTCATCATCCACCTGTGACTGAAGCACTTGAGTTTCAGTCTTGTCCTCCTTTGGGGTCTGCATTTGTTTCCAGACAATAGGAAATTGCTGTACCCAGATTAAAAGTCGTTTATCAATTAAAACAAGTGAAAAGTTTTCACTTATGTTGGTTTTCTATTTTAATTTGATAATTTTATTTTTTAGGAACTTCATACATGATCTCTGCATCTAGATCACTCCTGACCCTCCCTCTTTCCCTCCGGCTCCTCCTGTTCCCACCTCCCAAATTCCTGGTCTCTTCTATAACTGCTATTGTTATGGTTACATACATACATGTAAAGCTTTGCACACATGTGCATGTAACCTAGTGTGGTCATTTAACTGCCTGTGCTGCTTTCTTTTTGCTTCCTTGGACACAAAATGTCATATCAATGTGTTAGTGTATAAAGTGATCAAAAACAGTATATTTAATTCATGTCATTTCTGCCCATATTTTAAAAAAAGAAAAAGAAAAGAAAATCTCCTTTTTTGCTTTCACTTTGCACTTCTGAGAAATATTCCCCAAAGTATGTAGAGTCCATATATAGTAAGTATCATCTAACAGTGACTTACATTGATAAGGCTTATACCAAATGGGACAAAGGTCACTCTAGTTCATCTACAGAAGTGATATACAGTTAGCTGTGCATTCTATAAAAGAGGTACAGCTACAGACTCTGAAATGAGTTATCAAGAGTCACTTACAAGGTCAAATTCTGCTGCCAAGGAAGAAACTACCTATGACACTTACAGAATTAAGAACTTATTGACTTCACAGCCACATAGCCTCTGCCCTGATCTGAAGGCATGGATCAAAATGCCCCTTTGTGAATTAGAAATCCAACACTGTACCTGTCTGATCCAGGACAAAGGCACCACTGTGCTTTTCAGCAGCAAAAGAGATCCCACACCCAGAATTTGTAAAATGACTCAGTTCTAATCCCAAGTCACCAACAAGCTACAGATTTTCAGTCAAGCTAAAATTCTGAGTGTCTACAAAATGTACCTGTAATGAGAGGATTGGATCAACGCTCCCCACACAGTCCTACCTCCAACAGCCTCACAAGCAGAGAAGTGAGGGCAGGAACTCCAGCAGGGTGAACACATAGGTAGAACTGCCATCTTGAACTGCCAAATATGCAAATAGAAATGCAGGGATGATTTTTGTATGCCAGGCCTGAAGCAAAATTTTTTCTTCTCTGGGAGGCTTTACACTTTAGTCTTAGATCTACAATTAATCAAATGAGATGTGTGTGTGTGTGTGTGTGTGTGTGTGTGTGCACGCATGCGTGCCTGTGTGTATCTGTGTATCTGTCTGTGTGTCTGTGTATGTATGTGTGTGAGAGAAAGGTTACATGCATACACACACACAGATTATAACATTTTATTTAAAATCAAATGATTATTACCTCTACAAATGCCTATCACCACAAGATCTAGAATAAAATATACCAGACAGCAAAGCCACCTAAGTAAGTTAATATAAAAGTTTAGTAATCAGATGAAAATCCTCACATAATAGTACAAAATTTTATAAAAAAATTTTGTATCAAAACCTCAGCAAAGTTTTTTAGGAATTTACAAGACTATCAAAAACATTTTTATAGAAAAGGACATGGAACATAAACATAACCTGAATTCTAAACAATTTTGAAAAGAAAAAGATGAACTTTAAAGCCCACATCTCAGTGTGTTCTTCTCGGGTATGTTCCTGGGTATCCTCTGGCTGACTGACTTATATAGCTTAGCAGTTTACAAAGAAAATTATGTCCCAGTCCATTATGGCAATCAGATCGCTTATATTATAATTAGATTTGTATTTAATGATGCTAACTAAAGCTCAGCACAAAAGCACCACACACAGGTCATAGAAACAGAACCACTGAAACTTCAACTCTAATGATGCCAACTCCTAAATACCATTTAATACGTGTCCAATTACTTAGCATTAGAATACATAGTATAGACTTCCTATCCAACAGGAAGAAGAATTTAGAGTTGACGGCATGTAAAATGTTAGCCACCTCTTGGCACCAGGACGCGGATTTCAAACGGTACTTTTTACCCATCTGCACAGGCTTCTCTGGAACATAATGAAAACATGGCGCTTTGAAATGAAAGACAATGAGTCACTCTCCAGTGGGATAAAAATAGAACGAAACCGACAAACATCATCTGCAATAAAATTAGCTCAGCAGTAGGCAGTGGGGGAAAAAAAGTATTAATTTTCATTAAAGAAAAGTAATGTGAACTGAAGTGGGAATCGTTTTAGGGATCCAAAATAGTGTGCTTCAGTAACAAGAGGAGAGAGTACACCTAGTGAATTAAGAATTATCCCAGGCTAATTTTCACACCGTCTAATCAAAATGAATGTCTTTTAGAAAATATGACTGATTAATCATGAATCAATGTTGAAGTGCAGGTAGCTCTTGGTGTTAATTAAAGGGAAATTGCACCTTATGAAAACCATGCGGAGCTTCTTATAGTGGGATATGTAGGCTTTAGTACACCATGAATTTCAAGAAAAATAATAGAAATCACAATCACGCATACAATTTTGAATTAAAAAATAATTATATAAGAATCTATGTTATAGCAAACGTTTATCCCTAAGTGTAAGCAAATGTTCCACAATAATAACAAATATTCTTGATATATCAACCTCTACACTGCTAGGTAGAGATGGTATTGCTATTGTTGATTGTCACTATTGACAATATCGTTACTTATCCCCTGGAAGTTTAACAAAGACCATCAACAACACACAAAACAATCTATTTTGCTTTTATGAACGTTTAACATCAATAAACCAAATTGCCTGCTTCAGTGTGGACCGTGGCAGTAAGGGACACTTACTGTGTTTCATTAATGTATCCCACATCTCTGTGCTAACGATTGCATCCAAAGTTTTGGAAAGAACAAAGCTTAAGTCACGTTTGGGAAAGGAGACGAAAAGAGTGCAAATGGAAAATTATCACCCTATAGAAGATGAACATCACAGTGTGGAAGCCCAGGAGAGTCCTGATAAGCTACTTCAGCAGATCCTAATGCTGTTTTGTGTTGTCTGTTTGTTCCTAGAGGAGAGAGAGAGATTTTATGAGAATATTAGGAAGGAATGTTCATGTGGAGAAGAGACATAGTCCAAGCAATGGGGCCTGAGCATACAAAACCATGGCGGGCAAGAAAGCCAGCGGGAGGCACTTTACTAACAGCTCAGGTAGGATTGCCTAGGCAGTCTCACCACTGCAGTGGTGAGAAAAGACGGTTCAAATGAACAAGAGCTGACAGTCTCCTAACATATATAAGACACTGCATTTCTTCCCCTGAAATACACAAGAAATACCACTTATCATATGTAAACCAGAAGAAAGAATATGAGGAGATCTATGAGGCAAAGAATCCCAAGAAGTGGTAGCGTGGCATTAAATTAAGCTATACTCCATACATTGTGAGTTTCTATATTACAAACTGCAACCTAACACAGGATGTAAGTAAATTAAAAACCCAACATAGAATTTGTGTGTGTGTGTGCATGTGTGTGTGCGTGTGTGTGCATGCATGTGTGTGTGTTTCATGTGTGTAATATGTACATTCACATGTGCATATGTAGTGTTGAAGCCAGACAGCAAATTTAGGCGTCACTTTTTATGCACTGTCTTTGGTTTTTTGAGACAGGGCATTCATTAGCCAGGAGCTCACCAATAAGGCTAGACTAGCTGACCAGTGAACTGGGTACATCTGTCTTGGCTTCCCCAGCAATGGATTACAAGCACCCCTTGCCACAACTGATTTTTGTATGGTTTTGTTTTGTTTTGTTTTGTTTTGCCATGCTAGAACTCAGATTCTTTTTTCTTTTTTTTTTTTTTTAGTTATTTTTATTTTCTATATTCTATGTTTACATTTCAAAGGCTTTCCCCTTTCCCAGTTCCCACCCACCATAGTTCCCATAGTTCTTCTCCCCCCCCAACTATTCCCCAATCATTCCCCCTCCCCCCTCGGTTTCTTTACTAAACTGGATGCAAACTTTACATGCCCAGGGTCCTCTCCTTTCTTCTTCTTGGGAATCATTTGACTTGCTATTTGTGTCTTGAGTATTTAGTGCTTCTGGGCTCATTAATATCCACTTATCAGTGATTGCATTTCATGTGCATTCTTTTGTGATTGGGTTAGCTCACTCAGGATGATATTTTCCAGGTCTAACCATTTACCTACAAATTGCATGAATTCATTATTTTTAATTGCTGAGTAGTCAAGGCTGCTATAAACATAGTGGAGCATGTGTCTTTATTGCATGTAGGGGAATCCTCTGGGTATATGCCCAGGAGTGGTATGGCAGGGTCCTCTGGAAGTGACATGCCCAATTTTCTGAGGAACCGCCAAACTGATTTCCAGAGTGGTTTTACCATTTTGCAATCCCACCAACAGTGGAGGAGTGTTCCTCTTTCTCCACATCCTCGCCAGCACTAACATCTCTTAAGGTGTTTCTCGGCCATCCGAATTTCTTCTGGTGAAAATTCTTTGTTTAGCTCTGTGCCCCATTTTTTGATAGGGTTATTTGGTTCTTTGCGGTCTAACTTCTTGAGTTCTTTGTATATATTGGATATTAGCCCTCTGTCGGATGTGGGGTTGGTAAAGATCTTTTCCCACTTTGTTGGTTGCCGTTTTGTCCTTCGGACAGTGTCCTTTGCTTTGCAGAAACTTTGTAATTTTATGAGGTCCCATTTGTCGATTCTTGATCTTAGTGCGTACGCTATTGGTGTTCTGTTCAGGAACTTTTCCCCTGTGCCCAAGTCCTCCAGGGTCTTCCCAAGTTTCTTTTCTAATAGTTTCAGTGTGTCTGGTTCACTTGATCTTTGATAAAGGAGCCACAACCATCCGATGGAATAAAGATAGCCTTTTCAACAAATGGTGCTGGTTCAACTGGAGGTCAACATGCAGAAGAATGCGAATTGACCCACTCTTATCTCTTTGCTCTAAGATCAACTCCAAGTGGATCATGGAACTCAGATTCTTAAGCTTTCAATATCAACCCTTTTCCAACTAAATTAAGTCTCCAGCACAAGAGTATATTCTTATGAGTAGCTGAGTCTCAGCCAATCACAGCCTGCCTTCATCAACAGACCACCCAATCATAGACTACCTTTGTCATCAGACCACACACACACAAGGTTAATCTCTCCATATCATGTCTAGACTTTTCAAAAACTGAAAAGTGAACTGAGTAACAGCTTGTGATATCTGTAACAGACCATACTCTATAGATAGTGGAAAAATGAAAACACAAAGTCATTATATATGTCTGTCAGTCTGTGTTCACCTGTCTGTCTATACATTAATCCTTCCATCATCTGGCTACCTGATCTCTAGGTCAATCATTCTTTACCCCAAACTAGAAGATCATATAGAGGAATAGTGTGTGTTTCCCCTCTGACTCCATATATTATTAAAAGAGTAATGTATTTCAAGGTTGCAAACACAGTATGGAAGGACAGATTGTCAAATAATTTGATTTGTGAGTTTTTCCATATGTGGTGGCAGAAAATAATTCACCAGTAAGCCTACTGACCTCAAAATAAATATATATTCTCCCTCCTTCCCTCCTCTCTCCTATGCACACACGCGCGCGCGCACACACACACACACACACACACACACACACACACGCATGTTTTTAAAAAAAAAAATGGAAGTCTGGCAAGGAACGATAATATAGCTGTTCTCTATCCTGAAGTCCACCAGTTACCACTTCCACCACCACCATCACAATAGGATCATCCAAAGAGTCAAAAACTGGAGTTCAGGCTTTGGAATATCAACATCTCCTGGTACCAACTATGAAATATACATGAACTGATCATGTAAACTTATAGATGGATTACCTCCTGGGTGTTCCTAGACCCTTCATATAACATAAATTACAATACTCAACAAGCTATTGTATTCTGTTTATATCTTATTTAAAACCCCATCAACATCCAAATATTGCTAATTTCATTTTATTTTTATTTTTTTGGTTTTCATTATTGTCTGCCTTTTATATGTTCTCTCTGTACAGCCTTCTCTCCTTTGTTTTGCTGAAGTTAAGTAACTCTAACTTAACTGCTAAGTATTATGTAACCATTAGTAATTTACCATCAGAGTGCCCTGTAGGAGGATGGCTTAGGCAAGAGTTCAGTCTGTTGAGATATATAAAGTGGCAGATTCAAACACTGTTAGTGGGAATATGGCCAGTATTTCAGAGGGTTTGACAGGATCTGTGAGGTGGGAAGCTATAGAGCTATACAGCTATGAGAGGGAGGACAGAGGCTGTATGGTAGCATACTGAGTCCGCATACCTTAAACGTGTGTCTGTGGAGACGCTCTCTATGCCACTGTATCTCAGTTGGTGCCAGTATGGAGGGTAGAAAGAAAGATATGAACGCTGTCCAATCCTCACTTTTGACGGTGAGGACAGCAGCTATCGTGGGATGCCAGCAGCTTGAAACTAAGAAAACCAAAATGACACAGGAAGCTGGAGAAACAAGAGAACAAGAGAAAGATTTTGTTTTCCTCTCAGCTTTATCAGAATAAAACTGACAAGGTATGTAAGTTAGAGATGCACAACATAATTTCTCATTCATGAATCTTAGGGTGATTGTCAGTCAATTTTATGATGAACAGTTACCCCATGACTTAGATAGGTTTTTGTTTGTTTTATTTTGTGGTATGAACAGTTAAAAATCTACTCTTTCAGTGAACTTCAGGTAGTCAATAAAATGCTCCAAACAATACTCACTGTTGTGTAAATTAGGTTCCCTTTGTAGCTAAAAGTTTGCCCTTGGCCAACCAATTGAATGGCCAAGATTATCCCATACCCCCTGAAAAATCAGTTATAATGAATTAAAAAAAGATTCCCAATGATGAAATGATGAACTCAGCACTGAACATGGGAGACGAGAGTTTGAGGAAAAATATAAGATATAGATGAAATGAAAAGAAAATTCTTTAAATTTCTGAAAAACATTCAGATGAAGAGTAGAAAAGGAAAATATGGATAAATGGTGGATAATTGGTAGAACTGAGGCTGTGAAGTGGGAAAAGCCTAGGTAACAAATCTGCGGCAGGGGATTTGCTGAGTGAGAGGATATACCTCCGTCTCCACTCACAGCATTTAGAGTTAATGTACTCATGTCCCTGACAACCACAAGTTAATGACAGCCCACAACTAGAAGCCCAGCCTAACAGGAATGAGTGAGAAGGTGGTGCTCACAGCCACAGACTATTTCTTCTGAGGTATAAGACCCTCTCCAATTTGTTATAGCTATAGTACAATAAAAAACATCCATAAGGAACATATACAAAAGTCATATAGAGTTAGCATATGTGCGTTTATATAAAAATAATTCTGGGAAAATAGCACATTAAGCATAGGGAATCAATAATCCAGACTTAGAAAAATATAATTCAACTCCATGCAATATGATTGATTAAGCATTAAGCAGCTACTTGATAAAAATTAGTTCAGAAAAATTCTTCTGCCAATCTACCATATTATACAAAAATTCATCATTTTAAAAGAAAATATTCTTTCATATTTTAGTTTTTCACTCCAAAGTGATTTATGTATTTGAAATATGTTATTTTGTTTCCCTATATTTAACCTAACATAGTGATCAGCATTTTGATAACATAAAGTAGGTACATGTGTTTGTTTGGGTTTTTTTTTAATGTTTTATTTTTTATTTTTTTTATTTTCTATATTCTTTGTTTACATTCCAAAGGCTTTCCCCTTTCCCAGTTCCCCCCTCACCATATGTCCCATAAGTTCTCTTCCCCCCCATTCCCTAATCACCCCCCATGTGTTTCTTTAAACAGACAGTAAATGGCAATCTGACAAGATCTGAATTTAAATGTTCTTCAAGGGTCTGTATGTATAAAATTGGTCCAGCCTGTAGCACTACTGGAAGAAGGGAGAATCCTTAAGACACAAAGCCTAATGGAAGAACATTTGTTGATGTAGGTGTGTGTCCTTAAACAGGCCTTCTGGTGTGCAGCCTTGCTCTACCCCCAGCTCTGCACATCACGTCCTGCCATTGAACAATGCAAACAATCACATATTGATACCTTCAAACCGTGAGCCAAAATAAACACTTTCTGCCATCACCAACCAACTAACACAATGACTGTTAACAATAGTATCTACAAGTATGGCTGACCCATGGAGCTTATTACCAGAAACACAAAGAAAAAAGAAAGAAAGAAAGAAAGAAAGAAAGAAAGAAAGGAAGGAAGGAAGGAAGGAAGGAAGGAAGGAAGGAAGGAAGGAAGGGAGAGAAAAAGAGAGAAAGAAAGAAAAAGAGAGAAAGAAAGAGAAAAAGAGAGAAAGAAAGAAGCAAACAAACAAAAGAAATTTTAAATGTAACAAAATGAAACATTTTAAAAAGTAAACTTTTATAGAAAATTCAAGGGTATATTTTTCACTAATTTCCAAGTGATATAATAGGTAAGTGGAGGGTGATAGGAATATGGCATCAAACATTTATTTTGCTACTTAGAGTCAACGGTAAATATTTTCTCAAGTCAGAAAGGAGAATAGCAGCATATGGAAGCCCCAGTAGGCCAACATAGACAATAGGGTAATGAGTGTACACATGGTGACTGAACATTAGTTATAACCCAGTCCCAGCTGGAAAGTCATTGTGGGAAGAAAGGCAAAGTCACTTTTGTCATTACTGCTGTCCCCACAATCCTTCTGGAAGGTGACACAGGATGCCCCCATTTTCTGTTTCCCACTGTCATCCTCCATGTGGACAGTTGCCAGAACCACAGACATTCAGGGAGAGCATATCTTTTATATTGCTCGGCTTTAAACTCATAGTCTAAGAGATTGAAGCCCTCCAAGAGTGCCAGCTGATGTAAGTCAAAATCAGAAAAGAAGCTAAATATTCTGATATCACATAAAGCACACTTAACAGCAGTGTGGTATTCACTCTGTTCATAGTGAACCAAAGCATGATATTCTCTTGACTCAATTTCTAGAGCAATTTAAGAAATATAAACACTTTACTTGGTCACTAGTGAATATTGCCCAAGTCAAATATTGATTATAAGTAAAGATTGAGATTAATTAGTAATTATAGACCATACATTTTGATGATGATAAATAAATATTTGAATTCTAAGAAATCTGTGGTTCATTTTGTTTTTCTAAAATATCAGTTCATTAAAGTTTTGAAAATTGCATGAATTGTGTTTGTTATCTTTTGTTGTAATGTAAATTTGACATCCTTAGCAGTTTTAAACACTTATTACCTCAAGTTCTGTATGTCAGGAGCCTGTCCTAGATCATGGAGGTTCTCCATGTGGCTTCCCCAGGTAGCAGTTGTACCTGTGTTTGCTTGTTCTGCTTCAGAGAGTAAGTGAAACAGTCTGTTACCTGCCTTGCTATTTGTTGGAAAAATAATGTTTTCTTTGTTTGTTTTGTGTGTGTATATGTCTGTCTATGTGTGTGAAAGAGAGAGAGGAAAGAGGGACAGAGAGAGGGGGAGGGAGGGAAAGGGGAGGAGGAGGAGGGAGGGAGTAGGGGAGGGGGAAGGAGAAGGGAGGGGAGGGGATGGGGGAAAGGGAGGGGGAGGAGAAGAGGGAGAGATGTGGTACTTCAGTCTGTATGAGAATCATCCCAAAAGCCTGCATGTTCATTAAAAGGCATTAGCACAATCGTGGAGGGGGGGAATGATTGGGGGGAAAAAAAGGCATTAGCACCAGCCTGTAAAAGGCAAAAGAATCTTCAAAAGATGAATCCTGGTGGAAGGAAGTTAGGTCACTGAGGTAATGATATTTAATGGTATCATTAATTATTAATGATATTTAACAGTACTTAAAGAAGGTAGTAGTTTCCCAGACTATATAGAGTTTTGCTTTCTGGGGACAAGAAGTGAGAAGTTCCCATGACTATATGCCACCACCAGGTCTTTCTACCTCCAGAAAGAGCCAAAAGCAATGGAGCCACTGACCATGGCTTGAACTTCTGAATCCTCCAGCCACAGTAAATCCTTTCTCCTAAAAGAATTTTTATGGCATTTTGCCACAGCAATGACAAGCTAAAACGAACTTTCAACTACAGGTTGTCCCGAGCTCTCAGAAAAAATAATCTTTTCTCCAATCATTATAAATGACCCTGTATTTTTCAGTCAGCAACTATAGATCAAGGTTTTTTGTTGTTCAGAATCTCTGGCTTCCATCTACTGCATCTTTATGTGCCTTCTTCTTCCTCTAGGAGATGGTTCTCTCTTTTTTTTTAATTTTTATTTTCTATATTCTATGTTTACATTCCAAAGGCTTTCCCCTTTCCCAGTTACCCCCAACCATATGTCCCATAATTCCTCTCCCCCCTGCTATTCCCCACTCATCCCCCCCCCACGATTTCTCTGTTCTGGGTCTACAATACTGGATCCAATCTTTACAGGCCCAGGGTCCTCTCCTTTCTTCTTCTTGGGAGTCATTTGACTTGCTAATTGTGCCTTGAGTATTTAGGGCTTCTGGGCTCATTAATATCCACTTATCAGTGATTGCATTTCATGTGTATTCTTTTGTGATTGGGTTAGCTCACTTAGGATGATATTTTCCAGATCTTACCATTTACCTACAAATTGCATGAGTTCATTATTTTTAATTGCTGAGTAGTACTCAATTGTATAAATATACCACATTTTCTGTATCCATTCCTCTTTTGAGGGATATCTGGGCTCCTTCCAATTTCTGGCTATTATAAATAAGGCTGCTATAAACATAGTGGAGCATGTCTCTTTATTGTATGCAGAGGAATCCTCTGGGTATATGCCCAGGAGTGGTATGCCAGGGTCCTCTGGAAGTGACATGCCCAATTTTCTGAGGAACCGCCACACTGATTTCAGAGCAGTTTTACCATTTTGCAATCCCACCAACAGTGGAGGAGTGTTCCTCTTTCTCCACATCCTCGCCAGCACCTGTTGTCTCTTGAATTTTTAATCTTAGCCATTCTGACTGGTGTGAGGTGGAATCTCAGGGTTGTTTTGATTTGCATTTCCCTGATGACTAATGATCTTGAACATCTCTATTTTTAAGGGCTCATAAGAGTCAATTAAAATACATCTCAGTAATCCTGGATTACTATGGATTACTAATCCTGATTTTAATCCTGATTTTCTATGGTCCACAAACACATTATATACTCAAAACCCCTTTGCTAATTAAAGTATTTTCAAAGATACCAGAAATTACTACTTATATGTTCACAAGGACCATTGCACTACAGATAATAATCACTTGAATATGGAACAAAATATAATATTCTTTCCAAACCCCAGTGTTGGTTAGGTCACAAGTATTAGGTATCTAAACCCCACTTCTCAATCTCTTTCTCAACTCTGTCCCCTGCTGCATTAGTTCTTATCTGTAGAATTCTGCTAACTCTAGGGATTCCTAAATGACAATCTTTTAATTATGTAAGGAGCTGGCTCCTTTACCAAGGAAGTGTAACTAAAGCAATAAAGAAGTAAACCTTTGATGAAATTAGAGGCCATGGTGCATCCAACTACAAAGATAATTAGCAAAGAAAAGGAAAGTCTCCATAGCATGTCAGAGAGAGTAGAATTTCCCTTCATGCTCCTGGAAAAGGTGGCCATCATTAATGCATCATCCTCTTAATTTCTGATTATTTAAAATAGGGTATATAAATGCTAGAACAATCCAGATTCAAGCACTCTACATTCAGAAAATGAATTTGGAATATACTAAATTCTTTGAGACTCAACTTTGTCTTAAACATATTACACCATTCAAATAATACCGATGGGAAGAGGAACACTTGCAGATATTTTCTGAGAACTTCAGTGACTCCATATCTGCACCTTTACGAAACCTTCAAGAATGGTTCCCTTGGGTATCTGTAGCTCTCTGCCACAGATTTCCCTGTACATTGTTGGGCTTGAGAGAAAACATGCTGCTTTGCATTTCCAGAGATTGGAGAGAGTGGACCTGATGTATTTGTTTTCCTAAGAGCTTCTCTGTGTGTATTATAATAATTAGAGAGAATTGAGTGGAGAGGTATTTTTCACGCCCTCTCTAATTACCGTGGCTTGGAACAAATTAGAATGAATCCAACTGTTTCTTACCTTGTCAAAGGCAGCCCTGGGGACAACACTGGTGAATTTTCAAATGGAATAGATTTTTACAGTGTTCATGTGGATTGAATGTAAATCATCTCTAAAATTACAGTGTGCCATCATTTTCTACCAAAGATTTGATTTTCATAAAAAAATCAAATATACACATACATGTAGGTTTATATTATTTCCTTCATTTACTATATACTAAAATATAAAATGATAAATAATCAAAATATAAACACTAAAAATACCTTATAGTTAGAATTTTTGTTTTATTTTGGTTAATTCTCTGTGTCACATATCTAGACAACTCAAAAATATATAAGAAAACTACATTAATAAGAGTGTGCTGTGTTTATTGTTTCGGGTATATGATTTCTTTCTTTACAAAGTGATTATCAATAAATATAACTACATACATTTTGTGTATGCTTTCTTAATATATGTAGTATATGATTTGGTTTAAACTTAATTTGCAGTCATATAAAACAAGAAACTTTTTGAAGATAATATATGTGATTTGGGGTTTACTATACACAAGCTATGGAAATAAATAAGTACAAATTTCTGATTAACAATCATTTTAAGGGAACTGTATCACATTTAAGTACAGAAGCATTTGAAAATAATAACAAACTTGAGTTTTATCACCAAAGCGAGACATACCTTCCATTAAAAGGAGTTGAACGGAACAAAGTTTATTCTGAGCCTTATATACATTACAATAGCCACATAACATGTCACTTTCCTTGAGTAGTATTTGTGTGAACATGTCATATCCACAAAACAAAAGAAATTCATAAACCAGTTTTCTGAGTGCAGTGGGCACACAGGTCACTAGAAGCATGAAGCCTCTATTCTAGGCTTTAGACACTGTCTGTAGACATCACTGGCTTTCAGCTCCTGGAAACTAATGGTCTGCTGAAAATAGATTTCAAAGGTTTTACTATGTGTCCAAAAGGACATTACATCCGACACAAAGATATACAGTGTATGATTGTTGAGAGAGATAAAGACATCCCCAACTAGGCTGCCTGCTTTTGGATCTCTTACCTATAACTGGGCTGCCTTGTCTAGTCTCAATAGAAGAATAGTCTCAATAGTCTTACTGCAACATGACATGCCAAGGCTGGTTGATATCCATGGGTGACTTCCCTCTTCTGAGGAGAAGGGGAAGGAGGTAGATGAGGAGAGGGAGGGGGAGACTAGAAGAGGAGAGAGAGGGGAAGCTGCATTCAAGATGTAAAGCAATAATGTAAGCAAATAAATAACAATCATATTTTTTCTTAAAAGACAACCCTGAATAATTTTGACTCTGGCTATGCAGCATTGCAACTCTTTAGACTCTGAATTTTCACTCAGGATTCTAGCATCTTCAACAAGAGAAATTCACAATTCATGGTTTATACCTGGAGATCTAACTCTGATAAACCCTCAACATAAATTATTTTCCCTTAAATTTTGTCAAGTTTCTTCTCCATTCATTTCAATGGCTGTTAAATGTTTCAAGTTTTAAAATTCCTGTTTCGCTTCTCTAACTCAATGCATTGACATGTGTACCTCCTCATTCATATGTATTATTCCTTTTCCCTAGGAGTCTCTAAAGAAGAAGGATGACTTCCTTCAGATGAGCTTTACTGTCTCTCATCTAATTGAAACACTGCTCAGAAGAATAGAGCAGAGACAGGATAACAGAAGCAGAGCCAAGTGTCACCCTGACTATTCCATTATCAGCAGCATGGATGTGAGCAATTTCAGGATTTTAAATATTCATTGCACACTATTAACTGTAATAAAATCCCCACAAAATTTCTGTAATATCTGTATGCATTGGCACAGCATAGATTTTAAATTAAAAAATCAACCCTTAGAATATCCCACATAAAGAGCTAGGAGAACCAAGACTATCTGAACTACAGCTATTGAAGGAGTAAGTCCAAAGAATGCGTTAAGCATTCAAATGGGTAGATGTCATGAAGCAATGAGCCTGCAGACAGATTTTCTTAAATGCAATCATTTGATCATTGACCAAAAAAAGCAAAGAATGGGAAAAAAAGACAGTCTTCCTAAGAGAAGATGTCTGAACAAGACACCTACATGTTAAAATAAAATCAACAAATATGGTGATGCTCATGTGAAGGTAAGAGGATACCTTGTGAGAAGAAATTCTCTCTTTCTGCATGGATCTTGGGAATAAAAACTCAGGTCATGAGTTTTGCCTGGCAAGTGCCAGCCATTTTAACTGAGCCATTTCACCAGTCCTGGGCAAGCATGTTTACAAATTATTTATTTGTTTTTGCCAGAACTTCAAGCAATAAAAATGGTATTCATCAGATGCATTGGAGGAATAAACTGAAGTACATAAAGAGATCGTATATCATTGTAAAGTAGGTTCTATACCACAAAAAGACATGGAATACTGAATGTATATTATGTGATAGAAAAGCACATAGAAAAGATAGATGACATACTGGGCAAAAGAAGTACTATGGAGATAGTGGAAAAAAGATCAGTTGTCAAAAGTTAAAGAAAGGGAAGAAGGAGTATGCAGGTTAAAGAATGTTCTGGGAGCCAAGTTATTCTGTAATAGAAGGTACATCCAATTTTCTCATTAATTATTTTATTTATTTACATCCCAATGTTGCCCCCATTCTGTCTAAAGTTCTTTATCCCATCCCTTCCCCCTTCACTTCTAAGAGGGTATCCCCCCTTAGCCCCCTTCCCTTGGGCATCAAGTCTCTACAGAATTAAGTGTATCCTCTCCCACTGAGGCCTGACCAGGCAGTTTTCTGCTACGTATGTGCCTGGAGCCTCAGACCAGGCCATGTATATTCTTTGGATGTTGTCTTAGACTCTGGAAGCTCCCAGGGGTCCAGGCTAGTTGACACTGTTGGTCTTCCAATGGGGTTGCCATCTTAATCAGCTCCTTCAATCCTTCCCTTAGCTCTTTCATAGGGGTCTCCGAACTCCATCCTATGGTGGGCTCTAAGTATCTGTATCTGCCTCAGTCAGCTGCTGATAGAAACTCTTAGAGGACAGTAATGCCAGGTTACCATGGTCAAATACAGTACAGCATTGGTAACGGTGTAAGAGTTTGGTGCCCACCCATGGGAGGGATCCCAAGTTTGGCCTTTCCTTCAGTCTCTGCTCTACTTTTGTCCCTGCATTTCTTTTAAACAGGAACAATTCTGAGTCATAGTTTTTGAATGTGGGTTGGTGACCCCATTCCTCCCCTGGGGGCCCCGTGTATCTACTGAAGGTGGTCTCTTCAGGTTCCATCTCCCCTCTGTTGGGCATTTCAGCTAAGGTCATCCCAAATTGAGTCTAGAAACCTCTCATCCCAGGTCTCTCAGACTTTCTAGAGGTTCCTGCCACCTCCAGCCCAGAAGCAGCATATTTCCATTCATTCTCCTGGGCCCCTGGGCTTTTCTCCTATCTCCCCTCATACCTGATCCTCTCCCTCTTTCCCCTCCTTCTCCCCACTTCTACCCAGGTCTCTCCCTCTGGCTCCCATGATTATTTTGTTCCCCCTTCTAAGTGGGATTGAAGCATCCTCACTTGGGCCTTCCTTCTTGTTAAACTTCTCACAGTCTGTGGGTTGGATCATGGGTTTTTCTCTACTTTTGGGCTAGTATCTACTTATTGATTCCATACCATGCATATCCTTTTGGGTCTGTGTTCCTTATTCAGGATAATATTTCTCGTTCCATCCATTTGCCTGCAAAATACATGATATCCCCCATATTTAATAGCTGAATAGTATTCTAGTATGTAAATAAACCACATTTTCTGTATCCATTTTTTGGTTGAGGGACATCTTTGTTGCTTCTAGTTTTTGCCTATTATAAATAAGGCTGCTATGTTAATCGTGGATTACATGTCCTTGTGATATGGTGGAGGACTCTAGTCCTTATAAATCCTGGGATTCCATAGGATGCTATATGTGTATATGTATATATTTATTTACACATTTATTTATATGTGATACATATTATTTTAAAAGAATGTTTATTCATCAATGATACATTTCAAAATCATAAAATGTTTGAATAGTCCAGTAAGCTTCAGTTATTTTAAGTACTTCTAAACTTAGTGCATTTTTATCTTCATATAAGAATTTTAGCTATTCAAATAATAGAATTAAAAATTGGCAAAAAGAACATTTAAAATAATCATAAATTTGAAAAGTCCAAGAATTCATGGAAATATTGATGTATTGTTTCTAAGTCTAAGAGTAGCAACATTTCAGGAATTTGAAAGTCCTGAGAAACATATTTCTTTTTGCATTGAATATTATAATTATTTATAACTAGGGGGTTGATGAATGTCTATCTATATGAAGTGATACTGGGAAGCTTTTTTTAATTCCACATTGTTTTTTTTAAAGTCAAATGGATTTTACTAGATTTTATATATTAAGCTGTTAAGAAAATTTTGATGAATATTCCCATTGTAGAAATGAAGAACTTCTTCTATGCTAAAATTCTGAAAGTGGTTCATCATTTTCAGCTAGTTACATTGATGAAAACTGATTTCCTGAATTGGAGAAAATGATCCAAGTCACATTTGTTAACTCTCTTTCTGAATGATGTCTTCCTAATATAGGCTCTGCTCAGTAGATACCAATGACTATCTGAAATGATGAGGTCTTGCGGTGGACCCAGCTCACTGTCACTAAGCCCACACTTACATGGCTTCAACTGGATGGATCTAAGGCACCTATACCCATGTTTGCTCACAGCTCAAAGAACTTGGTCTTTCTTCCAATCTATAATCTCCAACCTAGACTTACTTTTCTCTCATTCCCTGGTCTTTTCTCCTAGAGAATCACCTCTACCACTTGTCACAACTTTAACATTTCCATCTCAAGGGTTTGCTGGAACCATCTCCATGTCCATGGTGGAACAGTCGACCAGACATGTGTTAGTCCTCTCATGTGTGTATCTATCTGATGAGGTTCTGTCTGCTAGCTATTCTATTATGCACTATAGACTTTCCCTTTTGATATCTCCCTAATATTTCTGAGTTGATTCTTTACATGTAAAGGACACATAAAAAGGCTTCACAGTATTATTTGTGGAGGCATGGCACTAACACACATGGTTCACACCCATCTGATGCCATTTTTTATTTAACTCCTTCTTTCACAGCCATGCATTAAAATGTACCTCAAACAATGGCCCCAGATTAGATGTTTTCCACTCTGTTTTTCTCCTGAATACTTTTGTCATTTCCCTTTTTCTCTGTTGAAATACAGAAACACATTCATTCTGTGAGCCCATTCATCTCATTTTCTTAATTCTCATAAAGCAATTCATTATTCTTTTTAATAACTATCAATGGCATGCTCATCAAGTATAGAAAATTATTCTCTCAGTAAAAAAATAATAACAAACAAGAGAGAGAAACATTTATTTCATGTCTAGTGTATGGTAGTGGGGACAGACAGCAGATAAATAAGCAAATGAATAACTAGGCATGATAATTCCCATTATCTATGTGTAATAAAGCACACAAAGGAGCATGTGTTGTGATGGGGAAAGACTAGCTCCCAACTTGGAGAAGTTCATTCTGAGCTGATACCCTCATGAAAAATAGTGGCCAACCAGGACAAACATGAGCAAAAAGCAGTGCAGATAAATGTTTCAATGAGTGCCGTAAAGGTACATTCCCACCACCCCCACTAGAAAAACTCCAGATCCCTTAGACTTCTCTGTACTTAGTACCATTTGCCTAATTTTTGTGGGGACAGGTGAAAATTGTAGAGTCTAAAATTTAGCTTGGGCGTGGTAGAAGAACCCAAATTATTAGTTTTGGTCTTTATAAAGTTTATATTTAATTTTTTTTCAGAGCATCACACTGAACAAACAACTCTCTGAATAAACTCACAAGTAAATGGAAAGAGATAGAAGCCTACAGAGGAAGAGACATAGTAATTAGAGGTTGACTTGAAGTTTGGAAATGTCAATGAAGATACAAAAAGAGAAGACAGACTTGAATAGATCTGAAATTTCTTACTAATAGTTGGCCATTGATAAGAAAACAGAAGTAATCATGAGCAAGACCCAGTTTTGAGTGTGGAACACCTAGGAAAATGGCACTTTCTAAAAAAGATAATTTAAAGGTGGAGTCATCAAGATTTTTGTTCTAGCCATATTAAAATAAATGGTATTCAATACATATTAAACTTTGTCCTAAAATGTCAAATAAGCAACAAGTATATAAGCTTGAAAATCAGGGTGGAAATAATAATTTGAGAGTTATTGATCTATACATCAGTTTGATAGCTAAGATCACAGACTGCAAAGCATGAGAGAAGGAAGAACAGAGCTAAGTCATGAGCCCAGAGCTCTCTTTCATGGATCAGAGCTAGCCAGGCCACAAACAAGCTACAGGCAGTTCTGGAAGAAGCACAATTAGTCAAGATCCTTCTGAACTTCAAACCCACTTCAATCCCAGTTGATCTGAAATGAAGCAGATTTTACTCTGAATCTGGGAGTCATGGCAAATAACATCTGCTCATTCGGGACATTCATTCAATCCACATACATCACAGCAATTCTATTTAAATGTAGAATAAATGTAAATATACGTAATATGTATAACTGTAGTCTCTCTCTCTCTCTCTCTCTCTCTCTCTCTCTCTCTCTCTCTCTCTCTCTCTCTCTCTCCCCCCCCCCCAGTATTTACTTCACGGTATAGCATTGAGTGGCCCAAACTTCCAGGCTTTACTCTGCCCTTCAGCTGCTATTTAGGAATATCTTTGAATGTAAATGTTCTTTAACCATTCCCTTCTTAAAAGGCTTGCATAGAAATGATTTGTTGACTGACTCTAAATTTTCAAATAAATGAACAAAAATGAATGGATGGATAAATATGAAATTTCAGATACCTTTATAGGATTTTTCCTGTATAAAATGGTTTTCAAAATGTTTAAAATAATATGAAATAATATAAAAAAGAACTAAAGATGAAAGCAGAAAACAGATCGGTAAATTTTTTGTAATTTATAGAAAATGACTGAGTATGCAGTTGATAATAAGAAATACATGTAGGGAGTTGAAAATCAAAATACTTACAACAGGCCCCAAAGGAAAGGCCTAGTGCCAAACTAATAGTCATAGCCCCATGAAGAAAGGAACAATAAAAAGAAGCCAAAATAATAAAGATATTATACAACATGCTGGCATTTATTTCTAGAAGACCATGTACTTGTCTAATTGATTTAAATAACTTGTTATATTTAGACAGTTATTAAACTTCTAGTTACAACCTATAATGATATAATAGGATAATGGAATAATAATATAGCACATATAAAAAGCCAATATGATCATGAAATTAGAATCTATAAGTACTATAAAATATATACATGTCATCAAAATTTCTCTATTTTTAAATAAATTTGTGACATTTTGGTGGGAAATACAATTGCAAACACATGAAGTGTCCTATAAGGGAAAATTTGTATTCTTCCTCAACAGATTTTTAAACTTTGAAGAAAAGAGAGGAGAATATCCAGATATATTATTTTCCCCGACTATTCATACTGTCTGTGCAACAAAAATACATGACTTCTTAAGCCTAGGTAGAAACATTTTTAAATATAATATATGATACATAGCTTTATGGACTCATGTCTTGGCTGCAAATAATAGGAAGAGAAAGGATCAGTAAAATAGAGAAGTCACGTATCACGAATGTCTGGAAACCGGCCATCCCAGGCTCATCCACTGACTCAAGAACCTGCATGGTTTTAGTTGGACTGCCTTCATTCATGGCTCCCAGATGCCTGTACAATTCCCAATGTCACATCATCAACAACAACACACAAAGAAGAGACGATGGGCATGAGAAGAGAGAGAACGCCCCATCTGTGGCTCTCATTCAGGGGCATATGCGTAAAGCAAGCCCTTGTTTGTGCAACTTACACAGCAGAAGAACAAGAAGGCTCACCCATAATCTGACATTTGAAAACGTAACATAGATTATTAGTCTAATGGACTTACACCAGTCATGGTTGACTGTTTAGGATGGGCTACAATGTTATCCCGTGAAACCAGACTGAAGGGAAATGTCTACTGCAACCCCGAAAGCCTTTGACAGTCATGACCATCCTACAAGGGAACAATGTCCACAATAGGTTATGGCATTTTTTTTTTTTTTTAATTTTTTTTTTAATTTTATTTTCTATATTCTATGTTTACATTCCAAAGGCTTTCCCCTTTCCCAGTTCCCACCCACCATAGTTCCCATAGTTCCTCTCCCCCCCATCTGTTCCCCAATAATTCCCCCTCCCCCCTCGGTTTCTTTACTAAACTGGAAGCAATCTTTACAGGCCCAGGGTCCTCTCCTTTCTTCTTCTTGGGAATCATTTGACTTGCTATTTGTGTCTTGAGTATTTAGGGCTTCTGGGCTCATTAATATCCACTTATCAGTGATTGCATTTCAGGTGCATTCTTTTGTGATTGGGTTAATTCACTCAGGATGATATTTTCCAGGTCTAACCATTTACCTACAAATTGCATGAATTCATTATTTTTAATTGCTGTGTAGTATTCCATTGTATAAATATACCACATTTTCTGTATCCATTCCTCCTTTGAGGGATATTTGGGCTGCTTCCAATTTCTGGCTATTATAAACAAGGCTGCTATAAACATAGTGGAGCATGTGTCCTTATTGCATGCAGGGGAATCCTCTGGGTATATGCCCAGGAGTGGTATGCCAGGGTCCTCTGGAAGTAACATGCCCAATTTTCTGAGGAACCGCCAAACTGATTTCCAGAGCGGTTTTACCATTTTGCAATCCCACCAACAGTGGAGGAGTGTTCCTCTTTCTCCACATCCTCGCCAGCACTTGTTGTCTCTTGAGTTTTTAATCTTAGCCATTCTGACTGGTGTGAGGTGGAATCTCAGGGTTGTTTTGATTTGCATTTCCCTGATGACTAATGATGTTGAACATCTTTTAAGGTGTTTCTCGGCCATCCGAATTTCTTCTGGTGAGAATTCTTTGTTTAGCTCTGTGCCCCATTTTTTGATAGGGTTATTTGGTTCTTTGCGGTCTAACTTCTTGAGTTCTTTGTATATATTGGATATTAGCCCTCTGTCGGATGTGGGGTTGGTGAAGATCTTTTCCCACTTTGTTGGTTGCCGTTTTGTCCTTCTGACAGTGTCCTTTGCTTTGCAGAAACTTTGTAATTTTATGAGGTCCCATTTGTCGATTCTTGATCTTAGAGCATAAGCTATTGGTGTTCTGTTCAGGAACTTTTCCCCTGTGCCCAAGTCCTCCAGGGTCTTCCCAAGTTTCTTTTCTAATAGTTTCAGTGTGTCTGGTTTTATGTGGAGGTCCTTGATCCACTTGGAGTTGATCTTAGTACAAGGAGATAAGAGTGGGTCAATTCGCATTCTTCTGCATGTTGACCTCCAGTTGAACCAGCACCATTTGTTGAAAAGGCTATCTTTTTTCCACCGGATGGTTGTGGCTCCTTTATCAAAGATCAAGTGACCATAAGTCTGTGGGTTAATTTCTGGGTCTTCAATCCTATTCCATTGATCTACCTGCCTGTTGCTGTACCAATACCATGCAGTTTTTAACACAATTGCTCTGTAGTACTGCTTGAGGTCAGGGATATTGATTCCCCCAGAAGTCCTTTTATTGTTGAGAATAGTTTTAGCTATCCTGGGTTTTTTGTTGCTCCAGATGAATTTGAGAATTGCTCTTTCTAGATCTATGAAGAATTGATTTGGGATTTTGATGGGGATTGCATTGAATCTGTAGATTGCTTTTGGCAAGATGGCCATTTTTACTATATTGATCCTGCCAATCCAGGAGCAAGAAATATTTTTCCATCTCCTGAGGTCTTCTTCGATTTCTTTCTTCAGGGACTTGAAGTTCCTGTCATACAGATCTTTCACTTGTTTGGTTAGAGTTACGCCAAGGTACTTTATGTTGTTTGTGGCTATTGTGAAGGGTGTTATTTCCCTAACTTCTTTCTCAGCCTGCTTGTCCTTTGAGTACAAGAAGGCTACTGATTTGCTTGAGTTAATTTTATAACCAGCCACGTTGCTGAAGTTGTTTATCAGCTGTAGAAGTTCTCTGGTGGAGTTTTTTGGATCGCTTAAGTAGACTATCATATCATCTGCAAATAATGATACTTTGACTTCTTCCTTTCCAATTTGTATCCCTTTGACTTCCTTATGTTGTCTGATTGCTCTCGCTAGAACTTCAAGTACTATATTGAAAAGATATGGAGAGAGAGAACAGCCTTGTCTAGTCCCTGATTTTAGTGGAATTGCTTCAAGTTTCTCTCCATTTATTTTGATGTTGGCTACTGGTTTGCTGTAGATTGCTTTTACTATGTTTAGGTATGGGCCTTGAATTCCTGCTCTTTCCAAGACTTTTAGCATGAAAGGATGCTGAATTTTGTCAAATGCTTTTTCAGCATCTAATGAGATGACCATGTGGTTTTTTTCTTTTAGTTTGTTTATGTAGTGGATTACATTGATGGATTTCCGTATATTGAACCATCCCTGCATTCCTGGAATGAAGCCTACTTGATCATGGTGAATGATCGTTTTGATATGCTCTTGGATTCGGTTGGCAAGGATTTTATTTAGTATTTTTGCATCTATATTCATAAGAGAAATTGGCCTGTAGTTCTCTTTCTTTGTTGGATCTTTTTGTGGTTTAGGTATCAGCGTAATTGTGGTTTCGAAGAATGAGTTGGGCAGTGTCCCTTCTGTCTCTATTTTGTGGAATAGTTTGAAGAGTATTGGTGTTAAGTCTTCTTTGAAGGTCTGGTAGAATTCTGCACTAAAACCATCTGGTCCCGTACTTTTTTTGGTTGGGAGGCTTTCTATAACCCCTTCTATTTCTTTAAGGGTTATGGGACTGTTTAGCTGGTCTACTTGATGCTGATTTAATTTTGGTATTTGGTATCTGTCTAGGAAATTGTCCATTTCCTCCAGATTCTCCAGTTGTTTTGAGTATAGGCCTTTGTAGTAGGATCTGATGATCTTTTGAATTTCTTCTGTTTCTGTTGTTATATCCCCCTTTTCATTTTTAATTTTGTTAATTTGGATACTATCTCTATGCCCTTTGGTTAGTCTAGCTAAGGGCTTATCTATCTTGTTGATTTTCTCGAAGAACCAGCTCTTGGTTTTGTTGATTCTTTGTATGGTTCTCTTTGTTTCTGCTTGATTGATTTCAGCCCTTAGTTTGATGATTTCCTCTCTTCTACTCCTCCTGGGTGAGTTAGCTTCTTTTTGTTCCAGCGCCTTCAGGTGTGCTGTTAAGTTGCTAGTGTATGCTCTCTCCAGTTTCTTTTTGGAGGCACTCAGGGCTATGAGTTTTCCTCTTAGCACTGCTTTCATTGTGTCCCAAAGATTATGGCATTTTAACAGAGGCTTTTGCACTTTAAGATTAAACACTAGTAATACAACTTATTTATCCCCCTGTCGTGTTGGAGTATTTCTAAGTGTTCTCCAATGCATGTGCACCTTCCTGATTAAATTCCTACGAAATACAAACTATGAACTCCTGTGATACGCCTTCACATAAACCCCATTTTCATCTGATATTAAAATGTGTACTTTGTAGGTTCCAATGGGAACAGAAAGTCACTGTGCTAATTGAAATGTACCAGGTACTAAAATGTCAGTATTACGTGATCTTGCTCACCTGTGCAATACAAAACAATTGAAGGTAGAAAATGGCGGAGGCTGGGATGGAGGTGAAGAGGTGATGGGGGGGCTGTTCTGGGTTGGACAGAGCCAGCTGTGCTATTGTATAGTGGGTAATCCTAGCGACCGATAATCTCCTACACATTTCAAAAAGCCACAAGAAAGGATTTTACACCAAAAACATGACAAATTTTGAGCAGACAGATACAGATATAATCCACACATTAACATTTCACAATGTAGACATGTATAAAACATGATGTGGTATCTCATTGTTATATACAATTTACATGTCAGTTACAAATAGTTTTTTTTCCAGCCTGAACAGGTGCACCCTGCTCTCTTCTGACTGGCGCAGCTGATTTATCTTTGTTTTCCTGTAGGAAATAATCTTGTTTTCCTCCTACATGCCTCAAGATTTCTTGATATTTTGATTTTCTAGCAGTTTCTGGTGTAGAAGGGTGAGTATTTCTTTTTCTGCTTCTTAATCCTATCTTGGGTTATTGAATATATTTCTACATATTTGGAAACATTTTTGTCAATAATATATTCATATAATTTTTGTTTCTTGGTCTCTCATTTCTGTCTAAGACTTCAGTCTCCTGATAAGAAAACACTTGAGATTATGATCTACTTTATTCACGGGCTTTTCAGTTTCTGGTATTTCACATTAAACCCTTTCTACTTGTCAGTCTTTGAAGTTCTGAATCTTTCCTTCTGCTAGGTAAATTAAAGCCTACCTAGTCCTTTTGCTATTGTCTTCATTTATATACTGTTGCTGATTTGTAGTTTAAAATTTCCATTTGATTCTCTCTCCCTCTCCCTCTCCCCCTTCCCCCTACCTCTCCCCTCCCCCTCTCTCTCTCCCTCTCTCTGTTCCTCCCCCCTCCCCCTCCTCCTCTCCCTCTCCCTCTCCCTCTGGTAAGACTATGCCCATTTTTCAGCTACCATGTTTTCAAATTATTGAAAATTTATGACAGCTACTTAGCATTCTAGCCATCTCTGCACTCATTTCTGCCCACAGTGCTTCTCTCCTACCTGTGCTGCACACTCGTGGATACTGTAGACACCAATAATGTTACATATAGCATGATATGGAAGTGTGATTCCAAGATGTCACCACGTTGAAAAAGCTTAAATCTTTTTTATAAGAATATTGAGATTTGTTCTGGAAATGAATAAATTTATAAATGGGTTTTCACTGATGTTTATATCAGATTGTAAAAGCAATTATCATGTGTCTTATTCAAGTGCACAGACAAATCCTGGCTGAAGGATAATTCTACTGATGAGTTCATAAAAATGTAAGGTAGAAGAAATACTGGCATAGTAAACCAATTCGGTCTGATGTTCATATATAAATTATTTTTATCTATTATAAATAAATGCTTTGGGCTTTCTGAAATAATAAATTATATAATAACACATTTTGTATGTATTACTAAAGTATAAAGGAAGTCATGATTTTACTTGTTTGCTATGTATTTAAGTTGGGAAGAGGACATAGCTTGGTGGTTAGAAAGCTTATCTAGCATAAATGTCCAATTAAGTTTAAAAGAACCTTACCTATGGCTAAAAAAACCTTATTCTTTCGGTGTGATTTTTTTTTTTTTTGGAGTCTCATTTGACTACTTAAAATGTTCCTTCCAACATCCCTCCTCTCTGATAAGCTGTAAGTTCATCATAGTTCATCTCATTGTTGGCTGGAAAGCTCTGTGTTCAGCAGAGCAATCACCAGCTACTGGTTTTCTCTTTTGTCCCCTCCTGTGGAGCCTTCGCTGTCTCCCGTGTACCTTCATATGTGGCCAAAGCTGCAGGTAAATGGTTTTAAAGATACAGGAGCACTTTTTCTGAGGGATAACTCATCTTCAGACCTTGACTGTCAATTCCGATCTTTGTGTTTTACTCCTGAATCTTCTGTTGCCAGGAAGCCACAATTGACACGACTGGGGAGTTCTGTATTATCTTTCTTCCAAGGATCATGGCCTCAGCTTATCCGTTTTCCCACACCTAAAAGGAGTTGTTCCATAAATCTAAGCAAGTTTTATAGTTCCCTACTGTGAAAGAGCAAGCACAGTGTCCTTGTTTGATAATGGCCTGTCCAGACTTGTTCAATGAACTTCTAAGTAGCACCACCTCTTTGTCGCACATGAAGCAGTTTGTCCCAGACCTGTCACCCCAAGTCTGCTCCCCATTGTGCGTCACTACTAAGTGAAAGAAAACTGTGCTCTCCATTGTACATTATTCACTAATATCTAACTTGCTATTTTTAAGAAACTTTAAGTCTAACCAAGAAGAGCCTATACTTAAGATTCTTGGGGGACTGTGGAGCTTAGTGTGGGTATACTGTACTTTATGGCTAATATCCACTTATAAGTGAGTGCACACCATGCATACACTTTCGGAACTGGGATACATCACTCAGGATGATATTCTCAAGATCCAAGCCTTTGCCTGTGAAATTCATGATATCTTTGTTTTTAATAGCTGAATGGTATTCCGTAGTGTTGATGAAGAAGGAAGGCAAGGATGCGTGAATCTCACTTAGAAGGTGGAATAAAATAGTCATAAGAGGGAGATGGAGGGAGGGAACTTGGTGGGAGAGGAAATGGGGAGGGAAATGGGGGATCAGGGGTGGGGAGGAACAGGAGCGATGGCTAGATGGCCATGAGAATGAATGGAAATCTGCAAGTGACAGGGATGTGGAAGTCGGGGGCATCTCCAGGATAAGAGAGAGACCTGAGATAAGGGAGGCACCCGAGAATCAATAGGGGTGATGTAACCAGTTGCTCACAACACTAGGGATAGGGAAACTGAAGAGGCCACCTCCTGCAGCCAGGCAAGAACCCCAATGGAGTGATGGGGACACCAACCCACCCACAAAATTTTGTGTAGGGAAAACCTGGAAAAGGGATAACATTTGAAGTGTAAATAAATAAAATATCCAATAAAAATAAATAAACAGATAAATAAAAGGTCAATAGAGGGGGAAAAAAGAAATGCAGGAACTGGAGATGGAGCAGAGACTGAGGAAATAGCCAGCCAATAACCAGCCCAACTTGAGACCCATTCCATGGGCAAGCACCAATCCCTGACACTATTAATGATACTACGTTATGCTTGCAGAGTAGAGTCTAGCATGGGTGTCCTCCGAGAAGCTTCACTCAGTATCTGACTTAGACAGATGCAGACAAACAGTGAATGAAGCCTGGGGATACTTATAGAAGAATAGGAGGAAGGTTTGCAGGGCCTGAAGGGAATAGTAAGTCCAGCAATACCAGCTGAGTCAACTGACCTGGACCCTTGGGGCTCTCAGAGTCCCAACCACCAACCAAGGAACATATACAGGCTGGACCTAGGCCTTCCTGCACATGTGGAGCAGATGTACAGCTTGTTCTTCATGTGGCTCTTGATCAACTGGAACAGGGGCTATCCCAAAAGCTGTCAGTCCATGGGATCTTTTCTCCTAGCTGACCTGCATTGTCTAGACTTAGTGGGAGAGGATGTGCCTAACCCTGCAGAGACGTGATGTACTAGGCTCAGGGTGGGTTAGCTAGGGTGGCTCTAACTCACTCATATAAGAGAAGAGGGCCATGGAGGATGGGTTGAGGAGGGGGTGACTGGGAGGGGGAAGTGAATGGGAGGTAAAGTGAATATGTGAAGAAATTAATTTATTAATTCTTAAAAAGATTCTCTGGGGAATTATCATCTTAGAAAAAAACCTCATGTAAGAAATTTCCAACATGTGTCCTTCACACTGTGTTCCCATGTATCATTTCCATGCATACAGCTCCCCCAGGTTTGAGGCTGTCTGACAATAAAATGCAGTAAGTTAAAAACTGCTGTTTTCCTCTCCTGGGAGGTACAGATGGTGCCTAACACTAATCCCTGTGGCTGCTGTAGCTACAAGGTGCCCTGCTTTCGCTTCATTTGCATCTCCTCTTTCTGACAACCCTAGTGTTCCAGAGAAACAAGGCTCTGCTGGGCCCTCTGCAGTTGGTGTTCACCAACAGCAAGTACAATAGAGAAATGCTGACTTATAATTATTTAAAGAGAATGCAATTTGCCAGTGATATAATGAAGAGTGTGGCCAGTCAGGAGCTTATCAAACATTGTGCTTTATTTCAGTCTTCAATGCCAATCAAGCTCTTTTCAGTTACCTATTCATTTGTAGCTATAAATGTATAAACCCAGAAAGACTGACAAGGCTAAAGAAAAATGAGAAATTGGAAGAGAAAACGTAGCCATTAAAAAATGTTCCCAAGATCTATTGTTTGCTCCCTTCACATTTCTTTTTTATACCCATTGGTGTGACATATATTTCTTTTGCTTTTGTACCCATAATTCATCTTCTAGTGGATGACTGGTTAGGAGAAAGTGGCTTCAATTTATTTCTTCCCTTCTCACTATGTCTTCATATTTATTTGGCTTTTTGTGAAAGTTTTTTGTTACACTTTCAAAAGCCAACAGAAATTCTGATTGTGTAAAAGTAATTTGAAGACTATTAAGAAAGAAAAACTTTAAAGGGATATTTTAAAGAAATAATTGCTTTGAGCTACATAAAGCTGGGAATGCAAACCACGAAATCTGAAATAAAACATATTAGAGTATTATGAATCCTATATTCCGCCGGGTGGTGGTGGTGCATGCCTTTAATCCCAGCACTTGGGAGGCAGAGGCAGGTGGATTTCTGAGTTCGAGGCCAGCCTGGTCTACAGAGTGAGTTCCAGGACAGCCAGGGCTAAACAGAGAAACCCTGTCTCGAAAAAACAAAAAACAAAAAACAAAAATAAATCCTATATTCCATAATGTCTGTTAAATTATTAATGAGGAATAGAGGCAATGTCTATCAATGATTATTTTTCTTTGCTTATTCTTAATATTATATCTGTGAAACTTGCTAAGCTACTGGTTTTTTTTTTAACCATGATTTCCTCATGCTGTCCTTGACTTAATTCCATCCTGTATTTCCTTTGTTACAACCTAGCAAGCTGACCTTCTTAATTCTGGAAAACACAATACATTTTCTCTTCCGTTGCTTTCTGCTTTTCCCCATGTTTCATGCACCCACTGCTGACTGATCACCCATGTGTTGATGTCTTGTTTACAGAGTTTCTTTCTGGCATCTCAAGCAAGTCTACCTGTAGTCTGGCTGAAGATAGCAAATATGTAGTCACATCTGAGTCTGCACTGGGCTACTACTATACTTCTTTCTAGTTCATTGTTTAGGTGTTTTGAGTACTGTTAGAGTAAGATTTTATTATTATCTTATTGAATGCCATTTACTGAGTATACTCCACAGGAGTGGGCCCTCAACAGTTGCTAGGTGAACAAATACATAATTTTCAGTACTCTTTTGAAGCAACAATTTTATAACTCTTTAAGAGGTGCATTCCATTGTTTAAACACACAGTGACAAACACACACACACACACACACACACACACAAACACAGAGGGAGAGAGAGACAAAGATGGAGAGACAGAAAGAGAATCAGAGACAGAGACAGAGAAGTAGACAGACACACAGATACTCAGAGAAAGAAACAGAAACACAATTACCTTTGTCCAGTCTTAAGAGAGTTTATTCAAATAACAACTACCAGTAGATAGAAAATACCTTAAATAAAACTTCAAAGTTTACTATCCAGGTACATTCTCCAATATGGTTAAAGCCATTTTTAACTCAAATACAATTCCTAACAAAGTTCTTTAGAGAAACATACCCAAAAAAGTCTACACATTCCCAGAACAAAATCAATTGTTTCCAATATTTTTCATCTCTGGTTAGATTCATGAATGGAAAACCCATGGATATGGAGACCTAACTATATAACTGATTATATATATATATATACTTATATAAATGGAAACATATACAAAGAAACTCTTTGTTGTGCCCACTAAGTGTTCAATATTCAGCCAAAAGTTGTTGCTTTACTATTCTGTAATTGGCTTGTGATATGTTCTTAATTTAATCTACATATGACCAAGTTACTGATCCAAATATGATAAATATATATGACTACCTATATACTAGTTCATATAATGCTAGATACAAATAGACTATTTCTTCCATGCATCCATGTATTTTGTTGATTTGGTTATTCAGAAAGTTTAATACCTTTTTAAAACTCATCCAGAGTGAATATCTAATAAAATTAAATGAAAGATACTGACCTCACTATTGACAGAAAGTTTGCATTTAAACATAATGACTCTGTATTCTCAGATACTACTAATATGAATGTTTAACTTGTATTAGTGAAAGTCTAACATTATTACAAATCCAATTACTTTTGATAATCCACTGTATGACTAATATTCTTAGATTTTGCAAGAGCCAAACTTTAGAGAAAAATGTCAAGCTATCTCTAGATCAGTTGAAGTATTTTTTAATCTTGTGATTTTTTTAGACATTAAATTTCTCCCAAAAGGGGTGTATCACAAACTGGACCATTCTCCTGCAGCAGTAGTGATTGGACTTTTAGGAGATGATGCATAACAGGACAATGCTAGGTCAGTGAAGGCAGACACAGGAAAGGAATATATTAGTCTCAGGTCTCTCCTTACTCAGCAACTGCTGCACAGGGTACAAAGATCTCCTTGACCAAACACTCCTGTGTGATGGTCTGTGTCCCACAGGCTCGAATGAAGTGGGCAGCAACCACAAAATGAAAAGCTCAACTACTTATTTTCTTTAAAGCTAAATTGCTTTTTATTTTATTGGGCAGTGTTTTGAATAGGAATGTCCTCCCAGGCTCATAGATTTGAATGTCTCGTCATTAGAGTTAGCACTCTCTAATGTACTAGGTAATGTAGTATTAGAAGATGTGGTCTTGTTGGAGTAAGTATGTTACTTGGGCAGGCTTTGGGTATTCAAATGCTTGAACCAGGCCTGGTACCATTCTGTCTTCCTGTTGGTCTGCCTGCTGATTTAGAAATGTAGCATGATTCAGTGATTCAAGAGTTTGGTACACAATCATGAGGACAAGAGTTCAGATACCCAGAACCCACATAAACAAAGGATGAACACATCAGCCTACTTGTTAGTTTAGACTCTGAAGGCAGCAATGAAGGAATCCAGGAGTAATCTGGGCTTCCACATCAACCTGAATGTATACACAGATGAGCACAGACACATACAAACTCAAATAGAAGAAGATAAAAAAGTAAAACCATTTTTTATTTACTACTTAAACAAGTAGTAAATAAACCATACAGGTGTTCTGGCTCTGTCTGAAATATATGTACTGATTTTCTTTTTTTTTTTTTCTGGTGGCAGTAGGAGGGTCAATCAAGCATTAAAATTTTCATGTAGTAGAAAATGTGCACTTTTTTATTTGAGACAAATATTATTAGCAAATGGTCACTGTGATTGAAACAAGCCCCTTGGCATGATGTTATTTTCATTCAAAGGAAGATGCAAAGACAAGACACCCCTCCCTCTGGTGCTAAGGAAGGAACTCACCGTACATGCTAAGCTGGCATTCCCTTCTGAGCTATATCCCTAGCCCAGTTTTATTTCATGCTAAACTAGGTTCTTACCCGTTTACCCAGACTGACCTTAAACTTGCAATCTTACTATCTTAGCCTCCCCAGTAACTGTATTACAGATGTATAATCCCTTTCCTAATTATGTATGTATTTAAAATAAAGCATATCATCCTGAATGAGGTAACCCATTTCCAAAAGGACATACATGGTATGTACTTATAAGTGGATATTAGACATAAAATACAGGTACCATGTTACACTTCACAGACCCAAAGGAGCTAAAAAAGAAGGAAGGCCCAGGAGGAAGCTTGACTATCATTCAGAAGTGGGAATAAAATACTTACGGGAAGCAGATGGGGGCAATGAACTAGGAGGGAGTAGGGATGGGGAAGGGAATTAGGGGATTCAGGATCAGGTGTGGGGGAGGACAGAAGAGATGGCTAGATGACCATGAAAATGAATGAAAATCTGCAACTGAAAGGGGTGAGGAGGTAGGGGCATCTCCAGGAGGAGACAGAGACTTGGGATAAGGAAGGTGCCCAAGAATCAATGGGGGTGACCTTAGCTGTGACTCACTACATTAGGGATGTGGGATTTGAAGCTGCCCCTCCAGTAGCCAGGCAGGACACAGACATCAACCCTCTTGTAAAACTTTCATCCCAGAATGTATCCTGTCTACAAGAAAATCAGGCAAGGGGGATGGAACAGAGACTGAGGGAATGGCCAACCAACAACCAGCCCAACTTGAGACCCATCCCATGGTCAAGCACCAATCTCTGACACTATTAATGATACTCTTTTATGCTTGCAGACAGAAGCCTAGTGTAACTGCTCTCTGAAAGGCTTCACCCAGTAACTGACTCAGATGCAGACATCATAGCCAAACAGTGGATGGAGCCTGGGAAACTTGTGGAAGAATAGGATGAAGAATTGTGGCCCCAAAGGGAATAGAAACTCCAGAAAGACCAACTGACCTGGACTCTTGGAGCTCTCTGAGTCTAAATCACTAACCAAGGAACCTGAACAGTCTGGACCTAGACTTCCCTGAGCATGTATCACAGATGTGCAGCTTGGTCTTCATGTGTGTCCTGAACAGCTGGACAAAGGGCTACCCCAAAAGCTGTTGCTTGTTTGTAGGATATGTTCTTCTAGCAGGACTGCCATGTCTGGCCTCAGTTGGAGAGGAGGCGCCTAGCCTCTTGAGACTTGGGGTGCCAGGATGAAGGGATACCCAGGTGTATCCCCACCCACTCAGAGGAGAACAGAAAGGAGCAATGGAGGAATGATTGTTGAAAGTGGGTAACCCTGAGTAGAGCAGTGATCAGGATATAAAGTGAATGAGTAAAAACAAACAAACAAACAAACAAACAAATAAATAAATAAATAAAATTTTAAAGAAGTTCAGGTACTACAAAACTAAAATATTGCTATTTAGCTATTTTAGTCCACTTACATACAGTATACAACAAGGAACTAAGAAATTGTACCTTTTCATTCTGATGAGGTTTCTGACATAGCTAAGTCTTTCTTCTATTAAGTAGATGAAAAGAGTCAAACTGTCTACATGATCTAGCTTATGAATTCCATTCAAAGACATCACCTTAACTGTTTCTTATTGAGAATCTATTCTACCTTCCTGCATTCATTAAGAAGAAATTTACAGTGATGTGTTTTGCCCAATAACGTAGGTCAAAATGTTATAACCATGCATGTGGAAAATTGAAAACTCAAGCATAGTGATATTTTATATATTGTCTTTTGTGATGGCTATTCTTGGTTATCAACTTGACTACATCTGGAATTAACTACAACAGAAATGGCTAGGCACACTTATAAGGGATTTTTTTCTTAAATGGATCATTTTAAGTAGGGAGAGTCACTATAACCCAGGTCTTTGAGGTATGAAGATAAACCTTTAATCCAGATCTTTTGAGGTGATACGATCCACTTTAATCCAGGTCAAACCATCTGCTCGTAGGCTATATTAGGAGAGGACATGGTAGGAGGGAGCTTGCTCTTTTAGCCTGTTCTTCCTCTCTTGCTCTTACTCACTTTCTCTTTCACAAGTCTATTCTTCTTAGACCTTCTCTGGCCGTTTTAAAGCTTCTTAAGTGTTTACATACTCTGATCATGGATACATATTTCACACATAAAATTCATGAGAAGAAGAAATGATACTGCTGTAGCTTTTGGAAACACTCCTCAGCAAGCTAGAGATTCTGCTCATGGAAGATAGTCAACAAGCCTTTTTGTTGATGTTTGTTTGCAATATGACAGATGACTAGTAAATAGCTAAAAGCAAAGAGAAGTTATTCCTATATTATGTAAGGTGTTTTAAGAGGAATTTTTAAAGCAGGGGATAAAAATTTTTAAAGAGGATAAAAAGCAGGGGCTCTTGCTGCTGCTGCTGCTGCTGCTGCTGCTCCTGCTGCTCCTGCTGCTCCTGCTGCTCCTGCTGTTCCTGTTCTTGCTGCTTTTCCTGTTCTTGTTGCAGCTGCTGTGGTTTCTGCTGTTCCTGTTCTTGTTGCTGTTGTTGTTGCTGCTGTTGTTGCTGTTTGCGTCTGTGCTTTAAGGAATAAATAAAAACTTCAAAATAATATTCATGAAGATGTTACCTTGAACACATAAATTTTGTTTGCATAAAATATATTTGCAGGATAAATATTGAACAACATGCTTAAAACTGGCTTTACTTTCAATACACGGAGATAACTAAATGACATCGCCTATAACAATGTCTTTTATGAAGAAAAAAATCAGAGTAACATAAGAAGGGATTTTTTTTGGATCTGATATGAATTTAATTTAATTATCTTTAGATTTTGCTACTCTTTTCATACACATTAGAAAGATAAATTACAAAATCGTAAAATGATGTGTACATGCAAGATGAATGGAGAAGAGGGAAGGAATGAGGGGAGTGAGGAAGGAAGAGAGGAAGGAGGAGGACAGACGAAGGGGAAGGAGAGGAAAGTGAGAGATGGCAAGTGCCAGATTCACAGAGAGATGACAGGCCGGCAGGTAGTGGGCTGGAAGAGAAAAAGACATCTTCCAAAGGCACTAGCAGCATGCCCTAATTTTAACTCTCCATTAGGGAAAACGGAGCCTCCGCCTCAAACAAAGCAATCTCAGACTTCACTCATCTGCATGTTAATGGGAAAATATTTTAATTTTACCAGTGTCTATTACAGGCTAGATATGAGCAAATCCCTGCTATTTCAGAAACAGTCGTTAGAATTTAATATTCCTGGCTATTGCCTTCATAGCCTGAATATTTTAATACATAGGAGGAAATAACTCTGCAAGAGAAAAAATGTTTGAAAATGCTGCATTTAATTAATGCCCAGGGGAAGCCATAAAAAAGGAAAAGTCACAGTTGCCACTCTCTTGTTTTAAGCACTGCTTACCAGATTTATTTACATGGCCTGCTCCAGCCGCCCACTCCCTAGCTTGTCAGTGGCAGAGAAGTTCTGTGCAAAACAGATCCGGAGCTTCTACAACATGCTGAAGAATAGGACACAAGAGAGATGGGAGGAAGTTGGAGTTTAAAGCAGCTAAATGTCGCAGTTCAGAGCAGATGATCTATTGTAAACACCTGCTCATCCAAGCAGCTATAAAGAGACTACCTGCTTAAACTGGTCACCAGCGTCTATATTATGGAAGGCAGAGTCCTTCCATGTGGTTAATATGATATAGTATTTGCTGGCTGTCATAGAAGGTTTTAGTCAAAGCTATGTTAAAGCTAGGCTCTCTGATTTGTTTTTTTTTCTATTCTAATGAGTGTGTATTGTAGAAAAATAAAGAGAGAATGAAAGTGAAAAAACAGGACATCCTCCACCCTAGCCTTACTACACTCATGGAAGAAGCAAGTCTGCTGATGACTGGCTTGGGCTGGTTGGATATGAACCTGTGTTTTTTAGAGGGAGAAACTACTCTGGAGCACACAGATTGTTCAGTAAGTGACTATAGGAAGGGAGGGGACAGACTGTAACAGGTTTGCTAGGCTAGGTGCCTTTTGCAAATGCTACTCCATTTGACACATACGATAATTAAATGAGTCAAAGATAATACCTATTTACCTATGTATAATTCTTATAGGGACAAGTGCCAACCTGGATTCTAAATCAAGTTTTGCTCCATTCCATCAGAGCCTAAGGACCTTTCGTTGTGACATGTCTCATGGACATGTCAAGCCTGTGACAAGAACCATCATTTAATCATTCCTCATCCTTTCGTCTACAAAGCATGTTAAATCATAGTTTTAGATTTTCATAGATATGATTAAAAGTGAACCTCCAAGTCATTCTATGATGCCATTGTGTTTTAATTCCTGCTTTGGCTTTTTGTTTGTTGTTTATTTGAGACAAAGTCTCACTGTATTATGTAGTCTACCCTAGAACTCACAATCCTCATCTCAGCCTTCTTGATGGTGAGATTATAGACCTATGCCACTATTCCCAGCTCTGATGCAATCCTTGACCTTCATTTGTTGTGTGCATGTTTCCAGGACTTCTGAATGTTTCGCTACATTAAGGATAAGGTAGGGAGAAAAGGGAAATTAAATTAAATACCGTATACTGATCTGCTCTCCTACTTCCTGGAATTCATAGTTTCTTAATGCTCAGTATGTGACTTTTTTGCAAATATCATTTTTGTAGATGTAAGGAGACAAAAAATTATGTCACACAAGATTTTTGAAGCCCTCATCAAACAAAGCTATTATTCTAACCACTGGGAGAGGAGATACCAGGACTTAGGCACTGGGAGAAGAGGCACAGAGACTAAGACACAGGGTGAAGCCATAAGACAGAGAAAGAACCCAGAGCACAGCTAATCTAAGCTTAGACAGACCAAGGCCTGCTTCAGCCCAGAAGCTCCCAAGAGGAAGGTAGGGGGTCCACCCACAAAACATTTAGAAAGATATTACCCTGCCTACACTCTTACTTTTGGCTTCCTGAATCATGCAGTGATAAGTTTCCATTGTTTTAAGCTTTTGTGGTTTGGCAATTTGTTCTGGAAATCCTAGGAAACTCATATAACAGGGTTGACTATGTTTCCTGGGATGCTCATTCTAGATACTCTCTGAGTCCAGTCTATTCTCTCTCATAGCCAAGGACCATAACTTTCCAGGCACATCAAAGTATTTAAAACATTTTGCATGTGTGTCTTCCAAATATCATGGTGAAAGGTAATCCTCATTGAACTAAGAGGTGACTCCTCTGGAGAAGCACTGAAGGGGATTTAGGGCTATGCCTTAAGAAGGGGCTAGATGGAGCTAGCTTCAGTCACTTCATTGCAGCCATTGGGTATTATATGTAATATGATCTATGAGAAATAGGTCTTCACTGGACCCCAAGCCTGCTAGTTTCACATTTTTGGAGCTCCCACTTTCTAGAATTGTGAGCAATAAACCCATTATGCATAAATTGTGCATATGGTGGTTTCCATTTCAGTAGGAAACATAGACAAGGGCAGGTCCTTCTGTTTGATTTCCTGTCCAAATCCTTCTCCTGCATTTAAATTTCAAGAGCCCTTGTGTTGTCTGATTTTAGTCTTATCTCCTTGCAAGCTTCTTAAAGATATTTGACCTCTAGATTTGTTTCTGCAAAATCTCAAATAATTTTTCATGATCAAAAGAGCTAGGAGATGGGTGTGAAGCTGAATATTCTGAACTGAAAGCTCAGGAGGCCAGGGGAATGATGGCAGGGATTCAGCCAGTTTGAGAATGTCTCTTTTCAGCACTGAGAAAGGAAAGCCTTGAACCAGAGGACTGGCAGCTCTGAGTCCTTTTAGGATGTTGAGAACCTAGACCAGTGGCCTTCCTTCCTGCTGTTCCATAGTACAACTGAAGTGATTGTCAATGTCGGATTAAATTCTGGAAAGAGTGGACAGCTGATTATCAGAGTTGAGGACAAACTGATCTTTTTGGGTTTGTGTGAAAACATTTTAAAATGAGCTGTAGTTCCCTCCTCTTTGTCAAACGATCCTCTCAGGTAGATGGGCACTGTGAGGCTTTGTCAGTGTTTTGGGGGGTATCATAGGGGCACGGGTCAGATGCCATCAGCACCACAGGGCCTAGAACCTTCACTAGAGGAGCCAGAGTATTTCACAGTTGTGTAAGTCACACATTCATTTATAATAACAATAATTTTTACACAAAAACCAGAATGCAGTATCTAACAGCTAAAGTTCATATGTGGCAACAATGAAATAGCATTTGAATTTAGGATTGTCTTAGAAAATATGACATAGAAAACTGTGTGAACTGCTGGGTGCCATGGAAACTAAGAGAGAAAGGCAAAAAGCCAAGTATACTGTTCTTATATTTTCAAAAACGTGAGTGATAAACACAACTTTAAATTGCATCAAGTATTTAAATTAATTCTCATCTCACAGCACTGGAAATCTTTTTTATTAATGTCAGTGGATGTCATACAGTCAACTCCATTTTATTTATATTTTAGAAAAATATTTTCTTTTTTCCTTTTTTGTATTATTTTCTATATTCTTTGTTTACATTCCAAAGGCTTTTCCCTTTCCAGTTCCCCCCCTCACCATATGTCCTATAAGTCCTCTTCCCCCCCATTCCCCAATCACCCCCACTCCCCACCATTTCTCTGTTCTGGTACTCTCCTACAAAACCGGATTTAGTCTTTTCCAGACCAGGGTCCTCTCCATCCCTTTTCTTGGGAATCTTTTGCTTAGCTAATTGTGTCTTGAGTATTCAGAGCTTCTGGGCTCATTAATATCCGCATATCAGTGATTGCAATTCATGTGTATTCTTTTGTGATTAGGTTGACTCACTTAGGATGATACTTTCAAGTGAGAAGTGTTAGCGTTATCTGTGTTCTGGTACCAGTTACCTGGTGCTACTGTTATTCAATTCAGATTTCTGATCATGAAAATAGCAATGATAATTGTCACTGTTAGCAATGTGCACACTCTGTACTGTACTGTACACTAATAGCACTGTATGTACTCTGTACCAAGGACATACTGCTTGCATTGTAGCTTCTACATATGTTGTATCATCTAATCTCTCAATAATCTGTGATTTATGCAGATTTAACTCTATTTTGCATATAAATTTAAGCACAAAGTCATGTAGCTAGAAAAATCACAAAGCAAAAATTTAACTCAGTGTGTATAAACACAGAGAAGTACCCTTATCCACGATGGTGTCAGAAGTCTGCCCACTGATACAGCCCTGAAACCAGATCTCAACACTCCTCCTAGACAGATAACAGAAATGAGATCCACACCTGAATCTGAGTTCCCAAAACATCAGCCTCCTCTTCCTCTCTCCACAGAAGCATCTAGGAGTGGATCATGTAGCAGGAAGCAATTAGGTCATCTCAGGATGTACATTCATTTTCGTGAGAGAGTGGGTTTCTTCATCTTATTTGATTGTGAGATCATTAAAAACAAACATGAGAAGGTAACATGAAAATGAAATCACAATTTAACAGTGTGCTATGTTACTTTTTATAACAATGAATGTATTAAACAGACTTGGGCCACAGACATTTTACTTTTAATGATAGTACTTTGTTTACATGTGGTCAAACATGTATCAAATTCTATCTCCTTTAGAGATGCACTGTGATCTATCCATACATTTATTATGGAGGTTTTCATTTTATGAACAAGACATTATAGCTATGAAAAAGAGTTAGTCAATTTTTGTTTGTATTTTTATAAAAATTCATCCTATTTTAACCATTTTCCATACTCTAAAAAATATATGGGACTGTATTAAGAACAGTATGTGGTTATTTCTTGACAAAGAACAATTTGACTGATTAAAAAGCAGGCTCTTGCACTTAAATATGTAGCAGTTACCATGGAAACGATTCTACTTTGACTCAGAGCGTATCTTGTTTTAAGGAGAACAGCCTGTTGTTATGGCAATGGGAACTTGAGCAATTGCCCCCCGAAGAAGACCCACACTGGAGAGATGGAAAGGTTGTCAGCTACATGAAATACATGATTGCCAGTGTGCATTTTCCTGGGAGCTTACAGAAACCACAGCTGCTAGAGACAATAGGTACCAATTTAGGAGCCCTGGGAAGAGCTCATGCCCTCTGTTCCTTCCCCGATTTATTTTTAACTACTGCACAATGAATAATAATAGTTAAGGATTGTGTTTCAAATTCTATTCACTGAAGGCAAAGAATTCAAATTTGCTTAAGATTGCAATAAAAAAAAATCTTTGAAACCCTCAAGGAGTTAGCAATTTTATTTAATGCATGAGATGATCTTGATGATGAAAGTCAAAATTTATAGAATGTTTGCTATATATTAGATGCCATTTTAAAATTGGGAGTACTTTTGTCTTTAATAATTTTATTTTTCTTGAAAACTTCAAATATGAGCATTGGTTCTATACAATTCTCTCTCCCTTCCTCTCAAACTTCTATGTCCCCTCTCCCAAATTTGTGATTCTTCTTTAATTATTATTATTGCATGTATATACATTTGTATATATGTGCACATATATTTGCACATATATATATATATATATATTAATGAATACATCTAGGTTATTCATATATACCTGTGTCTGGAGCTGACCACTTGGAATTGGACAATCTAAGTGGTAGCACTTCTCCAAAAGAGACTGAGTCTCTCTCACAGCAGACTAACTGTAGTTCTTCAACTATGGGCAGGGAGATGTTGAATTTCCCTTCTCTGAGGTCCTGTTCAAGCAGCCATGTTGTTAAGAGTTCATGGACACAGCTTCTGTGTCCTATATAGAAGACAATACCTTGCAGCATATATTCTTAACTATCTTCTCATCCCTCCTCCAAGATTTTCCCTGAGCATTAGATACAAAAGTTGCAAAATGCTTTTACTGCATACACACATCAAATTCTCAAAATATTTATTTAATTGGGGGAACATTGGTGTTGACATTCAACAGAAAAGAAGCCCCAAGCATGAACTGATAATTTACCCAAAATCTCAACCAAGTGATCTTCTCCCAGGAAGAACTCTTGACTACTTCTTAGGCACAAATCATATTATAGAAGACATTTTATTTGCTTACATTAATACTAAATCTCAACCATTGTTTATATGAGCAAATATGAGCATTGGTTCTACACAATTCTCTCTCCCTTCCTCTCAAACTTCTATGTCCCCTCTCCCAAATTTGTGATTCTTCTTTAATTATTATTATTGCATGTATATACATTTGTATATATGTGCACATATATTTGCACATATATATATCCTAATGAATACATCTAGGTTATTCATATATACCTGTGTCTGGAGCCATAGTTTATATGGTTGAGATTTAGTATTAGTTAAAATACAACTTATACTATCTAAAGTATCTCCAGAGAGGAGTATACGTTTTAGGCAGTAACTGACAAAATAAGCTTGAATTGAACTTAACAAAAGGAAAATAAAATGTCTTTCCTCAACAACGACCTTATCATGATAGTGTACCAAACTCCTGCAATTAGTTAATAGTTTAAAAGCTAATGGTCATTTCTGCAGATTTGAAAGCCTTATCTGAATATGGTGAAATTCCTGAGGAGTTATTCTGAATATAAATCTAAAATATAAATGCAAATATAAAAATTACAGCTAACAGATCTGCAGTGATTTGACTCTAATTAGAATTGCAAAATCTTTCATTTCAGGGTCTTAAGGCTTTTCTCATCAGAAGTCTTCAGCCTCCTGAGCTGAAGCCATGCCTCCTACTCATTTATATGTTGCAGATGAATCATGAGCTCATCTCGGTTCAGTCTCGTGGGCAAAAGTTATGTAAGTGTTTCAATATCACAAAATGTTCATTCCAGTCTGTGTTATTGAAAAGCTGGTGTTGTTGAGAAAAAGCTTCTTTCCTCTTACTTTGGCTCTGGATCTATGCAGGTAAATTTTTAATCAGTAGGTTCCAAAAGGATAGTGATTGACCTGATAAAGCATGGCAGGGTAAGAATAAAGGCAGTAAATATCTTTTAAATGTGATATAAAACTTTTCCTTTTAAAGAAGCAGAGGAGAAAGCTATCATCACCGTGTTATTGGTGTTTCCCTGGAGACCCTGAACAGTGAACTGGGGCAAGCAAGAGTGTTTAGCAGAAGGCTAGCAATTGTCCCTTCGCTATTAATGTTCAAAACACTTAATAGTTGATATTAAGACATTCTTAAATAAAGAACACTGCAAATAGTAATTTACTTAAGTAGCAGTGTGAGTTACTCTGTTAGCTAGTTCTTTTCCCAGGCCAGTTCCTGGGTACCTTGCCAACACAGATGTCACAGTAGGTTCTGACTCTCCTGCCTTCTGCAAGGACAAAATTATACAGCCTCTGTCCAAACCCAGCTTGCCCCTTCATTAGTAACTATTCACAGAACTTTTATCCTCCGACTTCCCTGAGGACTTTAGGTTTACAGTCACGGAGATTCAGGCCCAGTTCACTGATGAAATATCTTTAGATTAACTTTACTATTTCTTATTCTAGAAGGAGCTGAAAGTTTCTTTCAAAGCATGCTTTGCTTTTCAATAAAAAAAGATTGTATAATTATTAGGAGATTAAGAATAAGAAACTAGACCCCAGGGAGGAAAGAATATTATTATGTCAATCATGATTGGCACTGACTGTTTATTTTATTTTATATTTGTCCAAATAGAAATCAGTTTTGAAGGTAAGACTATTCCAATGGCAAGTATCTGGAGGAGAAAAAAAATAGCCTACCAGACTAATGAAAGTGATATGCAAATTAGTAAGTAACAGAGCACAGGTCTCACAAAAAGTACCTTGCTCAGCTCCCTGGAGCAAAACGCCTCCTAAAATGTTTAAGACATTTTAGGAAGAAAATTGTTCTGTTATGGAAAGCACAATCCTCCTAATGCACTTGGTTGTTTTAATAATCCTGCACTAATTTTTTTCTGGGTTGCCTCAGGAAAATCACAGTATTAAATAGAAGCTTCATTATTTGGTGGGTCTGAGGAGTTATCCGTCCGTGACATCTTTCTTTCTCCACTTTCTTTGTGGGTTAACCTTCTGCCTTTTTACTTTTCTTCTCTATTCTTTAGCGTTCTCTTTTTCTCTCGTCTTTCAATTGTTAGCAGTGGAAACACAGGAAATGCACCATGTATTAGTCACAGAGTCCATGCCTCTTCATTGCAAACAAGGACAACAACAACAACAACAACAACAACAAAGTCCTTTGTTCCCCCCCCTTTCCCTCATTGCAAAGGTGTACTTGCCATCATATGTAAAAAGATACATTTTTTTAAAAAAAAATCTTATTGAATATTTTATTTACACTTCAAACATTGCTCCCTTTCCTGCTCCTCCCCAAACCCCTTATCCTGTCTCCCCTCCCCCTGCTTCTATGAGGGTGTTCCCCCACCCACCCATTCCTGCCTCCCCACCCTCGAATTCCCCTACACTGGTATGGAGCCTTCACAGGACCAAGGAAGGGCCTCTCCTCCCATTAATTCCAAGCAAGGTCATCCTTTGCTACAGATGCAGTTTGAGCCATAGGTCACATGCATGTGTACTCCTTGATTGGCAGTTTAGTCTCTAGGACCTCTGGAGGGTCTGGCTGGGTGATATTGTTGTTCTTCCTATGGGGTTGCAAACCCCTTAAGCTCCTTCAGTCTCTTTTTATGACTTCTCCATTGGGGACCCCACTGGGGACCCAGCACTCAGTCCAATGGTTGGCAGTGAGCATCTGGCTCTGTATTTGTCAAGCTCTGGCAGAGCCTCTCAGGAGACAGCTATATTAGGCTCCTGTCATGATTTATTTTTCCTACAAAACCCTCTTCTGTATATGATACATGATTAAAAATCACATGTAACAGTTTTAGAATAGACTCTGGCTGTCTTCTGCAGTCATCAGTATTTATGTAGCCTCTGACAAGAAGGCTCTGAGCAGGACTTTCTTCACAGATGACACTAGTTCATGCCATTGAAGACTGTATATCCTGAGAAGTTAAAGAGGAAAAAAACTATCCCTCTAATGAGGCTTATCACACAGAGAAACCCAAGAAACACCTGGAGGGGTTGGTTTTCTAGATAATAAAAAATAGCCCAGGAGTGGTATAGCTGGGCCTTCTGGTAATTCTATGTCAAATTTTCTGAGGAACTGCCAAACTGATTTCCATAGCAGTTTTACCATCTTGCAGTCCCACCAGTAATGGAGGAGTGCTCCTCATTCTTCACATACTCTCCAGCATCTGCTGTCACCCAAGTTTTTCATCTTAGTCATTCTGACTGGTGTAAGGTAGACTCTCAAGGTTGTTTTGATTTGCATTTCCCTGATGACTAAGGACGTTAAACATTTCTTTTTTTTTTTTTTTACAGATCTAATTTTATTTATACTTCCTTTATTTAAAATGTGTGGTATCTTTTTTTTTTCTGAAGCCAATAGCATTTTTATTATTATTGGTACATATATATAGTCAGATATACACATATGCATAAACATATATACATATATGTATATATGTATAATAACTATTATATTGCAATATATGATAACATTATATATTATATAATATATGTAACATTATATTATATATTATATGTTACAGCTAAATAGTCCCATAACCCCTAAAGAAATAGAAGGCGTTAAACATTTCTTTAGGTGCTTCTCAGCCATTTGGTATTCCCCAGCTGAGAATTCTTTGTTTAGCTCTGTACCCCATTTTTAGTAGGGTTATTTGGTTCTCTTGAGTCTAACTTCTTGAGTTCTTTGTATATACTGTATATTAGTCCTCTATTGGATGTAGGATTGGTAAAGATCTTTTCCCAATCTGTTGGTTGCCATTTTGTTTTATTAAATGTACCCAGAAGATGTTCCAACATGTAATAAGGATACATGCCTCACTATGTTCATAACAGTCTTATTTATAATAGCCAGAAGCTGGAAAGAACACAGATGTCTCTCAGTAGAGGAATGGATGCAGAAAATGTTGTACATTTATATCACATTGTACTCCACATTAAAAAGTAGTACTCAGCTATTAAAAACAATGAATTCATGAAATTCTTAGACAAATGGGAGGAACTAGAAAATATCCTTAGTGAGGTAACACAATCACAAAAGAACACACATGGTATGTACTCCCTGATAAGTGGGTATTAGCCCAGATGCTTGGAATATCCAAGATATAATTCACAGACCACATGAAGCTTAAGAAGGATGACAAAAAGTGTGGGTACCTTAGTCCTTAGATAGGGTACAAAATACCCATGGGAGGAAATATTGAGACAAAGTGTGGAGCAGAGTCTTAAGGAAAGGCCATCCAGAGACTGTTCCACCTGGAGATCCATCCTGTATAGAGTTACCAAACCCAGACACAACTGTGGATGCCAACAAGTGCTTGCTGACAGGAGCATGATATAGCTGTCTCCTGAGAGGCTCTGCCAGTGCCTGACAAATACAGAAGTGGGTGTGCTCAGCCAACCATTGAATTGAGCACAGGGACCCCAGCAGAGGGGCTAAAGAAAGGACCCAAGGAGCTGAAGGGGTTTACAGCCCCACAGGAGGAACAACAATATGAACCAACCAGTATTCCAGAGCTCCCAGGGACTAAACTACCAACCAAAGAGTACACATGGAGGGACCCATGGCTCCAGCTGCATGGGTAGCAGAGGATGGCCTGGTAGCACATCAATGAGAGGAGAGGCCCTTGGACCCATGAAGGCTCATTGCCCCAGGGTAGGAGAATGCCAGGTCACGGAAGCAGGAGTGAGTAGGTTAGTGAGCAGGGCGAGGGAGGGATGAGATAGGGGGTTTTCAGAGAGGAAATGAGAGAAGAGGATAGTATTTGAAATGTAAATAAAGAAAATATCTAATAAAATGTAAAAAAGAGCAAACCTATAAGTGAGTTTTTAATTTTTAAATTATTATTATTTGTTTCTTATGTATTTGCCTGTTTTGCTGGCATCAATCTATGTGCACCACATATATACAGTGTTTGTGAAGGTCAGAAGAAGATATCAGATCCACAGAAACTGTGTTTATAAGTGTTTATGAATCACCTGTAAAAACCCAAAGCCCATTTCTCTGGAAGAACAAGTGCTCTTAACAACTTGATCAAATCCCTAGGTACCTGTAAGTGACGTTTAGACCATGTCTTCTTTAAAAGATAAGAAAGATAAAGGTCCCACAAAGAAAGACAGATAAATGTATCTAGGGGAAGCAAACCTTCAGGTACAAAGACTTGGGCACATTGTATGGAATCCTTGGGAAGCTAGATCATATTCTTGGTGACTGTGAGGAAAGGAAAGACACCAAGGAAAAGAATGATATGCAACAAGCCACTGGGTAATAAAATAGGAATATAGGGTCTTATGTTGACACTCCTCCACTGCTGTTGGGACTGCAAGCTGGTACAACCACTCTGGAAATCAGTCTGGCGGTTCTTCAGAAAACTGGACATGATACTTCCGGAGGACCCAGCCATACCACTCCTGGGAACATACCCAGAAGATTCCCCAGCATGCAATAAGGATACATGCTCCACTATGTTCATAGCAGCCTTATTTATAATAGCCGGAAGCTGTAAAGAATCCAGATGTCCCTCAACAGAGATCAGAGAATCAACAGAGAATGGATACAAAAAATGTGGTATATATACACAATGGAGTACTATTCAGCCATTAGAAACAATGAATTCATGAAATTCTTAGAGAAATGGATGGAGCTGGAGAACGTCATACTAAGTGAGGTAACCCAGTCTCAAAAGAATACCCATGGTATGCAGTCACTGATAAGTGGATATTAGCCTAGAATCTTGAAATACCAAAGACACAATTCACGTACCAAAGGATGTCTGACAAGACGAAAGGAGTGGACACTGGTGCTGGAAAGGATCAAAGCATCAGTGTAGGGGAATACAAGAACAGGGAAGAGGGAAGGGGTGGAAGAGGGAGCAGGGGGAGGGAAAAGGGCATGTGGGACCTTTGGAGGGTGGGGAACCAGAAAAAGGGAAATGAATTGTAAATATAGAATATATCCATTAAAAAAAAAGAAAAAAAAGCCTCCGTGAAAATAATGAAAAGGATAATATAAAAGATAGATAGAAGCTAGGTGATTAGACAGATAAGTATGATAGGTGAATAGATAGAAAAAAGTAGATTGATAATGATAGAAATATAATAGATATAGCTAGATAGATGATGGAATGTATAGGATAGATAGATAGATAGATAGATAGATAGATAGATAGATAGATAGATGGATGGATGGATGGATGGATGGATGGATAGATAGATAGATAGATAGATAGATAGAAGAGAGGGAGCAGCAATCTATTTATGCATGTTATATATGTTTGAGAGGAAGGGAGAGAAGCAATGCTGTGACTGAGAGGATGGAATTCCAGTTTCATAAGTAAGACATCTGTTCTGCTGTGGAATAAGAGCAGTGATGCAGAGATTGGAGGCAGATGGTAAATACTTTTCTGCAGGCAGAAGAGTCACTCAGACTTAGACATTAGATTATCTCTTCTAACAGCATGCTGCAGTCAAAAAGCTGTACCTGTGTGTCTTCATGAAGGACATAGCCTGGAGTTTGGAATTCATTCATTTTAGATGATTCACACTTTACCATCTTCTGCTACAATGTTGAAGATTAGAAAATATGTGATTTTGCACCGGAAATGATTTAGTGGTTCATATTCCAGACAGCAGGGAAGGGCAGGAGGCATCACTAACTGCCGTGTAGCAGAAAGTCTGTGCTCACTCTACAGTTGCTATTGATAAATGAATAATGATCAATGACATTCTTTAAGGATAACTTGTTCCCTGCCTCCAGTGCACAACTCCTACTAAGCCTTTAATGCCTTTTCATATCCTCTCCACAGACAAACTGACTGACTTATGCTGGGTTTTGTAAAAGAAACTAGGCAGGGGATGCCCATTCCTTTTTCTTTTTCTTTTTTTTTTAACTATGGAGTTCAGCTATGGCCTCATATATTTAATATGAGTATGACCTCGTGGAGATAAAGAAATATACCCAGTCATGAATTTCAGTTTTATCAGACACAAATGAAGGAAAGTTCCAGCTCAAAACTTAGTATGAGATCTTGAAAATAAGCTATACTTTGCTAAGGCTATGAATGTAGCTCAGTAGTGGAGCACTTACCTAGCATACCATTCGTATAGTGGACATACACTGAGATGGGGTTTGCGCCTGTTGTTAGCCATTATTCTACCTTTGGTTCACCAAGGGCCATTACTGACCCAATTACCAACGCCAGAACATGGTTTGGGCTGGTTTGGAACTTTTTGGAAATGAAACCATAGGGGGAAGTGCAGAGTTTTTCCTTCAAATGGTATTTATAAACAATGTTTTTATGACGAAGAACTGGAAAGTGGCATGTCATAACTACCACATTGGCTCCATCCCAGCTAGGGTGCTGAAAAAGACTCATATCCTGCTTTATCTACACTAGCTCCTAAAAGGGCATTCCCCCTCAAGGATTATTATAGTTCCCACAAGTAATTGGTCCACAAAACTCAGCCAAAGGAAGAATTTATAACTAAAGAAGAAAAGTATGCTCTCAAAAGTCAAGCCTAAGAGGCAAGTCTGTACCCAAGCAGTTTATTCAGGTGGAATTCCCATGGGCAGGAGAGGAACAGGAAAGGCCCTTGCAGAGTTGTATTATCAAGGTCGTGGAGAATACAAGTAGTAGAATAGGACCTGGAGACCATCTCTAGCAAAGCTCTCACAATGACTTCAGAATGCACCTTTGGGATTGTTAATTCTAGGCTCCTTTTCCTAAGAATGTCCCCTGGGATGTCTGTTCTTCCATGTTACTAGAAGCAAAAGACTTGTGTGATTCAGAGGGTGGGAGTGGGGAAGCATCCCTCAGATAAGACATTGAGATACTCAGGAGGATGTGTCCTGAATCACTTATGGAATGGCCTGCTCCAACCATAGCCAGAATCCCAAGTGAAACTAGGAGAAATGAGACAAGCCCTAGAAAGAATCCAACTGTCCTTTTACTCTGTAGACATAATGAGATACTTACAGAACTACTTCAGCATATCAAGTGGTAAAAATTTATAGCTACAGATATAAAATTTAAGCCCTAAATTATAAAAAAAACAAAAATATAGACAGTATACTTGAAAAAATAAACATCAACCAAAGACTACACATGGAAGGACCCATGGCTCCAGCTGCATATGTAGTAGAGGATGACCTTGTTGGACATCAAAGGGAGGAGAGGCCCTTGGTCCTGAGAAGGCTAGATGCCCCAGTATAGGGGAAAGCCAGGACAGGGAAGCAGGAGTGGGTGGGTTGGTGAGCAGGGAGAGGGAGGATGGGATAGGGTATTTTCTGGGGGGGAAACGAGGAAAGGGGATAACATTTGAAATGTAAATAAAGGAAATATCTAATGAAAAAGAAAAGAAGCATCAATGTTGTTTTCATTGAAGAAAGTAACCTATTTTTATCAAATGAATACTATTATATTTTACTTGTGTTGTCTGTAAATACTTGGAAAGGATAAAACAATTAAAAATTAAAAATAGGGAGGAAAAATCATGTAATAGAAAGAAACTACTAACTTGGACTTTTCCTGCCAGTTATAAAGCTAATATTTGATTTGAGTAGTTTCACACATAGTAGCCTTTTCCAGGTATAGAGTCAGAAACACAGGGATTCTACACTGAGCTTTTTATTTTTTATTTTTTTATTTAATTTTTATTTTCTATATTCTATGTTTACATTCCAAAGGCTTTCCCCTTTCCCAGTTCCCCCCCACCCCACCATATGTCCCATAATTCCTCTCCCCCCCCCAACTATTCCCCAATCATTCCCCCACACACACACGATTTCTCTGTTCTGGGTCTACAAAACTGGATCCAATCTTTACAGGCTCAGGGTCCTCTCCTTTCTTCTTCTTGGGAGTCATTTGATTTGCTAATTGTGCCTTGAGTATTTAGGGCTTCTGGGCTCATTAACATCCACTTATCAGTGATTGCATTTCATGTGTATTCTTTTGTGATTGGGTTAGCTCACTTAGGATGATATTTTCCAGATCTAACCATTTACCTACAAATTGTATGAGTTCATTATTTTTAATTGCTGAGTAGTACTCCATTGTATAAATATACCACATTTTCTGTATCCATTCCTCTTTTGAGTACACTGAGCCTTTTATGAAGCCAATGAACTGAATAGAACCTCAATGGGGTTGAAGATGATTGCAATGTTTCAAGTCTAGGATAGGATTATATAGGCCATCTTCAGCCCCCTGAAAATCCATTTATTGCCCACCTATATACCTTGCTCCCTCCTTTAACTTGATGGTCCATGAGTATCCTCATTAATCAGTTTTCCATTAAAAAAAAACTGAGAAAATGAGTTTCATAAAACCAAATGGCCTATATTGTCTATTTTAGAATAATAAGTCTCATGTAGTTTCATAATTCCCATAACTTGTGGGTCCAATGTGGGGGAGCTGCTCATGGGAAAGACAAGCAGTTCAAGAAATGCCAACTGCCTTACAACAAAGACAGAGAAAGAAGCAGAACAAAGGTCCCAAGTCCCACAATTCCCTTCAAGAATGTGCTTCCTAACTGCCTAACCTCCTCCCTTGAGGTCCCATCTTTTAAAAGATGCCACCTTCTAACAATGCCATGAACTAGCGACTAAGCCTTTAACATCAGCTTTGGGAGACTATTGTGGATCCAAACTACTAATACTAACACACACACACACACACACACACACACACACACACACACACACACACCTTGTACTTCAACTTTAGCACACCCTCTTCCTCATCCCTTTCATTTGAGCAACCCCAGCCCTGGTTACCTCTGATTCCGATGAGCATATTTCACAATGGCTCCCTATCTTTGTTTTAAGTAACTGTCTTTTCTTGTGGCTCTTTCTTTTTCTCTTAGGTGACTGTCCTCTCTGGTGCCTCCTCTCGTTCTCTTAAGTGACTGTCCTTCCTGGTAGATCTCTTTCTCTCAGCCTCTCAAGTCAGTGTCGGCCCTGATGGCTCCCAGGTATCCTTTGAAGTGAGTACACTCCCTCTGATGACTTTCATTCTTTAAGATAAGTGTCCTCCTTCTGTGCTTCTTCTCATCCCCTTTAGTGACTCTCCTCATCCTACAAGGGATCCCTGTGGGATCACTGTTCCCTTGATACCGGTCCTTCCCCCTTATGTGTCAGCCTTCTCTGACATGCCTCTATCCGTTCATATTTCACACTGATGGTGAGATCATTTCACTCAGCAGTAGCTGAATCCTCAAGCCAATCCTCAAATGCTTTCACAGCCTTGCTTGGCAGTTAATCGCCTCTAGACAGTAACATAACTGCACCACAATCACCCAGAAACTAAAAATTAAAAAAAAAGTTGCACCACCTACTATCTTCATAAAATATGCTGCTTTCTGCACAAAGACATGTTTTCCAATTGAAAGTGTTGTACTGACCTTTGCTTGTTAGGAGCTACTACTAAAAGGCATGAACTGTTCCATTAGCAGAACAGTGGTCTGAGAAGTAGAGGCAGAGGGTGCAAGACCAAATGCTGGGAACAGGAGAAAGTCAAGAAGCATTGCTGTGTGAAATGCTCTCGATACCTTTACTTATCCACTGTAAGCGTGTTCCAGAAGCACTTCCTAGAATATTTTACTGACAGTGAATGCATGTCCCTGGGCTCCAGTAAAAACAAAATTTCAAAGCAGAATTCCTCATAAGAAACTGAACCAAGTTATAAGAAACCAAATAAATGGGGGGGGGAAAAAAGCACACAGAAACAGTTTCAGAACTTCATATTAGATGCTGGAGACTTCTGTACACAGCAGGCAGCAGTGAATTTGGGAAAATGGAACACTACAAACAGAGGAAAGAGAGAGGTGTCCCCAGGCAACCACTGAACAAGGCTGAACTTCAGGGCTGTCCTTTCACAATGACGCAAGCACACAGAAGAACCGTGGCTCATATCTAAGCAGGCAGAGAGCGGTGGTTCTCACCCTCACCAGCACGGCAACCCTTTAGCACAGTTCCTCACATTGTGGTGACCACGCCCACCCCCATCAAATTAACCATAAAATTATTATTGTTGTTACTTCCTGACTGTCATTTTGTGGCTATTATGGATTGTAGTAAATATTTTTGGAGAGAGAGTTTTGCCAAAAGGGTCATGCCTGACCCACATTTTGAGAACCATGGAATTGAGGAAGAAAATGCTTAGAAACATACATTTTTAATTCGTATCATCATCTTAATATAGGAATTTTATTATTGCTTCTTCTTCCACAGATTTTTTATTTCTTATTTAGGAAAACAATTCAGACAATTGCATTACCAGATAGCATTCATTCATAGTTATTTAATCCTTAGAATTACTTAAAAGGTCAGAAAAAAACAAGCTGTGATTCATCTCCCAAGGAGACAAATCATCTCGACTGTCACAGTAAGTTCCATCAATCCGATATGTTCTTGCAATGACAGTCAAGCTGTGTCAACAAGGATGCCTGACTTAACCAAAATGAGTGCCCTCTGTCCTACCTGGGTTCTCAGAGCATGATAGCTGTAACCTTATGCCATTGTGTACTTGTGGCTTGCTGACATATAATATAACATTTGGATACCAGTCTCTGCAATGAGCGGTAGGACACAGTCTACAATCAGTAGTGTTTTTAAATGTCAGGCTAGAAATATTCTTCTCCCTAAAGTTCTACAGGAGTTATACCTTGGCAGATTATATGTAACGATCAGGCTGAATTCTTCAGATAACTTTGCTTGTCACCACAGTCTATGAGATATTGAGTTGGGAGTGTGGGAGGCTGTTGAAATGGAAAAATACACAGTGCCTTCTCAGCCTTCATGGTCCCTTGCTGCTTTGCCTTAAGTTCTCAGAGTCACTGCTGAGGCTCACTGGGAGGTAACCCAGATAATCAGGCTGCCTAATTCTTGGATTCGCATCTGTGTAGGCAGGGCTCATAAAGCTGGAACATACAGATACATACATGTGTGTATGTGTGTGTGTGTGTGTGTGTGTGTGTGTGTGTGTGTGTTTTCTGGCTAAGTTTGTTCTCATCTTTCATTTGATCTTGGCTAAGAAAACTGAGGGCCAGCCAAAATAATACTACTCCTTCTCAGATGTCTGTTAACACCACAGGACTAATTCTGACTAACAAGCCTCCCTTCTACTGTGCAGCTAAGTGACTAAGAGAGCTTGTTAATATCCCAATACCTAGCCAGACCCCTGCCTCTAACACATTCTCTCCATGACCATGCGTGGCTTAGGCAGCACAGAAAATGGAACCTAATTCTTTCAAAATAATTCTACCAATTTATCCTTCACAGACCATCACCTCAAGCACTACATAAGCCCCCTCTGATGACAAATCAATATCAGGCTTTTCCATAGATACCCCAGGAAGCATTTTTCTACCAGCCTGTGTCACATATCTAAAGCAGTCTACATGGTGGGTCTGAGAAAAGCCTTGGGAGGCTTCATCACAATGACCACTGCATGAGGTCAAACTCCTAAGCAAATGTTAGCATCTGAATCTACCCCTGTCCTTTCCAAGCTGGGATCTTTATTATATAACAACCATTGCCAGGAAAACAAACTTCTCTTTGTGAATCTGGTTTTCCAATGTTTCTATAGAGTGCTTGTTTGAAAAATGAGGCATGATCCATGAGACTGAAAGCCTCCCCTGACACTTGTAAGTTTGTGAAAGGCATCACCTTTATACAAAAGGTAAAGATAACGGTGAGGAAATCTTAGCTCTATACTTTTAAGACAGGAACTGAAAATACTAGTAATATTGCCGTTTCACTTTCTGTTTTTAACTTTTCTGCAGAACAGTGAAGATTTGTGCTACTTCATCTGTACTCGCTCCAAATAGATGAACACCCATTTTATCCAGACATTCTTGGCTCATAAAGAAGCATTGGCAGTTTATCTTCTGTTCTCTATACAAAGCCACCAGCTGAGGTAGGGAGGACACTGAACTCCTGTTTGTGAACACTGTAGGGTAGCTAAGAGTGACTATTTCTATGTCATAACGTAAGGCTACACATGTTAGCAGCCGCAAAGATGTATAGCTCCGATACTATGTAACTCCATCAGGCTGAGGGGGCATGGCGGCCAACCTCGCTAAGGAGGCAGAGACAGGGAATGCCCAAAGCAAGCTGGCTAGTCAGACTAACCAGAATGGCAAGCTCTGGGTTTAGCGAGTGACCCTGACTCAATATATAAAATAGTGACTAAAGAAGACACCTGATTTCAATCGTGGTCCTCTCCACACATGTGCACATACATTTGAGCACACATACGCTCAATGCATGAATAACACAAACCTATATGTGTGCATGTGTATGCAAAAGAAAAACAAGGAATCATTAACTAGCAATCAAAGTAGAGAGCTGTTAAGCTGCTGCAATCCAATTCACTATAATATGTGAATTTATAAAGGTGATTGACCTAGACATAATAACCACATACCTATCTCCCTCAGCAGTCAGATAGTAATCTCAAGTTACTAAACATTCCCACTTCGATTTTACCATATTCATTTGGCATGGAAAACATTGTAATTTTTAAATGCCCACATACCTGTGTTTGCAATCTTGGTTGAACATTCACAAAACTAATAAGGAGCAAGAACTCAAAGTAGGAGCAATACTTCCCTTTTTGACTCGCTACATGATTCCTGCCTTTGGTTGGCAAACTTTTCACACTGCAGGCTAAATGCATGCAGATGACATTAGCAATCTGCCTTCTTACCAGCGCTAGTAAGAAGGAACCCTGCAATGGGAGCAAGCCCCCCTCACCCCACCCACCCCACCCCACCCCCGTGATTCCCCTCCCTCACTTCTCCCCTTTTTTCCACCTCATTGTCCTTCCAGTTCTTATGAGCATCTTTGCTTTTTTATCCTGATGTCATCTAAGTTAACTTTTGCTTTGTTATGGTGAGGGGGGAACTGGGAAAGGGGAAAGCCTTTGGAATGTAAACAAAGAATATAGAAAATAAAATTTTTAAAAAAAGGATTGTATAAAGAAATCTTGACTTGAGGAGAGAGCTCTGCAGCTAAGAGCACTTGCTGTTTCTGCAGAGGGCTGGGGTTATATTCTAGTACCCAGGTCAGGTGGCTTCCAAACATCTTGCAACCCAAATCCAGAGGATTAATACCTTCCTTGGTATCATAGAGGTACCCACATACACATTTGCATATAGAAAGATATACACACATACGAATGCATAGAGACACAATAATCTTTAAAAATTAAAAAAGGGAAATCTTGTTGATGTATGTGCAGTGGTGGGACACCTACTCCATCCCCATATAACACATTTGTGACAAAGAGTGAATGACCATATACAAAGAAGTTGTATTCTTATTAGAGCTTGACAGATTAGCAAAGAGCATGTCTATTCCAGAGGCTGCAGCTTCACGTCTGCCGTTTAGAGTCCTCCTGCCTTCTTTTAAGGCCACTGCACACTTTACATTCCGTCTTTCCTGAGCCCTCTGCGGCTTACACTGTAAAGAACTTTAGATGAATTCTGAAATCTTGACATAATTTTCTTCTACTTCAAAATACAATGATGCACTCTTAGAAGGCCCTGGGAGAAAAGATTAAATATATTTCAGTCATAGATGCTTTATGTTTATAGAGATTTCTGAGTAAATATTTGTGTATTTCTTAACTTGATGGCAACGGTGCTGAGGGAGAGTGATTATGAAATGACATCTTCGCAGAATCCTGGCAGTGCAGTAAACGACAGAGAGAAACCTATTCCAGTTTCTTGTTTTAGAACACAAAGCTTGATATGCAACTAGGGTAAAATTGGAATGTTTTGTTAATGTACAATAAAAAAAATAAAAACATCCCATATTCTAGCAATGAAAAAGATAATCATATCCCCCCAGACAATGATGCATGCCTTCCTGATGGAATGCACAACACCACTCACACTGATTTCCAGTGAATTTAACATCATATTAGTGTTATCGTATGTCATATGTTGTCACACATCATGTCCTAATACTTCATCATATAATCAAACCATGTTGTAAAAAAAATGTTGCAACTTCTGACTTTAAACAATGCCTGAAGCAAGATAGAAGATATATCAGTTAAAGTCATGAGAAGGAATTTGAGACAGTGACACAGGCAATGATGTCGTGTTGGCCCATGAGTTCTCCACATGCAAGAAGAAGGGGATCAAAAGCTGTAAAATGGAACTTGGCCTCTGGAAAACAAAATCCTGTTTGTCTGAAGACAAATCACAAACCTCGAACATCAAGCATGAAAGGACATGCCATCTTAAGCTGAATTTGGGGAGGGAGACTATAGACGAAGGAAATCAGGAGAGATTGGAGCAATCACGGATGTTTGTCAAGCACCGGGCTGGGTAGATCTTATCAGCAGAGCATAGAGCTCTGAAAGAGGGAGAGGCAAGCTACCTCCGAAGCATACTCATGTTCCAGGCAGACTAAATTGAGTCTTCAATTAACTACCCTGATACATAAGACAGCAGTAGATTGAATACTCATTACTGAAGCAGAGTTAAGCATGGATATAAAGTATATACATATTTAACTCAATGCGCTCCCAGAATATTGTTAAATCAATATTAAAGGAATGACCTGCTTTTTAAATGTATGAAGACAAAAGGGTAGGATGAGGTAGTTGGTCAGTATCCATGGATTTTGCAGAGTCTGAGTGTGTTATCCAAGGACGTACCACCCACCCAGGTCAGCATGTGGACTCTGTAAGTACTTTCATTGTGCTGACAGCTCTATGGCCAGCTAATATTATATTTGTAATGACTGCTTTCCTGGGAGTAACAGTGCATAAAGTAGTTTAAACCAATGTAGCTTATCCCCCAAGGTCTAGTATTAAAATATATGTGGTATGCCCTTCTTTGGGGAAAATCACTTGGAATCTTAGATTCAAGAACTGCAGACACACTTTTGAAGTTGGTGAAATAGTGGACTATGGATGCCCCAATAGAGGAAGGAAATAAAAACATGGTAAATAGTATCTATGCATGTATCCATTCCTTAATGCACTCATTAATTCACTATGTATTCTTTATTATTGAGTCCCACAAAATTTCAGGCATCTTTTCCGGTCCTGAGGTCAGAGCAGTAAATGCGTTAACAAGAAATCTTTGACTTAGAGGCTTGCATCCTTGTACAGGAGAAGATATGAGCTAGCTAGACACATGGTTAAGTGTTGTGAGTAAAGCAGAGTATGGATCAGAGAGCACAAGATAGAGACACAAGACACTAAGATGTCGGCAAGGGGAAACCTCACAGGAAATATTCAAGCAAATGAAGATCAGGAGGATGGAAACATATAAAGGATCTTGAGGCAGAAGGAAACAAAGGTCCAGGTAACCCTGGGACCTGGGCTTAACTAGTTAGTACAGGAAAGGACAAACAAAGAAATCCATGAAACACGAGAGGGAATCAGGTGAGTAGGAATATGTAAAATCCCAATTAAAGGGGGAGGAACACATCTTGTGGAAATCATTCTGGATTGAAAGAACACAGGTTTCCTCGTGGATCATGACCACAATGGAGAGTTTTATACAGAGAACATAGGTAACTTGATGAAGATCTGAACAACCATTGAGAAGGGAAAATAATGGCGTACAGAGATGAAGCAAGAAAATTATCTACTTGAGAGAAGCAACTCAACTCAGCAGAGCCTTTGTCTGGAGGTGACTTGGGAGCTGAGAAGTATCCCGACCATGTATTAAGAAAGCAATGGAGCAATCAGGTCTGACCACTGACTGCAAATTAGGCATGAGACACACAAAGAAAAGTCAGAGACAGCAGAAAGCATTAAGAAAACATAACAAAGACGTAGCTCACTCGTTATAATACAGACTAATCAGAGCAGGCTTGCAATGGGAGCAAGATGAACTTCACATCTTAGCTGCTCATTACAAATCTTAGCCGATAGATCAAGTGGGCAGCTGGCTTTGTGGGTCTGGAGTTCAGGGGGACAACTTGGCTAGAAATGCAAATTGGAAGTTATCCTCATGTGCATGGAATTTATAGCTGTAAGAGTAGATGAGCTCATTGAGGAAATGAAGGATGGGGGCGGGGAGCAAAGACGGAATCCTGATTCCCTACCATGTCACAATTTTCAAAATTAGTAGAGACAGATCTTGTGTCCAGTGGCTATACAGGGAAAACCTAGTTTGATGTATTGCCTGCACTGAATAGACAAATGGTAATATTTAAAAAGACAATTAGTAATATTCAGTAAGCGAATGGATCCAGTGTACCAGGAAGGAAATCAGATTGATAAAGAGAGATGCAATTTTCTGGGTTTCCAGACTCTCTGTGGAGAATGGTTATTTCATGCTCTATGTTTTTATGTCTCACATGTATCCTTAGTGTCTCAGACACTTTTATTGGCCCTTTATTCTCTATTTAAAACATTATCCTGACAACAAATTACTTTGCTAGCTGTATGCAAAATCCCTTTTATTTTCCACTATCCTGCCTAAATGAAGGTATAAGCCCAAGAATATGCTGCCTCTTTTCTCACCCAAGCTACAGTAAGGATTCAAGCAGAGAAAAATCACGAACTAACTGACTAAGCAAAATTTCTGTCTCTGAAAATTTTAAAGCAATGTCATGTAAGTTGTAATCACAGGTCACTCTTCAAATTCTTATGGAGCTAAGATAGACCAAATCAGAGTAAACCATGATTAGACACAATTTTAAAGCCCTTCATGAGCAAACAATCTGAGAACTCACAAAGAGAGTGCAGACACTCAGACAGACTCAGGGAGATAGACGTCGGAATCTACAGTGAGGCGAAGGCTACACATAAGCTTAGCTTTCTGCCTCTGCACCGGAGGGGTGACTGCATTTTGTAGATATTTACATTTCTTTTTTCATTCTTTCTACGGTCCTTGAAGATGTTACTGCTGGTTTCAATTATAGCCTTCATTAGCCTAAGCGTTCTGTAAGGAGCTTGGTGAGTTGGCACTTAGGTTTCTGCATTTGGAAAGGTACAGTAATGTCCCACAGTAACACTTAAAGTTATTGTCTATGGGGTACCTGCAACGCGTGTCAAGCGCATACAAGCATTCCCACTTTTAATCTCAGAGCATCCCCGTGGAACAGGTATTATTAGCTTCATGTTCATCCGATGACTAGAGAGGTTTAATGAATCCCCAGGTCACCAGCCAATAACCAGCGGAACCCACGAGACCCTTCTGCTCTGTCATCCGCCCAACTTCTCTTCCAACTTTCTGCTCTAATGTTTCCAGCCTGAGAACATAACAAGAGCAAGGCATATTGGAGTGAGGAATTCCGAAAGTTTATGGCATACCCAGGGAGGGGGGGGGCTGTCTTCAACTGCAGAGCAGTCATCTGAATACGACAAAATGAAAGACTAGGAATATGGCAAGCAATCATACCACAGGGGGCCATGAAAGCCAAATAGGAGAGGCTTTGATGTAGAATGAGTGTGATGTTTCACCCAGCTACTTCGAGCTATTTAAAAGAAAATTGGCGCTATTAAAGCAAAATTTTTGAGTAGCAAATTGTTACAGTGAACAAAGTCTCTTCTCAGCAGGGCCTGGTTTGCTTGAGTCAATGCTGATATTCCCATTCTTTGCTTTGTCCTAAGATTTTACAACTGATAGCACTTGAAATATGTATTAAATTCTTAATGGTATTTTCAAATACAAACTAAGCAAGAAAAAGTATTAATTTTCTGGTTAAACATGTACCCATACCCCACATTGGTATTTGCACCATCCACATAAGTTTTCCACCCAAGCCTAGCAATTATATTTAATTCTTGCTTTCTCTTTCCATCTTTCTTAGGTAAAATCATAAGTAAGAGTTTAAAAATCTTGAGATCTGTCTCTCATGCTGCCAGCCTCATTCTATGCACTCTGGAGTGAGAGCCTAGCCTATTAGTAAACAGCTACCATTTGAACCCTTTTACCTTGGAAGCATATACCCTAGGGAACTTGGCTCCCTGCTATAGATGCTCACAAGACACATATTTCCAGAGCTTTTCTTCTAAGCAATGTTTCTGTAACCAATGATAATGTAAGATGTCCTTGAGTCCAAAGTCAAAGACCCCCAGAAGTAGGAATAGTGAGGTACAAATAAAAAGAAAGAAAAGAAGAAAGGAAGGAAGGAAAGAAGGAAGGAAGGAAGGAAAGGAAGGAAGGAAGAAAGAAAGAAAGAAAGAAAGAAAGAAAGAAAGAAAGAAAGGAAAGGCATTTTCTGTTTACCGTGTACAAGATCCATTTGATAAAATCTAGGGAAATAAAATAAATCTAATTGATATCATTTCTTCACACAGAAGAGAGAGTATATGTAATAATTAAGTCTGAACATGTTGGATGTTGGGCCCTACCTCAAGCCAGTCAGTAGTGTCCCAATAAACCCAGGAACCTCTTTAAATGAAATTGTAGGACCTTCAAGCTACATCTGATCTGGCCTGGGGTTTACCTACCTTCCTCCTTACCACCATATCTTTTGCTTTATATAAGCCATCCATCCTATCAGCTGTCTTTATGTGCCCCATACATGCTTGTTCCTTCTTTAGGGATCATACCCTGTGGTCTCGACATCCTGGGTGTTTGCTTTTGTGTGGTGTTGTGTTGTATTCTGTTTCGTTTTGTTTTGTTTGCACCCACTCTTTTGAATCTGGCAGGTGTTGACTCAGCCAACAAAACCCTGTTACCTAGGCAACCCCATCAGACCCCAGAAACTGCCCTGGCTTTCTCAACTCTTCTAAGCATCATTATAAGCACTTGTCCTTTTATCAATTGATGGTCAACACTGAAAGAGGCATCCTATGTGGGTAAAAACTAAATACAAAAGAAGTTTTTGAGACCTTAAAACTTGACCAAAAAAAGTCTAGTCTTTTCTCCCTACAAGGGAATCCACAGGTGCTTTATGAAAATATTTCTGTGGTTATGACACAGAGAGTTTGGATAATGCCACCATCACTTGAACATTTTTAGAAGGCTAAAGATACCCAAACTCAAGCACAGTGGCTTGGAGTTTTATTTCGACTCGCACCCTGGCAGCATTCTTGGCCTCCAATGGAGAAAGTCATGGAGAGAAATTGATGCAAGAAGTTCTAGAAGTTGATGCAAAATAAAGACATTCACACTGTTAGAATTCCGGAAGGGGTTCTCTGTGTAGACCAGGCTTTCCTGGAGAATCTGACAATGAGGCAAAGAGGGAAGCCATGCAGCTGCTGACAACAGTGCTCCCATTAGTCATGCAAACCGAGACTCTTGAAGTGAACAGACTCCTTATGCATGAGTGCTGAGTCACAGTAAAACACAACTTAAGGAAAATGTTAAAAGGGGGGAGGGGGAAAGACAGAGAATATAGTTGCTTTTATGGGTTCAAGCTTTCAAACCCCAGATCTGTCATCCTGTTCTCTGTCTATCTGCTTCAACACTCTTACCTCTGTGGTACCATGGCTCCTTTAAGCATCTGCCCCTGTTACCTTACCTATGCCCTAGTGGATGTTGCCGCTCCTATGCACATATGAGCAACATTAATTGGATTCATGGAGTTACTGATAACAATTCAAAAGAAAGACATGAAGTTCAGAGAAAGATGGGGTGAGGGATAATGGGGAGTTGGAGGAAAACCTTGGTGGTATATTTATGGTAAAAACACAATAAAGAAACGTGTGAAATTTTCAGTGGATAGAAATATTATTTGAAAAAAATTAGATACAATTTTTGGCCCATTAGTTCTCTTGTTTCTTGTAAACCTGAACATACTGCCTAGACTACAAGAGCATGAAGATTCATTTCAAACTAATGGGATAACTATAAAGCATTATTTTACTCACAGAGGCAGTCTACTTAATAAACTTGGAGCCCCGCCTGCCTGTGCTGCAGATGTGCATCCAGTACTGCAGAGATGCCATATGTCAGCTTCTATTCTGGGTTCTTGGATAACCCAATCCAGAGTAAGAAAGGGAAAGCCAGCACGAAGCCAGTATGGCTAGCATGTCATTCTCTAAGAGACACCACAGACCATATCCTACCCATTTAGCATTAGCAATGGGAGGGAAAGAAAGAAAGAAAGCTTCCAGAGTGTGTCACAGTGAAACCGTACACATCTAGATGGTAAAACAGATTCCTCTGATCCTTTATGTATGCAGCATACACAGGGTACATGAAGGAATTAAGTGCCAAGGATGATGTGGAGATAAATCTAAGCTGCTTTTCAAGTAGTATCTGCCTGGAGCCAGGGGACTACAATAAGCTTCATACAAGGGAGCTAAAACAGATCCATCCAGCATGGGCAACCTACTGACAACAAATCGATGTGTTTTTAGATTCGAGCCTGACAAAGCTTCAAAGCGAACAGAGGATAATATTTCTCTGAAACAATTCTATGCAGCAGGGCAAAAGATCTCTATCAAGCTTTTATTTCTAAATACTATTCATATTCTGCCTCTTCCCTAAGCGTCGGCACTCTGCAGATGCCTTCTGATACAATCGCAACAGGCTTGAAATAGCTTACATTTACTTGTGGTATTGCCCCAAATCAATAATGCACAGCTTGTGAAAAGCACTTTGTGCCACTGCCAAAGCTAACATGGGTTTTAAAGATCCTTGCTCCAGTTTTCATTTATATATTCCTTACGTGGAAAAAGTAGTACGCAAAAGCTCATGCACATAATTATATTAAATATGGGACCTTGCCTTATTCAGTTTTACTCACAGGGAGAACTAGATGCTAAACATACACATTTGCAGTTCAGTCACATGGATTCCCATAGTGTCTGGAAATGGGTTATTGTAACTAACATTCTGTTTCATTTTCTGACAATGATTTTGTGCAGGAGCTTATGAAAAAAATGCCCTTGCTAAGAATGAGGGACAAGGGACCTGGCACCATTTGTTAAGTATGAAAGGCATGCACTGCATAGAAGAAAATATCAAGCATATTATTAGTAGAAATATATGCAAAACTTCACATAAAATCAATATTTATTCTGCAATGTACCCTATAAAAGAACGAATAACTAATTTTTGCTGCTTTTGTTTTTTAAGATCTGGGAACTGAACCCAGGACTTCTTATATGCTAAGGAAGTATTTTACTACTGAACAAGAACCAAAGGTCAAAAAATTTTAGTTCACTTGTTATCATAGAGAAATGTCCTAAGGGTCTGGTCTTACAAATAAATGGAGGTAGGACTGGATAGGCAGTCCTAGTAATGGGCATGTATTCCTGTTTGATGATATATTCTACTGATCTTACAAAAATGGATATAATTTTATCTAATACTTTAAAAGAAAAATATTACTTTTTTCCAAAGCATTAGGATACACATAAAAGTAATTAATAGACATGACACAGCTATATCAGTAACTAGGTTATAGTATGAAATATGTATTACTGCAATGATTAAATTCACTAGACATGAAAAGTCAAAACATATACCTTGAACAGAATGGAGAAAGGGTTGCCGTGAGAAAGAGAAATAACACCAACTTGTCCTGAAGCAAATATCCTATGATTTTTTTAAAGGGGGAAAAGCTACAAATACAAGGCTGGAAGGAGAAAGGGCACATTTCTTTCCCTTGCCAGTTAGTGCTTTTGGCTATTCTAGTTACCTTCCTGGGCAGAGGATACACCATAGGAAGGAAGCCAAACAAGGAAACCCTAAAGTCATGGATTTCTGTTTCAGCTCCTTCTCTACCATAGACTTAGCTGAGTTGTCCTTAAACTTGGTTTCTATTTATGTACTTCTATCCTTGACATCTTTCTGCCACAAATTTCAAGTTGATATACTTGCTGTGGTGTGTTGGCTTTTCTGCATTAGATTTCCTGTCTCCACACCTTGAATTCAAGCAGCTTTCAAAAATTCTGTTCCAACTTTTTATGAGCACCAAATTCTACCTGCATTTAGGAAAGTCACAGGTCTCAGAAGGATTTTGACCTTAGGAGAATGTTTATAATAACATCTGTACCAGAGAACTCTGCGAGCAAAGATACTATAGCAGGCGATTTGGGGGAAAGAAATTTTACCAGAAGTTTATTGGGAGCCCACAAGTCAATTGGACACAATTAAGCCTCCATAGAAGTCAAGAGCTGCATACCACAACTAAAACAAAAATTACAGCTTTGTGGCAAAAAGAATCTAATCAATGTAATTTCCTCTATAGGCAAAGACTTTTTAAAGTCCTTTTCTTTCTTGGTTTGACATTAGCATTCTTTAGTTTAAGGCACATAACTTCTAGATTACAGTACTAATTAAAACACATCCAAAGGGAGAGAAGTCAGCAAGTCTACAAACAGCTTGGGTGACCCATAGGAACTTGAAAGAGAAGTGAGCTAATAGTAACCATAGCAATAATCCATCAGGCTTCCCAGAATGAAGGCTGACCTTGGGCTGCACCTAGCTCCCACAGAGACCAACCTCGGGCTGCTCTTAGCACCCACAGAGGCCGACCTCAGGCTGCACCTAGCACCCACAGAGGTCAACCTCAGTCTGCATCTAGCACCCACAGAGGCTGACTTCAGGGTGCAACAGATCCAGGCTTGCCTCAAACTTCATCTAGCACCCCTACATTCTTACATAGTCTTCGTGAACTGCTTCTTCCTGTCAAATACAAGATTTCTACTGTGTTTTCAGATGTTCCCATAACTCAAGTACATACACATACAAGTGATTCAGCCTCTTATAACACTAAAAGCAGATTGATTGTCTTAGAGGTACATTTTTCAAAAATTAAACGTTAATATGTATAACTGAATCAGGCATTTGTTTGAATGCATGGTCAAGGTTAAGCAGTTACATACACGTTTCCCATTAAATCCTTCCAAATTTCATGAGGTTGATAAACATCTTTGAAAATGAGTGAATTTTAAAGCTAGAAAATATACTTATGATTTTGATGTTAACAGTATTTGATCTGCTCTGTATATCTCTGGGATGCTATTTCCTGCATAATGGGACAAAAATTTAAAACAACCTTATAGGGATAATAGTCAGATTGGTGTCATATGCCTTTAATCCCAGTACTTGGGAGACTGAGATGATAGATTTTCTGAGTCAAGACTAGATTGGTCTACATAGTGAGTTCTGGCCAACCAGGGCTACACAGAGAGACCCTGTCTCAAAACAAACAAACGAACAAAAAAATAAGAAAAATAACCAAAACTAGGACTTGCTTGAAAATCCAAATTGAGCAACACAGATCAGGTCAGACACCTCATAGTCATTAATCCAAATACCTATTTAGCCTTTCCTTTTGTATGCCAAGTAGACATTCTAAACGTAATATGTCCCACATAAAACTTTATTTCTACTCTCATGTCTTACTCCTAATAACTTTCCCATTTCCACATAAGAAAGACACCAACCACTGTTCAGCCAGTATCGCCACTAAACGTGTGTCTAGTTTCAATTTTAATTCTGCAATTATCTTTTTAAAACAGTGGCTTGTGAGTGTCTTGAATTTTTTCCTTAAACATTTATTATTTTATTCCGGTTCTTAATGCCTGACACAGGTCAAGAGTAAATAAGGCAGCTCCTCTGCTAAGGAAGGTGATAACCAAGTGCAGCGATTACACAGGTAAGAGGCCAGAAATCAACCTAGAGGAGCAAAGGTTATCAAAGGACCGGGCAGAAGCCACGCCCATGCAATCTGAGCCTGCGCTTGCAGACTTGGAAAGGAAATGGAGGAAATCTAAATTGCACAATCTGAACTTCCTATGGAGGCTCTGGATCTTTGCTCATTCATACTCGTTTCCGTTAGAGCTGGTTCTCTCACAGGCCTGTGGCCATATAGCCACAGTGGTATGCCTGTCTGTTTCCCCAGTAGCTGGTTAGAAGCATTTGCCATTATATGTGGCACTTATATACATTCTGGGGATCAAACTTCAGGAACTGACTTTTTGGTCGCAGGTCACCTCTGAATTGAGAGATGATGGTGACATCACCCCAGGGCGACCATGAAAGAACCCATGCTTCTGTTGCCATGGCAATCGCCATTTATTCTCAGCGTCCAACTGGTCCACCTGCCCACCTTTACCTGAAGGGGCATGTGTGGTTACATCACGGTCCAATTAAAAGACAGAAAACCATTTTGGCCTTCTCTCTCTTTCCCCCTTCTTCTTCATCACCCCCCTTTGCCCTCCCCCACCCACCAACCCCGAGCAATAAACCCCTCTCCTGTGGAACTGTGCTGGCCTTGTGGGAACTGTCTGAACGAGCCGCCATTCTAACACAAGACTTAGATCTTCGTACTTTCATGACAAGCACTTTACTGCATGAACTATCTCTCCAGTACCCCCAAATCAAGGTAAAACAAAAATATTTAGTTCAAATGTGTTCAGTCAGTAAATGTTGAGTGCAGACTATATTTAAAGCTAAGATATCCTGGTCACTTTCAGACACACACACACACACACACACACACACACACACACATGCTACCAAATACACTATTATGACCACCTGTTCCTGTGCCTAATATTCACACTTAATTATGATTTCCTCACTGCCATCCTATGGCATTTCGGTCGTATTTGAGTACACCGTGACAGAGCACATTGGTTAACTTCTTTCTCGAAATCCTTTTGTTGCTTTCGCATCTAAAATACCACAGGTTTCATGTTCTACATTTGTTATTACTTCTTATTTTTATCTTTGTCTTTAAACTTCTCATTGTGGCAATAACCCAAATACCAGAATTTACTTACAGCACATAGCCAGCTACACGGGAGCCAGGAAGTCACAGAACCCCAAGACAGTGGGGTGGGAGCTCAGGTTCCAAGAGTCAAAGCAGGAACATGAATATGTGGCAGGATTACCTGCACAACCCTAAGAACGTGTCCCACATGGAGCATGCATCCATCTGACAAGAGGCTAATGCACTGGCTTTAAGCCCTGAAGAACTGTAGAAGCAAAAAAGAATACACATGAATTGCAATCACTGATAAGTGGATATTAATGAGACTAGAAGCTCTGAATACTCAAGGCAAAATTAGCTAAGCAAAAGATTCCCAAGAAGAAGGAAGGAAAGGACCCTGGTCCGGAAAAGACTAAATCCAGTTTTGTAGGAGAGTACCAGAACAGAGAAATGGTGGGGGAGTGATTGGGGAATGGGCGGAGGGAAGAGAACTTATGGGACATATGGTGGAGGGGGGGAACTGGGAAAGGGAAAAGCCTTTGGAATGTAAACAAAGAATATAGAAAAAATAAATTAAAAAAAAAAAGAAACGCTGCCTCTCTCTGTGAGAAGGCAGCTCTTCATGCTCACATGTTTTATGTAAAACCTTTTCTTGCTGTCATTATTAGCTTCAATCGTTAGCATCACATGCTTGGGAAGATAAAATCTCAGTTGAAGAATCAGCCCCACTAGGCCTGTGGGCACGTCTGTGGAACATTTTCTTGATTCCTAATTGTTGAAAGAAGGAGCACCGTGAGGAGTGCCACCCTTGGTGGTTTGGAATGAGAACTATAAGAAATGTAGCTGAAATTGTGAAAATGTTCAGTTGGGAGAGTATAAGACTTAAAGGGGGGGGTAGATGAACATGAACCTTCCAGCAAGCCAGTAAGCAGCTTTTCTCTGTAGTCTCTGATTCAGTTCCTGCTTTCAGCTTCCTATCTGGAGCTCTTGTCCTCGCTTCCCTGGATGATGGGCTGTATTCTGTAAGCTGACATAAACCCCTCAAGGCTCTATTGGTCCATTTTTATGTGGAAATGAAACCTTTGCTCTCCTGGGCTGACGGATGCTCATTACCTGAGGCTGGATACTCAGCTGTGACTAAAAAGAGACTGATTCTGTTTGGAAATAATTTGTTAGGGTTCTCACACAGAAAATGAAGTTCAAGAGAGACCAGTGCTACACAGTATACTTGCAGCCGAACTTGGAAAACAGTGTGTAACAGTTTGAGCAACAATGAAAGCAGCAGCATTGAAGCAGGGTCAAGGAGAGAAGGTGAGGCTTGGCATCCTGGGGCAGAGTCAGAGCCCTTGAAGAAAGGCCAGGAGGTCATGGATGCAGCCCGTTTCGGTGAGCACCCCAGGATTTTGAAGGTGCCAAGACTTTGAGATGATCTACAAGGACCACAGTAGGTGTTGGGCCTACTAGACAAGCTATGTGTGTGCTCACATCTGAGCTGCACGAATGGGTCTAACAAAGTCCTTCGGAGCCCAGAATATCACGAGTGAATCCCACTTGTGGGGCACTAAGCTGTTTATATTGCTGGATATTGATTTTGTTTTGATTGAATTGTAATAGCATCCTTATTCTTTCCTTTTAGAATGAGGAAGTATATAACTTGGTTTAGATTTTACAGGATCCCACATTTAAGGGTTGTATTAGTTTAAAGATACATTGCACTTTCAAAGCACTGGAAGTTTTAGAGACTATTGAGTTTTTGAATTCATACTATATGTTGTATTATTGTATCAACATAATACCTCTGGGACAAGGGAGAAAGGAAAGGTTACTCTTTAGAGTGAGATATTTGTGTGCCAAAGTTTGCAAGTAGAGTGGGTCATTGTTTCAGTTGTTAACTTGGTATGCCTAGAAAAAATGTGGAACTTCTTCTATCAGACTGGCCTGTGTGCGCACCTCTGAGACACTGTATCGTTAAATGATGCAGGTGGGCATAGCTCACTGTGGGCTCCTGGGGCAGGTGGGCTGAAGCTGTAAAAGAAAAGTAACCAAGCATGAGCCTGGAAACAAGCATGGGTGGTCCTCCACGGTCTCTGCTTCAGTTCCTGCCTTGAGCTCCTGCCCTGGCTTCCCTCAGTGATAAACAGTAAATACACTGCTTTCTGCAGCACCATTTCAAAAGTACCCCAGGATTCTTGGGGAAAGGAGATGGAAGAAAGGCTGTTGCTTTCCTGTGTCTCTGGGTAAATACACTTGTGTGTTCTTCACAGCACTGCCTGTATCCCTCACCTCCTCCTCCTTTTACTTCTTCCAGGGGAACAATGGTACAGGGCTTTCTTATGTCTTATCACTTTTAGCTCCTCCTTCACCTCTGACCTTCAAGGACCCCAAGGTCACAGCAGGACCACTAATCTCCAAAAGATTATATTTATTTAAACTCATCATCAGTCATCCTTCCATGCACAGAATTAATTTCCCTTCATCATTTAAAAATTATATCTAATGTTTCCAAAGATTTTATTACAGGTATCTTTTCCTCTAAAGTCTCCATTACATTGCCCATAATGCTTGCAACTTTTTCCCACCTTCTAGGATATTGTTTGCTCTAGAGACATCAACTTAAATCCATTCCTTGTAATATCCAACATTTATTAATGGTGTTAAATACTAATCAGTTTGCAAAACATATTATGAATATGTTTAATATTTATTTTCACTCTGTTTATGATGGTCTGCCTGCATCTATGTGTAATACTGGGTATGTGCTGTCTGCCCATGGAAGCATAGGGGATCAAGATCCTGGAATAGGAATTACATTGAAGTATGAGTTCCCATGTAGGTACTAGGAACCAATCCAGCAAGCGCTCTTAAAGGTTTAGCCATCTTTCCAACACAACATTATGATTTTGTTAACAGCACAGAAATGCATGGAAGGAGTTAAAGAGCAGATACGAATTTTCAATTAATTTTTCTGTATTTAATCCTTCCCTTTTCCAGCTAAGGAAATACAGTTCATTTACACTTCTTCTCAGGCTTCAGGATTTGGTGCCAAAGGAAAACGTAAGTTCTTCTTGAAAAGAATTTATGTAACACAATATCCCACTCTACTAAAGCCATATTGTCACTGCTATGTTAGCTGCTATCTGGAATCCAGTGTGTAGAGAATAGGTTTTCATTATTATATCTGGATAGGAAATGTTTTAGTTTTCTAGTATTCTTAATCTGGAAGACGGGCAGAGCTGTGCACCTCTATAGGGCTCTCTATTTCTGCTTCTTTTCTTTTTTTCTTTTTTTTTTTTAGTTTTTTTTATACTTCTTTTTTTTATTGGATATATTCTATATTTACGTTTCATTTTCCTTTTTTGGTTCCCCACCCCCCAAAGGTCCCACATGCCCTTTTTCCTCCCCCTGCTCCCTCATCCACCCCTTCCCACTTCCCTGTTCTTGTATTCCCCTACACTGATGCTTTGATCCTTTCCAGCACCAGTGTCCACTCCTTTCTTCTTGTCAGACATCATTTGGTATGTGAATTGTGTCTTTGGTGTCCCAAGATTCTAGGCTAATATCCACTTATAAGTGACTGCATACCATGGGTATTCTTTTGAGACTGGGTTACCTCACTTAGTCTTTTCTAGGTTTTTACTGATATTTTGAAAGACATAGATAGTGAATACCAAAACATAAATATTAAATATGGATCTTTTTGTTGTTTGCCATCAATTCCTCTTTCCCAAGGCTCTGTCCTTCCTTCCTTTCCGTCTTTTCCTTCTTTCTTCTCTCCATCTCGGTTTCTATTCCCTCATTCCATCTCTCCATCATCAATGGGAAAACCACTCTGCATTTTTGTTTACTAAAACCTTATGAAGATTAGCATGCTTTGCTTAGAAATATTTTTAATAGTCACTAGACAAGAAAGGGGAGAAATATTTTTATACATCTGCAGGAGTGAGGATGTTTTAAATGAAAGCTTGCATACATAATTAGTGTCCCTATTGAAAGGACATGGAAAAATACACATTTTATGTCGAAAATGTTAAATTTAAAAATGTGTATTTATGATATATTACTTAGAATCCACTTTGAATGAAGGAATGGAAAGCAAACTGTAAACCACCTCTCTCTCTCTCTCTCTCTCTCTCTCTCTCTCTCTCTCTCTTTTTGGTCTGCCAGTGCAAAGTAACTGTCACAGAGGAACCACAGACCACCTTTAACTCCTTTCCACTGAGATCAAGCATTCATTTTAGAGCACATCTTTCAGCTACTAATGAGAATTACTATCAGTAATGGATATTATCTACCGTTATCAGAGATGTGCATTGGCAAAGTTGCTAAATTTTTACATCAATAGAACTTTGGAGACCAAGTACATGACAATGGTTTCATATTTTTTATTTATTTATTTATATTTATTTATTTATTTAACACAAGTCTGAATTGTTATAAAACAAAAAGTAACCTTTTGGAAAGTTATAAAAAATACGCAGTATGCGGCATCTATACTTTAAACCAATGAATATTTGTAAAAGATGTAAAGGCTGATTTTGTAGTCACTCTGTAAGGAGAAATCCTTTGGAAGGTTGAATAGCATCTTTAGGTCCTTTGAGAACTAGTCACCATGGAGGAAGCTTCTAGGTCAGATCCAGCTTGATTCCACCAAGTCCTGTGTCCAACAATCATTACAATGTCTTTTTAATTTGATATGTAGGTGTTATCTCATTCCAAGGCACAGTCAATTATAGACATTCCTAATTATAGAGCACCCTCTGCCCATCTACCCACCCTGGTGAGGGAGTCCAAGACTTGCCTACAGCCCCAGGGCTCCCCGGAGGCCCACTTTCACAGTGATGTGTCCTGACTCCTCCTAATGCCCCACTTTCTGTGACTTCTCTCTGTCCCATTATGTTTTGCAATAGCATTTAACATTTCTTACTTGTCTGTGCTGCATCAGGAATGTGTACTGAGGGAGGGTTCAAATGGAAAAGTGCTGTACACACTTCTGTTCCCATCTCACACGGAGTTCAGTCAAATGGGCAGAGACACAGTTGACAGAAGCGCTTGGAATACTCTCTGCAGTGCATTTTTAAAATGGTATTTCAACCAAGCAGACCCACAATCCATAAAACGAAACGAAGAATTTTTTTGACAGTCCTAGTTTATAATCTGAACTAATGTGGATCAATAAATCTTTTGTCTCTCCTCAGGTATATTTGAATTTAACAAATACAATTCATCAGGTACCACTTAGTTCAAATAATGACCAACCTTATCCGAATAATGCATTTGTTCTTTACCTCATCTTCTCACGTTTGTTTAGGTTTTTTTTTGTTTTGTTTTGTTTTGTTTTGTTTTGTTTTTTGGTTGGTTGGTTGGTTGGTTTTGTTTGTTTTTTTTAAAAAAAAGGAAAAAACAAATACAAATCACAGTGTCTGGAGGGCTCTTTTAGAAAAATAAATATTCTTTTTTTTTCTTTCTTTTTTATTGGATATATTCTATATTTACATTTCATTTCCCTTTTTCTGGTTCCCTGCTCCACAAAGGTCCCACATGCCCTTTTCCCTCTCCCTGCTCCCCCATCCACCCCTTCCCACTTCCCTGTTCTGGTATTCCCCTACACTGATGCTTCTTGTTTTATTCTTCACATTAGCTTCTTGCTGTACTTATAAGAAATGAAAATACCCAATTTGTTGATGGCTGTTTTGTCCTTCTGACCATATCCTTTGCCTTACAGAAACTTTGTAATTTTATGAGGTCCCATTTGTCAATTCTTGATCTTAGAGCATAAGCTATTGGTGTTCTGTTCAGAAACGTTCCCCCTGTGCCCATGTCCTCCAGGGTCTTCCCCAGTTTCTTTTCTATTAGTTTCAGTGTGTCAGGTTTTATGTGGAGGTCCTTGATCCACTTGGAGTTGATCTTAGTACAAGGAGATAAGAGTGGGTCAATTCGCATGCTTCTGCAAGTTGACCTCCACTTGAACCAGCACCATTTGTTGAAAAGGCTATCTTTTTTCCACTGGATGGTTGTAGCTCCTTTATCAAAGATCAAGTGACCATAAGTCTATGGGTTCATTTCTGGGTCTTAAATTCTATTCCAGTGATCTACTTGCCTGTTGCTATACCAATACCATGTAGTTTTTAACATAATTGCTCTGTAGTACTGCTTGACGTCAGGGATATTGAGTCCCCCAGAAGTCCTTTTATTGTTGAGAATAGTTTTAGCTATCCTGGGTTTTTTGTTATTCCAGATGAATTTGAGAATTGCTCTTTCTAGATCTATGAAGAATTGATTTGGGATTTTGATGGGGATTGCATTGAATCTGTAGATTGCTTTTGGCAAGATGGCCATTTTTACTATATTGATCCTCCCAATCCAAGAGCATGAAATATTTTTCCATTTCCTGAGGTCTTCAATTTCTTTCTTCAAGGACTTGAAGTTCCTGTCATACAGATCTTTCGCTTGTTTGGTTAGAGTCACGCCTAGATACTTTATATTGTTTGTGGGTATTGTGAAGGGTGTTATTTCCCTAACTTCTTTCTCAGCCTGCTTGTCCTTTGAGTACAGGAAGGCTACCAATTTGCTTGAGTTGATTTTATAACCAGCTACTTTGCTGAAGTTGTTTATCAGCTGTAGGAGTTCTCTGGTGGAGTTTTTTGGGTCGCTTAAGTATACTATCATGTCATCTGCAAATAGTGATAGTTTGATTTCTTCCTTTCCAGTTTCTATCCCTTTGACTTTCTTATGTTGTCTAATTGCTCTCGCTAGAACTTCAAGTACTATATTGAAAAGATATGGAGAAAGGGGGCAGCCTTGTCTAGTCCCTGATTTTAGTGGGATTGCTTCAATTTCTCTCCATTTATTTTGATGTTGGCTACTGGTTTGCTGTAGATTGCTTTTACTATATTTAGGTATGGGCCTTGAATTCCTGATCTTTCCAGGACTTTTAGCATGAAAGGATGCTGAATTTTGTCAAATGCTTTTTCGGCATCTAATGAGATGACCATGTGGTTTATTTTTTTTAGTTTGTTTATGTAGTGGATTACATTGATGGATTTCCATATATTGAACCATCCCTGCATCCCTGGGATGAAGCCTACTTGATCATGGTGAATGATCATTTTGATGTGCTCTTGGATACGGTTGGCAAGAATTTTATTGAGTATTTTTGCATCAATATTCATAAGGGAAATTGGCCTGTAGTTCTCTTTCTTTGTTGGATCTTTGTGTGCTTTTGGTATCAGCGTAATTGTGGCTTAGTAGAACGAGTTGGGCAGTGTTCCTTCTATTTCTATTTTGTGGAATAGTTTGAGGAGTATTGGTGTTAGATCTTCTTTGAAGGTCTGATAGAATTCTGCACTAAAACCATCTGGTCCCATACATTTTTTGGTTGGGAGACTTTCTATAACCCTTTCTATTTCTCTAGGGGTTTGGGGGCTGTTTAGCTGATCTAATCAATCCTGATTTAATTTTGGTATTTGGTATCTGTCTAGGAAGCTAGAAGAAGGAACCAATGTAAATGCAGGATTTGCACAAGACATTCTCAAAAAAATGTATTTTTATAAAAAAGAATAGTATCTTTGCAGGGAGTTATTGCTAACATCACCTGAATCAGTGCTTGCTTGAAACAGTGGCACATTATGTGTATGTTATCATTACTGATATTGTTCTTGATAACAGTCTAGTTATCCTCCCTTACATCAAATATTTCTGCCTATGTTAAACTATGACACAGCTACTTTCACCTTTCTTCTTTTGGGAGGGTCTTACAGGGAAGTGTGAGTGGGTACAGGTGAACAGGTGTGTATTCCTCAGCATACACACAAGTCAACACTGGCTATCTTCCACTAATATCTGCCGTATTTGAAATCAGTGTGTCCCGCCACACCTGGAGCTTGCCAGTTCTGCTAGACTAGCCAGGAAACCCCAGGGGCCTGCCTATGTCTGTCTTGCCAGCACTGGTTACAGGTGTGACTGCTACACCCAGATTTCATGTTTAGGCTGGAGAAGGAACTCAGGTTTTCAGGTTTATGTGGCAAGGACTTTACCACCTGCTCTTTTCAGCTCTTTACACTTGATCTAGGACTGGTGGGGATGAAGTTTTTTTTACTTCATAATTTTGTCTCTGTTGTTGTCTTAAGGTATTTTAAAAATACCCCTGTATTTTTGTTTTTATTTAGTGTTTGTAGTGGCTATTCCTGGTTGTCAACTTGACTTTATGTGGAATGAACTACAAGCTAGGATTGGGAGGCTCACCTATGATCCTAATCTGGAGGCTCAGAGATATAAGTTTCGAACCTGGACTTAGCATGGAGATCTTGAAGCATGATTTCCAGTTCAAGATCATCTAGGATTAAAGGCATGGAGACATACACCTTTAATCCCAGATTATGGCTATGGATTCTAGTTCAAGATCATCTGGGATTAAAGGCATGGATACACACACCTTTAATCTGAGCTACACCTTCTACTGGAGACATATATAAGGACATTGAAAGAAGGAAGACTCATTCTTCCTTGCCGGCTTGCTCGTGGGATTGAGCAACTGCAAGATCCTTGCACTTCCATCCACATTTGCTGCTGACTATTGTTAGGGAGTTGGACTACAGACTGTAAGTCATCGACAAATTCCCTAACTACATAGAGAATGCCCATATGTTCTGTGACTCTAGAGAACCCAGACTAATACAGTGTTTTAGAATTATTTATTTTAGTTGATGACTAGGAGTGTTTTGGTTACTTGTATGCATGTGCACAATGTGTTTGCCTTGTGCCTGTAGAGGTCAGAAGTATTAGATTCAATTAAACTATAGTTGTAAACAGTTGTGAGCCACCATGTTAAGACTGGAAATTGATTCTAGGTGCTCTTCAAGAGATGCTAGTGCTCTTAACCGCTGAGGCATCTCTCCCGTGCCCCTTTGATTCTTCTCTTAGTGTGCTTTAGGTACAACACCTGCAGTAATGACAGAGGTCACCATCTGGTCTTGGAAAATGATAGTGTATGTTGTCATATACTCACATATATATATATGTGTGTGTGTGTATAAATATACATATATATTTATATGTATATATGTATATAATATGTATATAAATAGCTATAAATACATACTTTATCATATATGCTATATGCTTTAGACCATATACTATAGTATATATTAATTTTTATAAACATACAAACATACTTATTCTGTTATATATGTACATAGACACATGCACATATATGTGTGTACAAAATATATATTGAATGAGGATATGTTATATATGTGTATATGTACATGCCTATTCTTTTGAGATATAATCATATAAAGCATATGTTATCCTCATTTAGCTTGAGTTTTGAGAGTGGCAAGAATCATGGCTCAACAGATTTTCATGGCTTTGAAAATGGATTGTTTTCCAATTTGTTAGTTGCCATTTTGTCCTTTTGACAGTGTCCTTTGCCTTACAGAAACTTTGTAATTTTATGAGGTCCCAATTTGTCAATTCTTGATCTTAGAGCATAAGCTATTGTGTTCTGTTCAGGAACTTTTCCCCTGTGCCCATATCCTCAAGGTTTTCCCCCAGTTTCTTTTCTATTAGTTTCAGTGTGTCTGGTTTTATGTGGAAGTCCTTGATCCACTTGGAGTTGAGATACAAGGAGATAAGAATGTGATCAAGGTTTGCCCCATTCTTCTATTAGTTTCATGCTGACTGGTTCTACTTGGAAGTCCAGCATCCATTTGGAGTTGAGATACAAGGATAAGTTTGGATCCATTTGCATTCTTCTGCATGCTGACCTCTACTTGAACCAGCACCATTTGTTGAAAAGGATGTTTTTCCACTGGATGGTTTTAGCTCCTTTGACCATAGGTCAAGTGACCATAGGTGTGTGGATTCATTTCTGGGTCTTCAATTCTATTCCATTAATCTACCTGTCTGTCAATGTACCAATACCATGCAGTTGTTAACACTATTACTCTGTAGTACTGCTTGAGGTCCAGGATACTGATTCCCCCAGAAGTTCTTTTACTGTTGAGAATAGTTTTAGCTATCCTGGGTTTTTTGTTATTCCAGATGAATTTGAGAATTGTTCTTTCTAACTATAAAGAACTGAGTTGGGATTTTGATGGGGATTGCATTGAATCTGCATTTTGCTTTTGTGAAGATGGCCATTTTTACTATATTAATCCTGCCAATCCACAAGCATGGAAGATTTTTCCATTTTCTGAGGTCTTCTTCAATTTGTTCTTCAGAGACCTGAAGTTCTTGTCATACAGATCTTTCACTTGTTTGGTTAGAGGCACACCAAGCTACTTTATATTGTTTGAGGCTATTGTGAAGGGTGTCATTTCTCTAATTTTATTCCCAGCCTGCTTATCCTTTGAGTATAGGAAGGCTACTGATTTGCTTGAGTTGATTTTATAACCAACCACTTTGCTGAAGTTGTTTATAAGCTGTAGGAGTTCTCTGGTGGAGTTTTTGGGTCACTTAAGTATACTATCATATCATCTGCGAATAGTGATAGTTTGACTTCTTCCTTTCCAATTTTATCCCTTTGACATCCTTATGTTGTCCAATTGCTCTAGCTAGAACTTAAAGTACTATATTGAAAAAATATAGATAGAGGGGGCAGCCTTGTCTAGTGGGATTTTAATGGGATTGCTTCAAGCATCTCTCCATTTAGTTTGATGCTGGCTACTGGTTTGCTGTACTTTGCTTTTACTATGTTTAGGTATGGACCAAGACTTTTAGCATGAAAGGAAGCTGAATTTTGCCAAAAGCGTTTTCAGCATCTAATTAAATGACCATGTGGTTTTTTAATTTGAGTTTGTTTATGTAGTGGATTGCATTGATGGATTGAACCATCCCTGCATCCCTGGAATGAAGCCTACTTGATCATGGTGAATGATTGTTTTGATGTGTTCTTGGATTTGGTTGGCAAGAATTTTATTGAGTATTTTTGCATCGATATTCATTAGGTAAATTGGTCTGAAGTTCTCTTTCTTTGTTGGATCTTTGTGTCATTTTGGTATCAGCATAATTGTGACTTCATAGAATAAGTTGGGTAGTATTCCTTCTGTTTCTATTTTGTAGAATAGTTTCAAGAGTATTGGTGTTAGGTCTTCTTTGAAGTTCTGATAGAATTCTGCACTAAAACCATCTGGACCCATGCTTTTTTTGATTGGAAGGCTTTCAATGATCACTTCTATTTCTTTTGGGTTATGGGACTGATTAGATGATCTATTTGATCCTGATTTAATTTTGGTAATTGGTATCTGTCTAGGAAATTACATCCAACAGAGGGCTAATATCCAATATATACAAAGAACTCAAGAAGGTAGACTCCAGAGAGCCATATAACCCTATTAAAAATGGGGTACAGAGCTAAACAAAGAATTTTCACCTGAAGAATTTCAAGTGGCTGAGAAGCACCTTAAGAAATGTTCAAACATCATTAGGGAAATGCAAATCAAAACAACCCTGAGATTTCACCTCATACCAGTCAGAATGGCTAAGATTAAAAACTCAGGAGACAGCAGGTATTGGTGAGGATGTGGAGAAAGAGGAACACTCCTCCACTGCTAGTAGTATTGCAAGCTGGTACAACTGCTCTGGAAATCAGTCTGGCGGTTCCTCAGAAAACTGGGCATGACACTTCCAGAGGAGCCTGTTATACCACTCCTGGGCATATACCGATTCCCCAGCATGCAATAAGGACACATGCTCCACTATGTTCATACCAGCCTTATTTATTTTAGCCAGAAGCTGGAAAGAACTCAGATGTCCCTCAAAGGAGGAATGGATACAGAAAATGTGGTATATTTACACAATGAAATACTACTCAGCAATTAAAAACAATGAATTCATGAAATTTTTAGGCAAATGGTTGGAACTGGAAAATATCATCCTAAATGAGTTAACCCAATCACAAAAGAATAAACATGGAATGCAGTCACTGATAAGTGGATTTTAGTTAGCCCAGAAGCTCTGAATACTCAACCCAATTAACATATGAAATGATTCCCAAGAAGAAGGAAGGAGAGGGCCCTGGTCCTGGAAAGACTTGATCCAATATTGTAGGGGATTACCAGGACAGAGAAATGGGAGGGGGTGACTGGGGAATGGGTGGAGGGATGAGGGCTTATGGGACTTTGGGGGAGGGGAGAACTCAGAAAGGGGAAATCATTTGGAATATAAACAAATAATATAGAAAATAAAAAAAAGAAGGAAAATGGATTGTTTCACTCTTTAAGTCTTCAGTGCACTGAGGACATTAATACACTAAAGTAACCTGATCATATGTCCAAGTTTTAAAGAAATTCTGACAGCAGAAGAAAAAATGGTTTTAAAAAGGCAAGACTGAAGAATGACTTTAGTTAGAAGCCTTTTGAAAAAAATCGATTTTGAAGTAAGAATCTACGGTTCAGTGATGGCTAGAGAGCTCAGAATGAGAGTAAGAAATACCTCATGCAATTACCAAGCCCCACTTTCCACTTTCCAACTTGAATAAATGTGTAAGTCTCATAATAATACCTTACAGTTTACTGCTTTATACTTCACAATGTCTCTCAGGAAGTAGTATTCCCAAACATGCTGTGCTCAAACCCTGACACTTAATCAGAATGTGTACAGCAATTAAATGTGATAGTGAAATGTTTGTTGCTCATTTGATTCTTAGAAAGGGACCATTACATTTTGCAACTGCATTGGTGAGGGGCTTTCAATTACTCCAGTTTCTGTCCTTTGCTGTCTCTTCCTTCTACATTGCCATGCACAGAGATTTTAATTGGACTACCTTGTGGCTCCTGTATGCTGAGATAATGCTGACTGAAAAGGAATTTAAATCTCTGACCATACTATGCAACATTACAAATTACTGTCATCCAAAATAATGTTTCTTTGGATGTCCTCTTATTCCTAGCTTAATTCATCTTCTATTGACCATCTATCTGGTAAGCAGGACTGAAATTCAAAATACTTCTTGTTCATTCTTTTCCCTGGCATATGAGTCCAAAGTAAATTAGTGAATGACCTAACACCTTGTGTTTTAATTTTCATGTCCATTAATAAGATACAAAAAAATTCTAAAAGACTTGTTAATCCAGAATAACCTGATAGTTTCAAAGACAGACAAGCTTGCCCATTTTCAAGTGCTGGAATAACAGACCCTCAGTGTATAACCTCTCAAAATATTCCCAATTTAGAAATGGGCAATGAATTAGATAGGGTTTCAATAGTTATTACTTAAAGAACTAGATGGAGTGCAGAACCATTCGCCAAGGGGTAACAAACGCACACATTTCAGAAAGCCTTCTATAAAATATTTTCTATTTATACCATTTAAGATTTCTCTAAAATGTGTATTCTGTATTTTAATGAAGTATTTATAAATGCCAATTTATCATTTATAAAACTCTGATGTTAGACATGAAATATATGGCCTTTCATCCCTCTGTTGGACCATAGAGCCTTGAGTCAAATGTCAACAGTGTTGTGAGAGAATACTTCAAGTTGACAGTCAGGGCTTTTTTAGAGAACAACTCTAGGTACCATTCCCCAGGATCCATCTGACTTGTTTACGACTTGTTTTGAGCAAGCCAAGTATACTAGGATGGCTGGCCAAGGAGCTCCAGGGATCCACCTGTCTCTGCCTAATGTTGGCCTTATAAGCACTTATCACCACACCCAGCCTTTTTTTTTCCTTTATTGTGGATTCCGAGAATCAAATTCGGATCATCTGGCTTACACAGATTTAAGCTTTACTGGCTGAACTGCTTCCCCAGCACCATTCTGGGAAGCCTTCCCTTTCATGCTCCTGTACTCAGGACTTATCTATTTTTCTCATAATAATGGAAACATCAGTGAGATCGTTACCGGAGGCCAGAAAGATCCAAGGTTTTCTCAGAAGCCCTGAGGAAAGGACAAAGGAAACATTAGTTCAGGAGCACAGTGAGTGAGGTCAAGTCTGAGGCTGAAGCCAGGGCACAGAAGGAATCAAAGCTGCCATGTCTATGGATCCAACTCTTCCCCTGGGGTGCAGTTATCATAACTAATGCAGCTGTGTGTTAGGTATTCTGTGTTCCCTTTACCAGAGTTGTCTGATTTGGCTTTCTGCTGACCTTGGCCATTCCCCCCCCACACACACACACACATACAAATAGTATATAAGAAGCTGTGCTGCTTAATAAACTTGCTTGCATATGCCATCAACTTGTGCAAGGCTTCCTGGTCCCAGCTAGTTGTTTTCTCCTCTTCAGTTCTAGCCTCTTGCCATTCAGGCAAGATTTCTTATTCCAGCAGATTTGGGATATATAATATTATTATATATATAATATCCCATGTTATTTATGTTCAGATAATCATAAAGCATATGAAGAAATAAAAATTCATAACCTTCTTCTCACTAAATGTATGTTTAGAAGCACAAATATTTTTCCTATAACCCCTAATATAGAATTGGAGAGAATAGTGAGGCCACCATATGTCTCTCACCTGCCACTGGAAGCTTCTGGTCCAGGAATGAGCTCACTCTTCACAGTTCCTGGAAACCATAAAATAGAAAACCTGGCAGAGAAGGAGAGAGGGCACAGTGAGCTGAAATAGCACAGGCAATGATTCCTATTCTCTCTCAGTGTCTAGACCAGTAATTAGGTTAGAGTCCACAAATTTGTGGTTAGGAGGAAGGTATTGCCAAAGCATTTGGAAACTTAATATATATTCTAAAGGCTTTTAACCACATGTGACTCTTGTAACAGTGGAAGGATCCCACGGCCTTTCCAAATGGCCTATTGGACCATCAGTCGTCAATGAAACCTAGAAGTTATCAAGAAAGAGCCCTTATCGCAGAGGCATGCCTTTCCAGTCCTCAGTATCGGTCTGACACTTTCCTTCTTCAACCTCTGGTTAAAAATTATCACATTACGTACTGCTTGACCAAATTTAAGACAAAGTGAAGCTATGTATGTCTTCAGAAGCATCAAAATAAAGCCATTAACAATTATATGCAAGTCTTTGAGTATCAACTTCTCCAACATTCACCTTTTCATTATAGTGATGCTCAATAAGGTGTTTTATTTTGAATGATAATCAACTCTTAATCTGAATAGTAAACAATAAATATTAGAACTTAATACAAAACTCAATCCCACATTGTAATTCCGTTGCCTATAATGCTAGAATCCAAGAGTTCTGTGAGTCCACACACTGAAATCTATGATTCTAATTTCTGTAGCCTTTAGGCTCCCAATGCACCCACTCAAGAACTCTAGATTTAGAGATGCAAGACACACACGTGCCAGCCAATTTTGATATGCCTTGACTAGCTCAACGGTTGGGCACTTCTAAACCTCCCCATGCCTAGCACATACTCCCCTCCAGTATTCCTGAGTTAACATCTTTTAAACTCTATATTTTATCTCTGCTACCCCATACACAATCAAGGGAGTGACCCTTAGAGCCATTTTCCCGGATTCTTAGATGGTGTCAGACCTTCAAGTCAGCTCTCTTTTCTTCCCTATCATGGAGGTTCTCCTCCTTTTTCCCTCTTCCTTCAGTCCCTTGCCCATGCAATCTAAAAGTCCCACCTCCATCTCCCCACCCAGCCATTGGCTGTAGGGCAATTTTTTATTACCAATCAAAGCCAGCTGAAGGCAGAAATTCTCAGGTCTGGAAGTGTGGCTTTTGGGAGCTGAATTAAGACAAAGCATTAGAACTAATTCCCAACATATTCTCATAGCATATATTTGATTATTATTAATCTTAAATGCTACAAACTTCATATATATATATATATAGGAAGATGTCAATAAACATAGAAAAATGAATTTTACTATTCCTGTAATAGAATATGTTACTGACTCAGTAAAGATGGTTTTGGAACATTAGGGACAGAAAAATGTGAAAAAAATTAATATATACTATCAGGAAGTTGTAATTTAAACTTCCTCAGTTGATAATGAATGTAATTAACATTAAATAATATCATGTGTCCATCTAGAAAGTTCTTCTTTATGTACATATGTGTGTGGGTATAGTGTGTTTGTGTGCATATGTATGTATGTATGTATGTATGTATGGTGTGCTCATATGTGTGTGAGCACACATCTGAAGGCATGGCACAGAGCTAGAGGGATCCATGAGGTGTCCTGCTGGATCACTCTTGATGTCTTTCCTTGAGACAGAATCTCTCAGGGAGCCTGGGATTAGACTAATGGCTGTCAATTGCCATGTAACTTCCTGCTTCTGCTTTCCTCCACACTAGCATTACAGGCATTTGTGACCATAGCCAGCTTTTCATGTAGGTGTTAGGATCTGACCTCAGATGCTTGTGATTGCTCAGCAAGTATTCTTGAACACTGAGCCATCTCTCCAGCCCCACAAACATTCTTTTTTACTCTCATTCTACTGATGAGAAATCTCATGTTTTTTTGTTCCAATTTCCCAAGGTTATTCTCATAGTTACTGAGAAACAAAATCTATCCCTACTGTCTGTGGGTGCCACCATCTTATGTAACAGAGTCACACAGGGCTGTATAGCTATCTTGATGTGTTCCTTTATCTTTGCTGGATTAAGACAGTACTTTCAATTTTAGCCATTCCAGTGGGTGTGAAAGTGTCACAATGTGGTTTTAATTTGCATTTGTTATTCTCTTTTTAGTTATAAATTTTGATTTTTCTAATTCTGTAACTCCCAAATGCATAGCTCCTGTTTTTGCCTATAACATTTTCTATCCTTGGAAGCACATGAAACCATGAAATGAATTTCAAGTTGATCTTCATTTTAACTACTTTTAGAGTTCTATATTTTTTATGGAACTAAGTTTCCATCTAGTATCAGATTCCTAACAACACAAGAATTCATTTCAATGTTTCTAGATAATGGAAATACATTTAAATATTATACTTGCAACTCTTTTCCAAAACAGTTTCAAAATTCTTCTTATTCCCTCTTAATTTGGGGAAGATATTCTTCATTCTTATATCTAAATATTTTTCCAATGGTTATAACAAGTTGCCAGCCTTATTTTCTGACTTGCCTGCCTTCTTGTACACAATCCTCTCTGGGCCTTATGTGTACTCATCTATAATAATTCTCTCTCTCTCTCTCTCTCTCTCTCTCTCTCTCCCTCCCTCCCTCCCTCCCTCCCTCCCTTCCTCCCTCTCTCTCTCTGCTTTTAAGATTTTTGTTCCTTTCTTATTGGTCTGGAAATTGATGTTGATATTCTTGTCTTTGCTTTTTTGTTTGTTTGTTTTTATTCGATATATTCTTTATTTACATTTCAAATGTTTTCCCCCTTCCTGGCTCCCTGCTCCCTGAAAGTCCCATAAGACCTCGTCCCTCCACCTGTTCCCACATCCACCCCTTCCCATTTCCCTGTTCTGGTATTCCCCTACACTGCTGCACTGAGCCTTTTCAGAACCAGGGGCCACTCCTTCCTTCTTCTTGGACATTATTTGATATGTAGATTGTGTCTTGGGTATTCCAAGTTTCTAGGCTAATATCCGCTTATCATGCATACCATGAGTGTTCTTTTGAGACTGGTTACCTCACCTAGGATGATGTTCTCCAGCTCCATCCATTTGTCTAAGAATTTCATGGATTCATTGTTTCTAATGGCTGAGTAGTACTCCATTGTGTACCATATTTTTTTGCATTCATTCCTCCATTAAGGGACATCTGAGATCTTTCCAGCTTCTGGCTATTATAAATATGGCTGCTATTAACATAGTGGAGCATGTATCCTTATTACATGCTGGTGAATCCTCTGGGTATATGCCCAGGAGTGGTATAGGAGGATCCTCCGGAAGTGTTGTGCCCAGTTTTCTGAGGACCCGCCTTCCAGAGTGGTTGTATCATCTTGCAATACCACCAGCAGTGGAGGAGTGTTGCTCTTTCTCCACATTGTCATCAACATCTGCTATCTCCCGAGTTTACAAACTTAGCCATTCTGACTGGTGTGAGGTGAAATCTCAGGGTTTTTTTGATTTGCATTTCCCTAATGACTAATGATGTTGAACATTTCTTAAGGTGCTTCTCAGCCATCCAAAGTTCTTCAGGTGAAAAGTCTTTGTTTAGCACTGTACCCCATTTTTAATAGGGTTATTTGGTTTTCTGGGGTCCAACTTCTCGAGTTCTTTGTATATATTGGATATTAGCCCTCTGTCAGATGTAGGGTTGGTGAAGATATTTTCCCAATTTTTTGGATGTTGATTTGTCCTTCTGACAGTGTCCTTTACCTTACAGAAACTTTGTAATTTTTTGAGGTCCCATTTGTCAATTCTTGATCTTAGAGCATAAGCTATTGGTGTTCTTTCTGTTCAGGAACTTTCCCTCTGTGCCCAGTTTCTCAAGGGTCTTTCCCAGTTCCTTTTCTGTAAGTTTCAGTGTGTCTGATTTTATGTGGAGGTCCTTGATCCACTTGAAGTTGAGCTTAGTACAAGGAGATAAGAATGGATCAATTCACATTCTTCTGTATGCTGACCTCCAATTGAACCAGCACCATTTGTTGAAAAGGCTATCATTTTTCCACTGGATGTTTTAGTTCCTTTGTCGAATATCAAGTGACCATAGGTGTGTGGGTTCATTTCTGGTTCTTCAATCCTATTCCATCAATCCACCTGCCTGTCATTGAACCAAAACCATGCAGTTTTTTAACACTATTGCTCTGTAGTACTGCTTGAGGTCTGGGATACTGATTCCCCCAGAAGTTCTTTTACTATTAAGAATAGTTTTAGCGTGTCTGGTTTTATGTGGAGGTCCTTGATCCACTGAAACTATTAGAAAAGAAACTTGGGAAGACCCTGGAGGACTTGGGCACAGGGGAAAAGTTCCTGAATAGAACACCAATAGCTTATGCTCTAAAATCAAGAATTGACAAATGGGACCTCATAAAATTACAAAGTTTCTGCAAAGCAAAAGACACTGTCAGAAGGACAAAACGGCAACCAACAAAGTGGGAAAAGATCTTCACCAACTCCACATCCCACAGAGGGCTCATATCCAATATATACAAAGAACTCAAGAAATTAGACCGCAAAGAACCAAATAACCCTATCAAAAAATGGGGTACAGAGCTAAACAAAGAATTTTCACCAAAAGAAATTCGGATGGCCGAGAAACACCTTAAAAGATGTTCAACATCATTAGTCATCAGGGAAATGCAAATCAAAACAACCCTGAGATTCCACCTCACACCAGTCAGAATGGCTAAGATTAAAAACTCAAGAGACAACAAGTGCTGGCGAGGATGTGGAGAAAGAGGAACACTCCTCCACTGTTGGTGGGATTGCAAAATGGTAAAACCGCTCTGGAAATCAGTGTGGCGGTTCCTCAGAAAATTGGGCATGTCCCTTCCAGAGGACCCTGTCATACCACTCCTGGGCATATACCCAGAGGATTCCCCTGCATGCAATAAGGACACATGCTCCACTATGTTATTAGCAGCCTTGTTTATAATAGCCAGAAATTGGAAGTAGCCCAAATATCCCTCAAAGGATGGATACAGAAAATGTGGTATATTTATACAATGGAATACTACTCAGCAATTAAAAATAATGAATTCATGCAATTTGTAGGTAAATGGTTAGACCTGGAAAATATCATCCTGAGTGAATTAACCCAATCACAAAAGAATGCACATGAAATGCAATCACTGATAAGTGGATATTAATGAGCCCAGAAGCCCTAAATACTCAAGACACAAATAGCAAGTCAAATGATTCCCAAGAAGAAGAAAGGAGAGGACCCTGGGCCTGTAAAGATTGCATCCAGTTTAGTAAAGAAACCGAGGGGGGAGGGGGAATGATTGGGGAATAGTTGGGGGGGAGAGGAACTATGGGAACTATGGTGGGTGGGAACTGGGAAAGGGGAAAGCCTTTGGAATGTAAACATAGAATATAGAAAATAAAAATTTAAAAAAAAAGAATAGTTTTAGCTATCCTGGGTTTTTTGTTATTCCAGATGAATTTGAAAATTGCTCTTTCTAACTCTATGAAGAACTGAGTTGGGATTTTGATGGGGATTACATATTGCTTATGCTTGGAACTCACAGAGCCTTTACATCAGTAGATTTGTCCCTTTCATCAAATTTAAAAATTCTTTGTTAAAATAACTCTATCCAGTTCTTTTCAAAAGCCAAGTGCATTTTTATGAGTATTTTTTTATCTCCCGAGAAGGTGATGGAGTTCTGGCCATTAGGTTTTACATTTGCTTTTCTCTGTCCTTTAAATTTGAGAGCAGGGGGAAGGCATTGCAGGAGACTTAGCCCATGCCCTGAAAATACTTTCCCTCTCAATTCCACTGTAGCCCTATCCTGAATATTTTCTGTTTCTAAATCTGCACATTCAAAACTGTTTTCTATTTCTATACTAATAGCTGTCAATTCAACCCAGTTACACTTTATTTCAGAGCCTGGTTTGCTTGTTTAGTTCTTTGGGTTGTTCCTTGTTGATTGGTTGATTGGGTGGGTGGTTGGATGGATTGGTTTGTTTGTTTGTTTGGATTGGTTTGGTTTGTTGTTTTTAGTTTTTAAAAAGTTTCTTTTTATATTTAGCTCCTCTTTTATCTATTTGCCTCTCCTGAGCCTGAGCACATTGAGCATATTTTTAATGTCAGTTCTCATGCTCTCATGTTCTTGTCTGCCAAAGGTATCAGTTCTTCATTTCTGTCCCTATTTCTATACATGGAGGAAATATTTTCTTCCTAGGATAGATCCCATTTTCTTTCTTTTATATAGTCTAGGAATTGAAGATTGCATATTTGACTGTGAACATTTCACAATACAAAATTGCACATTTGTTTATTTTCTCTCTCTCTCTCTCTCTCTCTCTCTCTCTCTCTCTCTCTCTCTCTCTCTCACACACACACACACACACACACACACACACACACACAAAACATACTCACACACACATACACCATGTGCACATGCACACAATTAGACAGAATAGAGAAATATCCTCTATGGTAAAAACTGGCATTCATTCTGATATCAAGTGTGCATGGTAGGAATTCTATCAGCAGAAACAACCTTTTAACCTTTCTAGAACTGAGCACTTCACCTATTAGAAGGATGGAAATAACTTCTTGACAGTTGTGCTGAAATTGCTAGGTGAGTTAGTATGTGACACACTCTTAGAAGATGAGAGGAACGTAGCACAGCATCATGGGCTGCCTACGCCGAGCATCCCTTCACCTGCTTTCCAGAGTGATTCTTTCTCTCGTGATATGTAGGAAGGACTCTATAAAATTGAATTTCTCATTGCAGTACAGAGAACAAGATGTACTGACAATGGATATAATGTTTTTATGTTTTAATGAAGAGAACTTATTTTGATTTTTTATAACTGAACATGTTTGGGAGAAAAGGAAGAGATAGCATATTTCTTCCATGTTAGATGCTGCTTACCAATTTCTCTGATATATGTATATATTTTAAAAACTTTTACAGAGGTAGGTTTCCATTTGACCCTTGGTGGCCATTAATGACAATTACCCCCCCATTCCCTCTCTTAGCCCCATCTTCCCTCACCAACTGTATTTAATTCTCCTGTTCCAGTCTGCTCTAGTTATTCTCCATAACTACATATTCAATTCTTCTTTCTTGGGAGACTGCATCCTCACCTCCATCCTTTATTCTATTCCTAATCTCCATGGATGCGAAGATTATAGCATCCCTATCAAGGGGTTAGCATCAACATATAAGGGATAGCATGCTATATTTATCTATTGGGGTGTCAGTTACTTCACACAGGATGATATCTTTTTCTAGCTCAATTCACAGATGTCAGAGACCTACTCATTCTAACAGTCAAAAGTCTTATAAAATTGTATATAGATATTGTGTAAATTTCAGTTTATTGTGAAATATCTTATTTTCTCTATCTATAGTGATTGAAAGGTTTTCTGGGTATAGTAGTCTGGACTAGCATCTGTGGACTCTGAGTCTGACAGACATCTGTCTGGGCAAGTCTGACTTTTAGAGTCTCCATTGAGAAGTCAAATGTAATTCTAGTAGGGCTGCCATTGTGCATTATTTGTTTTTTACCCTTGTAACTTTTAGTACTCTTTTCTTTGTTCTTTATGTATAATGTCATGATTATTATGTAGTGAGTGGACTTTATATTTCAGTCTTATCTATTTGGTGTTCTGAAATGCTTATTGAACCTTTACCAGCATTTAAGTTAGCAAAATGTTCTTCTATGATTTTGTTGAAAACATTTTCTGGGCCTTTGTTGACAGTTTCTTTTACCTTCCTCTATCTATGCCTATTATTCTTTGGTTTGATTTTTCATAGTGTCCCAGAATTCTTAGATGTGTTGTATCAGAAATGTTTTAGATTTAACATTTTTTTCACTGGTATATTTATTTCTTCTATTTTATCTTTAACACTGGAGGGTCTCTTTTCCATCTCTTGTATTCTGTTTACACTTGTTGCTATGGTTCCTGTTTGAATTGCTGATTTTATAATTCCCAGAATTCTCTTAGTTTGTGTCTTCGTTTTTGATTCTATGTCCAATTTCAGGTCTTGGATAGTATTCTTTATTTCCCTATGCTTTTTCTTTGTGTTTCCCTGGATTTCTTTAAAGAATTTATTAATTTCCTCTTTAAGTACCTCTATCACATTCATAAAGGTTGTTTTCGGTCTTTTTCTTGGGCTTCAACTATATTGAACTATTCAGGGAATGCTGAATAGTTCAAAAGTAAGATAGTTGAGTTTTAGTGAAGACATATTACCCTGGCTTTTTTTTTAAATATGTCTCTTTTTTTAATTTTTATTTTCTATATTCTATGTTTACATTCCAAAGGCTTTCCCCTTTCTCAGTCCCCCCCCCACCATACGTCCCATAATTCCTCTCCCCCCCAACTATTCCCCAATCATCCCCCCTCCATGATTTCTCTGTTCTGGGTCTACAAAACTGGATCCAATCTTTTCAGGCCCAGGGTCCTCTCCTTTCTTCTTCTTGAGAATCATTTGAATTGCTAATTGTGCCTTGAGTATTTAGGGGTTCTGGGCTCATTAATATCCACTTATCAGTGATTGCATTTCATGTGTATTCTTTTGTGATTGGGTTAACTCACTTAGGATGATATTTTCCAGATCTAACCATTTAGCTACAAATTGCATGAATTCATTATTTTTAATTGCTGAGTAGTATTCCATTGTATAAATATACCACATTTTCTGTATCCATTCCTCCTTTGAGGGATATTTGGGCTCCTTCCAATTTCTGGCTATTATAAATGAGGCTGCTATAAACATAGTGGAGCATGTGTCTTTATTGTATGCAGGGGAATCCTCTGGGTGTTTTGTTCATTGGTTTCTGTGTTCTCTGGATTTTCTTAAAGTGTGATGGCTGTGAGTTTCTTGTGTTCCTGTCCTGTTCAACTGGTTTATGTACAAAGAATACCTCTTGGTGTTGGATGTTTGATAGTTGTGATGAGTTGGTAAAGGAAGGATGGAAGAGAAGGTCTTTGTGATCCATTGGGCATGGAATCAAGCAGAAAAGAAAGACCAGAACAGGTTTCTAGCTATAGAACTGGGCTGAGACTGGGCCAATTTGATCTCAGGAGCAATAAGAAAGATGCAAGTTTGTTTTCAACCTACTCATTACACCGGGAGGAGTGGCTTTGGGTCTGGGGTACAGCAAAGAGTGGGAAGAAGGAGGGTGGAAAGGATGGTCTGTGGAATTCATAGCACATATAAGCACTGGGGACAGAAGGCTGAAGCTGGTGCTCTGTTGCAGCACTAGGGACAAGACTGGGGAATTAGGTCTGGGGAAACAGACAAAAGAAGGTCTGAAGGCAGCTTACCTGGTTTTTCGGCAAGCATTGGTAAATGTTTTCCTTTTCTAGAGCCTGCTGTTTTGACTGAATGGTGGTGTCCCTTTCCACAGAGAATCTTCTCACATTCATGAGGTCTTATTTATTAATCATGGTTCTTACTGTCTGTGCTATTAGTATCTTGTTTAGAAAGTCTTTTCCTTTGCCAGTGAGTTCAATACTATTGCCCACTTTCTCTTCTAGCATATTCAGGGTATATGGCCTTCTAATAAGATGATTGATCCATTTGGGGCTGAGTTTTGTTCAGTGTGAATAATATGAATCTATTTGCAGTCTTCTACATTCAGACACCTGGTCTAACCAGCACCATTTCTTGAAGATACTATTGCTTGCTTGGTTGGTTGTTTGGTTGTTTGGTTGTTTGGTTGGTTGGTTGGTTGGTTGGTTGGTTGGTTGGTTGGTTGCTGAGTATATATTTATTTCTTCTTTTTTTAAAAAAAGTCAGGTGTCCATAGATGAGTAGACTTATATCTGAGTCTTCAAGTCCATTGATCAGTATATCAGTTTCTAGACAAAATGCTCTCTTTATAACTATAGCTCTATAGTGCAGTCTAGATCACAGACAGGGATTTTTCAGGATTAATGAAGAAGATATCCTGTGTGTGTGTGTGTGTGTGTGTGTGTGTGTGTGTTCTCTAATGAAGCTAAAAATTGTCTTTAATTTCTGTGAATTTTTATGAATTTCTCTTTTATTTTGATGTGGGATTGTGTTGACTTTGTAGACTGTTTGCTAGGGTAGTTATTTTTACTATAGTAATCCTAACTGATATGTAAATATGAGCATTCTCTCCATCTCTTAATACCTGACAACGCTTTCCTCAAACTTCATTTCCAATAAATTAATCATATTTTAAGTTTGTACCATGTAGGATTCTGGGAGATTCAGTATCTTCATATGGGGAGAAAACTCCAGTTGATGGACCCTGTGCATTTCAAATGGATCTTTTGCCTATGAATTCTCTTTATTGCATTTGTCAAAAACAAAGTGTTTTAATTCCCCTGGCCCATGTGTGTTTATGTTTGTGTCTGAGAGAGGAGAGAGAGAGAGAGAAGACCTAAGATAGTATTTGATGATATAAGGACCAGAAATTTTGTTTCAAGCTGTGAAACTGTATGTGACAATTAAAATTGTCATTATTCCCAATTTCTGAGTTATACCACTGCCCCAGTGACACTAGTAAAGCTGAAAATCAGAGTAACATTTGTTCAGCATTTTGTTCTCTGGCATTTGACCAAATGTCAAGGACATCAAAAACATTCTTATAACCTATGTGTTGTTTTTCATTTCTCCACATGGTCTTCACTAACAATGAAAAATTTAGAGGATTATTCTTTTGTCATTCCTACTTATGTTCAAAGCTCATCTCCTTTCAGTTGGCAGTACTCTAAGTCTGCTGAGAACACTGACTGATTTTTAATCTCAGTTGCATATATTTTTCATTTCATTGTTCAACAAACATGCAATAATAACAACATAAGCATACTCTTCAGTATAACAATAAAACTGCACAGTTGGCCAGAAAGATTTTCCTCTGTTATTAGAGGAAAGACTAGCATGCAAATAAAGGAGATTGAAAACTCTCCTCTTCTATTTAAAAAAAATCAGAATCACTTTTCATTTCTGGAAGACAAGTAATGCATTTGCCTCTTGGACTCTGGAAGTCAATTGACTGGTACAGCAATAAGAGAAAATATTGATTATCCAAAAGAAAAATATTTTGGCAAAATTTATGAGCATAAAAAATACAGTGAATTAATGTATGTAACACAAACACATCATGGGAAAGTGAGGAGCAAGGTGAGAAAATACAATTACCTTATTTATATTTTAATATATGTAAATGGACTTAATTGCCCCTAATATCAATCCTAATTTTTAAAGATCATATCTTTGAGATTTTCATATGTGAATATTATATTACATTATTCCCACCCCTACCTCTCCTGCCTCCAACTCCTCCTGAACCTGACCCTCAAATTCATGATCTTTTTTTGGGTTTAACACAGGGTAAATGACTTTTTCACAAGGTTAAACAACTCAATAGGTTATACAATCCTAAGTGGTCATCCCTAAACACATACAAGGGGCAACGCTAAATGGACTCAGCAATGTGTCTTTGTGTGGTGTGTGTGTGTGTGTGTGTGTGTGTGTGTGTGTGTAACACTAATAAAGCATAAGAAGTTAGGAATTTTTAACTTTTACAGCATTTCAAAATCCTATCCAAACTGTAAGAATTTACTCATTGAGAACTTGTTTTGTGGAACTAAAAGAAGTGATTCACTTGGAAGAAACACTTGGACCAACAAACAAAAGCATTAACACAAAGAAGAAAATAAGGAGGAGGAGGAGGAGAAGGAGGAGGAGGAGGAGGAGGAGGAGGAGGGGGAGGGGGAGAGGGAGAGGGAGAGGGAAGGAGAGGGAGAGGGAGGGAGAGGGAGAGGGAGACGGAGAGGGAGACAGAGAGGGAGAAAAGAAAATGCCTAAATCTAGCCCATAGGAATGTAAGTGCTAGATATCAATTCTCTTTCAGAACTTGAAAACAGTAGGGACTCTTTCTTTGTGACCTTTAATTTGCTGCTGAGGCCAAATGACAGAATGTATAGGTAAAAGGAGCATGACCCAAAATGAAAGGAGCTACTCTGTACATTAGTAAGTGAACAGTCATCTCTTATCCAGGAATACCTTCTTGGGGCTGGGAAAGGAGGGAAAATCCTCCTCTGTTCAGAACATTGATACTGCCTCATCAAAACCCAAGGCATTTGCTGCAACATCTAGATATGTTAATTTTTTTAATTTTTATTTTCTATATTCTATGGTTACATTCCAAAGGCTTTCCCCTTTCCCATTTCCCCCCCACCATACGTCCCATAGTTCCTCTCCCTCCCCCCAACTATTCCCCAATCATTCCCCCTCCCCCCACGGTTTCTTTACAAAACTGGATCCAATCTTTACAAGCCCAGGGTCCTCTCCTTTCTTCTTCTTGGGAATCATTTGACTTGCTAATTGTGCCTTGAGTATTTAGGGCTTCTGGGCTCATTAATATCCACTTATCAGTGATTGCATTTCATGTGTATTCTTTTGTTATTGGGTTGACTCACGAGACATAGTTTTAATTGTGAAAAACACTAAACATGATGCTATTCTTATGTTGAGAGCCATCTGGGTTCTTTCCAGATTCTGGCTATTATAAATAAGGCTGCTATGAGCATAGTGGAACATGTGTCTTTATTGCATGTAGGAGCATCTTCTGGGTATATGCTTGGGAGTGGTAAAACTGGGTGCTCAGGTAGTGCAATGTCCAATTTTCTGAGGAACCGCCAAACTGATTTCCAGAGTCCTTTTTCCCCATTGGATGATTTTAGCTTCTTAGTCAAAGATCAAGTAACTATAGATGTGTAGGTTCATTTCTGGGTCTTCAATTCTATTCTATGGATGTTCCTGCCTGTCTGTACCAATACCATACAGTTTTTATCACTATTGCTCTGTAGTAGAGCTTGAGGTGAGAGATGGTGATTCTGCCAGAGCTTCTTTTATTTTTGAGAATAGTTTTTGCTATCCTGGGTTTTTTGTTATTCCAGATAAATTTGGAAATTGCTCTTTCTAACTCTATGAAGAACTGAATTGGAATTTTGATGGAGATTTCATTGAATCTGTAGGTTGCTTTACACAAAATAACCATTTTTACTATATTAACCCTGCTGATCCATGAGCATGGGAGATCTTTCCATCTTCTGAGATCTTCTTCAATTTCTTTCTTCAGAGACTTGAAGTTCTTGTCATACAGATCTTTCACTTGCTTGGTTAGAGTCACACCAAGACATTTTATATTATTTGTGGCTATTGGGAAGGGTGTCATTTCCCTAATTTCTTTCTCAGCCTCCTTATCCTTTGAGTATAAGAAGGCTACTGATTTGTTTGATCCATTTTTTATCCAGCCACGTTGCTGAAGGTGTTTATTAGGTTTAGAAGTTCTCTGGTGCAATTTTTTGGGGTCACTTAAGTATACTATCATATCATCTGTAAATAGTGATATTTTTACTTCATTTCCAATATGAATCCTTTTGACCTCCTTTTGTTTAATTGTTCTGGCTAGGACTTTGAGAACTATATTGAACAGGTAGGGAGAGTGTGGACAAGGCATGTCTAGTCCCTGATTTCAGTGGAATTGCTTCAAGTTTCTCTCTATTTAGTTTGATGTTGGCTACTGGTTTGCTGTATATTGTTTTTACTATGTTTAGATATGGGCCTTGAATTACTGATCTTTCCAAGACTTTTATCATGATGAGATATTGGATTTTGCCAAATGCTTTCTCAGCATCTAATGAAATTATCATGTGGTTTATATATATATATATATATATACATATATATATATATATATAGTGGATTACATTGATGGATTTCCATATATTGAACCATTCCTGCATCCCTGGGATAAAGCCTACTTGATCATGGTGGATGATGTTCTTGAATTTGGTTGGCAAGAATTTTATTGAGTATTTTTGCATCAATATTCATAAGGGAAATTGGTCTAAAGTTCTCTTTCTTTGTTGGGTCTTCATGTAGTTTAGGTATCAGAGTAATTATAGCTTCATAAGATGAATTGGGTAGTGTTCCATCTATTTTGTGGAATAGTTTGAAGAGTATTGGTGTTTAGTTTTCTTTGAAGGTCTGATAGAACTGTGCATTTGAACCCATTTGGTCCTGGCCTTTTTTGGTTGGGATATTATTAATAATTGCTTCTATTTCTTTAGGGGTTATGGGATTGTTTAGATAATTTCTCTGGTCCTGATTTAACTTTGGTCCCTGGTATATGTCAAGAAAATTGTCCATTTCCTCTAGATTTTTCCACTTTTGTTGAGTATAGTTTTTTGTAGTAGGATCTGATGATTTTTTGGATTTCCTCAGTATCTGGTGTTATGTTTCCCTTTACATTTCTGACTTTGCTGATTTGGGTACTGTTTCTGTGTCCTCTGGTTAGTTTGGCTAAGGGTTTATCTATCTTGTTGGTTTTTACAAAGAACCAGTTCCTGGTTTGGTTGATTCTTTGTATAGTTCTTTTTGTTTCTACTTGATTGATTTCAGTCCTGAGTTTGATTATTTTCTGCCATCTGCTCCTCTTGGTTGTATTTGTTTCTTTTTGTTCTAGAGCCTTCATTTGTGCCATTAAGCTGCTAGTGTATGCTCTTTCCAGTTTCTTTTTGGAGGCACTCAGAACTATGAGTTTTCCCCTTAGCACTGCTTTCATTGTGACCCATAAATTTGGGTATGTTATGTCTTCCTTTTCACTAAATTCTAAGAAATCTTTAATGTCTTTGTTTACTTCTTCCTTGATGAAATTATCATTGAGTACAATGTTGTTCAGTTTCCATGTTCATGTGGGCTTTCTGTTGTTTTTGTTGTTGTTGAAGACCAACCTTACTCCATAGTGATCTGATAGGAGGCATGGAATTAGTTCAATCTTCCTATATCTGCTAAGGTCTGTTTTGTGACTGAGTATATGGTCAGTTTTGGAGAAGGTACCATGAGGTGTTGAGAAGAATGTACATTATTTTGTTTTAGGATTAAATGTTCTATAGATATCTGTCAAATCCATTTGGCACATAACTTTTGTTAGTTTCATTTTTTCTCTATTTTTGTGTTTCTCTGATCTGTCCATTTGATGAGAGTGGGGTGTTGAAGTCTCCCACTACTATTGTGTGGAATGCAATGTGCGTTTTGAGCTTTAGTAAAGTTTCTTTTATGAATGTGGGTGCCCTTGTATTTGAAGTATATATGTTCAGAATTGAGAGTTTATTTTAGTAGATTTTTCCTTTGATGTCCTCCCTTATGTTTTTTGATTACTTTAGGTTGAAAGTCAATTTTATTTGATATTAGAATGGCTACACTAGCTTGTTTTGTGGCAGCATTTGCTTGGAAAATTGTTTTCCAGCCTTTTACTCTGAGGTAGTGTCTGTCTTTGTGCCTGAGGTGAGTTTCCTGTATGCAGCAGAATGTTGGGTCCTGCTTATGTATTTAGTCTGTTAGTCTATGTTTTTTTTAATGGAGAATTGAGTCTATTGATATTAAGAGATATTAAGGAGAAGTGATTATTGCTTCCTGTTACTTTTGTTATTAGAGGTGGAATTAATTATGTTTGTGTGTCTCTCTTCTTTCTGTTTTGTTAAAAGATTAATTTCTTGCTTTTTCTAGTATGTAGTTTCCATCCTTTTGCTAGTGTTTTCCATTCATTATCTGTTGGAGGGCTGGATTTGTGGAAAGATAGTGTGTACTTTGTTTTTGTCGTGGAATACCTTCATTTCTCCATCTATAGTAATTGATATTTTTCTTCTTTAGCCCTCCATCAGCATCATGAGCTGCAATTTTAAATCCAAATCTTGCTTTTCGGGTATGTTGGGGTATCCCACTTGCCTGTAATCTGTTTATCTCAAAGGCAGTAAGAAATAACATATCAAAGACTTTTTAGAATTCAATGAAAATGAAGGTACAACCTACCCAAATCTATGGGACACAATGAAAGCAGTGCTAAGAGGAAAACTCATAGCTCTTAGTGCATCCAAAAAGAAACTGGAGAGAGCATACACTAGCAACTTAAAGGCACACCTTAAAGCCCTGGAAGAAAAAGAAGTTAACTCACCCAGGAGGAGTAGAAGACAAGAAATCACCAAACTCAGGGCTGAAATCAATCAAGTAGAAACAAAGGAAACCATACAAAGAATCAACAAGACCAGGAGCTGGTTCTTTGAGAAAATCAACAAGATAGATAAACCCTTAGCCAGACTAACCAAGGGCACAGAGACAGTATACAAATTAACAAAATTAGAAATGAAAAGGGAGACATAACAACAGAAACTGAGGAAATTCAAAAGATCATCAGATCCTACTACAAAGGTCTTTACTCAAAACAAATGAAGAATCTGGAGGAAATGGACAATTTCCTAGACAGATACCAAATACCAAAATTAAATCAGCATCAACTAGATCAGCTAAATAGTCCCATAACCCCTAAAGAAATAGAAAGGGTTATAGAAAGCCTCCCAACCAAAAAAAAGTACAGGACCAGATGGTTTTAGTGCAGAATTCTACCAGACCTTCAAAGAAGACTTAACACCAATACTCTTCAAACTATTCCACAAAATAGAGACAGAAGGGACACTGCCCAACTCATTCTTTGAAGCCACAATTACACTAATACCTAAACCACAAAAAGATCCAACAAAGATAGAGAACTACAGGCCAATTTCTCTTATGAATATCGATGCAAAAATACTAAATAAAATTCTTGCCAACCGAATCCAAGAGCACATCAAAACGATCATTCACCATGATCAAGTAGGCTTCATCCCAGGGATGCAGGGATGGTTCAATATATGGAAATCCATCAATGTAATCCACTACTACCACATTTTTAGACAAATGGTAGAGCAAGAAAATATCATCCTGAGTGAAGTAACCCAATCACAAAAAAACACACGCAATTTGCAATCAATGATAAGTGGGTATTAGCCCAAAAACTTGTAATACCCCAGATAAAACTCAGAGATCACATGAAACTCAAGATGAAGGAAGATGAAAGTGTGGATACTTTGATCCTTATTGGAAAGTGGGTCAAAACACCCATGGCTCACAGACAACCAATAGAATGATAATATGGTCCCCAATGGAGCAGCTAGAGAGAAGAACCAAGGAACTGAAGAGGTTTGCAGCTCTCCAGGAGGAACAATGATATGTACCAACCAGTACCTCCAGAGCTCCCAGGGACTAAACCACCGACCAAATAGTACACATGGAGGGTCCCATGGCTCCAGCTACAAATGTAGCAGAAGATGACCATTTCAGACATCAATGAGAAGAGAAGGCTCAATTCCCCGGAATAGGGGAATGCAAGTCAGGAAATTTGGGGAGGGGCAAGAAGGGGGAGGGGGTTTTCGGTGGGGTAACTTATAAAGGGGTTACCATTTGAAATGTAAATAAAACAAATATCTAATTAAAAAGAAAAAGGAAAAAAAGCCAGAGTATCATGGCTTGGACAAAGACACCTTAAGTATAATGACATTCATAGTTAGATATGAAAAATAGTACAGCAGCTAAAGGACGTCATCAGAGGCCACAGTACCTTGTTCCTTCCACTTTGTCATCTTGGCCTGAAATTTCCATAAGTTTTCCCACATACCAACAGCAAGGTATTTCAAGCAGAAGGAGGAAGAAGTTCAAGACCAAAAGGCACATTTCCTTTAATTCAGTCTCTCAACCTTCCTAATGCTGTGACCCTTTAATACATTTCTTCATGACCCCCATGCATCAAATTGGTTTTGTTGCTACTTCATAACTGTAATTTTGCTACTGTTATGAGTTGTAATGTAAATAGTTTTAGAGATAGAGGTTTGCCAAAGGGGTCATGACTCACAGGTTGAGAATCACTATTTTAATATAATAAGAAACAAGATCCTTTCTGAAAGCTGTTCTAATAAACCCACCTACAGGGTATTAGCAAGAGGAGAGTTGCATAGCTGTGCTAGGCTGCAAATGCTACATAAAAGGTAAGTATAGATACACTCTCAAGGACAAGCGTACTTGTCATGACTGCCTGTTCTCCTATGTATCATTCCATCACAAAACATTTAAGATTTTGGATTACAACATGCACATCTCATTAGGTGTGCAAATGTTATATGCATATATAAAACATGATGATAAGAACCATATGTATTATGAGGTAAGGTATTCTATTTTTAAAACATACATGTATGCATATAGGCCTATTATCAAGAACATGAAATCAATTGAACTAAATTAATTGTAGTATATTTAAATTAATAATATTTATTACATTTTGTTCACAAAGTACTTTAATAATATTAATAGCACTGACTAGGAAATATTTAAAAATTGGCACCATCCCACTCTATTCCCAGATACACATTTCCTACAGTCCTGCCACTCTAGGCTAGCTTCTGTGAGGTGGTCTTCCCAGCTCCAGTCTGCCTGCCTCAGAGCCACCCACACCTTGACAGCCATCTAACCCCTGTGGTCAGTGGTCCCAAATTCCAATAACCCAGTAAATCAAAACTCAGGAAGCTTAGAATTAATCAGCCAGTTTTATATATCAATACATTTTCAATTCATAAGATGCCCACACAATAATATCAGAGCCAATTGATAATGATATAAACTGCCAACCTAAATAAGACATGTTATCCCAATTATTCTATCCCTATATGATATTATAGCTGCCTGTGACTATTTAAAGCCACACGGAATCTGAATTGTGCTGTTCATCCTCCATCTTCCCCCTTTCTCTTTTCCTTCTCCCCCCCCACCTCCACCCCCCATCTCTGAAACTCTTTGCTCTGTCTCCCTCTTCCCTGTCCAATCATAAGCTTCTTTTTGAATTAATATTTAAAGTGATTCTGCTTCAGGGCTGTATTTTCAACTCTGCAAAATTAAGAAGTATGAACAAAATAGGAACAGAGGAACACTGGCATGTGGACCATGCAGACCAATGAAAAGCTTATACCTTTAAAATCTTTCATGAGAGTTATCTATGATTGCATGAGGCAAGTCACTCAAACATAATGTTGAACCTTCAGTGATAAATATGCTTCTAAAATCCGAGCCCCACTTGAGCATGATAGAGTCTAGAATTCCAGCACTCGGGAGGCTGAGGCAGGATGATCTCAAGTTTGAGTTTAATCTGGACTACATTCTTTCTTTAAAATAAATACATATATAACATACAGGATATCAAGTGCTAGCAGGGATATGGAAAAATTGGAGTCTTTTGTACAATTGGTGGGGATGAGCAATGGCAAATGATGTAGAAAGCTGAGTTAGAATTGGAGACAGATTTTGCTACGGCATGAGATATATTTCAAGTACTCTACTACAACAAGTTTTCTCCTAATACAACAGGGGTTCAGATCCTATTCCTGGATTCTGATGCTCATTCCATTAAATAGTGAAAATGGTTTACTTCTATGGGTTTCTATAAGCAATGGGTACTTTAAGATAATAGATGGCATTTGCAAATAGCTATACTTCATGACTTGGATTCATTCTTTCTCATAGTCAGGAAAGCACTAATAAGGAAGGACAATTATTTAAGCATCATGGACCTGTCAAAAGTGGATGGGCTTTCCCCCAGCTGTATCTCAGAATACCCACAGTAGTCACAGAAGGGGTCTATTCTTTTTTTTTTTCTATATTCTATGTTTACATTCCAAAGGCTTTCCCCTTTCCCAGTTCCCACCCACCATAGTTCCCATAGTTCCTCTCCCCCCCATCTGTTCCCCAATAATTTAACTGCTGAGTCTAAAGTCGTAGAGATGCAACATGTGCTCTCTTAAAGTGGCAGTGCTTCTAAGGTACATGAGCTAACAAACCATATAGCTATGCCTCAAAGAAAATACTATATATTCCAGCAATTCTGTTCCCAGTAGATACACAAAAGAATTGAAAGCAGGGAATCAACAATCCTTGCACCTCCACCTTCATACAGCATTATTCAGTACTGAAAGTGAGTTTGTGTCTCAATGGATGAAAGCAAAATGTGATATAAATACACACTGAAATATTACTCAAAATTTAAAAAAAAATGTCTGACACATGCAACACATGGGCTAGACTTGACAACACTATATCAATTAAAAGCAAGTATGTATCATTAATTCACTGTTTTTAATAGCTGAGTAGTACTACGTTGTTTAAATGTACTTCATTTTTTGTAGCCATGTCTCTGTTGCGGGACATCATGAATTCTTAGACAAATGGATGGAGCTAGAAAATATCATACCAAGTGAGGTAACCCAATCACAAAAGAACACACACGGTATGCATTCAGCTGATAAGTGGATATTAGCCCAAAAGCTAATACCAAGATACAATTCACAGACCACATGAAGCTCAAGATAAAGGAAGACCAAAGTGTGGGTAGTTTGATCCTTATTGGAAAGTGGATCAAAACACCCATGGCTCACAGACAACCAATAGAATGAGCATAGGTTCCCCAATGGAGCAGCTAGAGAGAAGACCCAAGGAGCTGAAGAGGTAGGCAGCCCCGCAGGAGGAACAATAATATGTACCAACTAGTACCCCCAGAGCTCCCAGGGACTAAACCACCAACCAAAGAGTACATACACATGGAGGGACCCATGGTTCCAGCTACATATATAGCAGAAGATGACCATTTCAGACATCAATGAGAGGAGAGGCCATTGGTCCTGTGAAAGCTGGACAAGTCAAGAAATTGGGGGGGAACAGAGGAGGGGTGAGCAGGAGGAGGAGGGCACAGGGGGTTTTCAGAGGGGTAACATGGAAAGGGGATATCATTTGAAATGTAAATAAAGCAGATTTCTATTTAAACAAAGAATGGGGAAAACATTTGTAAAAAAAAAAAAAAGACATATGCCATGAAATAAGGTCACAAGAGTGGTAAAACCATGGTGATACAGGTACAGTTGTAGATGCCAAGGAACAGAAAAGAGAGTTCAGAGTCAATATTTAAAGGGTATGTGGTGACTTAGAAACAGGGACGATATAGTGACATCGAAAGAAAAACAAAGTCTAGTAATAGCTCTCATTAACTGAGAATCTAAGATCCAAGCATAAATACAAATGTGGCTATGGACAAACAAAGAGACAATATTTCATTTGAAATATTTTAAATAAGAAAGGTAAAGCAGTAATCAACAAGATAGATAGATAGATAGATAGATAGATAGATAGATGACACATAGATGATACATAGATACATAGCTATACAGATACATAGATAGTATGAAAAGTAGTGATGTGATTCATTCAAGTGGAAACAAAGGGTGGTTATAGTCAAATGCATTTTATATAGATATATATATATATATGTATTTCTCAAAGAATAAATATTTTTAAAGTACTAACATGGAATTGTATTATTTTAGCACAATAAATATATTCCATTTGTGTGTATATGTATGTATGTTTGTATATATGTATGATATGATATTTATTTCCCATTTACATATATAGGAACAGATATATAGAGAGAACATAAATATATACATATATATGAATATATATACACATATGTAGGAATGAGAGGTACAAATATGAGAATCTAAATTTTAGAAAAGTTTGTTAGAGATATATCACAGATGATTAGAAACTGAGACTGAAAAATCCACATCTAAATGATGACTTACTATTTTTACTCGAGGTTATAAATAAATTTGGGATTGATTTTGTTGCTATTATTTCAGTCAGATCCCTTTTCTGTACCAAGTGTATGAATGGGTTACCCTATTCCATAACTAATTTAGTGTCCTTTTAAAAAATAAAAGTTGTTCAATAATTAAAGATATTTATAAGATCACTTCCCTTGGGCTTATTAATTATCTGATTCTGAAGCATTAGTAATCAGAGACATACCAGTGTCCATTAAAAACTTCTCAGAAGAAAGAATTCTGAGAAAGGGCCTTGAAATAATTCACGGTTCAGCTACTGCTCTTGATGAAAACTGCTATGAGGCCACAGAAGTGGCTGAGACTGAGAGAAACGAGTGGCCTTGCTGAGGTGGAGTTTCTTAATGAGGTAACGAGTTTTAGGGAACCAGGTTGAAGTCTTGAATAAAACAACATGGAAAAGGTATTTTTTGCAAAAGCAAAAAAACCTTAGCACTTTAACAATTTTTTTAAAAAAGTGTTAAATGTCTTTTAGAAATAATTGCTATTATTTTATTACTTAATGGGACAAAAATTTACAGTGCTTTAAAAGAAGATTCAAGCCACACACATTTGTAATGAGAAGAGGAATGCTGAAACATATTTACAAAAGAATAAACTAACAGAATTGGACAAGTTCTCAGGTGCATTGCACCAGCTTCGATTTGCATTTCTATGGACAGAAATCATTTGCAGTGTTCTCATCTTCTGACAAACTTGCTCCAATCCTAGTGCAATTATAAGCAGCCTAATTAAAGACAGAGACAGATATAACTCAAAAGGAAAAGTTGGGCAGGCACTCATTACATTTCAAATCCTCCCACAATCTTCCTCCACTATATGTAAATAAAAGCAAGTAAATTTAAAGGGGACCCAGTCAGACCTTCTGAGAATACACAACAAAAATTTTGAATAAAATCTCTTCTGAGGCTCATGAAGTTAATCTCTTCTTCATGCGGTTAATTTCTTAACTGTAATCCCCTAAGAAATCAAAATCGAAAAACAGATCACAAATCTCTAACATCAGGCAGGAATTATATTATCAAAATATTGTGGTAAGGAAATACTGGACTAAATCAAGACCAAAAACCAGGTGGGCAACCACCGAACTGTGCTGCAGTCTTCCACTACAACAAGGCTTCAGCAATAGCCTCTCATAGGCTTCTTCATGGTGCCAAGCCTCAAATACTTTGCATGACCCCTTCAGTCCTGGGCTGTCCACTGCAACTGAGACTATACCTTCACCAATGGCCTTCCTTGGCCTCTCACAATGTGAAGCCTTGGCTGCTCTCCATGAACTCTTCAAATCTTCAAAACCAGTACAATCTGGCTGATATTTGCAAATTACCAAGTCCAGGTGCAGCAGCACCGGGTACAACCTTGGCTTTCTCTGAAACACAGCTTCTGTGTGCTCTCAGAAAACACTTCCCAGATTTCACCTCAGTAGTGCTGGTCTCTTCTTAATCACTGCTAATTTCTTTTTTTTTTCTATATTCTTTGTTTACATTCCAAAGGCTTTCCCCTTTCCCAGTCCCCCCCTCACCATATGTCCCATAAGTTCACTTCCCCACCACCACCTATTCCCCAATCAACACCATCCCCCACCATTTCTCTGTTCTGGTACTCTCCTACAAAACTGGATCCAGTCTTTTCAGGACCAGGGTAACAAGCATCAACTGTCCCACTAGCCCTTTCTATTTTTTTTAATTGTTTACTTGATTATTTTATTCATTTACATTTCAAATGTCCCCCTTCCCAGTCTCCCCTCTGCAAACACCCTCATCCCTTCCCCTTCCCCATTACCTCTAAGAGGTTGCTCCACAACCCACATACCCACTCCCACCTCACCGCTCTAGTATCCCCCTATGCGCAGGCAACAATCCTCCATAGATGGTAAGTCTTTTTTTTAAATTTTATTTATAGTCCTCTTCTCTCCCCTTCCCCCCCCCCCGCCCATTCCCCAATCACCCCCACCACAATTTCTCTTTTCTGGTACTCCCCTACAAAACTGGATCCAGTCTTTTCAGGACCAGGGTCCTCTCCTTCTTTCTTCTTGGGAATCTTTTGACTTGCTAATTGTGCCTTGAGTATTCAGAGCTTCTGGGCTCATTAATATCCACTTATCAGTGATTGCATTTCATGTGTATTCTTTTGTGATTGGGTTAACTCACTTAGGATGATATTTTCCAGATCCAACCATTTGCCTACAAATTGCATGAATTCATTATTTTTAATTGCTGAGTAGTATTCCATTGTATAAATATAACACATTTTCTGTATCCATTCCTCCTTTGAGGGACATCTGGGCTCCTTCCAGGTTCTGGCTATTATAAATAAGTCTGCTATGAACATAGTGGAGCATGTGTCTTTATTGCATGCAGGGGAATCCTCTGGGTATATGCCCAGGAGTAGTATGACAGGGTCCTCTAGAAGTGTCATGCCCAATTGTCTGAGGAACCGCCAGACTGATTTCCAGAGAGGTTGTACCATTTTGCAATCCCACCAGCAGTGGAGGAGTGTTCCTCTTTCTCCACATCCTCGCCAGCACCTGTTGCCTCTTGAGTTTTTTTAATCTTAGCCATTCTGACTGGTGTGAGGTGGAGTCTCAGGGTTGTTTTGATTTGCATTTCCCTGATGACTAATGATGTTGAACATCTCTTAAAGTGCTTCTCAGCCATCCGAATTTCTTCTGGTGAAAATTCTTTGTTTAGGTCTGTACCCCATTTTTTGATAGGGTTATTTGGTTCTTTGGGGTCTAACTCCTTGAGTTCTTTGTATATAGTAGATATTAGCCCTCTGTCAGGTGTGGGGTTGGTGAAGATCTTTTCCCAATTTGTTGGTTACTGAAAACTACATGGTATTGGTACAGCAACAGACAAGTAGATCAATGGGAAAGAACTGAAGACCCAGAAATGAACCCACAGAGTTATGGTCACTTGATCTTTGATAAAGGAAGTCCAACCATCCAGTGGGAAAAAAGATAGTCTTTTCAACAAATGGTGCTGGTTCAACTGGAGGTCAACATGCAGAAGAATGTGAATTGACCCACTCTTATCTCCTTGTACTAAGATCAACTCCAAGTTGATCAAGGATCTCCACATAAAACCAGACACACTGAAACTAATAGAAGAGAAACTGGGGAAGACCCTGGAGGACATAGGCACAGGGGGAAAGTTTCTGAACAGAACACCAATAACTTATGCTCTAAGATCAAAAATTGACAAATGGGACCTCAAAAAATTACAAAGTTTCTGTAAGGCAAAGGACACTGTCTATTTTTGACTCTAAAGCCAGAGCCACATGGCTGAAGCTGTCAAGTTCTGCTGCTTGCTGGGGCTGGAACATGGTCCCCTATTTCTTTTACATTATCATCGGCTTTCTGTTTTCCAACTCCTTCACTGCCTAAGCTTGGCTGTCCTGGAACTTGCTTGCTCTGTTGATTGACCTTGAATTCAGAAATCTGCATGGCTCTATCTATTGAATGCTAGGATCAAAAGTATGTACCACCAGGCCTGTACTTAAGTCTTTCTTCACCTAGAACTTGTTCTGTCCCAGGCTGGCCTTGAACTCAGAGACTGCTTGCCTCTGTCTCTTTGGATTAAAGATGTGTACCCACCATGCCTGGGCCAAAGCTTTTCATGACCATTGTTCCTCAAGATCTGGATCAAAAGCCTGTGTCTTCCAGCCTTAAGAACTGGGTCACAAGTGTGCCCTCCATTTCTGGATTTTAGTTCATTATAGATGGGGGGTGGGGAGCCAGAAAAAGGGAAATGAGTTGTAAATATAGAATATATCCAATAAAAAATTAAAAAAATAAAATTAGAATTCTCAAAAAAAAAAAAGTCCAAATGAAAGCAATAGCCAGGTAATAATGCCTAATATGATATAACTATACCTTATTCAAATGCAAACACATAAACAATAAGATTAGCTGGCTAGAATCATGCCCAAAAGTCATTACTCTTTTAATCTGTTTATGTTCTTGAACATATTATTCATTCCCACTGTACTTCTTGGTGTCCTTTTATTACTTGAACTATATATTTTGTATTTTTTAATTTCAAAACTTGCTGCATCTCAAAACATTTTTCATGAGACTAAAACCACAGCATAAAGTCCATACTGGATTGTTTTGAGACCTCCTTTGTCAATGTAATTAATTTCACTTTCTTCACCTTAGCCTCAGGCAGACTCTTTGGAGAAGGGCAAACTGCAGCCACATTCTTCACTAAAAAATAACAAAAACAGTCTCTCAGCCACATACTAAAATTCTTGTTCTCTGAAACCTCTAGAGCCAGGCAAATGAAACACACACACACACACACACACACACACACACACACACACACACACACCAGTTAATTTTAAATATACCTTGACTAACTCAAAGGCTGGGCAGTTCTAATCCTCCCCACAGCTAGCACACATTTCCCTCTGGGTCTCCTGGCTAATGCCCTCTACTCCTATATTTTATCTTTGTTTCCTTGGCTCCTTCTAGGCAGGTCCCTAGTCTTTGCTGCCCAAGACACTTCGGGGGCAGCCCTTCCAGGAGCCACATTCCTTCTCACCCAATATTTTGGAAGATTTTCCTTCTGCAGCTCTATATCTGATCCATCTCCCTCCAAATTGTGGCAATTCTGTTCCTCTCTCCCAGTTCCTAGCCCAAGCAAATCTAAAGGACCTGTCTCAATCTATCCACCCAACGATTAGTCATTGGCTCTTTGTTGCTAGATCAAAAACCAATTGGGGATAAGGACCTTCAGCATTTGGACACACAGATTCATGATTTGGGGGCTAGATTAATTCAAAGCATTAGAAATTATTCTCAACAACCCTCAACTAAATGTTGTCCTTTATAAGAGTTGCCTTGGTCATGGTGTTTCTTCACAACAATGAAAACCCTAAGGAATTAGCTTCCTTCTCAGTGAATCTGCCTCTTATTTTCGATTGTTGTCATTGTTGTTGTTGTTGTTTTGTTGCTTTGTTGTTGTTGTTGTTATAAAAATGATACTGATGATGAAGATACAAAGATAGGTAGATAATGAGATACAAAGATAGGTAGAGATGATGATAGATAGATAGATAGATAGATAGATAGATAGGGAGGCAGACAGGTGGCATAAAGAAAACCAAAGACAGATTTATGATAATTCTACCTCACTTTTCCTCAATTACACATTTTGGTTGTTTGAATGAGTACAGGACTCATATGTTGAAGTATTTGAATAGTTTGTACCAAGATGGTATAACTGTTTGACACATGTTGAGCAGTGGAGTTTAATGGAGTCTATTATTCGAGGAGATCTTTGAGGTTTCAAAAGAGTCCCATTATTTCCAGTATCTCATTATGCCTCCAAATTGTCAATCAAAACATGAGCTGTTCTTAATACCATGACTTTGCACTACCACCGTGGTCTCTAACCCTTAGACTCTAAGCTCAAATTAAAAGATTTCTTTTTAAATTGTCTTGGTCATGCATTTTATCACAACAGTAGAGAAATAATTAGGACACACACTTGAACCACCATATAGTCATTTTGTTACCAATGGCCTTCACTCTATCTTACTGATAAATCATCCGCACCCTTGATATATATGTACTACATCTCTCCATATGACCTAAAAGATTTGAGGCCACTGGGTAAAGTTTGGGGGAATGCTTTGTTAAATTTATAAGACTCCCCCAATCCTAAAGGTAAGATGGCTGTAAGATTTAAAGCCAATTCCTCAACAGAGGAATAGATACAAAAAATGTGGTATATATACACAATGGAGTACTATTTGGCCATTAGAAACAATGAATTCATGAAATTCTTAGAGAAATGGATGGAGCTGGAGAACGTCATACTAAGTGAGGTGACCCAGTCTCAAAAGAATGCCCATGGTATGCAGTCACTGATAAGTGGATATTAGCCTAGAATCTTAGAATACCAAAGACATAAATCACATACCAAGTGATGTCTGACAAGAAGAAAGGAGTGGACACTGGTGCTAGAATGGACCAAAGCATCATTGTGGGGGAATACAAGAACAGGGAGGTGGGAGGGGGTGGATGAGGAAGCAGGGGGAGGGAAAGGGGCATGTGGGACCTTTGGGGGTAGGGAACCAGAAAAAGGGAAATGAATTGTAAATATAGAATATGTCCAATAATAAAAAAAAGAAGAGATTTCTCCACCCCTGCTATAATCTGTCTACCTGATGTCCTCACTAATGCATTGGATAAATGCACTGGCTTATGGTATCCTTCTGTTTTGTGTCTTCTCCAAAGGAACATGTCACTCAGGACAACCTGAATCTGTATCCTATGGCTGTGGACATTGACAACAGTTTTTGCGATTGCTTTGAGAGTTGTTTAGTTTGATTTGGTTTAGGGTTTTTCTTCAATAGTAAAAATTGTTCTGACATGGAGAAACTGAATAAAGTATGGCTGTCACATCATGTTTTGGTGTTGTTTATCTTCTGATTACAGTTCTCTCCCATTGGGCCCCAGGTCTTCTCAGAAGTGACATTTTAGGAAATGAGACTAATTGGAGACAAGCAGTCCCAGAAAAAAAAGACAGGGTGAGCTTGTTTTATGTACCTATGAGAATTGGGAGGAAATCAACCTGTGAGACACCAGGAATATAAACTGTGGTACTAAGTTTAGAGCTAATGGAAACTGGAATAATTTCAATATAGCTTGTGCAGTTTAAAATATGCCAATATTGAATGCTATGGCATTTAACATCAGGGAAATAAGACTTGAACACAGATGGGCTTTTAGGCTTCAAGGGAACAAATCCTTATATTTAAAGAGCTGTGAGAATAATTATATAGTTTTGTGGCAACTTATAATGAATACATCAGTCTTTCAAATAGAGCTTTTTGTCTGCTATAATTACACCTTTTGGAAAATATTGCACAGAGTACTTGGAGCACATCTTCCTCAATCAACATTATCATAAACATTTAAGTATATTTATTAATGTTCTTCTGTGAGCTTCTCCTAGGGAACTATTCAAAGAAACACAAATAGTAGTCTTCTGTGCTTAAAAATTTCCATATAATTCATATAATTATGAAACTTTGTTATTTATATCTCTAAACAATTGGAATGGAGTAATTCATATATCATGAATTATATATAATTTTCATGAGATGATCTGTATCAATCCACATACACTGACTCTAATGTTGTCTATAATATTACTACATTATGGGGACAGGGTCAGAAAAGTAGTTTGATTTCTTTGGGAAAACAGGGAAGAATGCCCAGGCAATATATAGAAGTCTGGAATACTGTTCTGTCTCTAAGCCAAGAAAAATTTCTCAGACTCAAATGCTGTAATGAATTTACAGATGGATTCTGTCTCCTTTTAACTACACAGAAAATACGATACCTCCTTGGTTGGTGTATTAATTTTTCCTGAGAATTCACAACCAACAAACATCTGTTTATCCCAGGTAAGGCACTGAGATCTTATCAAAGTAATGATGTAACATAAATCCAATGTAATGAAGCAATGAGTTTGTTGGACTCCTTACAGAGCATAAGTGATGGATTACTTGCAGAAGTATGCACAAAGATGAAATAGCTGTGTCACCCCTAGGTCTTCTACTGTTATGAATGTAGCCTCATGGAAACTGTATCATAGAGCCCCATTTTCAATTAATCTGCCAATTCCTATGGACTCTATGCACATCTGCTAAGATCTCTTAGATTTAGGAAGTGGGAGATGCCTGGAATCCCTGGACATGTCATTGTGATGCTCCCTGTACCTTCCATCTTAACCTCATCATAACCATGCTATCTTCATGTTGGGTTTGCTCAATTAGTTTCCATGGCTACCTGCTAAATGTAATTATCCCTCCAAGAAGGTAATGCAATGATGATGTTATGCTCTAAAGCAGATGCAGCACCATACTATTAAGAGCTAATGCACCTAAGACTTTTCTTAACTAAAACATCTGTATACTAAATAAAGTACTTAATCATATAGAAAAAGTTAACACAAATTTGGAGGTATAAGGGTCAGGAAGTATGCTCTAGAACCTTTGAGGAGACATTCTCTCAAACTCCAAGCCTGAAGCATAGTCTAAGGGGAATGAAGATAATTAAATACATGGAACTACAAAGCCCTAAGCCATGAAGACTCTTCTTGTGGAGTAGGTTATCACTGGCCTCTAAAATGTGGAGCCCATGAAAAGACACACTTCTGCAGGGTTCAAAGATGCTATTGCTAATTCCAGTTCTGATTGACTTCAATAGACTTCAGTTAAAATAACTTTTATTTTAATAGAATTCCAATAAACCATAGAAATTTTAGTCACAGGAACAAAGAAAGTTTTATAGTTTCTTACATATTTCCCATTTATTTCATAAAGCATCAAATGAAAATATATACATGGGAACATTCTGAAACTCATTTACACATTGTTACTGTCTTAGTTTGGATTTCTGTTGCTATAATGAGAGACCATGACTGAAAGCAAGTTGAGGAAGAAAAGGTTTATTTGGCTTACCCTTCTGCATCCATAGTACATCACTGAAGGAAATTAATATAGGAACTCAAACAAGTCAGGAGCCTGAAAACAAGAGCTAATGCACAGTCCCTAGATGGATGTAATTGACTGATGTGCTTCCCATGGCTTGCTTATTCTGTTTTATTATAGAATCAAGGACCACCAGCCCAGGGATGGTACCACCTGCAATGGACTGGGCCCTCACCAATAAATCACTAGTTAGGAAAATGCCTACAGGCCCCTCTTACAAAGGCATTTTCTCAATTAAAATTTCCTCCTTTCAGATAACTTTAACTGTTTCAAGTTGACATAAGACTATCCAACACAGATACCTTAGTCCATTCTTTTGGGTATTGTTGTTGTTATTTATTAATTAACTATTTTATTTATTTACATCCCAAATGTTGCCCCTTCCTGGTCCCTCCTCTCAGAGTTCCTGCCTCCATCCTCCCTCCCCTTTACCTCTGAGAATGTGCCTCCCCCAAGGCATCCCCCTACCTGGGGCACCAAGTCCTTACAGGACATCCTCTCCCACTGAGAACAGAACAGGAAATCCTTCTGCTACATATGTGCCAGGGTCCTCAGATCAGTCCCTGTATGCTCTTTGGTTAGTGGCCTAGTCTCTAGGAGCTCCCAAGGATCCGATTAAGTTGATGCTTCTGGTCTTCCTATGGGGTTGCCACCCCTTTCGTTTCCTTCAATCCTTCCCCTAACTCTTCCATAGGGGGCCCTAACCTCAGTCCAATACTTGGTTGTAAATATCTGCATCAGCTCAGACAGCTATTGGTAGAGCCTCTTGGAGGACAGTCATGCTAGGCTGCTATCTGCAAGCACAGCACAGCATCAGTAATAGTGTCAGGGTTTGGTGCCCACCCGTGGGATGGATCTCAAGTTGGGCCAGTCACTGTTTGGCCATTCAGTGTCTGCTTCAGTTTGACTCTGCTTTTCTTTTAGACAAGAACAAATTTGGAGTCCAAAATTTTGAAGGTGGGTTGGTGTCCCCACCTTAAGCAAAAATCGCTAAAACTGAAAGCAGCAAGATGAGCACTCTGGCAGCCAAGAACTAAAACACAAGCAATGTTGGAAATATCTGACAACAAAGGCACAGAGACAGAGTTCCACACTGCCATCCTCTGAAGAAAAACGAGTTTTCTTAGTCTTTTAGGGACTTCAACTCATTCCTAACCTGCATTGCAGAAAAAAATATTCAGATATAACCTGTTTAAAGCAGAGTTGGAGTTTTGTTAAGAATGCCTCAATAATATGGGCATATGTTTCTTAATGTAAACCAAGGGAAGAAAAGACAAACCCACGTGTGGGCATGTGCTTTCCAAAGCAGAGTTGGGGCAAGCAAGACATACTCCAGTGTGGGTGTGAGCCCCTAAAGAAGGAGTTGTAACTAATTGTCTTATCATTATCCGTATGTGTCATTTCAGTGGCTCTCAAGATAGGACTGACTCAAAATATTGCTTAGGAACCTTTTGTTTTCCTGTTTTTTCTCTGGCTTTGACTAAGTGAGATCATAGGTTGGCACAAGAGATGTCTTGGATGGAATTATCATTTGATGGTATAACTAAATAGACTCCAAAATGGGCTCATATCCTGGTGACTGCAAAGTGAAAGCAAACACTACAAAGATATAATAGTAGAGAAATATTTACTACTTCCAACAGACAAAGAGAGCAAGGACATCATTTTCAAAGCCAAATAAAGGGTAAGGAATTTATTAGAAAAGCCTGCCTACATTTCTACGAGGGAGACATTCCTATGTATGATTTAATACACATCCTACTGAGCATGCTCAGTTAGAGTCATAGTGCAAGAAGAAACCAGCAGCACCCTAGGGCATTGGAATAATGTTATTAAGGCAGATGGGAGGTCAGCTTCTTGGGTATATTCAGCCCATATTGAAGAAGTGCATCAAGAACCTTTGGGGGGGTGGGGAACCAGAAAAAGGGAAATGAATTGTAAATATAGAATATATCCAATAAAAAAAATAATTTAAAAAAAAAAGAACTAGAAACTGATAGTCACTTCTAGATGACCTCATCAGTCACTGGCATTTACATGACGGGGCAGGAGTTGCAGGGAGCAAGCCAGTAACAACTAAAGTGTTGGAAAAGGCAATGCATAGGCCCTGGTAGACTAAACCCTTTTCTCAGGCCTCTCCTCCAGCTTTATAGGCTGCAGGAACTGGGGTGTGTGTTCTCCATGTACTCTATGGAGAACTCCATGTCATCCTTAAGCTTTAGATACAAAAGAAAGAGCATTTTCAAAGAAGAGCTAAAACAGATATGGCCCCAGGTCCCCTGTTCCTTTTAATTACAAACATGAAGATAAACCCAGAAGCCACTAGTTTACAAGGAGTTTAGTCGATGCATTTTCCAAGTAAACAGTTGTTATTGTGTGTGAGAGATTCTTAGAAAACACAAACTTATACCTGGGAAGGAAGAAAAATCTTCAGTATCTGTTGTCTGCTGAAATGTTTCCCTGTTGGCAAGAGGCTTGACCTGGATTTCTGGGTGAGGAAATCTTTTCCCTTCTCACAGCTCCACACTTTTATCCTTCCTCAGAATGACTCACCTTCTCAGTGAAATAGAAGGTGTCAAGTGTTCTGAGACCTAGAGCCCAGACATCTACTACAGAATAAAGGATAAAGCACTACATTCCCAACCTTTAATTTAGGGAGAGGGAGTACAGAGAGACCTTATTCTATTCCACTTGCCTCTTGTTCTGTGCAATACCACTCCATGCAGTGCTTCTAGGTGCAGTGAGTTTTCTGACCCTTGGTAAGTTCTCAGACTACCCCACACAATTTTTTATTCCATTCCACATAGCTCCTCTGATGTCATCCTTCTCTAATGCCAGCCCATCACTATGTTATATCACTCCATATCATCCCTCCATCTTGATCCATAGAACACAACCATTCCACATGGATATTTTAGGACACTCCGCCCTAGCACCTGCCTGCCAACCTGGTCTCCATTCTCTTGAAACATCTGTGAGATACCCAGCTCAACATTTCACTTTAGAATCTAATTTTGTGTGCTAAGAATTCACACCAAAAGACCGTGTGATAACTAATCTTTATTGTTAACTTAAAATATGGGAAGATCATCAATTAAAGATGCTCCTATCAGATTGACCTGTGGCCATGTCTAAGAGGGAATTTTCTTTATTGCTATTGGATTCAGGCAGGTCTAGCTCACTGTATGGGAAGTCATCATAGACAGGTAGGCCTATTGCTATATAACAAAAATAGGCCAATCTGAGTCACAGCTGGATGGAAACTTTTAAAGCCCAAAAATCCTCTATTGAAAGATTACAACTGCCAACCCAGACTATTATACTCAACCAAAAATTAAAATTAAAATGTTATGACAAAAACAGGCTGAAGGAATGTTAATTATAAGGTCTACTGCTTTCAAGTACTTTCAGAGGAGAAAATAGCTCTGTAGCTCCACTAGAATATAATGGAAGCTGCTTTGCTACTTAGCCAAAGTACCTGACAGAAGATAGTATTTCAGCTATCTACAGTGGGAAGACACCCAGTGAGATTACAGGAAATTCCTGAAGAGATGATCATTATGTAGACATTCCAGGATTCACAAGCAAGAGAAAGCCATCTACAACAGAGAATTTTCCATCATCTTGAAAGGATATAGGCCTAACTCTAGATCTTGGTGAAAATGAAAAATGTGGCCTTAATATGTCAAAAGAGTGAGCAGCAGAACTCCCTCTAAGTGCTTAGCTCTGTCAAACCAATAAAGTATGGAGAGTACACACAATTCTTCAAATAGGAGTTTTAAACCTAGGCCTGGATAGAAAACACAAGCTCCCCCCACCCCCGCCGCCAAAAGCAAACTGAGCAGCTAAGATAGTACAAGTACCTTTCATCAGCCACCCATGCTTCTCCTGCCATCAGCACACAATATGGTCATATTATAGAGTAATCTCTACAATGAACCAAAATGCATGAGCTTGATTAAAGGCTGATTCCCTTGGCACTTGAAGACAAATCAAAACTGGCCTGTGGTTGTTCCTTTGTCTCCTGCCTATCCCATGACCCTGAGCAAAAACAATAATGAGATTTTTCTCTCAAACACAGAATAATTTTCATTTCATCTATCAGCTAGTTTTATTTTTTATGAGAGGGAAAAAATGACTGTGGTATTTCAAATGAGCATGCCCCCCCCCATAAACTCATAGGGAATAGCACTTCTTGGTAGGTGTGGCCTTGATGGAGGAAGTGTGCCACTGGAGTGGGCATTGGGGTTTCAAAAGCCCAAGCCAGGCCCAGTGTTGCTTTCTCTTCCTGCTGCCTGTGGGTCCAGATGTAGAACTCTCAGGTACCTCTCCAGGGCAATCTCTGCCCTCATACCACCATGCTTCCTGCCAAATGGACTAAGCCTCTGAACTGTAAGCCAGCCCTAATTAAATGTTTTCCTTTATAAAAGTTGAATGGTCATGGTGTCTCTTCACACCAAATAAAATCCTAAATAAGACAGTGACATGAAGTAGGAGGGACACTTTGCTTCACAGTTTGAAGATCCAGCCCACCAAGGGAGAGAGACAAAGTAGTAGCTCTGTAAGGCTCATGGTCTCCTTGGTCTGCTGCACACTGGAAAGGCAGACAGGTAAATGCTGCTTCCTAGCTCAGTTTCTCCTTTTCTTCATATATGGATCAACACATCAGTGGTGCTGCCTACATTTAGGGTGCTCCTCCTTCAGTGAGGCCTCTCTGAAAACACTGTCATAGACATGCATATAGGTGTGTTTCTATGCTGATTTTAAACCCAATCAAGTCAACAATGAAGGTTAACCAGCACAGCCTAGTACCTAATGTGTAGGAAGAAGAAAAATGTTGCCTCAGAAAAGACTGGATCCAGTTTTGTAGGAGAGTAACAGAACAGAGAAATCGTGCTGGGGCGGGGGGTGGGGGGTGGTAATTGGGGAATGGGAGGGGGAAGAGGACTTATGGGACATATGGTGAGGGGGGAACTGGGAAAGGAGAAAGCCTTTGGAATGTAAACAAAGAATATAGAAAACCAAAAAAAAAGGAATACTTGGCTAGTCAAATGTGTTCTTGACGGGAGAAACACTATAAAAACAACATATAAATAACATATGAGGATGGCCCTCATCGAGTAGATGTGAAGTGTGAAGATCATATGTTATTGCAAGAACAAAGCCAACACTGGAAGGAATTAACAAGACTAAGCCCAATGACAATATCTTGCCTGTCACAGCGACCTCAATGATGCTGCTTTAGAATTATCACAGGATGCACTAGACATAGCTGTGGGAACTGAGACCCGAAATTGCAGTTCAGTTGGGCCTGTGCCTACCTCCCTCTGCTCCCTAGAATTGCTAAGGGATTTCCTCAATAAATCCTTCATGGAAACCCACTCAGGTCCCTCTCCTAGATGATCCACTTTTACTGAGTGCCCCCATCCCTGGCCTTTCTCCCTCTCTATCTTCTTTGTTGTTTTAGTTCCTTTTTCATGTATATAGTATATATGCAAACTGTGAATAGTGGGAGTCTAAGAAAGGTCTAAGTCCAACAGATGTCCAGTGATGCCACACTATGGACATAAACTTTCGGTCAAGAAAAAGGTGAGAGAACTTTTTCCTCTGTGGTCTATTCAGGTTTAGCTACAACTGTTCAATTCTGCCTTTGGAAAAAAAAGGAATAGATAAAATGTACAGAAATGAATGGATTGTGTTTCTAGGATGTGGTTTAAAAAACTATATGGCAGGCCACATTTGGTGCCTTCTTGTGGTTTTACATTGGAGAAAGAAGTGTCAGCGCTTTGCTAAGGCTGACTGGGTAAGTGGATCAACAGTTTTAATCTCAAACAGCCTAGAACTTTAGAATCATCTGCATAGAGGAGGGAGGTACTGAAAATGATTTTGCTTCATTCTTTTCACTCCAGCATTCACCGCCAAAAAAGGAGACCGTGTCTTCTTCACCTTCACATCCCACTGTAACCTAAAGCTGCTTCATACGGGACAGCAGCTACAAATAGTGAGGCAGGGTCTTTCTTATGGGGCCATCGCTACATCTGTAGCATCCCACTGCCACCATTGAAGAGCACACGGTGGGTAGCACTGGGTACAAGCAGCTATGCAAAGAAAGAGCAGGTGGTGCCTTGCCAGGCAATCTGTGCTTTGTTTCCTCTATCTTTAGATATCCAATATTTTTCATGCAACCAAGTACAAGGTAAAACTTCTGCTTGCCAGTCTTTTCTCTCTTGTGTCTTTGTCCCAGTCCCCACACTCACTCCAATAGAGAGCCAAGGTTCTTCCTTCCCACTGTGTCCTCCCAGCAGCTCCTGATTTGGGGTGGGTTTTAATGAACTTTGCTGCTGTGGTTAGTTTTCTGTGTTTATAAGGGTTCAGATTTTTATTCTCTCTTTCACTGAGGCTTAGCTTTAGATTCACAACTTGGAAGTGTTTCTTCACTTAATGAAACCAGGGAATTTAGTATGAAGTGACAATTCAATAAGCACCTGACAGCTCACACGCACACTAGGGAGGAAGAAGCTTCAGGGGTTTATATTCAAAGGCTGTAGCTGCAAGAGGAGAGCAAAACAACTTGATTTTTTCCATGATTTAAGAAAATTCACCCAGTTAACTGTGGGTCTTGTAGGGAGTGAACTGAGAAAGACCATGCACAATTCTGTAAGCAGAGCACAGACTCCACACACTACTGAGATTAAGACAGGTGACCCCAGAGAAGGAAACGAATAAGGGAGACAAGAAAGAAGAGACAGACAGTGAGAGTAGCTGAGTAGGTCAAAGAAAGTGTGAGAAGTGAGAGAATTCTGGAAACCATGTCTAGGTGGCCACCATGCAAGTAGAAGCAAAAGCATCTTTTTTAAGAGGACATTCAGGGTCTTCAATTCTACTCCATTGATCTACTTGCCTGTCGCTGTACCAATACCATGCAGTTTTTAGCACAATTGCTCTATAGTACTGCTTGAGGTCAGGGATATTGATTCCCCCAGAAGTCCTTTTATTGTTTAGAATAGTTTTAGCTTTCCCGGGTTTTTTTGTTACTCCAGATGAATTTAAGAATTGCTCTTTCTAGATCTATGAAGAATTGATTTGGGATTTTGATGGGGATTGCATTGAATCTATAGATTGCTTTTGGTAAGATGGCCATTTTTACTATATTAATCCTGCCAATCCAAAAGCATGAAATATTTTTCCATCTTCTGAGGCCTTCTTTGATTTCTTTCTTCAAAGACTTGAAGTTCCTGTCATACAGATCTTTCACTTGTTTGGCTAGAGCAGATACTTTAGATATTGTGTAAATTTGGTTCTGTCTTGGAATATCTTGGTTTCTCCCTCTATGGTGATTGAGAGTTTTGCTGGGTATAGTAGTTTTAGCTGCCTTTTGTGTTCTCTTAGAGTCTGCATGAGGTCTGCCCAGGATCTTCTAGCTATTGTGGTGTCAGGTGAGAAGTCTGGGGTAATTCTTATAGGTCTTCCTTTATATGTTACTTGGCATTTTTCTCTTACTGCCTTTAATAGTCTTTCTTTGTTTAGTACATTTTGGGTTTTGATTATTATGTGACAGGAGGTATTTCTGTTCTGGTCCAGTCTGTTTGGAGTTAGGGAAGTTTGCTTCCATAATTTTGTTGAAGATATTTGCTGGCCCTTTAAGTTGGAAATCATCACTCTCATCTATACCTATAATCCTTAGGTTTGGTCTTCTCATTGTGTCCTGGATCTCCTGGATGTTTTGGGTTACAATCTTTTTGCATTTTGCATTTTCTTTGATGGTTGAGTCCATGGTTCCTATGGTATCTTCAGCATCTGAGATTCTTTCTTCTATCTCTTGTATTCTGGTGTTTATATTTGCATCTGTGACCCCTGATTTCTTCCCAAGGTTTTCTAGCTCCAAAGTTGTCTCACTTTGTGATTTCTTAGTTGTTTCTACTTTTGTTTTTAGATCCTGGATGGTTTGGCTCAGTTCCTTCACTTGCTTGTTGGTGTTTTCATGTATCTCTTTGAGAGATTTTTGTGTTTCCTCTTTCATGACTTCTGCCTGTTGACCCAAGTTCTCCTGTATTTTTTAACTGATTTTTGCATTTCCTCCCTATTGGCTTCTAACTTTTGACCCATATTCTCCTGAATTTCTTTAAATGATTTTTATGTTTCCCTTGTAAGGGCTTCTACCTTTTGATCAATTTTCTCCTGTATTTCTTTAGGAGATTTATTTATGTCCTTCTTGTGTTCCTCTAACAGCATCATGACCAGTGATTTTTAAATCTGTCTTGTTTTTCTGGTGTGTTGGGGTATCCAGGACTTCCTGTTGTCAGAGAATTGGGCTCGGATGCTGCCATGTTGCCTTGATTTCTGTTAGTAATGTTCCTACGTTTGCCTTTTGCCATCTGGTTATCTCTGGCATTAGTTGGTCTTGTTGTCACTGGCTGGTGTTTGAACCTCCTGTGAGCCTGTAAGGCTAATTCCATACCTGTGGATGTCTGGGTTCCCCCTGGCTCAGATTGCTGATGTGCTACCCTCCTCTTGGGTACACTTGGAGCCCTAATGTGTCCTGCCCCAAGCAATGTTATACTCCAGTTGTCTCTGTGAACCTGGTGCTGCCTGTCTGCTCCTTCATGGAGTGCAGATGGCAAATGCTGCAGGGACCTTATCCAAGTGCTGATCACTCTGCAGAGCAGATGACCCCCTGGCTGGGTTGGTGCACGACCGGATTGCGTACCTGGCGTTATCTGTTAGTTGTCTGTGGTGCCCTGGAGGCAAGATGGCAACCTCCGCTGCAAGTGCTAGTTAGTTCACTGGGCAAATGGCCCCCTGACCGAGTTGATGCATGACCAGTTTGGTGTACAGATGGCCTGCCAATGTGCTCAGGCCCTGGGTGCAGGCCAAAGCCTGACGGGTTAGGAGATGTTAGCCTCGGACTATGTCTGTGTACCTGGCGTTATCTGTTAGTTGTCTGTGGTGCCCTAGAAGCAAGCTATATTATGATTTTTAAAGTCAATTAATTTATTTAATTAGTGAAAAATTCAAACAATATAATCTCATCAGTAAACTGTCTCCCACTAAGTTTAAAGGTTGCCAGGTTCAAATTTCTGTTTTAAATGCCTGAAAAGATATATTTCAAGAAAATAAGGAACTATTAAAATATTTACTCAAGGAAAGAACATACAATCTTTTCCTTTATTGACAACTAACAAATGAGTTGGTTAGAGTGGTGTCTAAAATTTCTCCTCTCCCAGGTGGAGCTTATTGAGAATATGTCTGATGACACTGTAGCAGCCAATCTGTAAGAAGAAATAACATCTATATAAAGTTGTATTTTATTGCATATGATTGATTCAGATATGTTGGTCCTAAATGAGATTTTTAAAATATCTCATTCTCTGCCCATGTTCTTTCCAAATCCCTACATTAAAACACAAAGCAATGATAAATCATTCTGAGAAGATCAAAGAATACCAAGTGAACTTAATTCCATTCACATTTCCTGCATCCGGATGATTTATTTTCCGATCCTCAGAGACACCAACTGACTCTCGCATGTAGAGTGCAAAGTGTTTTGAAAATCATCTTATGAGTTTTCCAATAAGTTCCCATCTGACAGGTCATAAAATAATATTATTTTGGGCGGCCTTTCAAAGCTTTCTGTGGAAGTGAACAGATGGGATAATGCAAGAAAAGCACAGAGGTTGATGAAACCTTCTCAACCCAACTAATAGTTCACTCTTTGTCTAAAGGCTCTGAGAAGTCAGAAAATGAACTATAAATCAAACAGTCCTCAACCCCTGCTTTGAAGACATGGTGGGACGTAGAAGAAATTTCCAGAGATTGTAAATAAGTTGGAAAACCAGCAATACTGGCTCAACTTCCCTCATGTCATTATCTCAGTGCCTCTGTGCCATTCTTGAAATGGACTCTTGAGGCCAGGTAGAATTACAGGAAATATGTTTCCAGGACAAGGTTTCATGTAAACATGGTCCCCATTTGACTAGAAGGAAGGCAATCTAGGGCTTTCCTGCCTTCCCAGCTGCCCACTCATTTCCTCTCACTTCTCAAAGAGTGTCTTCCTCTATCTCTCCCTGTTAACTGCTTGCAGCAAAAGTCTTGTAATGGTCTTTTAAATTATTGAACTAATTTCTATTAATACAATGATGTGGTTGACAGCTGACCAAAGCAACCGTACTATGAACATTCCAGACCAATCTCATCATCATCAAGATGCACCAAGTGTATCCACATCAAGAAAACTATGTATGTCTATTCTTAAGAAAAGCAAGTTGTGCTTTGAGTTTGAAGCATAAGAAAATTCCATGTATTGTAATCTCAAAGTAAGTAAAGCTGAAACAAAAACTCTCCCACTGAGGCCACACAAGGCAGTCCACTGCTACACCTGCGCCAGGGGCCTCAGATCAGCCCATGCATGCTTCTTGTGTTTTTGGCTTACTATCTGGAAGCTCTGAGGGGTCTGGGTTAGTTGAGACTATTGTTCTTCCTATGGGGTTACAATCCCCCTAAACTCTTTCAGTCCTTCCTCTAATTCTTCCATTGCAGTCCCAGACCTCAATTCAATGGCTGTAAGTATCTGCATTTGTCTGTCAGTCACTGGTAGAGCCTCTCAGAGGACAGCCATGCTAGGCTCCTGTCTACAAGCACAACATAGCCTCAGCAATAGTGGCAGGAGTTGGTGTGTGCTCACTGGATGGATCCCATGTTGGGCGGGTCACTGTATGGCCTTTCTTTCAGTCACTGCTCTATTCTTGTCCCTGCATTTCTTTTAGACAGGAGCAATTCTGGATTAAAAATTTTAAAGATGGGTGGGTGGCCCTCTGCCTAGACTAGGGGCCATGTCTATCTACTGGAGGGGGTCTATTCTGGTTCCATCTTTCCATTGTTTGGTTCCCACATATATTCTTAAACTCTTCTTAAATTGAAAAGGCCTCCTAGCCCCTCCCTCATACTTTCTTACAAGCATGCTAAACTACTACATCACAGCATTATCTCATAGCTCAGGCAACCAGGCGTGGCTCCCTGGAGAATTGCATTTGCCCACAGGTGAGGATTTTTCAAGTATCAAGTTTGTTCTAGATTACCAAGGCTTAATTCCTTTCTGTGATTAAAATGCTAATAAAAATTTAATCATTCTTCTATTTCTAGGTGTTTACTAACATGCAAAAATATAAAAAGCATAAATAGCACTTTAAAAGATGTAGCATCATACCCTACTGATTAACCTTATAGCAAAATATTCTAAGAATTTCTATTGTTACTCTCATACTAATATGGAAACAATTTTATCTTTTAAAGAATCCTTATAATTATGATAGACACTAAACTTAAGTCACCTTTCAGAGTCGACAGTTCACAAATTAAAATACACTGCATATTTTAGTGACCCCCACAAAGAAACTTTTATCCATCTCTCCTTCCCATTCTCCATCCCTCCTTTCCTTCCTTCCTCCCTCCCTCCTTCCTTTCTTTCCTCCTTTCCTTCTTTCTTATATACATGAAGGATGAGCCCAGGGCCTGGATGTACTAAGCATTACTCTACCTTGGCTGAGCTAGTCCCTCACTGTGAAAGCTCCTCTCTGAAGTCGCAGCTCACAATTTTCACTTCTTGACAGCTCCCACTGCAGACCTTTCTAAAGGAATCTGTTGACACATCCCCTGCAAATCATATTATATTTGTTTCCTTATTGCTTAAACCTGTCATGATTTCCTAATGGGAGGTTTGGAATGTGATCCACTGTGAAGAAATGTCAGTCTTGTCTCCTCAAATACTCCTCCCCCCCCCAGAAATGTATTCATTGCACCTGCCTCTCATCTCCTTTGGACACTCACCTACAGCTCTGCTTCAAAGTCTAAGAGTTGACCATCCAGGTGATCTTCTAAATCACAATGTGCTATAAAGTACAAGTGAGTCTTCTTAGCTGTGTTATTGTTATAGAGAATATCTCTGTTTATCTGCTCAGTGTCTAAGAGACAAGAAATGGTTTAAGCTAGGAAGGAAAAAAATGAACATAAGGCAAAGATGTCAGAGGAGGATATTCAATTTGCTATATTTTTTGCCTATTGACTATAAGAGCATTAATTTTGCAAACCCTGTGAATACCTGTGTGCTTGCCCCACAGATCAGTGTAGACAGGTGAAGACTCCATTTCTTGAGCAAAAGGAAGTCATCAAAGTTTATGAGTCCTAGACACAACCATGGGATTTTCAATCCACAACCAGAATATTTGTCATGGGAAGCAATTGTTGTACATTATCCTAAATTAACATTTAATATTATGTGTGGCTATGATGCTTGGTGCCATTAATAAAACAGGGGCCTATTTGAAACTCCTTCTGTGTTCTGGTCATGTATATATGCCCTTTTTAGGAGACCAGGCTCCCTTCTGCTCCTGACTAAGCACTGGGTTTCAGTTCCCTGGAAACCTTAATAAGTACCGAGATGACTCAATCATGTGTTCACTGGTAACAACTTCGTCCAATGCCCTTGGTTGTTCTCATTGTTCCCATCTGCAGCACCCTGGTGCCCTGTGCAGTTTGCAGTCAGTTCGTGTGACTGGCAGTCACCCATCCATACCATTTATCCACTGCTGCTTGTCACATACTCAGCACACATTCCCTAAACCAATGAGGGCAAGAGACATGACTTCTCTCAATAGTGGGGTGAACGACTAGGGCTTGAGGAAACTGGGATATAGAGACAATTCAGCCAAAATATTCTCTCTGGATATTTATATCAATAAAAAGAAAAGAGTTGAAGATATACAGTCTTACTTATGCATACTTCTCAAGCCTCTGAATGTCCATATGTAAATATACAGCCCATTCACTTAAAATTTTTGAATTTCCTAAAAATTCTTGCTTGCTAGAAACTGAAAACAGAAATGGAAACACAGATCTTGCCTTTGAATAGTTTTGAACCTTTCCTGAAACAGAAGCCAAACAGGACTCTGTTCTGAGGCCCAGAAATCCTAGGGTTTTTTTTGTTCCATAATGCATTTGCGCATGGTGGCTAACTGTAAAACAGTTCTGCTATACAGAAATCTATAGTAACTACTCCGTAATGTTACACTGCAAGAAAGCCACATTATGCAAGGAAAATGGGAGAGGTTAATTTTTACATTTTATCTAAACTAATATTTCTAGATAGATGGTTATCACTTCAATAAAAATTACTAGTGAGACATTTGTCATCCTATAATTCATCAAAATATCCAAAAGTGTGATATTCATTTTACAATTACAGCACCTCTCTATTGGAGTGCTAAATTTTAACTGAAACGTCATTCTCTGTTTTTAATTTAATTTTCATAGTTGAAAACTTGATTCATATTGCTAACGCATTCCAAATGTGTGGAAAGGTAACAAATTATTTTAATGTTTTTCCTATACTTCTGATGGTCCTAATAGCTTTGACTTCTCCAAATATCTAAATGGAATACAAAAAAGTAATCTCCTCCTTAGAATTGGCCTCTGAAAATTGGGTCATATCATTTAGAATACTTTGTTTTACCAAAATTAAAACACTTCAAATTATATATAACATATGTACTTTAACATACATATATTATAGTGTATGTACATAGTCAAGTCTTTTCAAGTGAATTAAATAATCAGAGTTAGCTCAGTATTATTTAACATAGAATTCAAAGGCGAATTGCATGAATTGAATTTTTTTTAGTATTTCCTACTATTAGGAAAAGGTTTTCTTCAAGGATTTCCTGTAGTGCTTGTAAAATTCCATAATACTATCCTTTCCAATGCAGGCACTCCAAATGCTGATTCACCCTTAGAATGTACATAGCACGGTTATTATCAAATTATGCTGCAGAAAGTTTCTGCCTTAACTGAAATTTCATACTTGCTCAGTAAGCTTCAAAAATTATTTTTATTCCTTTGATGTTTAAATCATTTATATGTATGCAGTGTATATTGGTAAAATTAATTAATTAATTAATTAAGCTCATGCTCATTTTGCCTTTGGTTCTTAGTCAAAAACATTAGTCAAACATTCCTTTCGATTAGGAAAAGCATGCATTAGATTAATAATATAGAAACCCTCTATAAAATGGTTCTATGATTTAACCAATAATAGTTAAGAACAATGTAAGACTGTGATATTTATTGTCTATTGCTTCAACCATCCCATATGCAGTGGCTATTTTAACAGCTATTTTAACACACATGCAGGAATGTGTGCTGTGTGAGTACAGATATGTGCAGATTTGAGTGCACATAGGAGCATTTGTAGAGGGCATAGGTCAATGGCAGGTGTCTTCTTTAATTACCTGCCACATTTTTTTTAGCACATGGCAACTCACTGAACCTGGAGGTCTGCACATGCCTAAACTGGCTGGTCAGGAAGTCCTAGAATACTCCTGTCTGCACTTTGCATCATTAGGGTTACAGCATGCCCCTCAAAGCCCAGCTTCTTGTGTGAGTGCCGAGGATCTAAACCAGGTTCTAATGCATGTACAACAAGCATTTTACCAACTGAGCATCTCCTTAGCTTTCAAAGTTCATGTTTGATCCATGCATAAGATATTAAAACATGTATTCCTAAACTTAATATTTTAGATCACAAATTAGTAACATGGATGTTTTTAGAGATAAAAATGTGTCCTGGGCATTTAATGTCTCATACCTCAAACCATATAACCAATTCAAAGTGTATGAAAAATATAAACAGATGATTCAGCTGTCAAGAACATTTCTCCTTGCAGAAGATTTAGGTTCATTTCCAAGAAACCATGCAGTAACTATTGTCTGTAACTCCAGATCTAAGGACTCTCTTCTGGCCTCTTCAGGCACCACACACATGTGGTGCATAAACATAAACACCAGCACAACACCCATAACACATAAAATAAATAAATATATTCTCATGTATATATACCTGAATCTTGAAATAAATGGTATCTGGTGCCACATGTGTGTTCTAAATACAAGTTTTTCGAGAATTAAAAAAATATTAAAGGGTTTATAAAATACTTTAAGCTTTTCTACATAGTTTTCCAACAGATTCACCTCTCGGCATAAAAGATACATTGTATGCTAGTGCATAGGCTATTTTAAAGCAATCCAGAGTTAAGCTCAGTGAATAAAAAATTTTGAGGCAGGATCTCACTAGAAAGTTCTGGTTGGCCTGGAGCTTACTATGCAGACCAGGCTGGCTTCACACTCACAGAGAATTTTCTGCCTCTCCTTCCCAGGTGCTAAGATTACAAACATGAGCCACTATGCTCAAACTCATTAATATTAAAAAAAAATACTTTGTAAAACATTTAGTGATGATTCCTATTAGCTGATCTCAGTGATTTTGACTGTTGAGAAATATATTAGCAAAATCACTGTATATTTGTAAAAAATACATTGTCCACATAATTCTTTTGAACTATTATTTTGACACAGCAAAGATCTTTACCATTTGCTCTACCTTGGTAAATTGCAAATGTTACTCACTATGCAATAATGCAACATGACCTCTTCCAGCTCTTTCTTTTCTTTCTTTATTGCTCGAAAGCCATAGCATTAACTTCTTTCTTGGATTCTGTGTTTTCAGTTTCAATTTAAAACTGGGTTCACACCTACTGCTTTCTACTAGAGAACTTTTAAAGTTATAAAACCTAAATAGTAATTCCAACTTAATTACTAATTCTGGTTCATATGTCCCAGTATCCAAGTAATCACATGACTTTGTAGCAATAGTAGAAAAATAATCGTTTCAACTGACCCAACACATTGAAGCTATGTACTAGAGATGTATTTATGTGTTCTGGTGTGTACACAGACTCTGGTATCTCCTATTTTGAGGCCCTATTCTCATGATGTAATCTAATTATACCACAAAGACTCCATCTCCAAACACTACTTATTACAGTCAGGCTTCACCATGCAAATTTGGAGAATGTCCAGATCACAGCTCAATCTATAGCATATCAAGCTGAGCTAGTATGGTTTTATTAATTTGTTCTATAAGCATATGCTCTGGTCTAAAATTAACCATGTCTAAAGTTGCTTTAATGATATGGAATAATATTGTTTCATTGGCCCACTTAATTAAAGAGAATATTGCTTCCTGATACCAGCCATCCATAAAAAGTATTTTATCTGTTTTAATTATTTAGAACAAAGAAAGATCAAATTTTTACTTCCATAGCTGTATTAAAATAATCTGAAGTAGCATGTACATTAAATTTTTTACAACTTAAAACCTCATGCAGGGACAAAAAGTCTAAATGGTTTTCTCAGCATGGGGAAATCTGTAGACATCACATAAAGTTCTTAGTTTGCAACCTTATCAAGGTTAGATTCCATCTGAATCCTGTTCATCCTGCTCGGAGGAGAATTCTCCTCCCACAGTCATTACTGTGGGTGAACAAAGGCACAGCCTGAGCAACAACTGCTCTCCTGCTCCTATCTAGAAGTCTTTATTCACAATATTAAACGCCACAACATCACCAATAAGCCATCCTGAGCAGTAAAGTCTTGAAAATCTCACTTTTGATTTCTTTCTCATCACTGAGTTTATCTCAGTGATGAGATCATGTGCTAATACATAATTCCACAATTAAGAGCTGTTCGTATTGTCTCATAGAAATGGCCACAAACTGTAGAAAAATCGATTTCAAATATGTTAATGATAATCTATGTTAGCTTTTTACACTTAGGCAAACCAACTCCATTTTTTCTTAAATTTCAGTACAAGAGCTGATCCCTCATGTCTTGATACATTGATTTGTATAACTCCTCATTTCTCTTTAAAACTGAAATTTCCATATATCCAAAGGAGCCAAGCAGTCAGGGCCTCATCTAATTCAAAACATCAATGCTCTTAGAAATGACAAAAAAACGTCAAAAATGTTTTTATATGGAGAGAAAATCTGATGAGGTATTATTTTTAATTTTTACATGAAGTGGTTTCTAAAGTATATAAGTTAGAAAATGAGATAAGATGTATAGTTGATAAAAATTGAACCCCTACAGAGTATTTGCTCTCATATGACATGAGATCCAATCACATGACTGAAAACAATAAAAATAAAGATGACAGGAAATTTCAAGAGCATATCAATAACAAAACCTGTATCATTTCTATCATGTGGTACATGGATCAAACTAATCTGTTGCCCATCTTGGAGTGATTTACAAACTAATGTATTATCTTACCATTTCTTTTTGGTTAGAGGGAAGATAACAAAAATATTTTGTCAAAGGTAGACAATCTTTGCTCTCTTCTCATCAGTTATTTCCAAGTTTGCAGTCTCAATCCCTGCTCTGTGACAAACTACTTCTAGGGGAACTATCCACCCTCTGATCCAACTCCCTGAAGACTTCATCAAACCTCATGGCACATCCATCTTTCCTCTGTCCTGTGGACCCTCTCAGGCCTCTCCTTCTAACATACCTTCTTTTTCAGGTTTCAAAACATAGAAACACATTCTACCCTGGACACCCAGTAGTCATACAAGGCAGAGACTCAGACGCACTCCCTTCCAGGCAACCCACAACCATGACGAAGGCCTAAGATTCAGAGCATACAACAGAAACCAAAGAACAGAAAATGCACCCAACAGAGAATAGACCAGCTACAAACACCTACAATCATAATAATTCCAAAAACCAATGCCTAGACATCTACATAAAAATGCTTCCACCATAACCAAGACATTCTACTATAGTGGGCCCTGAGAATAGAATATAGCTGAAATATAAAACAAGGACTTTAAAGTAGCTTGTGCTTGGTATTTTTCTGTCTACTTGACACAAACAAAAGTCATCTGAGAGGAAGTAACCTCTCATTTAAAAATTCTTCCATAAGACTGAGATGTGCATGAGCCTAGAAGGCATTTTCTTAATTAGCAAACAATAGGGGATGGCCTTGTCCATTACGGCTGGTGCCATTTCTGCCCTGGTTCTATAAGAAAACAGGATAAACAAACCTAGGGAACAAGCAAGTAAGCAGTGTCCCTATGGCCTTCACCACTACTGACTAGGTTTCGTTATAGGGTAAGATATTCTGCTCATTACCAGAGGAGAAAGGCAACATCAACCCATTTATCTACAATCACTTCAATTTACAAAGGTGACATGCCTGTATGATACATTATTGCAATAGTGGCAAGAAAAATGTTGTGGGGGTAGCCAAGCACTATCTGATTAGACTTAAGATCTGAACCTACACTTGACCCTGTTGACGTGGCTAAGAATCTGAGACTAGGTACGCCATGGATCTAGGGGAAAACCAAATACTACTGTTCTGCTAAAGGAAAGCAAGAATAAAATAACTTGGACAACATCAGTGCCTTGATCAGCCATTATCAAAGAAGCTTCCTTCTGCAGTAGATGGAAACAAATACGAAGAACCACAACTGGAAAATGTGCAAAGTACAAGTACTTTAGAACACTCATTCCTAGATGGGTTGTCTCTATCAAATATCAATATCCCCTCAGGGCTCAGGGAACTCTGCAGAAGAGGAGGCAGATTATACAAGCCAATGTGGATGGAAGACACCAAGGAAATAAGACCTAGCAGACACAACAGGCTTGGTGCACATATGTGATCTCAGAGACTGCAGCCGCATGCAGAGGGCCTGCATAGGTCTAAGCCAGCACTGAGAGAAGAATTAGACACAAGTCCCCATCCCTAACCCAGAAGCTATTTCCAATTGGTAACTGTTCACAAAAGAAAAAAAATAAGTTTTCTCCAAGAGATTCTTATTTGATATACAAACCGTACCTATGGTTGTTCCCTGCACAGCCATAGATGGCCAACACGAGATGAACTCAAATGTGTTTTTTGCGGTTGTTTTGTTTTTCTCTCAAAGTGCTTTTTTTTCTGGAATTCTGGGGGGGGGGAGGGTGCACATGCATGCACGCACATGTGTGCACGTGTGTGTTTATTTTACAAGTCTTTTACTTATATATCATGATTTTTCAATTTGGCATTTTTATGGGATTTCTGTGTGTGAATTGTGTGCTTTGGTAGTTTTTCTGTGACTTTTTTCTGCTTGTTAGTTTTGTTCTATTCTGTTTTTTTTTAACTTTATCTTATATTACATCATCATCTTTATCATTATCATCATAGATCTCTTGTTTTCTAGCGACAGAGAGAAAGAATGGGCATGGTTTTGAGTGGGGTGACTCTGAGAAGACTTGAGGGGGAAATCTATTTCAGTCTTTAAAAACTGAATAAATAAAGAATAAATAAAAATGTCAACATACCTAAAAGAGATTGAAACAAATTTACCACGGAAAACAAGCAAATTTAATAGATGTATTAATTTCATTTTAGATGGTCCCTTCTTTTTCACACTATGATCATGACTGTAATTTAAGGTTCAAAACATACTTTAGTACATTTTGAATTTGTTTTATGGATGACCTTTAATCTAAAGTGTCAAACCCCAGCGTCAGCTGAGATTTTGTGTTGGGTTTGAGAAATATAAGCTGTTTGATATAACTTAATTTTTTTAACATAAAGGAAAAATAGAGCTGTATTTTAAAACAGTCATAACTCTTTTGCCTAATCTCTACAGCTGCTTTGGACTTGCAGGGACAATATTGAATAGTTTTCAGCCAAAATAGTATATCCTATAAAATCAGGAATATTTGTTATCTAGATCAAAATCAAAAAATTATGGATCTCTGAGTCAATAATTTTACATTTGCAAGTATATTCACTCCTACATTTAGAAAGATACATTGGATTTGATGTGAACCACAGAATTGTGTTTTATTGTAGTTCATGTACAGCCCTCTGCTTAGTCTCTCTAACCATGATTGCTTACCTGGATACCTGCCAAACTTTCAATTAACGTTATTGTCAGTGGGCCCAACAAAATGTATTTAGAACCTTGTGCTGCAGATGATGTCACAACATATCAAACAAACTATTTAATCACACAAATTGACCATTTAAATAACTAGCAATCAACCTTAACAAACTCAATGTTTCTCTAAAGATATTTGAATAGAGATTTATTTGATGGGAACTATAAAATAAATATAGTCCCTATTATAGATAGGCAATATTTTTCCATATAATATTTCTATATAATCACTCTGTTTTCCCTTTCTCTAGATCTAGTCTGCTGAATTCATGGTAAGTTACATTTAAGAGTAGTCTAATTTGTAATTTTATTTTGTTTTTATCATTTTTTTTGTTTTGGAAAACAAAAGTATTCTCTACTTTTAGAAAACTATTATTGATTATCAAAAGTAGTTGTTTACGCTGGAAATCACTTTGGCGGTTCCTCAGAAAATTGGGCATGTCACTTCCAGAGGACCCTGGCATACCACTCCTGGACATATACCCAGATAATTCCCCTGCATACAATAAAGACACATGCTCCACTATGTTTATAGCAGCCTTGTTTATAATAGCCAGAAATTGGAAGGAGCCCAAATATCCCTCAAAGGAGGAATGGATACAGAAAATGTGGTATATTTATACAATGGAATACTACTCAGCAATTAAAAATAATGAATTCATGCAATTTGTAGCTAAATGGTTAGATCTGGAAAATATCATCCTAAGTGAGTTAACCCAATCACAAAAGAATACACATGAAATGCAATCACTGATAAGTGGATATTAATGAGCCCAGAAGCCCTAAATACTCAAGGCACAATTAGCAATTCAAATGATTCCCAGGAAGAAGAAAGGAGAGGACCCTGGGCCTGAAAAGATTGGATCCAAATTTGTAGACCCAGATCAGAGAAATCATGGAGGGGGGATGATTGGGGAATAGTTGGGGGGGGAGAGGAATTATGGAACGTATGGTGGGGGGGGGACTGGGAAAGGGGAAAGCCTTTGGAATGTAAACATAGAATATAGAAAATAAAAATTTAAATAAAAAAAGTAGTTGTTCAATTTCTTCCTGGTAATTTAAAAAACATTGTAATCACATATTGATATGAAAGTATACCATAAGTGTAATAACTAAGCTCACACAAGCCTTTGCTTGTTATTCAGTCTAAGTCACAATGCTACAGTTAACAAAAAGATAACAGAGGATAAGGTTCATCTAAAACATCTTCTTTCCTTATTTTTCTCCAAATCCACTGTTTCTAACATGGAATACAATCTAGAATATTTTTGTCTTTAAAATACTTTATCCATGTACAAATAACTATGGAAGAGCTTTTGTGTGATTCTAGAATGGAGAATATATCATTTATAATGTATATTGACCTTCCATCTACTGTTAGTTTATTGGATTTTTTTTGGTAGAACCGAGAACTGCCAAATACTTGAGTCTGGGGAAAAAAAGAGGCCACTGCAAAAGGAGGGGCTGGGAGAAGAAGAAAGGTGCTGAGTGCAACAGGGCAATCCACCCATGTCTCAGCAGCTCTCCTCCCCTGGAGCGAGCGCCAAAACTAACACAGTGTTCACTTTCTCCTGAGCAGATCAGCACCTTTCAGTTCACTTGCTCCACGGGTGGCTAGTGTTTTTCAGGAAGCTGCAGGTCCTTGAAGAATAGGCTTCACCTTTATCTGAGCACTCCACCCTAGGTGGAGGGGACTATGGCTAACACAGGAGTTCCCGCTCAAAGGCTGAGAGGAGAACTTCACTTTGATTGATGTTAAGTTCCTGCCAGGTGGCATGGCACCTCAATAAGCTTCTCTACATGAGTGTATGTGTGTGTGTACACGTGCACACATGTGCATCTGTGTCTGTGTCAGTGTGTCTGTGTAGGAGTCTGTGTATCTGTGTGCGTGTGTCTGTATCTGTGTATCTGTTTCTGAGTATGCGTATCAGTATGTGTGTGTCTGTGTGTGAGTCTGTATATTTGTGTGTTTGTCAATGTGTGTTTGTGTGTCTGTATGTATGTGTGCCTATATGTGTGTGTGTCTGTATACCTGTGTGTGTCTGTCTCTTTGTCTGCATGTGTGTGTGTGTGTGAGAGAGAGAGAGAGAGAGAGAGAGAGAGAGAGATTGAGAGAGACCCTAGAGCACCTATCTTATAATACTAGAGACTTCTTATGTAAACCAAAGCCAGCCTCTCTAATTCAGGTCCCTTCTCTCTGAATTAAGATTTCCTGAGCAGAGAGTTTATCTTTGCCTTGCTTAAAGCCTCCTAAGAATCAGCCAGAAGAGGTCTTTATGGGATACATATGGTTATGGAGTAGACAGGAAGAGAGATATCTAGTCATTCTTGCTCAACTCTTACAAAAAAAATAATGGTAAAGTAAGTCTGCCATGTTGATGGTTGTGTGGTGTGTTTCACTTTAGAAGTAAAAGCAGACCTACAATCTGGACTCAGTTTGTTTTCAAGGGCAGAAAAACATTCAAAGGGACAATTTCCAACTTGTTTACTTCTTTCTTTTCTTTCTATACATTTTTAATACAAGTTATAACACTAACCAATTACAGAACAACTAAAAATATTTTCTATAGACCAAAAACCAATATTTCTAATAACTGTTATGAGAATATGTTCCTATGGAATCAAATATACAAAAATATCAGAAATAATATCAAATTCAGACACTTATGAAGACTTCATGAAGCACACATTATAAAATAGTAAATTTATTTATTTATTTATTTATTTATTTATTTATTTAAGGAGATACACGTTCCCTTCTTCACTTTGCTTAGATTGATTGAAGGCTTATTGTTACATATGAAAATAGCAAGCAAAAGACTGTAATCTATGTACTTTTTCAGCTCCTTGGCATTGAAGTAAAACTTGATATTTGCTAAACTGAGCAAGCAAAGTAAAAAGACAGTCAAACCTCCCCTAAGGAGATAAGTATGGGCATGAAAACTGATTAGATTTAGGGAGGTACTTAACAAAAAGATTGAGTAAATTTACACAGTAAAAATTTGCTTTCAATTGTTTTCTAGATTGTTTCTAATATTTTAGAATGCCCCAGTTGTGACCTCTTATACTCATGTTTTCTGTTTTTTGTTGTGGTTGTGGTTGTTGTTGTTAGTTTTTTATTTTATTTTGTTTTGTTGTGTGTATTTACCATCTAGCTTTGTCTTAAGAACAAATTGAATTTGATTCAGAATAAAACTATTTTTTATGGTGCATCCTCATAAGTAGATTGATGCTTATAAACTTTCAGAGCATGATTTAGAGCATAATTAATTTACCATGAAAATATTTCATTATATTTTCTAGATTATAAAATTTTACTAACTTGGACCTGCAGAGACCTTGAAGTTTCCGGTGTAGATTATTCAGAAGATGTGAGTCCAGTTCCATTTGTCTATTGAGATACATGCCAGATCTGCTCTGCATTACAAAATCCATGACACAGAAGCTGCAGAAAAATCAAAGCCTTTCTTTGAGCCCAAGAAATACTTGTCTACTTCTACCTTCCCTCCTGTATATAAAATGCAATGTAGTCATTTCTGGCTGGCTCATTTAGCTGACTTAACAATTGTCAAGAATCACAGCAAAGTAATGCGATTCCTATATTAACCTGGTTACTAAAACTTGAGTGTTTCCCTAAAGCCACACAAGCAGTAGGGTGTATACAAGTTTCAACAGTGTGTCTCATTAACAATGTTTTGAGATGACCCCAAATAGGAATTCTCTCGAGACTCTGATTGGATGGCCCTTGTGTCTGCCACCCATGCCATACAAATCTCCAGCGCTTGCCAACCATGTGAAAAGTAAGGTGCCTGTGTCAATAGTTTGTACCAATATTCAGCACAGTTGGAAAATGCTTTATATAGTGAGTCTCTAGCAACTATTAACAACCTGTTAATAAACAAATGTGTTCTAAGTAATACTATTCAATTCCTAGAACACCACTGGTACATAATATCTATCCTGGAATTTCTGGATTGTTTTGGAACATAGTGGCAAAAAAATTTTAAAATCCTAAAGTATGTTCACTTTTAACTGAAAAATAAAAGCACCTTTGTTCCTTTTTACTGGTTTTAGATATTTTTCTAAGTTTAAGGACTACCAGAAGGATTGTGAAATCAGAGGACAGAAGAGACAAAGCTTCCACGAAGTGTGAGGAAAAAAGACTGGAGAAACATGTGTCATGCCTTGAGGAAGACATTGGCAGACTTTCTAAGGAAATGAACAACAATGCATGGTTTTGCTTGCCCATTTTGTGCTGTTTTCATAGAACACAACAGACTGGGCAATTTATAGGCAACTTATTTATAATTTATATGTGACATGGAGCATGGTTCTAGACATTTAGAAGTTCATGACTGAAGGATGTATCTGGCAAGGGTCTTCATAAATCATCTAAATATGATTCAAAGGCAAGTGAGTGCACACAAGACAGAGAGTCCTGAACAACAAATATGCTCAAGAGAGAGCTTGCCTTTAAAGGTGAACCACAAGCATGTAGGAACCTATTCCACCTGAAAGACTCCCCATGCCTCAACTTCCTCAAGAAGGTCTCACCTAGCCAGGCATGATGGCATGTGCCTTCCCCCATCCTGCTCCCCTCAAAATCATATTTTTATCAATTATTTGGGAATTTCACATGATGCACCCTGATCACATTCACTTACCAGTTTTCCCAGGTCCATCCCCCATCCTTGTGACCGTCCCACAAATGAAGAAGAAAAAAAATTCCAAGACCAAATAGTGTCACTGGAGCATGGTCAAATTCCCAGTGGCCAGTCCCTTAAAGAAAACTGAGTCCTGAGACCAGCGGTGTAGCGGCGGGCCTCCATATCGCAACCAGGACACAGCTGGAAAGGCCCAGGCTCTGTGGGACATCCCCGCCCTTGGGTGAGCACCTAAGCTGCGTTCTGCAACCAGCTCGCCAGCCCCTAGACCAGCGGTGTAGCGGCGGGCCTCCATATTGCAACCAGGACACAGCTGGAAAGGCCCAGGTAAACACCCCTTCCAGGGCTACACTCACGGGGGTATCTGCTAGGGTCTCGGAGCCAAGCAGGCGGAGTCCCGCCTAGGCTCTGTGGGACATCCCCGAGCCCTCTGGCGAGCACCAAGGCTGCTTTCTGCAACCAGCTCGCCAGCCCCTAGACCAGCGGTGTAGCGGCGGGCCTCTATATCGCAACCAGGACACAGCTGGAAAGGCCCAGGCTCTGTGGGACATTCCCGTGCCCTCTGGCGAGTACCGAGGCTGCATTCTGCAACCAGCTCGCCGGCCCCTGGACCAGTGGTAGCAACGGGCCTCCATATTGCAACCAGGACATAGCTGGAAAGACCCAGGTAAACACCCCTTCCAGGGCTACCCTCACGGGGGATCTGCTAGGCTCTCGGAGTTCCTTGCAACCAGGACACAGCTGGAGAAGCCCAGGTAGACAGACTCCAACAGGGGCTACAATCGCATGGGTGGCAGCCAGCTTATGATCCCTTAAAGCAGCAGTCACACATATTCACCAATAGAGAAACAACAGGTGAGCCCAGCCTCACAGGAGATTCAAACACCAGCCACTGACAACAAGGCCAACTAAAACCAGAAATAACCAGATGGCAAAAGGAAAACGAAGGAACGTTACTAACAAAAATCAAGGCAACATGACAGCATCTGAACCCAGTTCTCCAACAACAGGAATCCCTGGATACCCTAAAACACCAGAAAAACAAGACTTGGATATAAAATCACTGGTCAGGATGCTGGTAGCTGAACACATAGAAAAATCTCATAAAGAAATAGAGGAGAAAATGGATCAAAAGTTAGAAGCCTTTACGAGGCAAATACAAAAATCACTTCAAGAAATGCAGGAGAAGATGGATCAAAGAGAAGAAGACAATAAGGAAGAAAGACAAAAGTCACTTAAAGAACTACAGAAGAACGTGGGCCAACAAGTAGAAGCTATGAAAGAGGAAGCACAAAAATCTATTAAAGAAATTCATGAAAACACAATCAAGCAAGCGAAAGATCTGAGCACATCCATCCAGATACTAAAAACAGAAGTAGAAACAACTAAGAAATCACAGAGGGAGACAACATTGGAGATAGAAAACCTGGGGAAGAAATCAGGGGCCATAGACGCAAGTATCAACAATAGAATACAAGAGATAGAAGACAGAATCTCAGAAGCCGAAGATACCATAGGAACCATTGATTCAACAGTCAAAGAAAATACTAAATGCAAAAAGGTGGTAACCCAAAACATCCAGGAAATCCAAGACACTATGAGAAGACCAAACCTAAGGATTATAGGTATAGACGAGAGTGAAGATTTACAAGTTAAAGGGCCAGCTAATATCTTCTATAAAATTATGGAAGAAAACTTCCCCAACCTAAGGAGAGAGATGCCCATGAATATACAAGAAGCCTATAGAACCCCAAACAGACTGGACCAGAACAGAAATACATCCCGTCACATAATAATCAAAACTCCAAATGTAATAAACAAAGAAAGAATACTAAAGGCAGCAAGAGAAAAAGGCCAAGTAACATATAAAGGAAAACCTATCAGAATAACACCAGACTTCTCACCTGAGACCATGAAAGCTAGAAGATCCTGGGCAGATATCATGCAAACTCTAAGAGAACACAAACTTCAGCCAAAACTACTTTACCCAGCAAAACTCTCAATTGCCATTGATGGAGACATCAAGGTATTCCATGACAAAACCAAATTTGCAAGATATCTCTCCACAAATCCAGCCCTACAAAGGATAATAGGGGGAAAACACCAAGACAAGGACGGAAACTACACCCGGGAAGAAGCAAGATAGAAACCTCCTCTCATCAAACCCAAAAGAAGATAACCTCTCGAATATAAAAAATAAATAAGATAAATAAATATAATTTCAAAAATGTCTGGAGGTAATAATTACTATTCCTTAATATCTCTTAACGTCAATGGACTCAATTCCCCAATAAAAAGACATGGATTAACAGACTGGATATGGAAACAGGACCCTACATTTTGCTGCATACAGGAAACACATCTCAGTGTTAAAGACAAACACTACCTTAGAGTAAAAGGCTGGAGGACAATTTTACAAGCAAATGGTCTCAGGAAACAAGCTGGAGTAGCCATTCTAATATCAGATAAAATTGACTTTCAACCTAAAATCATCCAAAGAGACTCAGAAGGTCACTTCTTGCTGGCCAAAGGGAAAATCCACCAGGAAGAGCTCTCAATACTGAATATCTATGCTCCAAATGCAAGGGCACCCTCCTTCGTAAAAGAAACCTTACTAAAGCTTAAAGCACACATTACACCTAACACAATAATTGTGGGTGACTTCAACACCCCACTCTCCTCAATGGACCGATCAGGAAAGCAGAAACTAAACAGGGACACAGTGAAACTAATTGAAACTCTGGACCTATTGGATTTAACAGATATATATAGAACATTTCATCCTAAAGCTAAAGAATATACCTTTTTCTCAGCACCGCATGGTACCTTCTTCAAAATAGACCATATAATCGGTCACAAGACAGATGTCAACAAATACAAGAAGATCGAGCTAATCCCATGCCTCTTATCAGATCACCATGGAGTAAGAGTAGTCTTCAATAGCAACAAAAACAACAGAAAGCCCACATACACATGGAAACTGAACAATACTCTACTCAATGACACCTTGGTCAAGGAAGAAATAAAAAAAGAAATCAAAGACTTTTTAGAATTCAATGAAAATGAAGGTACAACCTACCCAAATCTATGGGACACAATGAAAGCAGTGCTAAGAGGAAAACTCATAGCTCTAAGTGCATCCAAAAAGAAACTGGAGAGAGTATACACTAGCAGCTTAACGGCACACCTTAAAGCCCTGGAAGAAAAACAAGTTAATTCACCCAGGAGGAGTAGAAGACAAGAAATCATCAAACTCAGGGCTGAAATCAATCAAATAGAAACAAAGAGAACCATACAAAGAATAAACAAGACCAGGAGCTGGTTCTTTGAGAAAATCAACAAGATAGATAAACCCTTAGCCAGACTAACCAAAGGACACAGAGACAGTATACAAATTAACAAAATTAGAAATGAAAAGGGAGACATAACAACAGAAACTGAGGAAATTCAAAAGATCATCACATCCTACTACAAAGGTCTATACTCAAAACAACTGGAGAATCTGGAGGAAATGGACGATTTCCTAGACAGATATCAAATACCAAAATTAAATCAGCATCAAGTAGACCAGCTAAATAGTCCCATAACCCCTAAAGAAATAGAAGGGGTTATAGAAAGCCTCCCAACCAAAAAAAGTACGGGACCAGATGGTTTTAGTGCAGAATTCTACCAGACCTTCAAAGAAGACTTAACACCAATACTCTCCAAACTATTCCACAAAATAGAGACAGAAGGGACACTGCCCAACTCATTCTTCGAAGCCACAATTACGCTAATACCTAAACCACAAAAAGATCCAACAAAGAAAGAGAACTTCAGGCCAATTTCTCTGATGAATATAGATGCAAAAATACTAAATAAAATTCTTGCTAACCGAATCCAAGAGCACATCAAAACGATCATCCACCATGATCAAGTAGGCTTCATCCCAGGGATGCAGGGATGGTTCAATATACGGAAATCCATCAATGTAATCCACTACATAAACAAACTGAAAGAAAAAAACCACATGGTCATCTCATTAGATGCTGAAAAAGCATTCGACAAAATTCAGCATCCTTTCATGCTAAAAGTCTTGGAAAGAGCAGGAATTCAAGGCCCATACCTAAACATAGTAAAAGCAATCTACAGCAAACCAGTAGCCAACATCAAAATAAATGGAGAGAAACTTGAAGCATTCCCACTAAAATCAGGGACTAGACAAGGCTGCCCTCTCTCTCCATATCTTTTCAATATAGTACTTGAAGTTCTAGCAAGAGCAATTAGACAACATAAGGAAGTCAAAGGGATACAAATTGGAAAGGAAGAAGTGAAACTATCATTATTTGCAGACGATATGATAGTTTACCTAAGCGACCCAAAAAACTCCACCAGAGAACTTCTACAGCTGATAAACAACTTCAGCAAAGTGGCAGGTTATAAAATTAACTCAAGCAAGTCAGTGGCCTTCTTGTACTCAAAGGACAAGCAGGCTGAGAAAGAAATTAGGGAAATAACACCCTTCACAATAGCCACAAACAACATAAAGTATCTTGGCGTAACTCTAACCAAACAAGCGAAAGATCTGTACAACAGGAATTTCAAGTCCTTGAAGAAAGAAATCGAAGAAGACCTCAGAAGATGGAAAAATATTTCTTGCTCCTGGATTGGCAGGATCAATATAGTAAAAATGGCCATCTTGCCAAAAGCAATATACAGATTCAATGCAATCCCCATCAAAATCCCAACTCAATTCTTCATAGATCTAGAAAGAGCAATTCTCAAATTCATCTGGAGCAACAAAAAACCCAGGATAGCTAAAACTATTCTCAACAATAAAAGGACTTCTGGGGGAATCAATATCCCTGACTTCAAGCAGTACTACAGAGCAATTGTGTTAAAAACTGCATGGTATTGGTATAGCAACAGGCAAACAGATCAATGGAACAGGATTGAAGACCCTGAAATTAACCCACAGACTTATGGTCACTTGATCTTTGATAAAGGAGCCACAACCATCCGATGGAATAAAGATAGCCTTTTCAACAAATGGTGCTGGTTCAACTGGAGGTCAACATGCAGAAGAATGCGAATTGACCCACTCTTATCTCTTTGCTCTAAGATCAACTCCAAGTGGATCAAGGACCTCCACATAAAACCAGACACACTGAAACTATTAGAAAAGAAACTTGGGAAGACCCTGGAGGACTTGGGCACAGGGGAAAAGTTCCTGAACAGAACACCAATAGCGTACGCACTAAGATCAAGAATCGACAAATGGGACCTCATAAAATTACAAAGTTTCTGCAAAGCAAAGGACACTGTCCGAAGGACAAAACGGCAACCAACAAAGTGGGAAAAGATCTTTACCAACCCCACATCCGACAGAGGGCTAATATCCAATATATACAAAGAACTCAAGAAGTTAGACCGCAAAGAACCAAATAACCCTATCAAAAAATGGGGCACAGAGCTAAACAAAGAATTTTCACCAGAAGAAATTAGGATGGCCGAGAAACACCTTAAGAGATGTTCAACATCATTAGTCATCAGGGAAATGCAAATCAAAACAACCCTGAGATTCCACCTCACACCAGTCAGAATGGCTAAGATTAAAAACTCAAGAGACAACAAGTGCTGGCGAGGATGTGGAGAAAGAGGAACACTCCTCCACTGTTGGTGGGATTGCAAAATGGTAAAACCACTCTGGAAATCAGTTTGGCGGTTCCTCAGAAAATTGGGCATGGCACTTCCAGAGGACCCTGGCATACCACTCCTGGGCATATACCCAGAGGATTCCCCTACATGCAATAAAGACACATGCTCCACTATGTTTATAGCAGCCTTGTTTATAATAGCCAGAAATTGGAAGGAGCCCAAATATCCCTCAAAGGAGGAATGGATACAGAAAATGTGGTATATTTATACAATGGAATACTACTCAGCAATTAAAAATAATGAATTCATGCAATTTGTAGGTAAATGGTTAGACCTGGAAAATATCATCCTGAGTGAGCTAACCCAATCACAAAAGAATGCACATGAAATGCAATCACTGATAAGTGGATATTAATGAGCCCAGAAGCACTAAATACTCAAGACACAAATAGCAAGTCAAATGATTCCCAAGAAGAAGAAAGGAGAGGACCCTGGGCATGTAAAGATTGCATCCAGTTTAGTAAAGAAACCGAAGGGGGAGGGGGAATGATTGGGGAATAGTTGGGGGGGAGAAGAACTATGGGAACTATGGTGGGTGGGAACTGGGAAAGGGGAAAGCCTTTGAAATGTAAACATAGAATATAGAAAATAAAAATAACTAAAAAAAAAAAAAAAAAAAAAAAAAAAAGAAAACTGAGTCCTTCTCAACTCCCATCCCCCATCAGAAACCATCTCCTGTGAAGAGCTACACTTCATACATGAAGAGCATTCCTTTTTCTTTTAATTTATTTATTGGATATATTCTATATTTACATTTCATTTCCCTTTTTCTGGTTCCCCATCCCCCAAAGGTCTCACATGCCCTTTTCCCTCCCCCTGTTCCCCCATCCACACCTTCTCACTTCCCTGTTCTGGTATTACCCTACATTGATGTTTTGATCCTTTCCAGCACCAGTGTCCACTACTTCCTTATTGTCTGATATCATTTGATATGTGGATTGTGTCTTTGGTGTCCCAAGAATCTAGGCTACTATCCACTTATCAGTGAGTGCATACCATGGGTATTCTTTTAAGACTGGGTTAACTCCCTTAGTATGATGTTCTCCAGCTCCATCCATTTCTCTAAGAATTTCATGAATTCATTGTTTCTAATGGCTGAATAGTACTCCATTGTGTATATACACCACATTTTTTGTATCCATTCCTCCGTTGAGGGACATCTGGGTTCTTTCCAGCTTCTGGTTATTATAAATAAGGCTGCTATGAACATAGTGGAGCATGTATCCTTATTGCATGCTGGGAAATCTTCTAGGTATATGCCCAGGAGTGGTATGTCTGGGTCCTCTGGAAGTATCATGTCCATTTTTCTGAGAAACGGTCAGACTGATTTCCAGAGTGGTTGTACTAGCTTGCAGTACCACCAGCAGTGAAGGAGTGTTCCTCTTTCTCCACAACCTCGCCAACACCTGCTGTCTCCTGAGTTTTTAATCTTGGCCATTCTGACTGGTATGAGGTGAAATCTCAGGGTTGTTTTGATTTGCATTTCTCTAATGACTAATGATGTTGAACATTTTTACACTTGATCTTAGCCAAAAGGCCGAGAAGCGAAACAATGTTGAACATTTTTTAAGGTGTTTCTCAGCCATCAGAATTTCTTCCGGTGAAAAGTCTTTGTTTAGCTCTGTACCCCATTATGAAGAGCATTCCTATCACAATGGGATACCCTATCACAATGGCTTCCTGTGCAGGAGGAGTTGTTACAGAACCTTTCAAGTCTCTGAATCTCAACTCTGGATCTGCAGATACCAATACCACTGCAAAAGAAGCTATCATGCTCTTTACAGCCAGCAGCAGCATGGCTCATAGACATGGCATCCTACGAGCTTTAATACCTGCACTTCAGAGACTGGGGCAGGTAGATCTCTGTGCATTCAAGCCTGGTCTACAAAACAAGTTGTAGGATGGCCATGGATGCACTGAGAAACCTTGTCTTATAAAAAGGGGAGAAGGGTAGCACTTCCCCCACATTATCATGAAATCTGTTCCATTGCAATATGCATATTGCTGAAGACTCTCAAGTCACATTGTCTAAGAAGCTCTTGTTAAACAAAGTAAATGGAGGTGTATCCCAATATTTACCTGTGAATCCTGACTATAGAAAGAGATACACTTCTAGATGTATCTACAACGGTTTTTCAGAGAGTCTAGTCTGAGTTCCAAACTTCCGAAGCTGCCAGCTCTATGTCCTGAATGAAGGTCTAGGAAAGGAAAAGAAGATCCATAATTTAATTTATAATTCTAAATTTCTCTGATTTAGATAACATTCATCTCAGTTTTGAGTAAAGGTTTTAAATATCTTGTGTGAACTTCCACTAGTTGGTTGGTTTACTAATTTATTTCTCTATCAATGGGTGGTGCACGCCTCTAATCCCAGCACTTGGGAGGCAGAGGCAGGTAGATTTCTGAGTTCGAGGCCAGCCTGGTCTACAGAGTGAGTTCCAGGACAGCCAGGGCTACACAGAGAAACCCTGTCTCGAAAAAAAAAAAACACCAAAAAAAAGAAAAAAAAGAAAAAAAAAGAAAGAGAACCTTTGTGGGATAATAGAGATGAAAGTGATACACGATAGGGGCAGACAAAAGATAAATACCCAACTGAGATGATGACTTGTTTCTTACAGTATCATGAGATGTCCTTACCCAGTATCTTTAAAAGTGATACCCATTGATAGAGAAATAAATTAGTAAGCCAGCCAACTAGTGGGAGTTCACACAAGATACACTTAGAAGTGTGTTTCCTTCTTGATTCTAAATTAAGTCAAGATGACAATGAAGATTAAAGTCCAAAATTTGTGAAAAACAAAAAATTCAGATACTATACTTAGAAGTTCAACTCTTACTCTAGGGTTTCCCTATTTCAGGTTAAGCAAGAAAACCTGAAGCATCCGTTAGTCCTACAAAGCTTGTAGAAGAGCTCTAACTGGACCTCAGACCAACAAAACCCTTGAAAAGCTCTTGTTTGTTGCCCTTCTAGCATTAGTGAAAGATGCAGATCCAACCATCACATGGAGAAAGGAGAGGTGAAGTGGCAAAAAAAATGTGCACCAGTTGTTTATGTAGGATGCTCTTAGGGGCTTTTCTGGATCATTTCCACTTATGCCTTCTTGGCCAGGAAGCAGTCACCTGGCCCCACCTGGAAGCAAGGACGATAGAGAAAGTAGCTTTTGTTTTTGAAGACCATATGCCCTCCCCAATTTCTCTTTCCACAGAGGAAGCAAAACATGAAAGGACAAATGGATTTGGATGCTTGCCCCACATTTCCAGTGAACACTTTATCCTTTGATAAGCCTATCATTTCCTAGGTCTGAAATGCAGTCTCATGCAGAAATACAAACTGTGAATTGCTGAGCTGGACAAAGAAGTAGCACAGGGGGAAAAAAAGATAAAATTAGCTTTGGCATCCCATTTTAAACCAAAACAGCTCAATTGGCAGTTTCTGCCAGAGGGGAAGTTGGACATGAGCCAGGGCTGAGTTACCTTTCCTCTATGGGGAGTTGGCTTGCACTCAGGATACAGACTTGGCGGCTTTAAGGATACTGCAAGTCCCACTGGGCTCTTCTGCCTTTAGGTGGGCTGCCCACTGTCAAATGCAGAAGCCATCAGGAGATTCTATATGATGGTGGCTGTGAGCAATAGAGCCACAGGGCTAAACGTTGGTAAGTCAACCATAGAGTATCATTAAGGAAGAGGCCTGATGACAGTGTCAGGTGAGCACTAGGCTAAGAGTCAGCCTAGCATCTTCACACTAGTATCAGAAGTTAACCATTCTCTCCCTTTTGGATAAGTGTTAGACCTTTTCCACCGTTAATCAATGAAATTTTGAAGCACAAGGGGATACTTCTCTTCACTAATATGATAGACAATCTCCAGCCATTCACTCTGAGTGTGTATGATGCTATTGCTTCACTTGTAGCACGACTTAATCAAATTCCAGTATTGACTTCTGCATAGCACCAATAGTCAACAACTGGCAGCTCTGACTCTTCAGTGACACACAGATAGAGATGTAGTGGAACAGTAAAGAAGCAGGACTCATCATATCTCCATCCTCAACTGGACCATGTGCCAGTGTGACTATAACCTCGACACTTTCTCATTGTGACTGTGATCATCTGCATATTGAATATAAAAATATTGAACTTCTGTGACACTTGAATAACTCAGTCAATACAGCATGACACTCTTAACTTCACAGTTGTAAGCTCAATCCTCATCTTGAGTAGCTTGAATGAAGTCTAGAACTGGTTCAATGCTAAAAATACCAAGCCTGGGAAACTGAGTTCACTAACTGAGACCCACATGATGGAAAGAGATCACTATCTTCCAAGAGTTGCCTTCTGACCCTCAAATATATCCGCACATACAATAAATAAATATTACAAAGTAAAGTTATAGGTGTAATCTGCAATCTCATCTATGGTAGATATGTTTAAAATGAATTTAGAATTCTCAAGCATAAACATAATCTTATCTATTTGGTTTTCTTTTCCTGTTTCAATAAAATACAACTCTCTAAACATGTAGTTAAAGTACACTTGGGCCAGAGAACTGATTCATGGCCCTACTTCTCTCTGGCAAATTATTGGCAGCTGGAGGACTCTTGGAGAGGGGGTAGTCATTTTCTTGAATTGTGAACCGACTCAGGAGGCATCCAAACTCCAAAAGACAGTTCCTAAATAGTGGGCACACAGACCAGATAGCCTTGGTTAAATTCATTGTGTCACATCATGAAACAAAAGGTCACAAATGTGGGTAAGGAACTTTAGTGACACAGGAGATTAAAGATATATAAGGGAAATTAGAGATATTGGGGGGACAAGTAAGAGTAGCCAGAACAAATTATACACATACATGAAATTGTCAAATAAATTTAATAAAATTTATAGTTTCAAAAGGTGTCAATAATATCACACTTCTCTTTATATATTTTTTATTGGATATATTCTATATTTACAGTTCATTTCCCTTTTTCTGGTTCCCCACCCCTAAAGGTCCCACATGCCCTTTTACTTCCCCCTCCTCCCTCATCCACCCCTTCCCACCTCCCTGTTCTTGTACTCCCCCACAATGATGTTTTGGTCCATTCTAGCACCAATGTCCACTCCTTTCTTCTTGTCAGACATTACTTGGTATGTGATTTGTGTCTTTGGTGTTCCAAGATTCTAGGCTAATATCCACTTATCAGTGAGTGCATACCATGGGTATTCTTTTGAGACTGGGTCACCTCACTTAGTATGATGTTCTCCAGCTCCATCCATTTCTCTAAGAATTTCATGAATTCATTGTTTCTAATGGCTGAATAGTCCTCCATTGTGTATATATACCACATTTTTTGTATCCATTCCTCTGCTGAGGGACATCTGGGTTCTTTCCAGCTTCTGGCTATTATATATAAGGCTGCTATGAACATAGTGGAGCATGTATCCTTATTGCATGCTGGGGAATCTTCTGGGTATATTCCCAGGAGAATATCACACTTCTCTTAATTCCTGCTAACAAAATTTTACAGAGGAAATTATTTTAATTTCTCGTGTCAGTATTTCTTGGCCCTCTACGTCGTCAGTGGGAAAGTTCAATGTCATAGATGATATTGAGCCAATTTAGCTGTTGTGGAACTTGATACTACTAACATGAGGGACCAATATCAGCCCCTGAGTCATTCAAGAACCAAAGTTTTTAATAGTAGTGACTGTGTGACAACATCTTACCAGGTTAATAATACTCTAAGCGTTTTCCTGAGGCGATTTAAAATGAGAACATTTATTTTTATTCTCCCTGATGGGCTCCGAGTGACATTAGGCAAACAGCTGTAACTTTTTATTTTTTCTTATACTGACAGGCAATCGACAGAGGTTACTTACACCCCGAGAAATCACATCTGACAAGAAATTAATAAAGCCATGTTCATCAACACCCTTCAGTGAAGGAGCACTAACCTGACATGTCACCGTGAGCCAAAAGTTAGTGGAGAAGTAAATTATGCCTTAGAGTACAGTTCAACAAAAAATTAATTTCTAATCAGTACAACCACAATGAATTAACAATGAAATCAAGTTGTCCTACCCCTAACAATGCAAGGCAAATAGTATAATTTGTTTAAGAAACAAAGACATTTCCAAACAGTATATTCAAACATTCTTCTTTTTAAACGTTTAAACATTTAATTTAAATATTTAACTTTCTATTATTCTTATTTTTATTTTGACTGCTTTTTGCTGTGTGCATGCACTGCCCAAAGAGATCATAAGAGGGTGATGGATTCCTTGAAATTGGAGTTACAGGCAACTGTGAACTGTGTGTTGGTGCTCAGAATTATGCCATGTCCGTTGTGAGCCACAGAAAGAGGAAAGAATGTACCACTGGGTGTGTGAAACAGCAAAATCCTTCATTATTTCCACCACATAAGCAGAATTAGTGATCAGGGCCACCAGACAAGGACTCGGGAACCTTCTGGTAGCCCCGAGTAGGGACTGAAGCAGGGTTTATAAGCATAACGTCATAACAACCTAGGCCAAGTTACAGTTATAATTTTCACCAATCAGAACTTGGGGATTAGAGACTTTCCCAAGTGTTCTATCATTCTCAATTGACACTGAATGTGGTTTTGCCCAACCAATTAAATTCATTTGTTTATAGGAACAAGCATTGTGTTTTGGGAAACTTATTGTTGCATAGAGAGGAAATTGGTCAGCTTAGGTAAAATGGAGTCTGAAGTCAAAATGGCAGTACATAAAGACAAGTTTCTTTTATCTGTTTCCAACAAACCAAGGTCCCCTATTAGAGCAGTATCTACTCCTAACCACAGAGCCAGCTCTCTAGACCCAGATATTTTTTTAAGTTTTATTTTATTTTAGTTATGCGTCTCTGTATTTCTCTATGTGTAACCATGTGCACATGAGTTCAGTGTTCAGAGTCAAATTCCCTGCAGCTGGACTTCCAGGGCAGTTGCAAGTTGCCTGACAAACATGCTGAGAGTTGACATCAGGTTCCCTGGAACTGAAGTATGCATTCTTAATCACTGAGCCACTTCTCCAGCCCTCAAACTTGAGTTGGTTTTATTTTGATTGATGGTGATAATAAATACATACCTACTTCAAAGGATTACTGTGAAACCGAAGGAAGATAAATGGGGAAGTTAGTTATGAAACCTAATGTGCTATGCAAATATGAAGTTAAAGCCATTATGTGAAGGATTTAATCTTAAAGCATTTTGTCAACACAAAGAGCCTAGTAACCAGTCAATGTGTTTTTAATGATTTGGTGGCCAAGGGCCGGATTGGGATGCTTGCCTGAGTTGTTCTCCGCTTTGCTTTTGAACAATCAACCTAGCCCTGTGGTATTCATCATAACAAGCTAGAAAGAGTTCCACTTGACTATCCCATTATGTGTAATTTATATGGTTTCTTCTGTCTATATTTGGGTTTCATAGCCATATAAAAGCCTCTCAAAATGAAAAAATATCATTCCTCTATCATCTTATCGTACAGTAGGCATGAAATCAGTTTACATTCCATGTAAGAGCTGCTGCACAGTCGACTTCCTTAACCATATATCTTGATTCCAAAATCCAAAGAACGCAGCAAGAATAATTAAAACTATAAACAGTCAGTCCTCTACTAATCATAGAAAAGCAGAATGCATGCTCTTTCTTGGGAGTAATATGACTGTTCTAATGGGATGACAGGCATTTTATTTAGTATTATAAGGGGCTCCTAATAATTGGTAGATGCATTTTAAACAACATTGTATTATGACACCATTTGTGTCACTCTAAGTTGAAAACGCATCCAATAATATTAGGCCTTGGAGGAGCAAGCCTGGAGACTAAGCAGATGGAATTTATTCTTTTATCTTGGTATTTATTTTCCATGTAACTTTAGCAGCTCAGTAATTCTTTTTGTCTAGACAGACTTTTCAACAACGAATGAGGTCCTGAGCACTAGCCACACAGTAATCACTCACTTCATTCAGTCCTATCTCTACATTCGAAAGCACATGTGACATCATAATTTAGTTTATATTTATTGTTGACTAGTATATACTATGCATATATGTTTGCTGTAATATTTAATGAATATACAGAATATGTTATCAATGCATTGCTTCCTAGATTTTCAAATAGAAGTAATTGTGGGTTCACAAGACCTATGAAGTTCTCTTTTATTTATTTTTGTGAATGATTTTATCAGTTTCCTCAATTTCATTTGTAATTTATTTCACTTTTATAGCAAAATATAAAACCCTACACATCGATTTGGTAGTATGATGTTTCAACACATATCTACGTTGTCGAAAGTTTAAATTGGGCTAACACATATATGTTATCAAATTTTTATAGTTTATGGTGAAACATTTAAAATCTATATTTTTAAGAGACACATCTCTTTTTTTCTTTTTTTATTATTTTTGTTGGATATTTTCTTTATTTGCATTTCAAATGATTTCCCCTTTCCTGGTCCTCCCCCCTCCCACGAAAATCCCATAAGCCATCTCCCCTCCCCCTTTTCCCCAATCAACCCTCTCCTGATTTCCTGTCTTGGTAATCCCCTATACTGCTGCACTGAACCTTTCCAAGACCAAGGGCCTCTCCTCCCCTTTGATGTCCAAAAAGGCCATCCTCTGCTGCCTATGCATCTGGAGCCATGGGTAATACCATGTGTACTATCTGATTGATGGTTTTGTCCCTGGGAGCTCTGGGAGTACTGGGTGGCTCATATTGTTGTTCCTCCAATGGAGCTGCAAACCCCTTCAGCTCCTTGGGTTCTTTCTCTAGCTCCCCAATTGGGGACCCTGTGCCATCTCTATCTTTTTTGTTTGTTTGTTTGTTTGTTTGTTTTGGGGTTTTTTGGGGGGTGGGTTTTTTTTTGTTGTTGTTTTGTTTTGTTTTTCCCATCTCCAAGCTGGTCCCTTGACACATACACATAGCCCTTACTGATCTGCTTGAGAATCCATACCCCAAAAATCTCATTTAGTTTTGCTGAAGTATTTTAAAATTTGGATTTGTTGTTGTGTGAGTGTGGTCAATCCAAGTTCAATCCCCAGACATACATCACAGGAGAGAACTGACTCCTGAGTTGTGCTTCAACCCTGACGTGTACAAGTGTATATACACACACAACACAAAATAGGTGTAATCTTAGGTTTTTCTAGCTTGATGTTACCTATAGTTTCCTATCTTTGCTTTCATGCACCACATCGCTAGCAAGAATTTCCTAGACATTAAGTGGTAATTCAGACAATGAGGATTTTGTATCTTTTCTGTTGTTGTTTTGTGTTTTTGTTTTTGAGACAGGGTTTCTCTGTGTAACCCTGGCTGTCCTGGAACTTACTCTGTAGACCAAGCTGGCCTCAAACTCAGAAATCCGCCTGCCTCTGCCTCTGCCTCCCAAGTGCTGAGATTAAAGGCATGAGCCACCACTGCCTGGCCATCTCTATCTTTTAATTACATGTATGTGTATGAGTGAGGGATGTGTGTATGAGGTGCATGAGGCGATGAGGCCAGTAGAGGGCATCAGAGCCCCTGGAGTTGAGTGACTGGTGGTTTTGAGCTGCCTCATGTGGTTCTTGGGAGGCAAACTGCACACTTGACCACTGCGTGATCTCTCTCACCTGTCTCAGAGCTTTGCCATGTACAGTGAACTATCTCAGTCTAGACTACTGGGTCATTCCACAACCAGTCTTTTTGCTCCGATCTAATTTTACTTAGTTCTCTCCACATAAAATATACGTGGCAGATCTTTCACTGGTAAAATTTACAATGCTTACAAAATGTTTTGAAAAAAGAGAAGGTGCAAATCTAACCAAAGGGAAAGCCACAATAAGAAATAACCTAGTCCACTCCATACATGTTCTACACAAATTCATACATGGCACAGTTCAGCCTTCTGAAATACCCTGTCATTAGTTGTCATTGCTATCCTTAGCTTACTATCCTAGTGTGTTTTCTATTGCTGTGATAAAAACCATGGCCAAAAGCAACTTGGGGGGGAGGATACATTTAACTTATATGTCCCAAGTCATAGTTCAAAAAACTAGGGCATAAACTCAAGGCAAGAACTGAAACAGAGGCTGTAGTACTGCTTAATGGCCTGCATTTACTTGGGAGCTTTCTTATACACAACAGAATATCTGCCAAGGGATGGCACTGCCCCAAGTGGACTGTGCAGCCCATCCACATCAATAATCAATCAAGAAAATTCCCCTCAGGTTTGCCTACAGGTAAATCTGATGGGGGCATTTTCAAAATTGAGATTATTTTCCCTCAGACAACTCTACCTTGTGTCAAACTGACAATGAAATTAACCAGCACTCAGCACTCTTACTTTCTTCTTTTCATAGCTCTTATTGAGTTAGGGTTTTTTTTTTTTTGACAACTTCATGGATATATAATGTGAACTCTGGTTGTTATAATGCCCTGATCACCCTACATCTCTATTATGCCCCCTCCATACAAGCTCTCTCTCTCTCTCTCTCTCTCTCTCTCTCTCTCTCTCTCTCTCTCTTTCTCTTTTTCTCTCTCTTGTTCTCTCTCTCCCCTCATATGTTCTTTCTTTTGAGAGCCCCCCTCAGTTTAACCAGTATTTTCTATGAGGTCATGATTTTGGAACTATATGCTGAAAATTGGTGGAGAGCCAACTGAAGACAACTGGCTACTTCTCTTCCAGAATATATCAACAGCCAGTAGTTCAACAGGAACTCGTAGGGCCTCACAAACTCCTCACTAATCCATGATTGAGTAGTGTCAGGCCCAATCTGTTGCAGCTCTTTGGAGACAGCCATTGATGTCATTCTGTTGTGCGTAGAATACCACAATTTTCTTATCATCTGTTGATAGACCTATTGGCTGAATTCATTTCCTTGCTATTCTTAATAGAGATACAATGAACATGATCAAAAAGTATCTGTGAAATAGACTATTGAATCATTCGGATATGCATCTAAGAATGGTGTAGCTGGATCAAATGGGAGTTCTATTTCTAACATTTTAAGGAACCTCCGCACTAATTTCCATAAGGGTTACAGCAGTCTACACTCCCAGCAACAGTGAATAAAGCTTCTTCTTTCCCCATATCCTCAGCAGCATTTGGTGTCATTTGATTTCCTGGTTATAACCATTCTAAATAGGATGAAATGGAATCCTGATGTACTTTTAATTTGCATTTCTATGACTGCTTTTTAAAATTTTATTTATTCACATTATAACCCAATATGAGTCCTTCCTCTCCTCCCAGTATGCCTTCCCACAAGTCCTTCTTTTGAGAAGGACCTCTGTGTATCATCCCCTACTACTAACCCAACCACCCCCACCCCCACCTCCTATCCCCCCAACACATTCCTACACCCAAACATTAAGTTGATGAGGGTCTAGACATCCTCTCCCACTGAAGCCAAACAAGGTGGTCCATTTAGGGGCACTGGATCCACAGACAGGCAGGCAACATGCTTAGTGACAAGCTTCTGCTCCAGTTGTTGGGAGACCCACATGAAGACCAACCTGCTCATCTGCTATGTATGTGTAAGAGGCCTAGGTCCAGCCCATTGCTCTCTTTGCTTGATGATTCAGTCTCTGGGAAACCCCAAAGGAAAGGTTAGTTGACTCTGTTGGTCTTCCTGTGGAGTCCCAGTCCTCTTCTGGTCCCTCAGTCCTTCTCCCAACTCTCCCACAAGACTCCTCAAACTCCATCTAATGTTTAAATGTGAGTCTCTGCGTTGCTTTCCATTGGCTGCTGGGGAAAGGCTCTTAGAGGACAGTTATGCTAGGGTCTTGTCTGGAAGCATAACAGAGATTGGTTCTTGCCCATGGGATAGATTTCAATTTGAGGCAGTCATTGGGTAGCCATTGCCTCAAACTCTGCATCTTTGTATCTGCACATCTTTATAGGCAGGACACATTTTGAGATTTTGTAGGTGGGTTACTGTCCTTATCCTTCCACTGGTTGTCATGCCTGGCTAGAGGGAGTAGTCACTTTGGAATCCATATCCCTCACTGCTAAGAATCTCAACTAGAGTAACCCCCATAGTCACACCCCCTAGGACTTCTCCCCATCACAGGTCTCTGGCATGTCCTAGAGATTGTCACCCCACACTGATGTCCCTTCTTTCCCCTGTTCTCCTTACATATGATTCCCACACACACACCATCCCCTTCCACCCACTTCCCTCCTTCTATCATCCAACAATTTTGTTTCCTCTTCTGAGAAAGATTGAATCATCCTCCCTTGGGTCCTCCTTGTTATTTGGCTTTTTTGGGTCTGTTGATCTTAGCATAGTTATCCTGTACTTTATGGCTAATTTCCACTTATAAGTGAGTAGATACCATGAATGACCTTTTGAGTCTGGATTACCTCATTCAGGATGATATTTACATTTCAAATGATATCCCCTTTTCTGGATCCCCCCTCCCTGAAAGTTCCATAGGCCCTCTTCCTCCCTCTGTTTTCCAATCATCCCCTTCCCATTTCCCTGTCCTGGTAGTCCCCTACACTGCTGCACTGAGCCTTTCCAGTACCAGGGGCCTCTCATTCATTCTTCTTGGGCATCATTTGATATTTGAATTATTTCTTGGGTATTCTGAGCTTCTGGGTTAATATCCACTTATCAGTGAGTGCATACCATGTGTGTTCTTTTGCAATTGGGTCGCCTCACTCAGGATGATATTCTCCAGTTCTACACACTTGCCTAAGAATTTCATGAATTCATTGTTTTTAATAGCTGAGAAGTATTCCATATTGTAAATATACCACATTTTCTCTATCCATTTCTCCATTGAGGGATATCTGGGTTCTTTCCAGCTTCTGGCTATTATAAATAGAGATGCTATGAATATAGTGGAGCATGTGCCCTTATTACATGCTGGGGAATCCTTTGTGTATATGCCCATGAGTGGTATAGCAGGGTCCTCCGGTAGTATCATGCCCAGTTTTCTGAGGAACTGCTAGACTGATTTCCAGAGTGGTTGTACCAGCTTGCAACCCCACCAGCAGTAGAGGAATGTTCCTCTTTCTCCACATCCTCGCCAGCACCTGTTTTCTCCTGAGTTTTTTACCTTAGCCATTCTGACAGTGACAGGCAGATAGATCAATGGAATAGAATTGAAGACCAAGAAATGAGCCCACACAATTATGGTCACTTGATCTTTGACAAAGGAGCTGTAACCATCCAGTAGAAAAAAGATAGCCTTTTCAACAAACAGTGCTGGTTCAACTGGAGGTCAGCATGCAGAAGAATTCAAATCAATCCATTCTTATCTCTAAACTCAAGTACAAGTGGATCAAGGACCTCCACATAAAGCCTGACACACTGAAACTAATAGAAAAGAAACTGGGGAAGAGCCTTGAGCACATGGACACAGGGGCAAAGTTCCTGAACAGAAAACCAATAGCTTATGCGCTAAGATCAAGAATTGACAAATGGGACCTCATAAAATTATAAAGTTTCTGTAAGGCAAAGGACACTGTCAAAAGGACAAAATGGCAACCAACAAATTGGGAAAAGATCTTTACCAACCCTACATCCGAAAGAAGGTTAATATCCAAGATATACAAAGAACTCAAAAAGGTAGACTCCAGAGAGCCAAATAACTCTATTAAAAATGGGGTACAGAACTAAACAAAGAGTTTTCACTTGAGGAATAACAAATGGATAAGAAACACCTAAAGAAATGGTCAACATCCTTAGTCATCAGAGAAATGCAAATCAATATACCACATTTTCTGTACCCATTCTTCAGTTGAGAGACATCTAGGTTGTTTCCAGTTTCTGGCTATCATTACCATAAAAGAGCAACTGTCCTTGTGGGATGGTAGATCTTCTTTTGGGTTTATGCCCAGGAGTGGTATAGCTGGGTCTTGACATAGAACTATTCCCAATCTTCTGAGAAACCACCAAATTGCTTTCCACAGTGGTTGGACAAGTTTGGATTCCTACTAAGCAGTAAAGGAGTGTTCTCTTTTCCCCACATCCTCACCAGCATGTGTTGTTAAGTTTGTGATCTTAGCCATTCTGATTGGTGTAAAGTGGAATCTCAGAGTCGTTTTGGTCCGCATTTCCCTAATGACTAAGTGTTGAACATTGCTTTAGGTGCTTCTTGGTCATTCAAAAGATTGACCTTAGATTGGCTTAGAATCCTAAATGCCATTTACTCCCAATTTGTATTTCATTAATAATCTGCTGTTGAGAGAGATGACCCATTTTTATTGTCTTGTTTTTTATATTTAGTTTTGGAGTTATTCGTATAATCTAGATACTAATTATCTGTCAAAGATTTTCTACCATTCTGTGAGATGCACTTTCATCTCACTGATGATTTCTTTCATTGTATGGAAGATTTTTGAGTTTCATGAGACCCCATTTGCCAATGGTGCCCTGTGTACACGTTATTTTTTCTGCTAGCAGTTTCAAAGGATCTGGCCTTGTGTTGATATCCCATTTCATGTTGGGTTTTGTGAAGGGTGAGGGATAAAGATATAGCTTATACAGCATCTTCATATCCAGTTTTCCCAGCACCTTTTGTTGAAGATACTGTCTCTTTCTCTGCATACAATCTTAACATCATTGTCAAAAGGCAGGTACCTGGAGTAGGGTGCCCTATCTTAGCTTCTTTTTCTAAAACTGTATGATGTCATTTTATTTCTAAGCATAACAGGAGAATATATGCTTATTAACTGCCTTGACATTCATCTAAGTTTTCCATTCCCCTTCTTTCCTCAAAAGCCACAAACACAATAGATTTGAAAATAATCGATTCAGTCAGATAGACTTCAAGTTGAGGTAATAGCCAAAGCTCATAAATAGCTTGCACCTGATAGGCATTCACTTCTAAGTTTCTTCTAGACATACTGACTAAATTTCTGATCTCTGTCAAGTCTCATACTTAAAATTTCACATTGATTTAATTTATTCATTGACTTTCTAGACATTTTCTATTAGAAAGAATAAACTAAGGCATATGGAATTCTTTTCAGTTTTTTAAAGAACATCAATGCTACCCCTTTGTGTGATTCCTAAAGCAAAAAAGGTTTACTGTCACACTAGGCTTATGCCAATGAACATACCTTCTTATTGCCCACTGATAAAACTTTTGCAAAACCCACCAGATAAGACTTGCATGCACTTAGATCCCTTTGAAGGCTTAGAATATACATGAACTAAATTGTTTTCAAGGCTCACTAGAGCATTAGGAACTTGCTTAATTAAACTCCATTAATTTGGTCTTTGGAAGATGACAACATACCCCAGTCAGTTGAATATTAATATAGACTATGGATTTTATTAGAGACTATACCAAGCATATCTTGTCATCCCTAATATCTACATTTGTTGAGATGGCTTCCATACACTTTCCTTGTAAATCCCAACAAAAATAGCAATAGCAAAACAAAACGCTTTATTTTAGTATAAGCATCAGCCCTTTTCTAATCCACATGGTCTGATAGAAGAATATGCAAGGTATTTGAGCCTTACCATGAGCATGCTGGCCTTTATTGAAATCTGTGAAAAAGATTGGGCTGGTGAACTCTATGCCTATCTGGCATCTAAAGGAGCTTTCTAGAGATTTGGCTTACATTATTAAAGCCCGTGTGTGTGTGTGTGTGTGTGTGTGTGTGTGTGTGTGTGTGTGTGTGAAGATAATCAAGAAGATGCAAGAGTGATGATGAACATGGTAGCCCTACCCTTGACCCCAGAACTAGACCTTAAGAAGTATCAATTAATAGCATTGGGAAATGTTAAAGTCAGTATCTTTTTATGAGTCTATAATTGTTAAACAACCACCACCATAGGATGAATAAGAATGCTCCTGTAAGATACGCTATGACCTGCAATTTCATAAAAGTTGTAACATATTATGGAGCCTTTAACTACATCCAAACCAAGGTGAATGATGTCAGAAAGCGGGCTTCTGACTCAAAGCTCTGACAGAGAACATTCTCTCTTAAGAGTACTACAGGAAGAATCTAGGGGTTATATAAAAAAATTATACTCTTCCAAAAGTTATGGTGGAATCATTCAGAGAGGACAAGTTCTCCCCAACCCAAACCATATGTACCATGCACAATCAATGAAAGACTGAACACACTTCCATTTGGCCTTCTTCTTCCTTTAAGCCTATTCAAGTTTTTAGAAGGCAGCATATTCAAGATCTTTAACCATTCTCTAGATGATACATTGGCGTGTGTCAAGTTTTGCAGAACAAAGACTTGCTTGATTCATTTTGCCAGGTTCATGAGTAGAATCTGACAAGGATGAGACTTTTTTGATAATGGCACTGGAAAATAAACTTGCCTCTTTGGATACAATGCAGCAACAACTGTAGAGTAGAGATGATTGTGTCAAAATGAACATGTGACTCCTAGGATTGTCTGCCTCAAGCCTGACCAGGCTCAGAGAGAAGCACTTGTCTGCCACAGCCCAGAACAGATGTTGAAGGGATGGAATGTGGCAACAACTACATGACCCTTGATGCCTGGGAACAACTTGAGAGTGGAAATTGTTTTTTTCTAGTTGTTCTGATATCTGAATTATGTACGCAGATGTTTGTTATTTAGACAGGGAAGTTGAAATCATAGTTAGAACTACAGTCTTACCAATAGGCACAAAAATAAGCACAGAAACACACACAAAAAAACCTACAAAACCAAAAGAATAAGCTTTGGTAAATATGCTGCCTTCCTTAGAGGATGACAGGCATTTAATACAGAGCACATAGAGCTTTGTAAGCAGTCATTTTTCTCAGTTCTCTAAGACATACTTAACCAAAGCTAAAATGTCAGAGCAGCAATAACAGCTGCTGAAACTTTAGTGCCAGATAATATACATTCTATTTTGCTTTTGTGTCATTGGGACAATCCATTCTACTTTATATTTTCCATTATTAACTATGTACTTTCAACAACTTCCTGTTGTCTGTAGAATGAAGACACATTTTTAGAGTAGAAAAATAGTGTTGTTTATTTCTTAGTGGGAATGATATGACCTGTTTCATTCTGTTTCTGATAAGGCTCTGTTGTGTGAATAAACCAGGAAACGGAAGAGTGCAAATCACAGAAAATAAAAATGGAAGACATAGAAAATGACTCTTAAGATGACTCCCAGAACATCCTGTCAAATGCAAGGTGTCCATGCCTTTGTGTGCCCCCACCTCTGCTCTACATCATACAGCAATGGAATATTATAAAGATGGCTGACTACCCTATCTGTGACTCAGTGACTTCTGCTTTGGGGTGAACATTCCTATTGGAGTAGCCACCTGAAAAAAGGAATATGCAGAAATCCTCAAGTTACAGTTCTCAACAACATAGATACTAAGTCTTGCTGTCCCCCAGAACTACAATCTTACCAATAGCCATAAAAGTAAACACAAAAATGAAGTCAGCCTCAGTCAAACACTCTCCTTATACTTCTATATTGGCCACCAATATAGATTCAACTTGTAAGGAGCCCTGAAGTGGGGGGCAGAGCTAACCATGTCCAGTAAGTTCTTAATTCTCAGGCACCAAACAATTTCTCTTAGCCATTAAGTAATAAGTTGGTACTTGGTATGTATCAATAATAATTAATAAAAATGTATGCACAGTCAATATACTCATCAGTTTTTCTTTATGTGTATATTATGCCATTAGAATAGCAAGCAGACAATTTTCCTTTTTCTTAACGTTTTTTGGCCAATCAATCAAGTAAGTGATATGTTATTTTTCTACCCATTTCAGCCCATTTCTTGTTTATTTGGTAAGTTCCTGGGGGAGAGCTTGTGGCTTTGTTTGTTTATATAATACTATGTATTACAGTAAATTGTGATTTTTTTAAGCACCTTGTAGATAAGCTTCTTTCCAGAAAATGAAGTCCTTGAATGCTTGAGCTAAAAGGAGAGAAAATGTCTTAAGGGTCAAGATATGAAAGAATACTTCTTGGTTCATAGCATGCTTCAGTGCCCCTGCCTGTACTGATATCCCCAAACATAAGTCAGAAAGCATTCATTAGTGTCTCTGGAATGTCCATGATGCTCTCTGAAAATAAGTGTGTTTTCTTAACAATTGATAAATACTTTGAGTGGCATTTCACTATAATTTTTTACTGTGCAACATTCTATGTGTGCGCATTGTTAAATCTATAGGTAGTAAATTGCTCTGTTACTCAAAATGTTCATCATGTATGATGAACTCTTGTAAATAGTCCTTACTTCTTCACTATTTTCCCAGAAGCAGGTGAGACATCTTTAATGGTGCCCAGCCCACATTGATCTGGGTGTGCCAAATGATTCCCATTTTAACTAATTCATATCATCTGACATATTCAGTCTTTCTACAGCAGATTTCAGAAAGTTAAGCAGTTATAATTCATGACTTCGCCAAACATGAGAGGAGGGTAGCTGTGTGTTTCTTATTTTCCTATTCAGCCTCTGCCAGAAACCTGACAACTTCTGTGCCCTGAAAACCTCTGACTGAGCATCAAGACTGTAAAACCACTGTGCTACACAACAGCAATCCAGTGTTTATGCTGCTTGAGTGAATGAAAGTAGATTCAACATCTGCCTTTCACCTTTCACCTGTAGCATTGTCCTAACTGTTAACCTATTTCTCTCCCTCGGTGATGCAGATAGAGGCCATATTGGGACAAGATTAAAAGTAGAACAAAGCAGGTTTATGAGGAGGCAGCTCTTGGGTGGGCTCCCCAATCTCACAGGTGGAGGTCAGTGGAGTCGCACACCTGAGCTAAAGCAAGGCGCTTCTAAAGAGCTTAGGTGAGGAGTGACGACACGTCAGCTAGGAGCTGGGATTGGGCCCATACTTGGTCAAAACCTGAGCCCCAGGGCAGGCACTCTTGGGTGGGTTGCCTGAAACTCAGAGACTAGGGGTGATAGCATGCTAGCCTGGAGTTTTCTCTGTGCAGGCGGAGGACTTGATTCTTGGGGGTGGGGGAGGGTAAATGGATTTCCCAGTTTGGCTTGTGCAGGGGCAAGGAGCAGTTCCAGCCAAACACTGACATCTTGTGAAATGAGATCTCATAAATCTTTTTGCATTGGCTGCCTAGCTAGCTGCCATTTTCTTCAGGCCTTTTCTATTCACACGGATCAGCATAATTGCGGTGTCACTATGAGGAAATATTCTAGGCGTAGGACCTAGCATTATTGAATACAACACACCTGAGGTGTCAGAACTGGGACGGTACACACTGAAGAACTACAATCCCTGTTCCAAAACCCATGTGCATTTATAGCTGCAGCCTAGCAACTTCTGCTCCTTATTACCTCTGTCTTGCTACTGTTATAAACTTTTTTTATTGACAGTGATGGTGACAGAAAAAATGTGGTAAAAACAGAAGATACTGTTTGGGTGACAATTGTTCACTGCATATTTGTAGACTCCTCTCTGATTAACACTGTCCCCCTAGGTTTTCTGGTTTCTATTACTAATTGCATGCATTCCCAGCACTCTTTGAAACTGGTTACTGACTTAGTTAACTATTTGCTAAATTCTGTTTCTTCCACTTATCATATGAAGCATAACAGGGTAGTGTGTGTGTGTGTGTGTGTGTGTGTGTGTGTGTACATGCCTGTGATACTTATGGCTCTAATAGAACACTAATAGCAAAGCCCTGACTATGTCAATGTCTGGCATGTAATAATAGGAGCTATATAAACAAATTATTAAGTATTTTAAATTATTCGCAAGTGACAGAAGGCTGGGTTTTGGATAAGTATCAGTGCCACAGTAATGCCCAAAGGCAGCTGGCTCCTCAGTAGCTTCACTGAGTTAAATACATGCACTTGGTCTCAGCACTGGGATGAGAAGTCAGGTCAACAAAGTCTAGTAGGATGTCCCTGCAGGTGTCACAAACAATAAGCAGCACCTAGAAGTCATCAGCAACAGGGCTTCCTTGGGTCCTGGCGGCACCAGAAGTAGTAAATAGGCAGTCAGAAACTGTTTTATAAAATAGCATCTGGAGTCTCCAAGGTCAGCAGTGGAAGGTGAGACAGCAGACAAGCCAAGATCATATAGGAGCCGGTGAGTGTGCTGTGGGGTTGAGGAAATGTTTTTAAAATAGAAATTTGTGAAAAACGAACTGGCTCACTAAGGCCCCTCTCTGTCTGCCCTTTCTACTACACTGCCTGTCCCCACCCCTTCTGCTACACCATCTCTCCCCTGCCCTCGCTGCCACGCGTGGCAAAACTTAAAATATATGAAAAGAAATTTGATTTCCTATCTCTGACTGCTTTCTGGTCTTCAGAATTAAGGTGTTCTGGGAGGCTGAAAGTGGTGACTAAATTCCTCCGTGCTTTATCATCAGCCTGTTCCTCCTACCACTTTTAAACTCCCGTGAAAACGTGAGTGCTAGCTGGAGCCTTAAAAAAAACCCGAGAAGTGGGAGTAAAGTGGGATGCACCACCATCTGTTTCCTGGTTGCATCCCTATTGATGAGGCTTATGAAATAGCCCTATGTCATAAAAACAACAAGATCAAGAGACTTACTAATAAGATATGGAATCAGCGTAGGTGCCAATCAGCAGAATTTTGAATAGACACAAAAGACTTGGTGTATATTTACACAATAGAATTTTTTTCTCCTCTACGAAGAAGGAGAGTCTGCCATTTGGAGCAACATGGATAGATCCATAGGATAATATGTCAAGTGAAATAAGTCAGACACAGAAATATAAGAACTGTACACATTTCTTCCCACATTTGAAAAATAAAATTTGCCAAGCTGGATGTAGAATATTGACAGAGGTCAGAAAGGGTGTATGAATAGAGAAAAGGCTGAATTTGATTGTTTCAAATATCACCTTGAATCATTATATATATATGTATATGTATGTATATTAATTGAAATTAAAATATTAGAACAGAATATTATACTAAAGAGAGACATACATAACAAAATAGCCACAGTCTGGCCCAGAGAGATGACAGCAGTTGTCAATACCTTCACAGTCTCTGTGGCTGTGACACAAACATATCCTGAGCTGGCTGCAGACAAGTACACTGTTTCCTATAACATTAAAGTAATCATTGATAAAGACAATGTTTCTAAATACTTAATTGCATGTATTATATTTATCATATTCAGAGAGAAAAAATTACCCACGGCTTTGTTTTTACTGCCCTTCAATGTTTTATGTCAATCCAATGCTTTATCCAATTGTTCCATATGAAACAAAACTAAATAGAAAAATCATCCCTACCCCAAAACTGACTTAGAAAAAAATCAATGTATGATTAAACAACTACAACTTTCTTTTTTTTTCTTTTTTATTGGATATTTTCTTTATTTACATTTCAACTGTTTTCCCCTTTCCAGGTCTCCCCTTCAGAAACTCCCTATCCTTTCCCTCCTCCCCCTGCCTCTATAAGGGTTCTCCCCTACCCACCCACTCTTGTCATTCCACCCTGGCATTCTCCTACACTGGGGCATCAAGCAACCTCAGGACCAAAGGCATTTCCTTCCACTGATGTCCAACAAAGCCATCCTCTGCCACGTATGTGGCCTGAGCCATGTGTCCCTCCATGTGTACTCTTTGGTTGGTGGTCCAGTCCCCGGGAGCTCTGGGGATCTGGCCAGTTGACACTGTTGCTCCCTCCATGGGACTGCAAATTCACTCAGCTCCTTCGGTCCCTTCTCCAACTCCTCCATTAGGGACCCTGCACTCAGTCCAATGGTTGACTGCAAGCATCTGCCTCTGTATTTGTCAGGCTCTGGCAGAGCCTCTTAGTAGACAGCCATATCAGGCTTCCATAGCAACCCTTTCCAGCATCCACAACAGTTTCCAGGTTTGGTGACTGTATATAGGATGGATTCCCAGGTGGGGCAGTCTCTGGATGGTCTTTCATTCAGTGTCTGCTTCACACTTTGTCTCCTTATTTCCTCTTGTGAGTATTTTGTTATCCCTTCTAAGAAGTACTGAAACATCAACACTTTGGTCTTCCTTTGTCTTGGGCTTCATATGGTATGTGAATTGAATCTTGAGAATTCTGAACTTTTGGGCTAATATCCACTTTAACAGTGAGTGCATGCCATGGGTGTTCTTTTGTGACTGGGTTATCTCAACTCAAGATGATATTTTCTAGGTCCATCCATTTGCCTAAGAATTTCATGAATTCATCATTTTTAATCACTGAGTGTACTCCATTGTGTAACTATACCACATTTTCTGTACCCATTCCTCTGTTGAAGGACATCTGGGTTCTTTCCATCTACTGGCTATTATAAATGAGGCTTCTATGAACATAGTAGAGCATATGTCCTTGTTATATATTGGAGAATCATTTGGGTGTATACCCAGGAGTTGTATAGCTAGGTCCTCAGGTAACACTATGTCCAATTTTCTAAGAAACTGCCAGACAGATTTCCATAGTGGTTGTACCAGCTTGCAATCCCACCAACAATGGAGGAGTGTTCCTCTTTCTCCACATCATCACAAGCATCTGCTGTTACCTGAGTTTTTGATCTTAGCTATTCTGATTGGTATAAGGTGGAATCTCAGGATTGTTTTGATTTGCATGTCCCTGATGACTAAGGATGCTAGACATTTCTTTAGGTGTTTCTCAGTCATTCGATATTCCTCAGTTGAAAATTCTTTGTTTAGCTCTGTTCCCCATTTTAATGGGGTTATTTGATTCTCTTGAGTCTAACTTCTTGAGTTCTTTGCATGTTTTGGATATTAGCCCTCTATCAGATGTAGGGTTGAAAAAGATCTTTTCTCAACTTGTTGATTGTCATTTTGTCTATTGACAGTGTCCTTTGCCTTACAGAAGCTTTAGAATTTTATGAGGTCCCATTTGTCAATTCTTGATCTTAGAGCATAAGCTATTGATAGTCTGTTCAGGAAATTTTCCCTTGTGCCAATTAAGTTTCAGTGTATCTTGTTTTATGTGGAGGTCCTTGATGCACTTGGACTTGAGCTTTGTACAGGGAGATAAGAATGGATCAATTTGCATTCTTCTACATGTTGACCACTAGTTGAACTAGTACCATTTGATGAAAGTGCTGTCATTTTTCCACTGGGCAGCTTTAGTTCCTTTGACAAAGATCAAGTGACCATAAGTGTGTGGGTTCATTGCTGGGTCTTCAATTCTATTTCGTTCATCTACCTGTCTAACACCATACCAATACCATGAAGTTTTTAATCGCAATTGCTCTGGAGTACAGCTTGAGGTCAGGGATGGTGATTCCTCCAGAAGTTTTTATGATGCTGAGAATAGTTTTAGCTATCCTGGGTCTTTGTTATTCCAAATGAATTTGAGAATTGCTATTTTTAACTATGAAGAATTGAGTTGGAATTTTGATGGGAATTTCATTGAATCTGTAGATTGCTTTCATCAAGATGGCCATTTTTACTATAATTTTTACTATATTAATCCTGCTGATCCATTTGCATGGGATATCTTTCCATTTCTGAGTTCTTCTTCGATTTCTTTCTTCATAGACTTGATGTTCTTGATGTACAGATATTTTACTTGTTTGGTGGGAGTCACACCAAGATATTTTATATTGTTTGTGACTATTGTGAAGGGTGTCATTTCCCTAATTTCTTTCTCAGCCTGTTTATCCTTTGGGTATAGGAAGGCTACTGATTTGTTTGAGTTAATTTTATACCCAGCCACTTTGCTGAAGTTGTTTATCAGCTGTAGTTCTCTGGTAGAATTTTTGGGGTTACTTTTGTATACTATAATATCATCTGCAAATAGTGATATTTTGATTTCTTCCTTTCCAATTTGTATCCCTTTGACCTCCTTTTGTTGTCTAATTGCTCTAGCTAGAACTTCAAGAACTGTATTGAATAGATAGGGAGAGAGTGAGCAGCCTTGTCTAGACCTTAATTTTAGTGAGATTACTTCAAGTTTCTTTCCATTTCCTTAGATGTTGGCTACTGGTTTGCCATATATTGCTTTTACTATGTTTAGATATGGCCCTTGCATTCCCTGTCTTTCCAAGACTTTTAACATGAAGGGAAGTTGAATTTTGTCATGCTTTTTTCAGCATCTAATGAAATGACTATGTGTTCTTTTTCTTTGAGTTTGTTTATATAATAGATTATGTTAATGGATTTCCCTATATTGAACTATCCCTGCACCCCTGGCATGAAGCCTATTTGATTATGGTGAATGATTGTATTGATGTGTTCATGGAATCGGTTTGTGATAATTTTGTTGAGTATTTTTGCATCAATATCATAAGGGAAATTGGTCTGAAATTCTCTTTCTTTGTTGGGTCTTTGTGTAGGTTTGATATCAGTGATACTGTGGCTTCATAGAACGAATTGAGCAGTGTTCCTTCTGTTTCTATTTTGTAGAATAGTTTGAAGAGTATTGGTATTATGCCTTCTTTGAAGGTCTGATAGAATTCTGCACTAAACCCATCTGGTCCTGGGGTTTTTTTGATGTTGTTGGGAGACTTTTAATGACTGCTTCTATTTCATTAGGGGTTATGGGACTCCTTAGATCATTTATCTGATCCTGATTTAACTTTGGTATTTGGTATTTCTTTAACTTTGGTATTCGGTATCTCTCTAGGAAATTGTCCATTTCATCCAGATTTTCCAGTTGTGTTGAGTATAGGCTTTTGTAGTAGGATCTGATGTTTTTTTTTATTTCCTCAGTATCTGTTGTTATGTCTCCCTTTTTTATTTTTGATTTTGTTATTTTGAATAATGACTCTGTGCCCTCTGGTTAGTCTGGCTAAGGGTTCATCTATCTTATTGATTTTCCCAAAGAACCAGATCCTGGTTTGGTTGATTCTTTGTATAGTTCTTTTTGTTTCTACTTGGTTGATTTCAACCCTGAGTTTGATGATTTCTTGCCCTCTACTCCTCTTGGGTGTATTTTCTTCTTTTTATTCTAGAGCTTTCAGATTGTTGCTTCCTGTTATTTTTTATGTTATTTTTATGTCTGTGTAGCTATCTTCTTTTGGGTTCATTGAAAGATTACTTTCTTGCTTTTACTAGGATGTAAAAGCATGCTTGTATTGGTGTTTTCCATCTATTCTTCTTTGTAAAGGTGGATTTGTGGATACTGTGTAAATTTGTTTTTGTCATGAAATATCTTTGCTGTGTCTATGGTAATTGAGAATTTTGCTGGGTATAGTAGTCTGGGTTGGCATTTGTGTTCTCTTAGCATCTGTATAGCATCTGCCCAGGATCTCTGGCCTCCATAGTCTCTGGTGAGAAGTCTGGTGTAATTCTAATAGGTCTGCCTTTATATGTTACTTTACCTTTTTCTTTTACTGCTTTTAATATTCTTTCTTTGTTTCATGCATTTGGTGTTTTTACTATTACATGACTGGAGGAATTTCTTTTGTGGTCCAATCTATTTGGAGTTCTGTAGTCTTCTTGTATGTTTATGGGCACCTCTTTATCTTCACTCTCTTCTATACCTCTTATCCTTAAGATTTGCCTTCTCATTGTGTCCTGGCTTTTCATAGATTTTTGGAGTAAGAGCTTTTTGCATTTTCATTTTCTTTCATTTCTTTTTTTTTTTTTTTTGACTCATGGGTCCATATTTTTTATAGTATCTTCTGCACCTTATATTCTCTCTTCTATCTCTTGTGTTCTGTTGGTGATGCTTGCATCTATGACTCCTGGTCTCTTTCCTAGGTTTTCTATTTCCAGGGTTGTTTCCATTTATAATTTCTTTATTGTTTCTATTTTGATTTTTAGATCCTGGATGGTTTTGTTCAGTCTCTTCATCTGTTTGGTTGTGTTTTCCTGTGATGCTTTAAGGGATTTTTTGTGTTTCCTTTTTAAGGGCTTCTACCTCTTTGCCTGTGTTTTCCTGTATTTCTTTAAGGGAGTTATTTATGTCCTTAAAGTCCTCTATCATCATCATGAGATGTGATTTTAAATGAGAGTCTTGCTTTTCTGGTGTGTTAGGGTATCCAGAGTTTGCTGTGGTGAGAGGACTGGGTTCTGATGATGGCAAGTAGTCTTGGTTTCTGTTGCTTATCTTCTTGCCCTTGCTCTTGCCATCTTGTTATCTCTTGAGTTAGCTGATCTTGCTGACTCTAACTGTGGCTTGTCCCTCCTGCAAGGCTGTATATCAGTACTCTGGGGAGACCAGTTCTCTCCAGAAGGAATTTGAGTATGGAGAGCTGTGGCACAGGATCAGCTGGGGTACAGACAGAAACCATAAGGATCCTGACTCTGGCTGCTCCTTGGTTCCTGTGTCCTGATGGCTCTGGGCAGGTCCCTCTTAGGCCAGGAATTTGAGCAGAAGTGGTGGTCTTACCTGTTGTTGTTGTTGTTGTTGTTGTGCGTGTTGGCTCTCCTGGGAGACCAGCTCTCTCCCAGTAGTATTTGGGTATGGAGCACAGGATCAGTTCCGGGTACTGAGGCCCAGGATCAGCTCTGGTCTCAGATGGAAACCAGAAGGATCCTGTCCACAACTACTACTGTTAACTTTTCTTTAGATACCTATACAAAATAAGTGAATTGCAGCATAATACTTTGGCTTCTTGACAGGAGTTTCTGAATGAGTGATTTCATCATGTTGACCTTTAAAGACCACAAAATTTGGTTAAACCATGAAAGGGCTCAAGTCATGTTATCATCTGTCTGTCAGTGTATCAGAGAGTCTGAAAGACCCAGCTGCAGCTTCGTGCCTGCTTAATGGGTAGACTGAAAGAAATGCTTCCTTGCAGTATTTTTCAGTAAGTAAATGCTAAAAAGCTTTCCCTCTTTCTTCTATTAAAAGTTGTTTTGAACATGTCTCATTTAAAATGCCAAAGCATTTCTCAAAATTGGCAAATGTGAGAAATCTTGAATTATTTTTCATTAGACTGAATGAAAAATACAATTGCAAAATGTAAATTAAATTATGGGTCGGGACTTGTGGGCGCGAAAGTAAGGCAATGTGAGTGGCTCAGTCCAAATTGATTGTCGTTCTAATGCATGTCCTTGGTGCCATTTTGCTGAAAGGATACACACTGGGTCAATGCCTCTCCTAAAATGGTTCGCAGCAGCTGAGGGTGTGACCTCCAGAACTCACAGGGGTTACCCTTCTTGATTCTCTGCTAATTAGCTGTGTTAACATGGATAATTTAATTAATCTGTCTGTTTCTTGAAAGCTAGGAAGAAGATTATTATTTCTATTTCCTTTTTCCTCTGTTATGAAGTTTCTGTCCAGAACACTTACCCATTTTTAATTGTTATGTGGGTTTAAGTTTGGGGGGAGTAGTTCCTTATACATGCTGAATATTAATTCTTGGCCAAGTGAGCACTAATGTGAATTATAATATGACAATTATAGAGAATAATATGGAAGTTCTTTAAAACTAAAACTCAAAATAGGACTACCAGTCCTATTTATAATATCCAGCTATCGGACTTTGGAGCATGTCTTCACAGGAAATGAAATCAGAGTAAGGAAAGATGTCTGCTCACTACAGTGCCAGTTATACCTAGATGTAAAACCAATCAGGCGAATGGACAAAGAATGTATTATAGATATACAATTGGATATTTCATATCTGTATTCCATTATCTGCATCCTCTTGAGGAGCCAGAAAACATTATGTCATGTGAAATAAGAAATGTGTTTTATTCATAGAAATAATAACAGAAATAATGATAGAAAAATAATATCTTACTAGGAGTCTCTCAAGTAAATGTAAACAATAACTCCTCAACTTTGGCTGTGTTAATTTATTGCAGAGCTCTGACACAGTCAAAAAAATCTTTGATTTGTTTTTTGTTGCTGTTGTTGTTTTGTTTCGTCTTATGTCTTTTGAGATAGAGTTTCACTAGGTAGCCCTGTCTGTCCTGGAACTCACAGGCTGATCTTGAACTTAAAGTCCCATCTGCCTCTACTTTCTTAGCTGGGATGAAAAACTTATACCACCATGCTGAGACAGTTGTGGGAAGAAAGAAAGAAGACTGGTGAATCCTAATTGGCTCAGCCTTGGTTCTATGATGACTGTGGTCAACATTTGGCCATTTTAATCTAGGGGTAGTCCACACAAACTACATGACAAATTTTTAAATTCATAAAATTTAGATCCACTTTTTTAAAAAGTTGACATTTACAAACTATCCATGTTCTGTGTTTAAGTTTATTTTACCTGCGTATAAAGATGATGAGAGATATATTTCTCATTCTTTATTTATTTTATTTATTTATTTATTTATTTTTTTCCATACCCAGTGTTAGTATGTCCCAAATTCTTTTGGGAAAAAAAAGTCTCTAGAATAACTACCCACCAGACACTTGGTTTAAATACTTATGTTTTACCGAACAGCTTTGAAATTCTACCTTCTTTTTTTAGGTAATGGGTTATTTTATTAATTTAAAACAAACACAGTAGCCTTGAAGAGAACTCTTCCCCAGCCCTAAATGCCCTGGGCGGGGAGGGGGGGTAGGGAGTGGGGGGGTAGGGGGTGGGGGGGTAGGAGGGTGGAGGCATTGTTCTTTCCTGACAAAGTCATGAGGACATGCTCCTCTGCTAACAAGGGAAAGGTAACAGAAGAGCTGTCTGTCACAGGATAACCTGGGAACTGTTTTTCCTCTCAGACATTCCCTCTACTAAATAAAAAGCAGCAGTTATATAGCACTGGAGACTGGAAGTAGAGACTGGAAATGGTGGCTTATGTGTCTTTAAATGTGGCCTGAGAGCAGACTGCATGCTACTATAACCAAAACCTGTGTGTTCACAAAGCAATAACTTAGCTTTGCCCAAAAATTCAGTCCCTGACTGAAACACATGAGGAACACAAAGAAACTGCTTGCAGACATCTGAAACCCAGGCAGGCATTTTCCAAGCATTGGGCTTCTGGGAATGTTTTCACATTGTTTACTTGCGAGAAAGAAAAACCCCAAAGTTAAATGTAGACATCACTGGAAAATAATAAAGAAAAGGCGTTTCTGAAATTTTCACCAATCAATAAAAAAACTTAATTCCATTTAGGAAAAAAAAATCAATTGACAGATATGTTTCGGAGGATACAGCTATTACTTAAAGCAAGAAACACCTATAGTCAAATTCCTTTCTAAAAGGACTTTCTTTCAATCTTGAAACATTCACCAAAAACATTTTCAACAATTTTTATCTCTGGTCCCCAGCAGTGTCTTAATTTTTATGTAATGATTGAATAAAACGCGCACGCAGTTTGTAGATATTGAAGATGGGAGCAGCTATTTCCGCGGAACAGTAGGAGCCTTTCAGCACATCTCTTGTTAAGACCTAACAAGATGCCATCTTTAAAATTCTTTCAAAAACATGTTGTACTAAAACCCTCATGTCTTGATTCTAAATCTAAATTCGGAGACATCCGTTTCTGAATTTTAAGATGTCATGCCACGCATATCAAAGCAGTCATTAAACAGGTTATAACCTTAAAAAAAAAGGGAGTCATTGTGACGCACTTCATCTTGTTTTATGTGGATTTAAATGAAATCACTTAAGAACAATTAGTTGCTATTGTCGATGTGCTCTATGTAAAGGAAAATATTAGGTCTTTAAATTATTTGTCTCGGAAAAAAATGAAAAAGGAAAAAATATTGTTTCCGTCGACTGCGTCGGACACTTGGGAGAAAGAAAAAAATCTCTGTAAAATCCAGAAGCAGAAGAAGCAGCTCAACAGACAGCAACGCCAAAATCTCAGACTGGAGTTGCAGCCAGCTATTTATACTTCCCAGACAGTTCTTGGAAAATTTTATTGTTAAGATTGAGCATTTCCGGGAAGAAGAGGGGGGAAATCCTTAGGTGAGCAACAAATACTGTTCTTTCAATCCCTGCCATTCGCCGCGTGCGTGCGAGACACTCACTTTAAGTCTTGTCAGGGAACATGGAAAGGATCCTTCCTCTTCCCCTTGCTCTCTTGCTTGAATCTGAAAAGAAACTTCTCTTGCACCTGACTGCGCTCCCTTCATTCCTAATTTCCTCCATGCCTTCCCTCTTCCCTTTCTCTTTTTCAGCCTGAGGTTTCTTTTTAGGGGTGGAGGGGGAGAATGGAGACTAACTTGCTAAAGATGGCGTTTCTACCCAGTGCTGCCCTGCCCTCTAGTGGCGCGGAGCCAGAACGCTGTACTCTCCTCTCTTTTTCTCCCTCTCACTAACCTCTCTGCCTTTCAGCCTTTCAGCCTTCCAACCTTTTTCCCTTCCTCCCTGTCTGCTTCCCTTCTTCCGAGGCACTCCCCGTTCTTCCTTTTCTTACACATCCCTCTAACCTTCTCTCCTTTATGTTATCCTCTCCCTCCTTCAGCACCAACCCAAAGCTGTCTGTTAAAAAAGGGCTTGCAGAATGTGTATACTTAAAATTCAAAATGATTTACCAAAAGGAAAACTTGGTAATTAAATTCTCTCTTCACTCGGATTTAATCGGCATGTTAAACCCACAAGCTAAATTGGACCAAGCCAGAGACTGATGTCCTTGATAAACCTTAAAGAATATTAGACTCTCTCTCTCTCTCTCTCTCTCTCTCTCTCTCTGTCTCTCTCTCTCTCTTAGAAACTCATATGCAAATTAACTATTTCCGTAAAATTGGAGATGAAGGAATAAATAGGAACCATTTTGACTTGACACTATGCAGGACTGAAATTTTACCTATTCAGGGGGCTGAGACAAGAGGATCAAAAGTTTAAATACAACTGTGCCATTTAGTGAGACAGAGTTGCGGGGAGAGAGAGAGAGAGACAGAGACAGAGACAGAGAGAGAGACAGAGAGAGGAGAGAGAGAGACAGAGAGAGGAGAGAGACAGAGAGAGAGAGAGGAGAGAGAGAGAGAGAGAGAGAGAGAGAGAGAGAGAGAGAGACTGGATCTGGGACTCAGAGGCAAAGTACATGCCTAGTATTATTCCCTTTCACCCCAGCACTAATAAGGGAACAGAACAGTTTCATTGTGATTTCCACCCAAAAGGCATGGCCAGTTGATTAGCAGCGGTCAAGTTTCTACTAAACCCCTTTTAGCAGACTCGATAGGGCCTCCTCTTTCCCCTTTGGACACTGAAAGCCAAATTCCATAATGAAGAGAAATCTATATTAATAGACTATCACCAGGCATGGCCATTTAACTTAATTACTGTTCTGTATTTAAATATTATTTACCAAAGCATCCCACTGCTCTAAGTAAAGTACCACAAAACTAACACTTTAATAGAATTTATGTTATCAGTAACATGTTAAAAGTACTGCCATTCCATCTCAGGGCATCAATATTTTTATTTGATATATTCTTTATTTACATTTCAAATAATTCCTCCTTTCCTGGCTCCCCACTCCCCAAACGTCCCATAAGCCCTCTTCCCTCCCCCTGTTCCCCCATCCACCCCTTCCCATTTCCCTGTTCTGGTATTCCCCTACACTGCTGCACTGAGACTTTCCAGAACCAGGGGCCACTCCTTCCTTCTTCTTGGACATCATTTGATATGTGGATTGTGTCTTGGGTATTCCAAGTTTCTAGGCTAATATCTGCTTATCAGTGAGTGCATACCATGAGTGTTCTTCTGAGACTAGATTACCTCACTTAGGATGATGTTCTCCAACTCCATCCATTTGTCTAAGAATTTTATGAATTCATTGTTTCTAAATAGCTGAATAGTACTCCATTGTGTATATATACCACATTTTTTGTATCCATTCCTCCGCTGAGGGACATCTGGGTTCTTTCCAGCTTCTGGCTATTATAAATAGGGCTGCTATGAACATAGTGGAGCATGTATCCTTATTAATATGCTCTTAAAAACAATATAGAGCTCCATATTTAGGCTTTTATTTGCAGCAGATTCTGGAAAGGATGTGGGGGTCAACCATGAGCTATAAGAAGTTGTAAAGGTTACCTTCATTTCATAGTTGTGCTGATCTAAATTTGGTGGACTTAACACTAAAAGGAGAACAAAGACCACTTCCCATGAACTATGCCACCTTCTCCCAGAAACTGAGTCCCCCAAATATGTAAGCATTTCAGAAAAGTTCTTAAAACACAAGATAGACAGGAGTGATAGCACAGACCTGTGATCCCAGTTCCTCAGGAGGCAGAAGCAGGCAGATCACAGGTTCAAGACCTGCTTCCTGCAGAGTCAATTGAAGACCAGCCTGAGTAATTTAGAGAGGGTCTACCTTAAAAGGTAAGAACAACAACAACAAAAAATGAAACTAAAAGGAAAATAGAATCTAAGTTCATTACTTTTCTATTGGTGTGAGGAAATGCCATGACCAAGGCAACTTATAAAAGAAAGAGTTTATTTGGGGGTTACAGTTTCAGAGGGTGAGTCCCATGACCACTGTGGCACTGAAGCAGGCAGGCAGGCATGACTAGAGCTAAAGCAGTGGCTGGACCTTGCATCTTGGTCCACAAATGCAAGGCAAGGAAGGCTAATTAGGCAGGCATGGAATTTTGAAACACAAAGTTCACTGTCAGACACACACCTCCTCTAACAAGGCTACACCTCCCAATCCTTTCCAAACAATCCTATCATTTAAGGGTCAAGTTTTCAAACACATGAGCTGAGCCTATGGGAGTCGTTTCCATGGAAACCACCACACCCTTAGAACACATTCCTGTCAGAATCATGGAACTAAAATGAAAGGGAAATAGAATCTAAAACGTTGCCTGTTCACTACTTTTCTATTGGTGTGAAGAGTCACTATGGTCAAGACAACTCATAAAAGAATTTATTGGGGGGTTACAAGTTTCAGAGGATGAGTCCATGACCATTAAGGCACCATGACCTCTTTATCATGAGATGATGCTGGACATTAATCAGCTCTGTATTGGAAGCCATCTTCTTTCAGAACCAGAAACCGCAGCGATCCTCAGTAACCTCCTTAGTCTCTGCTATATAGTGGCATGAGCAACTGACCCCAGCTTATGACTTCAAAGGATTCTGGCTCTTTCATCACTCAAAGCATGACCAGTGAGAGCCTGTGCTTCACCCTTTTGCTTTGTTTTATAAAGCTCTCACACATTACTGTCAATGCAGCCTCAGCAGACCTCTACCTTTTCACTCCCTCTTGTGTTTCCCATCCTCCCACTGGTGAGTGGAAACTTTTAGAATTCCAGCACTGTTCACTTAAGCTATAAAGAGGAATAGGCCACCTCAAGTTCATCTGTTCAGTGCAGCAGGTTGACTATAAAACATGTATGCTGTGTTTGGTGATGCATACCTTTATTCCTAAGACTTAAGGAGAGAGACAGGTAGATCTTTGTTGAGTTTGAGGCCAACCTGGTTTACATAAAAAGTTCCAGACTAGCCAGAGATACATAGTAAAGCCCTGTCACAAAACAAAACAAATGAACAACACACACACACACACACACACACACACACACACCAGCTCCAACTTATAGAGAAGAAAATACAAAAATCTTTTTCACCTGCATATTATTGTTACATGGCACAATTAGTACATTAAACAGCAAAGGCCTTCAAATATGAGTTCAGAGTCTTGAGGGAACACATTAATCCCTCCTTACCATCCAGATACAATATACATATGAGGATGAACAAGAGAAAATCATGCTCTTACCAAATCAAATCTACCCATGATTGATATCTTCAGATAGACAAATATGAACTCTGACAGACATAACACTGAATAAAATCAGATTGAGTCAGTACAGGAGAAAGCGCTTCATAAATCCAATAAATAAATTAACGAGAAGAATGGCTAGCACTCTGATATTGAGTACATGTCAGGACAGATCCTTTTTCTTAATGAAAGAAGCATAAATTTGTTCAAGTTCTTCATCTTAACTGGTGTCAGTTTGTCATCGGGACAAATTGTTTTCAGGCTAATTACACTTTTAGCCATAGGAAGGAATTTTGAAGACAAATTTTCTGCTGGGTTGAAAACATCAAGACTTAAAGATTAAATGCTAGTGGCTTTCTAGCTTATAAATGAGTGTTTATGGAATTATATTAGAGCAAGACATATTTACATGCAAGCAGATGCCAAATGATGCTTCTATTGAGCCCACTTCGTTTAAACCTTTCATACACACATTTCATTTTCCAACTGCAAAGTTATGGTCCATAGACAGCATGCAGCAAACACATAAAGCACTAGTTATCCACGCCACCTCAGTCCTTCTGCCTTGGTGTTTAGGACAGAAGCGGCCATCTTACCACCTGTATGAGAGCAGGACTGCTCTGACAGGTACTGCTTCTCAAAGTAAATCTGTCACCAGAATTCTTATTCTATGGTTTCCTCAAATTGATGTTTTTTTTAATTTCATCTCCCATGAAGAGACTGCCTTGTGAGGTGAAGGCAGATACCTGAATTCCAATGGCACCCACCATGAGGTCCGACCAAAGGAAACAATGCCCTGTCCCCCATTCATTAGCAGATAAGAACTAATGGTGAGCTGCAAGAAGCCCAGTAAAGACAACTAATACCACGAGGTGGTGGGGTCCAGAAGTCTGTCTGCAGAAAGCTAGGCTTTGGTTGAACCCAAGTAAAATTCTCAGTCTCTGTTGGGAAGGAAGAAAATAGAAATGAAGGCTTGGGCACTGAGCAAGGCATCTCTCATAGATCTAGAAGAAACTGCTGAAATAACTTAGTAATCAGATATGAAGCAACGTGAGAGTCTGGTGATATGAACAGTGCTCACCACAGAGCCTGCAGTCTAGAGCCAAAGGCCCTTGGCCCTTTAGGTTTCCAGGGAAACCAGAAGATATGAAACACCCACCCTGACAACGAGGAATGCTGAGCCACTTTTCATGTGGAATCACTGAGTGTGTGCCATGGAAGTAGTTGGTAATATAAAATGTTAATCTTACTAATTAGAGTTACAAACAACTGCAGCCAATAATGTTGGCATTAAATAGGTTTCACTTAGCTAAGAGCCTTTTGAGAAATCAGCAGTCTATCTTGTCATAACAGTTTTCTTAATGGTCAAATCTCCTGTGATTTATTTTTATTTTTATTGCATATTTTCTTTATTTACATTTCAAATGTTATCCCCTTTCCAGGTCTCCCTGCCCATCCCGGAAACCCCCTATCCCATCCTCTTTCCCCAGCTTCTAATGGCCAACTTGAAAAGATCTGGAATCGCCATGGAAACAAGCCTCTGAGCATGCCTATGAAGGATTACCTGCATTACATAATTGTTATGGACACAAGCATCCCACAGGGCTGGGATCAAGCTTCTAACACCACGTGATGGACAGGTTCCCTGGAACTGTGAGCCTAAATAGACCCTTCCATTTTTATGTCGCTTTTGACAGGAATTTTCTTACTGCAACAAGTAAATAATAAGCCTTGGTTCTGTCTGTTAAAGATGAGCCCTTTTGAATTTCTGTTTTGCTCGTTTGTGTTAATTAGGGAAGAAGACAGAAGACTTGAAACAGAAATATAAAGCCATAATAGACTCTTCACTAATCTTAAGTGTTTGCATCCTTCCATCTGATGTTGCTTTCTTATAGACCCATCTACTCAGCCTTCCCTCATACGCTCGTATCAGGCACTTCTTGCTGAAACAAATTACCTGGCGGATCAACTTTACCAAGGAGAACTTATTGGGCTCGTGGCTTAGGAGTGGATGCAGTCCATCATCACAGGAGAGCATAGAAGTGCAAGTGGACGGAGCTGATCTCACTGATACCTGTCCAAAAGCAGTGATAAGTTTGAGCACACGGTTCTCTCTTTATCTACTTCCAACCGGACCCCATGAGACGGTGCCACCCATACATGCATGGGTCTACCCTCTTCACCCAAGCTTCTCTGGAAACACCTTCACAGAAACCCATAGAGGTCTGTCTCCTAGATGATTCTAAGTTCAGTCTAGTTGACAATCAAGATTAACCATTGGGGTATTGAAACGTTCCCTGTCGGGAATGGGAAGATCTGCCTGCAATGTTAGCAGACTTACTGTCTGAAACACATGTATGTAAGTGTAAACAAGTTCCAGACAATCTCACCTTTCCTGACAAGCCCTCCTGCTTTTCCCTAAAGAGGAAGGAGGTGGACTCCAACTGCTCACTGTGAGTCCTCTACTTCATCCTTGCTAGGAGACTAAGGGGGAACTGTCACCCTGTTGACATTCTTTTCATCAGTAGAATATTTTGCCATGAAGTTGAACTTGTGACACACAAGACAGAAAAGAGCTTACATTATAGTCTACCAAACAGGACAACAACAGGTATTAAATTAGAGAGGTAAATGTTACCTTACGGAAGTACATGGTGGACCATCAAGATGGAAAAGAAAGTTCAGTAAAGACTTATCGAAGAATCCCATCCAAGGAAGCATGCATGCGTAGAGCTGAATAGCAAAGTCTCAAGAAGACAGAATAGAGCACATTTGAGAGACTTAACAGTGTAAGGAGTAGGGGAACACTGAGTTTACCTCAACTATCAGAATATTTTATTGAAAATACTAGCAAATACTCTCATGTCACAAAAGCATGAATTGTGAAAATTATCTAATATGATTGAAGAGAATTTTGTAGGGAGCTGAACAACATTAGCAAAAAGTTACTGGGATTGCAGATGCCCAGCCTCTGCTGAGGGTGACAGGGGAACAGTGATAAACAAGGACACCAAAGGCCCCACAAAAGTTCCCCATTGGCAGTGATTGGCATTTTGCGGTGCCTGAACCATAAATATGCCAAACCCTGTGTATAGAGTAGTTTTGTTCCTATATGTGCCTACATATGGAAATACTTATTATTTAAAGTAGGCACAAAAGAAAATTGCATCAATGAATAAGACAATGAAACAACACTCTGCTCTAACAGAAACCACACATAGACAGTTTCTTGCTCATCTGACTATTCATAGACTTTTTCTCTTGAAGAATGTCATTCTCTTTTAGTCTCTGACTTATAAGCATTGTCACACTTGGACTTTGTGGCCATTGTTAGGGAAAATGAAGGTAAAATCATGCTCTGTGATTCTGTGGCAGTTAACCTAAGTAAAGGAGCTTCTTACTGACCAGCGGGTGGGGAGCTCCTATAACACAGACACACTGGGAAACGGAGTTATTCATATCCTGAAAAGGAAAGCATTAGATTCTACCACACTACCCAGACATCCTGCCATTTAAAATGTATAAATTGTTTATTTCTGGAATTTTCCATTTAATATTTTTGAGGCTGGGATTGACCATAGGTAACTGAAGGAAGAGAAAAGTAAAACTATGTAAGAAAGGGACTGTACTTCCAGGGAATTTTACCTCTCCAAGTAGGCAAAATACATGAATAAACCATTCACACAAACACACAAGAATACACATAAACACACATACATCCACACATATGTACATGCATACACATACATGCATACACACATATTCACACATATAATTACATATATGCATACATATACATACATACATGCATGCACACATATACATATACACACATGCAAACACACATATATACACATGCATACTTACATGCACAAATATACATACATATACATACACACATGCATGCACACATATACATATACACACATATACACACATACATACATACACATGTGCATGCACACATATACATATACACACATATACACACATACATACATACACATGTGCATGCATAATATGCAAATACACATATACATACACACATACATACATACATGCATATACACACACATATATAAGCAAACACATACATACATACATACATACCACATACAAACAGAACAGGACAAGCAATCAGGAACAATCATCAACGCTATATCAGAGGCTTAAGCAGGTGAGGTTGCACACTATGAACGGGCAGGGACATAAGGCTGGTTTGCATCAGGTCCCCTACAAGAGAGCATCTGGATTGAAAATTGAGTGACAGAGGATCTGTGAAGAAATCAGGATGATCCAAACCCAAGAAACTGTCTCCCCAAATCCCAGGAGCAAGAATGATCCTGACAGGCAAAGAGCAAATGCCAAGTGTGGCTGGCCATAGAAGCCACAGAACATGAGGGACCGAGGCAGAGGAAGGGTTTGTGCTCTAAGTGCAGCAGGAGCTGGAGTGAGTGACTGAAACATTACACAGATCTGATCCCTGCACTCGGGAAAGGAAAGGCAGCAGAATAACCACAAGCTTGATGTCATCCCTGTCTATGTACTATGTTCCAGACCATTCAGGGATACCAAGTGAGCCCCAGTCTCAAAAACATATGATGTGTGTGTGTGTGTGTGTGTGTGTGTGTACATAAACATATATAGCATAATATATACATATATACATAAAACATAATATGGTGATATAGTATGATAATGGTATAAATATATCATAAAATAAGTAGTTCAACCAATAGCTATCCTGATTTATGTTCTCTAAATAGAAAGGAATCAGGTTTGTGTGGAAATAGAGATGGAAGTACTTGGCTGTTTTAAATTTAACTTGTGCCCTCAAGGTCTTCATACTGAAGTCCCACCCAGAGGCATTCACAGGCTGGAAATACAATTCAGCAGTGCTATACTAAAGGACCTTTGGGAGGCGGCCAAAGTTGGGTAAGGTCCTTTGGGGGAAAACACTATAAATAAATCCTTGTGGCTTCAAATGAAGCAGAAGATGTACCAGAAAATAAGTAGACATCCATATTCCATATCCACTACCATGTGGTGCTCAGTTCCACCTGCAGAGTTTCCCAGCAAGAAAACCTCATCCCATGAGACTTCTTGACCTTGCACCTCCAGTATTATAAAGCAGCCTGACTCTGGCTTTTCATTATAGTAATGAAAGCAATCAATGTAGTACAATCGCTGTTACCAGGCTGCAAATGAGAAGTTATTGTGATTTAAAATACTGGTAGCAGTGGAGAGGAAATGGATTTATTTAAGCTTGCATGGACTTCACATTGATGGATTGGATACATGGACAGGAGAAAAAAATAACAGAGACCAAGTTCAAGAGCTTAGATTTAGGAGACTGTGGGGAGGTGGTGCCTTGGGATGGGCAGAATGATGAATGAGGCCAATCTGGCTGGAGGATGAGAGGGAGCACTCACCTTTGACTGCGTGATGGATTATCTGGAGCTGCTCCATGATTAACTCAGGCTGCCCTTGGACATCAGGACAAGTTTGTGCAGCCATAAACCCATGGCCACTTAGCGAACACCGTGCCAGAGTCCAGCACTGCCATGGTTTGGATGAGGACACAAGAGCCTGCTGCTGTGCTGCTGTCCTTCAGTGACCTGCTATGGCCACTCTGGTTGTGGTCTGCTGCCCCAGCTCATTTTGTCCCTGGACTTCAAACCAACACCTCTTTTCTTAAATGAGGAGCTCAAAAAAGCTTTCCCTATCCTGATTATTACACCATTCCAAAAATCTTGTTTTAAGTCCTTGGTCAGTGAGAATCTATAGAGAAAGCCTACTTTAGAACACACTGATCACAAAAGACAGCCCCCACAACTTACCCCTTTGCTTCGGTCAGCTATCCTAGGTGGTGAAGTGACCATATGATTACCAGCTGCTATTTATCAGAAATTACATGGAAAATGCCATTATTAAGGTCACCAGCCTCCTGACCCTATTCTCCAGATCAGCAAAGACCCTTCCTGTCATCCTGTTTCTAAATCAAAGTCCTTTCTTCCTCCTCCTCTTCCTCTTCCTCTTCCTCTTCTTCCTCTTCCTCCACCTCTTCCCTTTCTCCTTCTTCCTCTCCTTTTCTTCTCTTTACTCCAATAGCAAAAAGACTTATTTCAGGGCATTTATGCCACAGAATATTGGAAAGGAATTCATTAACTTTTCCACCTATATGAAATCACAGACAATTAACTGTTCTCCCCCTCCCTTCTCACTCAGACAAAACCACAAGCTCCTAAGAATAAAGGTCAGGTCAGCTGAACCATGCCAGCCACAGGGCCACAGGGCCAGGTGTGCCAGCTCCTGAATGAGGGTTGCATTAGTTGCTTTCTTCATTGCTGCAACCAAATACCTAATAAAAGGCCATTTCTGGAAAAAAATAGATTTCTTTTGGCTTCCAGCTTGAGAGGTTAGTGGCCATGATGCTGGGAATAGAATGGCCGTGGGGGTGGCTCGAAGCGTAGGTGAGAACTCACTCGCCAATAACATCTGGGCAGACTACAAGTCGTAGGAAAGGGAAATCCTGATGTTGGTCCTGGTGCTTGACAGATTTCTCCCTCTCTAGCTTTGATTCAGTCAGAGAGCCCAGTCTATAAGATGATATCTTAGTTACTTTTCTACTGTTGGGAAGAAACACTATGGCCAAGAAAACTTATAAAAGAAAGCATTTAATTGGGGGCTTACAGGTTCAGATGGTGAAAAAATGACCATTGCTATGGGAGCAGAGCACCAGGCAGGGAACCATAGCTGAGAACTTACATCCTGATTCACAGGCATGACACAGAGAGAGCTAAGAGGGAGCTAAGTGAGCCCACCCCTCAGTCACACACGTCCTCCAACAAGAACACACTCCCAGGAACACACCTTCCCAGAGCAGGGCCACCATCCAGGGACCAATGATTGAAGTATATGAGCCTAAGGGAACTTTGTTGTTTAGTTTTGTGTCAACTTGACACAAGCTATAGGTTGTCTGAGAGGATGGAAATTCAGTTGGGAAAATGTTTCTCTCTAAGATCGGGCTGTAGGCAAGGCTATAGGTCTTATTTTTAATTAGCGATGTGGGAGGGCTTAGCACATTGTGGATGTGCTGGTCATCCTGAGTTCCATAAGAAAGGAGATTATGCAAACCAAAAGGAGCAAGCCAGTAACAGCATTCCTCTGTGATCTAGGTACCAGCTCGTGCCTCCAGGTTTCTGTCTGGCCTAAGTTCCTGCTCTCACTGCTTTGATGATGAACTAGATGGTGATGGTGGAATTGTAGGTGGAATAATCCCTTTCCTCCCCAGTTTGTTTGTTTGTTTGGTTGGTTGGTTGGTTAGTCTTGTTTTTGGTCATCACAGAAGTTATAACCATAATTAAGACAGGGACCATTCTCATTTAAACTGCTGCAGAGGGTGTCACATCACGGTGGGTCTTTCCTCAAATCATCTTTTCTAGAAACACTGCCAGAGGTGCTTCTGCACAGTCAAATGGCAATAAAGATTAGACAGCCGGTGTTGATGAGGTAAGAGTTTGAACACGTCCCTGTCCTTCATTCTCTGCCAGTCCAGTGCCAAGCACAAAGTCGTCAGAAACAGCAGGGCTGATGGAGGACTGAACATAGCAATGGGCAGAAGCCCAGTTATGGCCTCTTCCTCGATTTGTAACAGGCCATAGCTGGTAAAATGGGAGGGTTTTCATCTCAGAATTAAGTTTAACATGTGTTATTCTGAGCATATTAATTGTTCACTTTGTTAATGAAAATAGCTGGATAGGAATGGGAGTTGCCCTAATTTCCATCCAGTGCAGACTAAGATTGTTCCCACTGAATAAATAGAAAGAATGACAAAATTAAAGTTGCCCATGGTAGCAAGCCACATCACAGGCCACATGTTGGGTGCAGTGAATCTTTCTCTCTCCTTCACTACATTTCAAGATTCCTAGTAGCAGGAAGTCCTACTCTGAGGTCTATCTCACTGAGAAAGTACAGTAGTCTGAAGAGAATTTCCAGGTACTCCATCTAATTCAGCATGACTCATCAGACTCTCTTTCCCCAGGTTGGACTCTCTGTCTACTTCCTACCTCAGTTTCCTCTATAACACCCACTCCCATGTAGCCATTTCCCCCTCCCTCACCCACCCCACTCCATCACCCTGCCTCCTCAGAGGAAACACTGTAAAACTGTGACCTCAGACACCAGTGCAAGGTGAAGTGTGTGGTAAATACTCCAAGAATAAGACACACCCTTTGCCTGCTCTCTTGCCTCACAAAGCAAGAGTTGCACAGTCAGCACTTCCTAGCAAAGTCTCTCACATGTACCAGGTTCTTAATAAATGAAATTCAACTTGTATGCGTCCAATCATTTCATCTACAGCTGAAGATGTGGCCCAGTTAAAGAAGTACCACCCTAGCCACAGATAAAGCCCTGAGTCCCGTCCCCAGCACCACATAAAAACCAACTCCATTAATCACAGCAAGTGGAAGCAGAAAATAAAGATCTCCGGGCAGCTGCGGCTATACAAAAACTTCAAGGTCAGCTTGGGCTACTTGAAACTGGTTCATAAAAGGAAAGACTATATGTTTCTTTTTTTCTTTTCACGATGCAAGCAGTCCTAATCTAGAAAGAACCTCAATTTTCATTGTATGGCTTTATATCTCTCAAAGGGTAACAACACTTGTGAAAGCATTATACATCTTTTAAAAATAAATTACAGCACATAAACAATAAATTACAGAGAATTATGAAGTCTATTCATATTTAGCTCATATATTTGGGCAACTTTGTTCACCTGAGTACATCGGAAGACTAGAAACCACTATAATTCTTCACTACGGTGATAAACAGAACTGCTGCTATAACTTCTGCATCTCTCTGAGGAGATTCCCTCAGTTGCTGCATGGATCTGCAGCAGCCAACATGGTGAAGGTGTGAGAGGGGGACACGGTGGACCAAACACTCAAATTAAAATTTAAAAACAAAGTAACTAAAAAATAGCAAGCCATGTGTTCAAAATGCTATTTCATTTTTAAACATTTATTTTTAATTATGTGTATGGCTGTCTTTCCTACATGTATGTCTGTGTACTATGCACATACCTGGTGCCCACATAGACCATAAGAGGTGCCAGATCCTCTAGAACTGGAGTTGTAGATGGTTCTCAGCCACCACGTAGACACTAGGAATAGAACCCAGGTATTCTGGAATAGCGGGCAGTGCTTAATCACTAAGCCATCTCCCAAGAACCACTGGGCATTAATCTCTCTGAAGAGCATAATTCTTGGAACATTCATATCTTTCATAGGACTCTTTTCAATAGGTCCTTCTGTCTGTTAATATATCAATAGGTTTAAATATGTAAATGGATGTTCATGAATTAGTAAGTCACCTCTCCATTTTGTTAAGGTGTTGAGAGATGTTTCCTGAAGCAAGCATGTATTACAGAAGATTGGAAATAAAGTGTGCTTGCACTAATATATTAGACAGACTATTGGAAATGTGGACGGCAAGCCAATCTTTCAACCCTTCCTTAACCACCCTACTGACATTCTCATTAATAAGTCAGGGAAGAATCTTCTGCTCAGCTGCAGGGGAAAAATGTCTCCAATTGCCAAGCAGAGGGCGTTCATTCATTCCTTTGCTGAAATTAATACCCTAAAGCACAGTGGCTAATGTGCTTTAATGATCCCAGAGCATTTTCATACACTTATTTATTCCCGACTACCATCTAATTTGCATGGGTAGCTATCTTGCTTTAGCAAAATAAGTAATTTCTTAAAACTGTAAGAGCCCATGCAAAGTCACACAATAGATAAATTAATCATTGTTGCACAGATATATATATATATATATATATATATATTAATTAAAATAAGGGTTTAATGATAGAATCCCCCAATACTCCCTCTCTCTGTCTCTCTGTCTCTCTCTCTCTGTCTCTCTCTGTCTCTCTCTGTCTCTCCTATTAAAACCTTGCTTTTCCTAAGTCACTTCAACTTAGTGTTTCAATACAGAAAATATGGTGTCAAGGATGAATGACCCTTGTCTTACATGCCGACAACTTATAGATATGTGGAATTATTTTAATGCACAAAATATTACAATGTTTAAACCAACAGTGAATGTGCAGTTTAAAATAAGTCAATATAAAACATAAATCTAAAATCTTTTTTTATAAGTAGCATAAAACGACTAGGACTACTATGATGAGACACATGAAAGAAATTTCTACAAGAACTCAAAATTGACAGCAGTGGGGTAGCCTTCCTGTGTGTGTAAAATGTGACCTTTGAATCCTTAAGAGACTAAGGAGCTCTTCACACCCTCCCTTCAAAAGCTTTCTCTGAAGGAACTTTCCCTTCCATAAAGCAAAGGGTTTGATTCATTTGCAAGAGTTTGCTGAAAAGCCTGGTGAGGCAGAGCCTATCTCTAACCTCAGGACTCTAAAGGCTGCTGCAGGAGAATCAAAGTAAGCTGCATAGGGACATTGTATCCCCATTTAACAAAGAACTGAATAATACAAACAGGATCAGCCCCCGATGGCGGGCCACTGAGAATCTGGCAGGCAGGATGATCAACTTGTGTTTGCTTGTTCGTATTTGTGCTGCCGACAATTAAACCCAGAAATAGACTGTAGGCAAATGCTCGACCACAGAGCTAATCCAGCAGCCTTGATGTCTCCATAAACTCATGGACTAGTCCTGCTTTTGATGAAGTGATACGAAGAAAATTCCACTAAGCAGCTCCAGTGAGTCCCGTATTAATAAGCTCAATCTTGTTATTGCTGCTGATCCATTTCTTTGACCTGTGACCACCAGCCAGACAATTTCCTGGTTCTTCATCCACTGCGAATAGCTGACACAGAACTGAGGCCCAATCTTACTTTTGTTTCCGATAAGATAAGGTAAGGGTTGCCTACACACATTCTCAGAAACCAGAGCTCAATTTCCAAACTCTGGCTAGCCAGTGGAATCTCATGTTGAGTGTTTCCTCTTTGAAAATGGATACACCAACCTTTTTATTTTCCCAAAGAAAAATCTAGAGAACCCTCAGTATAAGTCCTGAGCATAGTCAGTGTGGCGATAATATGTCAGGATCATGGCCTTCAGTGAACTTTAGAAAGCAGCAGAGAAAGGTGAAAAAAAGCTACAGATGTTACATTGACAGAAAAAGGGCATAAAACTGAAACAAATCATTGCTATTCCACTGCGTGGCTGTAAAGGGAGTCCTTGTAGCAACTGAGGAGAATGAGTAAGATTAAATGAATGTGAAGAATAGGTTATTCTAAGAATGAGAGGACATATGTTTTCCATAGACGATGAGTTAAGCCATTTGTATGAATGATGCATTCACAGAGAGTTGGCATAAGAAGTTAGACTGAAATCTGGGTGAATGGTAAATGAGCCGTGAATTTCCTCTCTTGGAAAAAAGTATCCGGAAGTTTTATCAGGAAAGGGATCTAATTCAAATTATATACAAGAGTGTCTCTGTGTGTGTGGCAATTAACAGGTCATGTTAGTGGAGTGAATGGATCAAAGAGAAGGAAACTGGTTACTCAGACCCTACTTCAACCATCCCAGCATCCAATGGTTAAAGTGTGAGGCTCTAATAGAAATGGGGGAAAAGAGGAGAAAGACATTTTTGCTGAATTGTGTGGATTGGCATTTTACTTCTTAGAATCCCACAAATATCTAGCACATAAACTTTAAGTGCACACAGTTTTAAAAGGAAAGCCAAATCAAGGAATAAAAAAAAAAAAAACTGAGAAGCAGAGAAATATTGGAAAATGTAAAGCAGAAAATAAAGGTCAAAGGGAGAAAGGAAATGGTGCCTGCAAAGCACAAGAGCAGAGCAAGGAAGCGCGGGATCTCCACAAGCTGGAGCATCAGGTGCCTTAAAACACGGACGTGGGAAACAGCCAGCCGCAGACATGTGAGAAGCATGTCAAGGTTTCCATTCCCTCAGAGACTAGACGGGCCTTGTCTACACTCAACAGAGGAGCGTGATACATTCTCTTTCCAGGCCTAGAAGTCAGACACATTAAACAAACCCACGCTGGGACCCACGCTGAAATCAGGGTAATTCTGTGAAGGACTACACAGAGAATGGGAATCCCATTCCAGACTTTCACCCACTTTTCCATATCACTGGTATTTTCTTCCCTCAAAAGGGAATGAGGGGGTAATTCCCTCAATATAAGAATTGGGCGACCTAAGCTGCGTTCTGCAACCAGCTCGCCGGCCCCTAGACCAGCGGTGTAGCGGCGGGCCTCCATATTGCAACCAGGACACAGCTGGAAAGGCCCAGGTAAACACCCCTTCCAGGGCTACACTCACGGGGGTATCTGCTAGGGTCTCGGAGCCAAGCAGGCGGAGTCCCGCCTAGGCTCTGTGGGACATCCCCGAGCCCTCTGGTGAGCACCAAGGCTGCGTTCTGCAACCAGCTCGCTGGCCCCTAGACCAGCGGTGTAGCGGCAGGCCTCCATATTGCAACCAGGAAACAGCTGGAAAGGCCCAGGTAAACACCCCTTCCAGGGCTACACTCACGGGGGTATCTGCTAGGGTCTCGGAGCCAAGCAGGCGGAGTCCCGCCTAGGCTCTGTGGGACATCCCCGAGCCCTCTGGTGAGCACCAAGGCTGCGTTCTGCAACCAGCTCGCCGGCCCCTAGACCAGCGGTGTAGCGGCGGGCCTCCATATTGCAACCAGGACACAGCTGGAAAGGCCCAGGCTCTGTGGGACATCCCCGCCCCCGGGTGAGCACCTAAGCTGCGTTCTGCAACCAGCTCGCTGGCCCCTAGACCAGCGGTGTAGCGGCAGGCCTCCATATTGCAACCAGGAAACAGCTGGAAAGGCCCAGGTAAACACCCCTTCCAGGGCTACACTCACGGGGGTATCTGCTAGGGTCTCGGAGCCAAGCAGGCAGAGTCCCGCCTAGGCTCTGTGGGACATCCCCGAGCCCTCTGGTGAGCACCAAGGCTGCGTTCTGCAACCAGCTCACAGGCCCCTAGACCAGCGGTGTAGCGGCGGGCCTCCATATTGCAACCAGGACACAGCTGGAAAGGCCCAGGCTCTGTGGGACATTCCCGTGCCCTCTGGTGAGCACCGAGGCTGCATTCTGCAACCAGCTCGCCGGCCGCTGGACCAGTGGTAGCAGCGGGCCTCCATATTGCAACCAGGACATAGCTGGAAAGGCCCAGGTAAACACCCCTTCCAGGGCTACCCTCACGGGGGATCTGCTAGGCTCTCGGAGTTCCTTGCAACCAGGACACAGCTGGAGAAGCCCAGGTAGACAGACTCCAACAGGGGCCACAATCACATGGGTGGCAGCCAGCTTATGATCCCTTAAAGCAGCAGTCACACATATTCACCAATAGAGAAACAACAGGTGAGCCCAGCCTCACAGGAGATTCAAACACCAGCCACTGACAACAAGGCCAACTAAAACCAGAAATAACCAGATGGCAAAAGGAAAACGAAGGAACGTTACTAACAAAAATCAAGGCAACATGACAGCATCTGAACCCAGTTCTCCAACAACAGGAATCCCTGGATACCCTAAAACACCAGAAAAACAAGACTTGGATATAAAATCACTGGTCAGGATGCTGGTAGCTGAACACATAGAAAAATCTCGTAAAGAAATAGAGGAGAAAATGGATCAAAAGTTAGAAGCCTTTACGAGGCAAATACAAAAATCACTTCAAGAAATGCAGGAGAAGATGGATCAAAGAGAAGAAGACAATAAGGAGGAAAGACAAAAGTCACTTAAAGAACTACAGAAGAACGTGGGCCAACAAGTAGAAGCTATGAAAGAGGAAGCACAAAAATCTATTAAAGAAATTCATGAAAACACAATCAAGCAAGCGAAAGATCTGAGCACATCCATCCAGATACTAAAAACAGAAGTAGAAACAACTAAGAAATCACAGAGGGAGACAACATTGGAGATAGAAAACCTAGGGAAGAAATCAGGGGCCATAGACGCAAGTATCAACAATAGAATACAAGAGATAGAAGACAGAATTTCAGAAGCCGAAGATACCATAGGAACCATTGATTCAACAGTCAAAGAAAATACTAAATGCAAAAAGGTGGTAACCCAAAACATCCAGGAAATCCAAGACACTATGAGAAGACCAAACCTAAGGATTATAGGTATAGACGAGAGTGAAGATTTACAAGTTAAAGGGCCAGCTAATATCTTCTATAAAATTATGGAAGAAAACTTCCCCAACCTAAGGAGAGAGATGCCCATGAATATACAAGAAGCCTATAGAACCCCAAACAGACTGGACCAGAACAGAAATACATCCCGTCACATAATAATCAAAACTCCAAATGTAATAAACAAAGAAAGAATACTAAAGGCAGCAAGAGAAAAAGGCCAAGTAACATATAAAGGAAAACCTATCAGAATAACACCAGACTTCTCACCTGAGACCATGAAAGCTAGAAGATCCTGGGCAGATATCATGCAAACTCTAAGAGAACACAAACTTCAGCCAAAACTACTTTACCCAGCAAAACTCTCAATTGCCATTGATGGAGACATCAAGGTATTCCATGACAAAACCAAATTTGCAAGATATCTCTCCACAAATCCAGCCCTACAAAGGATAATAGGGGGAAAACACCAAGACAAGGACGGAAACTACACCCGGGAAGAAGCAAGATAGAAACCTCCTCTCATCAAACCCAAAAGAAGATAACCTCTCGAATATAAAAAATAAATAAGATAAATAAATATAATTTCAAAAATGTCTGGAGGTGATAATTACTATTCCTTAATATCTCTTAACGTCAATGGACTCAATTCCCCAATAAAAAGACATAGATTAACAGACTGGATACGGAAACAGGACCCTACATTTTGCTGCATACAGGAAACACATCTCAGTGTTAAAGACAAACACTACCTTAGAGTAAAAGGCTGGAGGACAATTTTACAAGCAAATGGTCTCAGGAAACAAGCTGGAGTAGCCGTTCTAATATCAGATAAAATTGACTTTCAACCTAAAATCATCCAAAGAGTCTCAGAAGGTCACTTCTTGCTGGCCAAAGGGAAAATCCACCAGGAAGAGCTCTCAATACTGAACATCTATGCTCCAAATGCAAGGGCACCCTCCTTCGTAAAAGAAACCTTACTAAAGCTTAAAGCACACATTACACCTAACACAATAATTGTGGGTGACTTCAACACCCCACTCTCCTCAATGGACCGATCAGGAAAGCAGAAACTAAACAGGGACACAGTGAAACTAATTGAAACTCTGGACCAATTGGATTTAACAGATATATATAGAACATTTCATCCTAAAGCTAAAGAATATACCTTTTTCTCAGCACCGCATGGTACCTTCTCCAAAATAGACCATATAATCAGTCACAAGACAGATGTCAACAAATACAAGAAGATCGAGTTAATCCCATGCCTCTTATCAGATCACCATGGAGTAAGAGTGGTCTTCAATAGCAACAAAAACAACAGAAAGCCCACATACACATGGAAACTGAACAATACTCTACTCAATGACACCTTGGTCAAGGAAGAAATAAAAAAAGAAATCAAAGACTTTTTAGAATTCAATGAAAATGAAGGTACAACCTACCCAAATCTATGGGACACAATGAAAGCAGTGCTAAGAGGAAAACTCATAGCTCTAAGTGCATCCAAAAAGAAACTGGAGAGAGCATACACTAGCAGCTTAACGGCACACCTTAAAGCCCTGGAAGAAAAACAAGTTAATTCACCCAGGAGGAGTAGAAGACAAGAAATCATCAAACTCAGGGCTGAAATCAATCAAATAGAAACAAAGAGAACCATACAAAGAATCAACAAGACCAGGAGCTGGTTCTTTGAGAAAATCAACAAGATAGATAAACCCTTAGCCAGACTAACCAAAGGACACAGAGACAGTATACAAATTAACAAAATTAGAAATGAAAAGGGAGACATAACAACAGAAACTGAGGAAATTCAAAAGATCATCACATCCTACTACAAAGGTCTATACTCAAAACAACTGGAGAATCTGGAGGAAATGGACGATTTCCTAGACAGATATCAAATACCAAAATTAAATCAGCATCAAGTAGACCAGCTAAATAGTCCCATAACCCCTAAAGAAATAGAAGGGGTTATAGAAAGCCTCCCAACCAAAAAAAGTACGGGACCAGATGGTTTTAGTGCAGAATTCTACCAGACCTTCAAAGAAGACTTAACACCAATACTCTCCAAACTATTCCACAAAATAGAGACAGAAGGGACACTGCCCAACTCATTCTTCGAAGCCACAATTACGCTAATACCTAAACCACAAAAAGATCCAACAAAGAAAGAGAACTTCAGGCCAATTTCTCTGATGAATATAGATGCAAAAATACTAAATAAAATTCTTGCTAACCGAATCCAAGAGCACATCAAAACGATCATCCACCATGATCAAGTAGGCTTCATCCCAGGGATGCAGGGATGGTTCAATATACGGAAATCCATCAATGTAATCCACTACATAAACAAACTGAAAGAAAAAAACCACATGGTCATCTCATTAGATGCTGAAAAAGCATTCGACAAAATTCAGCATCCTTTCATGCTAAAAGTCTTGGAAAGAGCAGGAATTCAAGGCCCATACCTAAACATAGTAAAAGCAATCTACAGCAAACCAGTAGCCAACATCAAAATAAATGGAGAGAAACTTGAAGCATTCCCACTAAAATCAGGGACTAGACAAGGCTGCCCTCTCTCTCCATATCTTTTCAATATAGTACTTGAAGTTCTAGCAAGAGCAATTAGACAACATAAGGAAGTCAAAGGGATACAAATTGGAAAGGAAGAAGTGAAACTATCATTATTTGCAGACGATATGATAGTTTAACTAAGCGACCCAAAAAACTCCACCAGAGAACTTCTACAGCTGATAAACAACTTCAGCAAAGTGGCAGGTTATAAAATTAACTCAAGCAAGTCAGTGGCCTTCTTGTACTCAAAGGACAAGCAGGCTGAGAAAGAAATTAGGGAAATAACACCCTTCACAATAGCCACAAACAACATAAAGTATCTTGGCGTAACTCTAACCAAACAAGCGAAAGATCTGTACAACAGGAACTTCAAGTCCTTGAAGAAAGAAATCGAAGAAGACCTCAGAAGATGGAAAAATATTTCTTGCTCCTGGATTGGCAGGATCAATATAGTAAAAATGGCCATCTTGCCAAAAGCAATATACAGATTCAATGCAATCCCCATCAAAATCCCAACTCAATTCTTCATAGATCTAGAAAGAGCAATTCTCAAATTCATCTGGAGCAACAAAAAACCCAGGATAGCTAAAACTATTCTCAACAATAAAAGGACTTCTGGGGGAATCAATATCCCTGACTTCAAGCAGTACTACAGAGCAATTGTGTTAAAAACTGCATGGTATTGGTATAGCAACAGGCAAACAGATCAATGGAACAGGATTGAAGACCCAGAAATTAACCCACAGACTTATGGTCACTTGATCTTTGATAAAGGAGCCACAACCATCCGATGGAATAAAGATAGCCTTTTCAACAAATGGTGCTGGTTCAACTGGAGGTCAACATGCAGAAGAATGCGAATTGACCCACTCTTATCTCTTTGCTCTAAGATCAACTCCAAGTGGATCAAGGACCTCCACATAAAACCAGACACACTGAAACTATTAGAAAAGAAACTTGGGAAGACCCTGGAGGACTTGGGCACAGGGGAAAAGTTCCTGAACAGAACACCAATAGCGTACGCACTAAGATCAAGAATCGACAAATGGGACCTCATAAAATTACAAAGTTTCTGCAAAGCAAAGGACACTGTCCGAAGGACAAAATGGCAACCAACAAAGTGGGAAAAGATCTTTACCAACCCCACATCCGACAGAGGGCTAATATCCAATATATACAAAGAACTCAAGAAGTTAGACCGCAAAGAACCAAATAACCCTATCAAAAAATGGGGCACAGAGCTAAAAAAAGAATTTTCACCAGAAGAAATTCGGATGGCCGAGAAACACCTTAAGAAATGTTCAACATCATTAGTCATCAGGGAAATGCAAATCAAAACAACCCTGAGATTCCACCTCACACCAGTCAGAATGGCTAAGATTAAAAACTCAAGAGACAACAAGTGCTGGCGAGGATGTGGAGAAAGAGGAACACTCCTCCACTGTTGGTGGGATTGCAAAATGGTAAAACCTCTCTGGAAATCAGTTTGGCGGTTCCTCAGAAAATTGGGCATGTCACTTCCAGAGGACCCTGGCATACCACTCCTGGGCATATACCCAGAGGATTCCCCTACATGCAATAAAGACACATGCTCCACTATGTTTATAGCAGCCTTGTTTATAATAGCCAGAAATTGGAAGGAGCCCAAATATCCCTCAAAGGAGGAATGGATACAGAAAATGTGGTATATTTATACAATAAAATACTACTCAGCAATTAAAAATAATGAATTCATGCAATTTGTAGGTAAATGGTTAGACCTGGAAAATATCATCCTGAGTGAGCTAACCCAATCACAAAAGAATGCACATGAAATGCAATCACTGATAAGTGGATATTAATGAGCCCAGAAGCACTAAATACTCAAGACACAAATAGCAAGTCAAATGATTCCCAAGAAGAAGAAAGGAGAGGACCCTGGGCATGTAAAGATTGCATCCAGTTTAGTAAAGAAACCGAGGGGGGAGGGGGAATGATTGGGGAATAGTTGGGGGGGAGAAGAACTATGGGAACTATGGTGGGTGGGAACTGGGAAAGGGGAAAGCCTTTGAAATGTAAACATAGAATATAGAAAATAAAAATAACTAAAAAAAAAAAAAAAGAATTGGGCTTCTGTCTATAACTACAAGAAAAACCGCTAACATTAAGCTTTGAACGTACACACAATGTTTCTAAACAACACCTTAGGACTCATTCTTCAGTGACCAATAACAGCTACAGATGGTGGAAGTTATGACATTACTGAGAGCTGAGAAACCAAACAACACTAAGTCATGTAGAACAGAATCAATGCAGGCCAGCAGGAGTGGTGCGTCCTCACAATTCCTGTGATCAGAAGCCTTCAAGAGAGCAAAGTAAATCGTGTATCCCACACTCAGGAAGCTGAGACATGTGGTTCATGAGTTCATTTCTAGCCAATGCTACATAAGTCTGAGATAGAGTAGTCTGAACTATATAGCAAGACTGTATCTATCCAATTCAAAAGAGAGAGACAGGCAAACAGACAGAGACAGAGACAGAGGACAGACAACAGAGACAGAAACAGAGGCAAAAGCAGAAAGAGAATTATACAATTTTAATACTAAAATTTGAATATAATGAATATCATGTTTAAATGGAGAAGGATTTCAATTTATAAGCTCTGGGAAATTAACAAAATGGGAGAAGAAAAATAAGTCAATAGGAAATTGAGGGCCGTAGGTGAAAGATAAGATGTTTCAGAGGTTAAGAGAGGCTAAGTGTGCAAATTGTTCTTGCAGAAGACTCTAGTTGGGTTCCTGACATACACTTTGAACAGCCCACAATGTCCTATAATTCTAGTCATAGGTGAACCAAAACACATACTTAAAAGTAAATTTTATCTTATTTCAGTAAATAAATAAGCAAAATAGAAACAAATGAGGTTTTTAAGAGGAAGGACGAAATGCAGGAAAGGGGCGGGTGAATGAGTCATCAAGTCCTATGGAAGCTTTGAAAGAGGTTGCAGGCGAACTCTTTTTCCAGTTTTATCTGCCAAGTTTTTATTTCGCAAATTCTTTGTGAAATTACAAAGTCCCAGATGAAACTCGCGGCTTAAGAACAGCTGTTTTTAACTGTATAGAAGCTCACTAAGTTGCATAGACTTTGAGTCTGAGTGCTTATTTTGTGACTTTGATAATTCAGCTGTGTGATGTTTCTGATAGCAAATTCTTTACAGTAAAGTGTTTACATCATTTTCTAAGAGAGGAGAGAATGAGAGCCTCCCAAAATATATAATCTAAAGACAAAGTGGAAAATAGGTACCGAGACATGAAAATGTAGATGTTTGTTATTAGAGTTCCAACAGTCAAATAAGAGAGCACGGTAATGGGACAGTGGGGAAAACCAGATAAATGGAGGCAAAGGGATCCATGCTTAGGGGCTAGCAAGCCACTGCTGTAACTGAAAAGGTACTTAACAAGGCTATAGATGTTCAGGGACCTGAGATAGAGGGCATGGTGCAAAACCAGTATGGTATCAGACATCTATGCAGCAGTATTGAATCAGACAAACAAGCAACTATGCCTTCGGTGTTCAGCAAAGACCTATGCCCACTCAAGAACTGTAAATGCAGACAGACTGCAGCTGTGGTTAAAAAAAAAAAAGACACAGTCACACTGCTCACTTTCTCATACAGACAAGTTCCAAAAGAAATGGAGGGAAAGAAGGAGAGAGAGAGAGAGAGAGAGAGAGAGAGAGAGAGAGAGAGAGAGAGAGAGAGAGAGGAGAGAAGCAGAGGAACAGAGGAACAGAAGAGGGGGAGGAAAAGGGAGAAGGGAAGGGAAAGTGGGGGAGGGGAAGTAGAGGAGAGGGGAAGAGAGGGGAAAGGAGAATGGAGGGGAGAGTGGGGGTGGGAGGGGAAAAGGGAGGAGGAAAGGAAAGAGAGGGGAGATTATCAATGTAATTCATCTCAAGAAACTACAAGATGAAGTCTGTTGAAATTACAGAATAAACAAGAAGAGCAGATGTGGGATTCAGACAGCAGCTCTAAAAGGGAAGAGGCCACTCCCAGTGACAACCCATGCACTAGTGTGGAGGCTGTGAAAGAGGATATGATCAGAAAGATTTGCCTCTGTCAGAGCGGTGCTGACAGACACCAGGAAGAAAGTCTCTGAGACGGACAAGAAGCTGGCTAATCACCCAAGGGGGGCAATGCTTCGGGTGGATTTCCTCTGCTCTCCAGGTGTCTGTGAGTGAAGCAGAGCCAGAGGCACCGAACTTGATTACGAAAAATAAGCACAGGACTACCTGCCACTGTCTAGGAAAGCTTACGGCGACACAAGAGAGGAAGGGTAACCATATCAAGCTCCTGTGGGCCAGTGAGTGACAGTTAGGTAAGTACAACTGAATTCGTATTTAAGCCAAACTGGAATAACGGAAGCACTGAGCGCGCGCCCAGTCACCAGACATTAAATTAATGACATTAAGGATGGGAAAAGGATGACAAGAGGAAAAGATTATCACTTTACAGAAACAAATTCCTGTGGCTCAAGAAGGAAGCAAAGAACTATTCTTTAAAAGGGAAATGACAAGACAACGTGTACGCTGCTGTCCCGGATGCAGGGATGTGAGCGAAACTCAGAAGATCTGTGCTTTAAAATCTTTGATTTTTTTTTTAAATTTTGTTCTCTTGAAGCAATTCTTAAGCACAGAAAGAAAGAACTATGGGGAAGGTCTGCCATTTTTCCTTATAAATCTTACAGGCATCCCTGACATTTTAAAACATGGTTATAAATAGCCTCGATTAAAACTCTTTTTAAAAAGAAAAGGGAAGTTATTACAAAGCAAAACCTATAGCGAAGAACAAAATGGCCATTGTGAGCTTGGGGGTGGCTGGTTAGGGATTTTTGTTTGTGACAAGAGTCTCACTGTGGGTAGTCCTGGCTGTTCTGGAACTCTGTAGACCAGGCGAGCTTGTAACTCCAGGAGACCACCATTCCTCTGCCTCCCAAGAGTTGAAACTAAAGTCACTGTGATCGGCAAAATGACCAAGTTTAAAAGGAAGCCATTTTATTGACTTCATGATTGAATGCTGTGATGCCCGAAGAAACATCAACAGCCGTCATGCCAGACGTTTATGGGGACATGGAACTGGTGTGCTAGAAACCCTACTGTCCAGACTGGTGGGCAGAGGGCGTGGTTTCTAACTCTTATCCCATGAAGCCTGGTAAGGTTGGACTGGCTACTCTATAGCTCAACCTCTTTAGCTTACTACACAGGCTGTCCAGTCCTTTGATGTCCCTCAGAGCTAAGGAACTTATTACTGTTGATAATTGTGTTGATTTTGACAATAGACCAGAAAGCCACTGGAAATCCAGACCCAAGGAGAGCTGAGGAAGCAAGAAGAGCTGGAGGGAGAGCCTGTAACATGGGACACATAGAGAGACTGTCTCTGAAGCAAGGGCAGACGGGTGGAGGGATTGGCCAAAACTCCAGGAAATGCCCATTTGGGGAGGAAAGTCTAATGCTGACTGCACGTGTTTCAGAAAGGAATGGGTGATGACTGCCAACTAGTCATGTATTGTCTTTGTATACATGAATTCAGGGACAGCCCATGTCCCTAACTGTCAGGCCCATGCACATAAATAACCAGAAAAATGTGAGAGCAGACACAATAAAACTACATATACGCATGAAGAATCCCATATACGCATGCCTCCGCATTCACTAATGTACCATAGATACTGTGTCCTAGATCTTCCCATTCAGCACACTCGAGGAGGAATTTTATTTTTCACCTTCAGGAACGTTGCAGTGATTGAAATCGTGCCTTGGACCATGAATTTTTATGGTAGTGAGGTGGCTGTCCAGCCGAGCACTCCACGTCCATAGGCAATGCCAAGCAAAGCCAAGTGAAAATCACACTCCTGCCTCTGCCCAAATGCACTCTCTGTCACAAATGCACACGCGGTTCCTGTCCATTGATTTCTCCTGCAGTATTAGTCATCAGTCATGGACACTCATTTGTGGAGGTGAGAAACCCTTTTCTGAATTGTACTCTTCCCCCGCCTTTGTGCTTCCCACTGCGGCTCACCTGCACCACAGTAGTTTACGCGTAGGAGGCCTATCTACCACGCATCTGAGCGTGCTGTGCTACTACATAATCTGTGAGGTTTTTTGTTTCTATTTTGACCATCAAAAATACATATTATACTATTTTAAAGGCACTATTAATAAAATCTGAACCATGGGATAAGAGCAAATATTTATAGAGCCAGGAGGACCAATATCAGCATTTTTCTACTATGGAAGTACCAAAGCACAGAGTTCTGTGAACACACACAAACACAGGGCAACAGGCATGGATGCGGCATGTAGATACAGCCACAGACACGTGTGCATATCTTATAAGAATTTCTCGACTTGAGATTGTGTGATGAATTCCTAATTTCTGATGCCATTTAACAACTGTGTAAGAATAATCACACTTAATTATTTTTTTTTAGTAATAATTAGACTCAATATGGTATAACTGAGTTTAAAGATCTGAGTAAACTGTGACTACATTGTGTCTTATTTATTTTGTTTTTATCCCTGAAATACTCATCCAGATGATACCTGCAATAACTTGAAATCATGTTTCTCTTTTTAGCTATTTCCTTGGTTCTGCTGAATGATCCTAAATCTCACACTTGGAGACAGTGGGATTAAGTAAAGCTAATGTGCAATCATATCAATGTTGCAAGTCTGCAAATATTGATCTCTTGTAATTATTTAATTTGGATAATAATTTAATTAATTACGTATTACACAGGCTTGAGCTGGAGAAGCCAGTCACTAGAGGGCAGCAAACCTCAGAGAAAAGACATGAATTCAAATGCTGATTCTTAATTCAAGGTACTAAATCCCAGAGAGGACAATGAACTGGTGCTTTCCCAAGTATCTCTGTGCGTCATAAAGTCCTGGCTCTTGCAAAAACTTGAAGGAGACACTTGCATCTTCTTTGAAAAATTGTTACTACAATTTAATTATCATTGAACAATGCACATCTTAAGTTATTCTTTAAATAGAAAATCTACCTAACTACACTTATGCTAGCTCAGCATGTTTAAGAGAGCGTTGTGAAGTAGGTCAGCTGACATTCTGTGGGGCTTCTGCCTCCTTGGAGGGAGCAGATGTTTCCTTATTTCATCCTGAGAGTGGTTTTTAAAAAAGGAAAGAAAGAAACTGCTTTTTATCTCTAAAATCTTGAAGATTTTTTTGAGTCTAAAAAACATGCAAATGTTTGTGAAGACAAAAATTGTCTGTAGTGTATAATTTCAGTGTCTGACACTACTAATAGAAATTATTTTCAAATTTTTTTTTGTTTCAAAGTGAAACTAACAAGAGTATTTAATCATAGCTCCCCGTTTCCCTTTTGAACTGTTTCTGCTCATTGTAACGTTGCAATTATCATAAAGCTCATCTTTATAATAATGAGCACTCATCTTTTTAACATCTTCAGGGTAATATGAAGGTATATAGAATTTATTTATAAAAAATACCCCCTTCCTTTCCCTTGCAATTTAGAAATCCTTGTTAAAATGGGTTGGAAGTCTAGCTAGCATTTTATCAATATTTGTACTAGAGTATTTCATGTCCCAAGAAAACATGAATTTTTATGAGTTAATCTGAAAATAAAATCTACAAAGAAACATCGTTACCGTCTTCAATTAAATGAAACAGAGTTCTTTTCAATGGCTTCTTTCTAATCCTGATCTTGGTTGTGTGACTTTGACTTGACTTATTGTCGACTAAGTATCTTGGCAAAGTTCATTTTCTTGGATTGTAAAAAAAAAATAAAGGAGAAACAAAGGAGTTTTATCAAACAAGTATATGACTTTGAACTTTAGAAATACCTGGTCCATTGGGAAATTGAAAACTATGGGAATTTTAGAATAAAGAGTTTTCAATGTGATTACAAGGTCCTCATTCATTTGCATGAGGAAAAATATCTACTTGAGAGTCTTCTTATTGAGGACATAGATTAGATCCATGGACATGTACAAAATGCACAAAATCCCACTTTGTTATTCCTGTAAGACTTTTGTATTCTAAACTAAATGCTAATGACTCCCAAATCTATTTTCTAGTCCATATCCACAGCTCCCTCCATAACCAAATAGCTTACATTTCTACCAAGGCCCAGATTCCTGGAAGGATTTAAGGTCAAAGTATTCCAAGCTGAACACATCGCTTTCTCATCTAAACCCACTCTCTGTCTTGCATGCTTCCATTTTTCCTGAGGTAAATGATCAAAACCATACTTGCATTTTCCTTCTCCTTCCAATCACCAAGCCAAGCAACCACCAAGCCTTGGTACATTTACATTTAAATAGTTTGAACCTTTTCTCTCATTTCTATATTGCCTATAGCAGCTTAATTGGCAATCTATTTCCCCCAAAACATTGTCTGGATAATGAAGAAAGGTAACTTCAGTACTGATATTTCATGCGATTTCTTTTTATGCACAGTGAGTGTCCATTCAGCTTCAGACATTCAGGTATCCACAAGGTATGCAAGATTGCTCTTGCTTCATCTAAAGAATGTCCTTGATAAATATTTGTTAAGCCAAGAAGAATCTGATCATTCAGCATTCCTGTGCTTAGACCGGGTGTGAGAACAAGAAGTAGTGCTGTTCTATATCAAAGCACATAAACTAAAAATGTATCCACAGACGTTTGTCAGTTTAATACATCTCTTTGTTTCAGAGAGAGATTGGAAAGAAGGAGGCATGGTAAACAATGCCCCTGGCACAGACTGATGAGGCAAAACATGGATCAAATATCTGCCAGAAGCAACGTAGAAAGAATGAGACCAAACTGAAGATTGTAGTTTACACCCAACAGCACAGCCCAAAGACACTTAGATCTGTGCCTTTTCTTCTCACATTTTCCTTTCAAACAACAATCAGGATTGGGAAAGAAAAACTTAAGCCTAAATCCTTAAGACTTTATAAACAGTGAATAGTCCTGGGCAGTCATTTCCTCTGAAGCAGAAAGAAAGAAAGAAAGAAAGAAAGAAAGAAAGAAAGAAAGGAGGGAGGGAGGGAGGGAGGGAGGGAGGGAGGGAGGGAGGGAGGGAGGGAGGGAGGAAGGAAGGAAGGAGAGAAATCTAAACAGAGGCACTTTCATTTTCTATTTGTGCTGAACAAACTGTCAGAATCCTGAAGGGGCTTTCGTTTGTTCGTTCATGCCTTCGGGTGCCTGAGTGCCCACCCTGAGCATTCGCAGGGCTAAAATGCTCACGAAGAAAAACAAGACAAAAAAAACTAACAGAAGAGCTGAGACAGCAGGAGCATGGAAGAGGAAGAGGCCTGGCAACCAGGAGAGCTGAGGCCAAATACAAGGAAAGTGGTGAATAGTGTGTGGATTATGCCTTATGCCTGGTAGGGGAATAGCAGGAGCTGGAGAATCCTGGATTTTCAAGGGCTGGTTTGTTTGTTTGTTTGTTTGTTTGTTTTTCTGAATTGATGAAATTTCATTTGTTGTCAAGTATACTCATAATGTTAGACTGGCTTCAGTTGAAAGTCTACGATGGACTTTCTGTTGACTTATACAATTCAAATATTTCCTCAGCAATCTTACTTTTCTCTTGTAGTTTGATCTCCTGATACCTATGTATCTGTCTGCTCTAAGATACATTCAGAAAATTAGCGCTCAAGAAGAAAATAACATAATGCTAAAGTTAATCAATGTAGCAATTTCTATACTTGATGTAAAAAAAAAAGGATAAAGTAAATATATAATATTAAAGTATTGGACTTTAATCCATATTAGATAGCCATATACAGATGCTGGGCGGTGGTGGCACACACCTGTAATTCCAGCACTCTGGGAGGCAGAGGCAGGTGGATTTCTGAGTTCGAGGCCAGCCTGGTGTACAGAGTGAGTTCCAGGACAGCCAGGGCTATACAGAGAAGCCCTGTCTCGAAACTCAAAAAAAAAAAAAAAAAAAAAAAAAAAAAAAAAAAAACACGGAAAAAAATCAACATAAGTGAAAATAAGTAATGTTGTTTAATGCTAGTGCAAGACATCATAAGCAGTGGGAGATCATACTGAAAGTCACTGCTAAAATCTGGAGTTCATTCCTATGTTATGCATTACTTTCTCCTACATTTAGATTATTCAGTCAACACAGTGGTAAGTGGGCTAGACGTTTGATTACAGTTATTTCCTTTAAAAATGAAATTGCCCTTTCTTCCATTGAAAACGGTGATGGCTTCCACTTTTCTTACTCAACTTACCTACATAAAAAGTTTTAAATTCACTGATATTCCATATGTTATTAAGTTTTAGAATCTTCCTCAATAAAACTTACTATTAAAGAGCTCAGTATGTTGCTGGCTGATTTTTTTTTTCAACATGGCACAGGATAGAATCATGGAGAAGAGGGAGTCTCAGCTGAGAAAATGCCATAAGATTGGGCTGTAGGCAAGCATGAAGGGACTTTTCTTAATTAGTGATTGATGGAGGAGACCCAGCTCATTGTGGGTGGGAACACCCCTGGGCTATTGGTCCTGGGTCCTGTAAGAAAACAGGCTGAGCAAGTCAGTAAGCAGCACCTCTCTATGGCCTCTGCATCAGCTCCTTCCTCCGGATCTCTGACCTGCTTGAGTTCCTGTCCTGACTCATTCAGTGATGACCAGTGATAAGGGGATGTAAGTCAAATAAGCCCTTTCCTCCCCAAGGTGCCTTTGGCCCCGGTGTTTCATCACAATGATAGTAACCCTGTGATGGCTATTCTCAGTTGTGAACCTTGACTCTATCTGGAATGAACTACAGTCTAGAAATAGAGGGTGCACCTATGATCTGCATCTTGAGGCAGGACAACAACATGTCTGTGACCTGTATCTTGAGGCTAGAAGACACAGGCGTTTAATCCAGATCTTGAGGAGGGATGGCACACACCTTTAATCCAGACCTTGAAGCATACCTTTATTCTGGAGCATACCTTCCACTGGAAGCCTATGTAAGAACGATGGAAGGAGGAAGGTTTTGTCTGTTCTTCATCTGCTTGGCTTCACTTTGCCAGTGCATCCATTCCTTCACTGGCATTGGAGCCTACTTCTTTGGGATTCCAGCCTATACAGAAAGCCAGCTGAGACACCCAGCCTCATGGGACCAAAGAGCTATCACTAGATTCTTGGACTTTCTATTCACAGTGGGTCATTGTTAAATTAGTTAGACTGCAGCCAGAAAGTCATTCCAATAGATTCCCTTTACACACACACACACACACACACACACACACACACACACACGTGCGCGGGAGGGGGGAGACAGAGACAGAGAGAAAGAGAAAGGGAGGGAGAGGGAGAGGGAGGGAGAGAGAGAAAGAGAAAGAGAGGGAGGGAGGGAGAGATTGAGAGAGAGAGACAGAGACAGAGACAGAGAGAGAGACAGAGAGACAGAGAGAGACAGAGAGAGAGAGAGACAGAGAGTTCTATGACGCTAACAAACCCTAAGACACTCAGGTCCATGTTAGGTGATTCTTCTAGGGAAGACTTCAGGAAACAACATATTTTTTGGTCTGGATCATAAACTGTTAGGTAGCAGGGCTGCCTGCCCCTCTGCTCATCTTGATGAAACCCTGCAGATAGAAAGACCACAGACACTTCTGTTCACCAGGAGTGGAGGATGCTTGATATTTCATAGCTTGAGTCCTATTTATATTTTATCCATGTTCAAACATGACTGCAATTGGACTGTTTCTGTCTTGATTTCTCTTGATCATGGGTTAGTCATATATTGATATTCTGTGAAACCATTCATAATAATACAAGCACAAGGCATAGCCCTAAGTGACAAGTCAGCTCACGTTAGCAGTCTAGCTGATGGGACCAGCCAGGCCACCCTGGTACAAGTGCTTTTGTATGTCTCAGTGTTTCACTTAGGTCGAAACACAAATAAAGTGACCCAAGGAACATGAATTCATGATGCTTGAGGTCAGTATCTCTGAAAGAGATATGGTCAGAAGAATAAGTATAATCTGCAGTTGGACTGGGACTTATCACCTGTTCTGTTTGTGCAAAATGAGTCACTGAGGAACATTGCCTTTCAGGACAGAGCAGCTCACCAGCTTTGACCCAGGTGATCACATAGTCCTTGACCCTCCTCTAGGTTCCAGATAATAAAATCCAGGCAAGACCTCCTCCTGTTTGTTTTGTGAAGAAAAGCTACAAGGAAGCAGCTCCTTACAAAGCTGATAAACTGATTAGAACTTCAATGATTGTGGACCGGATAGAAGGTTGCAAGTTAAAGGCCTTACAATTTACCCCGGGTCACCTATCTTCAGCCCCAGTGATAGGCATCCCTTGTCTACTTCTGTATCTGCTTTACATTCTTATAACTATCAGATGAGACCTTTTGGAATGCATTAACAATCATCAGACAGTTCAAAAGCTAAGGATATCTGCAGAGAGCATCTGCGGCCTAAGCTGAGATACCTAATGCACCAACCAATGTATTTAAAAGCATCTTGATTTATAACTTTATCATGCTACCATGCAAATGTCATAAAACCACTGCCACATTGGAATGCGTAATATGCAGTGATCTAAATCTGTGTTCCAAGGTCATGGTCGTTCGTACTTGGCTCCAAAAGAAAGAATCTCTTACCCTTTGGAGATAAAAGCTGTGTTTCTTGAGTCCACAGTTCACAAAGTGAGAGGACAATGTTTTCTAAGCTCCATTATTGCTTTGTGAATTTCTCTTACAATATGTAGAATAAGAAACAGCATTTGCTGCAGTTGGATCTTTCTGTGGTTAAGAGCAAAGACTGGCGGTACACAATGTCATTTATTTTTGCCTTAAATTCTGGCACTTTATCTGGGTACTTATCTGGTAGAAATAATAGGGTTCTTGGTTTTCACCAGAATCAATGTTGGATCTTGCACCAGTGTGAAAACAGTGGTCCATAAGACTCCTGAGAGATTTCTGAAAACTGTGCTTCCTTTGGAGGTTATGGGCAACCTTTTGTAGCTAAGAGAATGTAGGAGAGGAGGAGAGGCCCTTGGTCCTAGAAAGACTTGATGCAGTAGTGTAGAGAAATACCCGAACAGGGAAGCAGGGGAGGGTTGATTGGGGAAAGGGCTTATGGGATTTTGGGGGGAGGAGGAACCAGGAAAGGGGACAACTTTTAAGATGTAAATAAAGAATATATCTAATAAAAAAGAGAGTGTGTGTAGCTGTGAGGAGAGAACTCAAGGCCAGCTGCTGTGGAGAGCAGAGGGTGGGGGAGATAGGAGGGAGGTTAATCAGTACCTTCTGACCTACAGTTAGATAGCAGCAACCCCGGGGGATGTGACTCAGCCTCAGCAGTAGATAGCATGCTGACCATGTGAGCACAAGGACAGTGTGCTTTCCGTCCCGGACAAGCAACTTCCCTCCCCCAGGGGAAAGAAAAGAACAACAAGTTCTAATGTGGCATGTATCTATACATAACACTCATCAATATACTGTAGACTTTTCCAAGCCAGAAATGAGATTTTGAATGTTATCATCATAAAGAAATGGTAAGTATTTAGGAAGATATGTGTAACCCGACTTAAACACGCAATGCATGCTTAAATTGAAGTATCAGAGTATATTGCAGTAATTCATATAATTTTTCTTTTTAAAAAAGTCTTATTTTTTAAGAAAGTAAGGTAATAGGGAAAAGGTCAAAAGAATGGGTTTTAAAAGTCTCTGTTGGCTTGTAGAGAAAAAAACAACCTGGAGTCTGAGATGCTCACAAAACCACAAGAAGGAAGCTTTCTTGAGAAGATAGAACAAAAAACAAACAAAAAAACAAACAAAAAAACATGCTGCTGAAATTTAATTTAATTTAGTCATGCTAGAGTTACTCCAGAATTTCTCAGAGACTTTACAAATTGGTTCTTAAGTCTATACAGAAATAACAAAATATCTGGAAAAATTTGGAGTAGAATAATACCTAGCATTAGAATGACACTGGGAAAACAGTCACAAAAACCACAGGAAACCTTAGCAAAGCTGCAAGTGGTTGAGAAGCAAACACAGAGTTCAGTCACGACACTGAGCTGAGGAAGTGGGCATTCGAAAACACTGCTGGGTGCCAAGGTTGGTGTGGGCTGAATGACGCTGGAGAACTGGCCAGCATGAGAGAGCATAGCAGCGTGACCACATTGGCCTCAGGAATCCTCCAGTAGTGGTGGTACTGGTGCTGAATTGATGCCAGTGCCACACCCGTGAACGTCGTGATCTGTGGCATTCTTAAATAGAATGCTCAAGCCTCAAACATGTAATTACAGTAAGAGAGAGAGAGAGAGAGAGAGAGAGAGAGAGAGAGAGAGAGAGGTCTGTTTATCTGTTTGCAAGATTAATTACAGTTTGCCTAGACTCTGATGGGGTGAAAGCCAAATGAAGATGTGCCAAGAGAGGAGGGGCGTCACCCTGAGTAGACACTTGGATTGAAGATCTGTGACACTTCAAACAGCAGGCGCCATGAAGTGAAAAGATAAATTGACCAGGAGGGATAATAGGTAGGACAAGAAGGATGAAAAGGTAGAGGAGAACTTTGAGTAAAAAGAGAACATCACAGAACCACAGCCTTGGGTTGCTGATGTGAACCAGGAGTAAGACAGGAATCAGGAATTTTACTGGACAGGTCTGAAGATGTGCTGTAATCCAGCACTCAGGAGGCTGAGACAGATAGCCAGGAGTCCCAGACTGTTGTGGACCATATCTTGAATCTTCATCTAAAATATGAGGGAGGAGGATTCATGCATAGAATAAAATTTTATATATATATATATATATATATATATGTGTGTGTGTGTGTGTGTGTGTGTATACGTATATATACATATGTGTATATATACGTATATATATACACATATGTATATATATAATTATATATATATGTGTATATATATATATATATATATATATATATATATATAACTTATATATTGTGATGGTTTGTATATGCTTTTCCTAGGGAGTGGAATGTGATGGCTTGTATATGATTGGCCCAGGAAGTGAACCTATTAGGAGGTGTGGCCTTGTAGGAGTAGGTGTGTCACTGTGGGTGTCGGTTTAAGACCCTCACCCTAGTTGCCTGGAAGTCAGTCTTCCACTAGCAGCCTTCAGATGAAGATGTAGAACTCTCAGCTCCTCCTGCACCATGCCTGCCTGGATGCTGCCATGTTTCTGCCTTGATGACAATGAACTGAACCTCTGAGCCTGTAATCCAACCCCAATTAAATGTTGTCTTTTATAAAACTTGCATTGGTCATGGTGTCTGTTCACAGCAGTAAAACCCTAAGACAGAACTTGGTACCAGGGACTGGGGTATTACTGTGATAGGCCTGACCATGCTTTTGTTCAGAAGAATGTGGATTTTGGGACTTTGGATTTGGAAAGCCACGGAATTCTTTAAGTGGGACTTATGGGCCAGACTAGTAGGAATATGGAAGACAGTGGTGCTTAGGGTCATTTTAAATATGTAGGCCTGACGGCTCAAGAGGTTTCAGTGGAGAAGAACTTTAATATGTGGCTGAGAGACTGTTTTTTGTGATGTTTTGGTAAAGAACATGGCTGCTTTTGCCATTGTCTGAAGAGACTGCCTAGGAATAAGGTAAAGAGATTTATATTAATTGCATCTGCAAAGGAAGTCTCATAAAAGTCCAACAAACACTTTGTTCTCTGGTTAAGTCTGATGAAGAGAATTTTGAACAAACATAGCAAGCTGAGAAAGGAAAAGTACAAAATATATAGTCTGAGTATTAAAGGGACTCCAGGAAGTGAAATGGAGCTGAATTCAAGGATATTAAATTGAATTAAAGGAGTGGTGACCTTGGGGTGAAGATTCACCCAGTTAACTTTAGGTCCAGGCATGGTCGCACAAGCCTTTAATCCCAGGAGGCAAAGAAAAGCAGATCTCTGAGTTCAAGGCCAGCCTAGAACAGAGCAAATTCTAGGTGAAGAAAAACTTTAATCCAGGCTCGATGGACCAAACCTTTAATCCCAATGCTTAGGAGACAGGCATGCAGATCTCTTGAGTTCAAAGTCAGTCTAAGGAGCAAGATTCAGGACAGCCAACTTAGGTAGTGAAGGAGCTGGGGAAAAGGAAGCTAGTGATAATGTAATAGAACAAGGGGGCCAATGTTCCAGCTCCTGAAAGCAGCAGAACTCAGCAGCTTCAGCCATGTGTCTCTGGCTTTATATTCAAGAGGAGAAGGAGACTACTGAAACAATTGATGCTGGTTAGCTGGAGCTAAGAAATTAGTGGTGATTAAGAAAAGACCAGCAGCACTGAGGAGAAATATGGGAAGTGTTTTCTGAGAGCACAAAGAAGCTGTATTCCAGAGATAGCCAAGTGTTCCTCATGCTGCAGCTGTACTTGGTAATGTGTAAGAATCATCCAGGTGGTACTGGTTTTGAAGGCATGAAGGCATCATGAAGAACAGCTGAGGCTTGGTACTGTGAGAGGCCATGGAAGGCCATTGGTGAAAGTGTATCCTCAGTTGTAATTGACAGCCCAGGACTGAAGGGGTCATACAAAGGAGTTGAGGCTTGGTACCATGAAGAGAGCCTATGAGAGGCTTTGGTGAAGTATAGTTGCAGTGGAAGACCGTAGAATATTGGAGATGCCAGTACCATGGGATGACCACCAAGAACAGCAGTGGCAGTGGAGTCGATCAGTCTGAACTTAGAGTGCTACAGAGGGCAGAGCTGGAGAAGTGACACCAGCTCTTTGGAGCCAGAAGATCATGTGTGGATCTCAGACATTGGAACAAGAAGCTGTGAAGCTGAAATTGACTTGGGGTACCCAAGATGTTAAAGATGGCAGAGCCACAGGATGCCTGCCAAGGAAAGCTGCTAACAGGGAGTGGAACAAGCCCAGGAGAAAGAACCTAATTGCAGTCAACAAGGATGAAAAAGGAGTTGGATATCTGATGACTGCTTTGCCATCAGACATGGAGATGCAGAATTTGGACTTTGCCCAGCTGGTTTCTCATCTTGCTTGGAGGAGTACAGTTAAGTGATTGAATGAATCTCAGAAGAGACCTTGAACTTTGGACTTTTAACACTGTTGAGACTGCTATAGACTGCAGGGACTTTTGAAGTTGGACTAAATGCATTTTGCATTCTGCTATGTTTAAGTATGGCCCCCATAGTTTCATGCTTGAACAAGCCTATGGGGGCCAGGGAGTGGAATGTGATGGTTTGTGTATGCTTTTCCCAGGGAGTGGAATGTGATGGTTTGTATATAATTGGCCCAGGAAGTGAACCTATTAGGAGGTGTGGCCTTGTTGGAGTAGGTGTGTCACTGTGGGTGTGGGTTTAAGACCCTTACCCTAGTTGCCTGGAAGTTAGTCTTCCACTAGCAGCCTTCAGATGAAGATGTAGAACTCTTAGCTCCTCCTGCACCATGCCTGCCTGGATGCTGCCATGTTTCTGCTTTGATGACAATGGACTGAACCTCTGAGCCTGTAAGCCAGCCCCAAGTAAATGTTGTCTCATAAAACTTGCATTGGTCACTGTGTCTGTTTACAGCAGTAAAACCCTAACTAAGCCATATATCTATATCTATCTATCTATCTATCTATCTATCTATCTATAGATATAGATATAGATATAGATATAGATATAGATATAGATATAGATATAGATATAGATATAGATATAGATATAGATATCTTAAAACAATGGTTATTTTCATAATAATCTCTAAGATGTACTAGCACCGAGTTTTCATCTTTACAATAAGAGTAGTTATATTTTGTAAAAGCCTCATAACTTTCCACTTTTTTTGAATCCTAATCATATTATTTTGTTTTGAAAATATGAAACTTTTTCCTTGTACGTTTGTAATATCACCTGAGTTCCTTCAGAGTTTTATGAAGAAATAATTTTTCAATCTGTATGTTTTAGTTCCTATTATACTATTTTTTAGAAGTTGCCACACGATCTGTGGTTTCATTGAGACTTTCAAACGCACCAGCGTTGTAGCCTTCTGCTGTTTTGGTGGCGGGAGGGAGGTGGCGGCAGGACATCACTCAGCAGCTCAGGGTGTCTGGAATGTGCTGGTCAACTGGGCTAACCTCAAAGCAGAACTTCTCTTGCCTCGGCCTTCTGTGTGCTCTGACGTGTGATCCCGTGCTTGCATCTTACTGCATTTCTTTTCTCTCTTTTAAAGGTATTTTATTTCATGAATATAGTTTCTGAAATTTAATTTCCCTATCTTCTCCCTAAAGCCTTAACTCAAACATTCTTTCTACAGTCTAATATTTTTCATTTATTTTTTTTTAATTTGGGTGGTTTGTCAAATGTCTTCGAGAACATTCTGAATTGAAGTCATAGTTCAGCTTTTCTATATTTAGCCGTGGATTCCCATTAGCTTTGAGCTACTTGTACTCATTTATAATGTAAGCTTTTGCTCTTTTCTTCCGATGTATAATTATAATTTAGCTGTTATTTTGTCTTAAAAACTCATTTAGGTGAGAGCTTGAATGCTTTGTGTTTTGAGCCTTTGCTTGACATGATTCGGTTTCTTATTGTGTATTGCGAAGCAGCAGAGTTTTATTCAGATGGGTGTATTGGACCAATCTATGATTTGTGACATGTCAGTAGACCTAGACAGAATGCTAAATGAAATAGGCACAGGAAGAAATACTGCAGACTTTTCTTTACATGTGGGATCTGAAATAAATGGTCTAAGAGAAGCAATAAGTAGAGAGCTGGTTTCTAGTGGCTGGGGAAAGAAAGGAGATACTAGTCAAAGGAAATAAAATTTCAGTGGATAGGCAGAATAGAGTAAGGGTGAGTATAGTTTAATAATGTTTTACACTCTTAAAATTTTCTGAGTAGATTTAAAGTGTTTTCAGCATTTAAATATATACAAAGTAAGACCTATAGTATTTAATTGATTAAGACATTCTATAACATACACATATTTTAAAGTATTATAGTATACAACTGTATACACAATTTTATCTTGTCAGCTAAAAACCAGAATAAAGCAATAGGCCTAAACTGAAAATCTGATATATAGAAAAACTTGATAATCATCATAAATTCTCTGATATCCTTGGCCTTGGGGCCCTCAGAGAGGACATGTCTGTAGACAGTAGGCCCCTACAGGTCTCTCTTCAGTTGTGCTTCAGTGTATAATTTGAGTTTTGCTTTATTTTGTAAATTGAATTTCTCTTCTATAAAAAATCACTCAAAGAAATAAGACTCTGCGGGTTGGTAACTGACAGCAATAGCTTGGAGCAAGATATGAAAAGAACAAAAGAGAATAAAAGACTGTCATCAGAAGCAGGCAGCACCTTCCTAGAGGACTTTAAAGTTTATGTGGTGTGACTATAGTAGTTACACACAGGTGATGATATGCTGAGAACCAAACGGCCCTGCCAAAATCTGTGAGCTGCTTTAGTACTTGAAAAGTGCCAATTTTATACTTGAAACGTTTCAGCCAATGATTTGTTTTTCGATGTCTGTAATTAAAGAGTCAAAACATAAGAAAATAAGCTCATTAGATAGACAAGAAATAGATGGCAGAAGATGTTCACTGGCTTCATTAACTCCTTCCTAAAAACTTGCAACATAAACCACATCCCTGAATTATCCTCTGGTTCTATTTTGATGATAACTCCAGTTATGTAAACTCAAGAACTGACTCTAAATGAATAATTCCAAGTCAAACGTTACAGTAGTTGACTACCAACCTGAGCCAGGGATGTAAGTCAATGGGAAAAAACCAGCTTCACACATAGAAGTACCGAGTTCCACCCCCATCACCAATGAATGAATGAAAAGCCTATTGTAATAACTGTGCTTCTTATTTAAAATATTTACAAAGCCTATTGATACATACAATCAGAAGGATTTATAGTACTCACTGAAAATTTGACTAGAGAGCATCCAATCAAAAACATGCCACGTCATTAACTGTCAAAATCTTTTCTGGAGGAGTGTTCCTCTTTCTCCACATCCTCGCCAACACCTCCTGAGTTTTTAATCTTAGCTATTCTGACTAGCGTAAGGTGAAATCTCAGGGTTGTTTTGATTCACATTTCCCTAATGACTAATGATGTTGAACATTTCTTAAGGTGCTGTTCAGCCATTCGAAATTCTTCAAGTGAAAATTCTTTGTTTAGCTCTGTACCCCATTTTTTAATAGGGTTATTTGGCTCGCTACAGACTAACGTTTTGAGTTCCTTGTATATATTGAATATTAGCCCTCTGTTTGATGTAGGGTTGGTGAAGATCTTTTCCCAATTTGTTGGTTGCCATTCTGACAGTGTCCTTTGCCTTACAGAAACTTTGTAATTTTATGAGGTCCCATTTGTCAATTCTTGATCTTAGAGCATAAGTTATTGGTGTTCTGTTCAGGAAATTTCCCCCTGTGCCCATGTCCTCAAAGCTCTTCCCCAGTTTCTTTTCTATTAGTTTCAGTGTGTCTGGTTTTATGTGGAGGTCTTTGATCCATTTGGAGTTGAGCTTAGTACAAGGAGATAAGAATGGATCAATTTGCATTCTTCTGCATGTTGACCTCCAGTTGAAAAGGCTATTTTTTTCCACTGGATGGTTTTAGTTCCTTTGTTGACGATCAAGTGACCATAGGTGTGTAGGTTCATTTCTGGGCTTTCAATTCTATTCCATTGATCTACCTTCCTGTCACTGTATCAATAAATTACAAGCTGGTACAACCACTCTGGAAATCAGTCTGGCGGATTCTCAGAAAACGGGGCATGACACTTCCAGAGGACCCTGCTATACCATTCCTGGGCATATAACCAGAGAATTCCCCGGCATTCAATAAGGACACATGCTCCACTATGTTCATAGCAGCCTTATTTATAATAGCCAGAAGCTGGAAAGAATCCAGATGTCCCTCAATGGAGGAATGGATACAGAAAATGTGGTATATTTACACAATGGAATACTACTCAGCAATTAAAAACAATGAATTCATGAAATTCTTAGGCAAATGTTTGGAACTGGAAAATATCATCCTAAGTAGGTAACCCATTCACAAAAGAACACACATAGAATGCAGTCACTGATAATTGGATATTATTAGCCCAGAAGCTCTGAATACCCAAGATGCGATACACATATCAAATCATTCCCAAGAAGAAGGAAGGAGAGGACCCTGGTCCTGAAAAGGCTTGATGCAGCATTGTAGGGGATTACCAGGACAGAGAAGTGGAAGGGGGTTGACTGGGGAATGGGTGGAGGGAAGAGGGCTTATGGGACTTATGGGAAGGGGGAAACCAGGAAAGGGGAAATCATTTGGAATGTAAACAAAGAATATAGACAATAAAAAAGAAAAGAAAGAAAGAAACATATCTAATAAATGAAAAAATCTTTTCTGGTCATTTTTCTTTTTAAAAAAAAAAAGAAGTCTGTACGTGTTTGTCTGTGTGTAGGCATATATGCATGAGTGAAGCTTCCTCTGGAGGCCATAGGAGGCCCTGGAGCTGGAGTTTTAGGGGGTCATGAACTGCCCTGCATAGGGGCCATAACCCCAACTTGGATCCTCTGCACAAGAAATACATTCTTTTAACTGAGCCCTCTAGCCATCTTTCTTAAGAAAGACTCTTTTACTCAGTCTGTACTTTAGAGTTGAGTTGTTTTCAAAAAAGCAGCTTCCTGTGGTTAACTGGCAGATTACTTCATTTTTAAAAACAGAAACTTGTGGTCAAAGACTTACAGACTGATATAAAAATATAATAATTCTCTTTCATAAGTCAGAACTCAATGTCTGGTGTGAGTTTTTGATACATATATTTAGGGATATTGTGAAAAGAAAGTAGAGATACTTAAGCATATTTTCCTATTTATTTGCTAAAAGCAATACATCATTGTGCATGTGCGGAAGCTATGGAATCACCCAGACACTCAGTTTGGCCAAGGAGACGTAGTCCTTGTGCCAGTGTAATGAAGTCACAGACCGGCATGGTTTTCTTTATCATCCCTGTGACTGCTTCTCGGTCTCCTTTACTGTAGCTGCTTCTTTGTCCACAAATGCTGGGTACCACAAAATTATAGCCTAGTGGTCCCTGCTTCCCGCCTTTGCCTAGGCAGTCCATAATCCTGGCCTAATTGCTTCTCACCTAGATACTTTACAAATTAGCATCTTTCCAAACAACATGGAGCACAGTGTTTGGCAATCTAATTACTTCTAGAGCAACGTCTACATATACGGTTACAACGTTCAAATTGAGAGAACAAAATTAACCAGCGACTTCAGGACTGAGGGGCCAGAAGTCTCCTAGGTTGGCTTCTTACAGAGGCTTTCAACACCCACCCCCTGTGTATGTAAAGTAAGCTCACACTTTTCAGCTCTGCACACTGTTCCTCTGTCACTCTTCAATGACAACTTTGTGAGTGTACTACACACACATACACACACATACACACACACACACACACACACACACACATTCCTCTCATCCTGAAGTACTGGAAAAAATGGGACCTCAGTTCTTTCAAACATTGTCAGAGCAAAGCCTGTACGTCAAGATTATTCAGTCAATTCATTGAGTTTCTCAGGACTCAACAATCAGTATCAATATGGATATATAAACCAGACCTGGCCAATGAGTATATGCTTTTTCTCCCTTGTGGACACAAAGATTTTCCCAGTGGTTCAATTAGAAGGGACCATTAGACTGAAATGAGACACAAAATCTGTTCTGCTGCATTGGAACCTGATACAATGTCATCTGAAGTCAATCTTGTCATGTCAACACCAAAAGGGAACCTTACTTGTAATGATTTGATTACAGACACCAAACAATTATAAGCAATGCAAAATAAGGGTTTATTATCCAACAGAGGCCTAGTCTAATTTTTAAAGCTGTTGAAAATAAATAATGAATGCTCTTGTGTCAATGTTTAGGGACATTGAACTGAACTTGGCATTTAAGAAAGGAACAAAGGTGACCACAATAAAGACAGAACCAGTTCAGACCTACAGAGGCAGAGAATGAATGAAGTCACAGGAACACTCAGTACGAAGGGGGCTTAGAGTCTCTCTTACTTCTCAATTTTCAACAGATTGAGTGTCATGCTTAAAACAGTGTTTTTCTCAACAGAGCTATGCATGCCACTGACATAGGTCTGGTGAATTTTCCTTGTTTGTTCAGGTCATTTTAGATGCCTGTTTCAAAAAAGAATTCTACATGACAGATGCAATTGATGCCTTCACTTCCAAATTCTGTGATAATAACTCCTTCTCCAACACAAAGTTAGTACTTATCATTCTAATTTTTGGTAGATTTTTTTTAACTGGCAAATAACTATATCAAGTTATAGACCACAATGCATGTCTCAGAGGGTAACATCGGCAGCATCCTATTCACACTTTGCTTATGGCAAACCTTGATATGAAATTAGGAACAGAGTGATCTGGGGTTCCCACTCAGTGAGACTGGCAGCATCACACTAGAATGATATCTTTAAAAGGAGCCCTCATACACAGATGACCTGGCCTTGTTTACATTCCCCCCCTGGATCAAGCTAACTCTAGATTTAGTTCAGTCATGTAAACCAAACCCCCTCATAATAAGTACTTTGGATTAGTTTTTCTCACTTGCTGCAGGAACATAGAAAAGCTGGTATCAGAATGTGCATGACAGTAGCAGAATTCATAACTGAATTTATAACTGGTAGAATCAAGGAAGGAGGTGAAATAAGAGGCTTTCCTAAGATATGTGTTTCATACCAGTGACCTTTGGTTCAGGATATCTGACATATTTCAAGATGAAAATCCTGAAAGAAAATTCTGTCCTCCAGATGAAAGCAGGCAAAGAGACAGTATCAATAGAATGCACAGAAGAACAGCAGAAGTTGAAACCCTTCTCTTAGCCATTCACCTTAGGCAGTTCCATTACTATGCAGCCCAGGTCAACCTCAAACACAAATGACCCTTCTGTCTCAGCCTCCAGAGAGCTGAGGCTACAGACTTCATTTAGGACTAAAGACTCACTCTGCAACAATCTCTGGAGATTCTAATTTAAGCTACATAGAACAATTACCTGATCCCCAACACTACCCCAGGCATGAAACTGGGAGCAAAAACTGGATTGGCTGTATCTTCCCAACAGCCCTTTGACAAACTTCCTTGGTAGAAGCAAAGACACAAATAATTTGAGTAAAGGACATAGGCAGAACAATATGGTAGGACACATTAGCTGACAACTATGGTGATTAGTTCTAATACAAATGTTGGCATACACTCCTGGTCTTTGGTAATATGGTAGAGAAATCTGATCATCACCTTGTCTGGATCATAAAGAGCCTAGGAGGTTAATAAGCACATATCTTTGTATGCTTATAAGGGTATTCTAGAGATAATTAGAAACATGAAGGCTTTGACCCAATGAATGGAATTAATCCCTTCATAACATACTGAAAGGCATTATTGTGAGTTAATGAAAAGCAGGAGTTGGGGTCTGTTGTATTGAGGGTTTCTATTCCTGCACAAACATCATGACCAAGAAGCAAGTTGGAGAGGAAAATTTATTCAGTTTACACTTCCATAGTGCTCTTCATCACCAAAGGAAGTCAGGAGTGGAACTCAAGCAGGTCAGGAAGCAGGAGCTGATGCAGAGGCCATGGAGGGATGTTACTTACTGGATTGCTTCCCCTGGTTTGCTCAGCCTGCTTTCTTATAGAACCCAAGACAACCAGCCCAGGAATGGCACCACCCACAAAGGGCTGGTCCCTCTCCCCTTGATCACTAATTGAGAAAATGCCTTACAGCTGGATCTCATGGAAGCATTTCCTCAATGGAGGCTCCTTTCTCTGTGATAACTCCAGCTTGTGTCAAATTGACACACAAAACCAGAGCCATACAGGGTCTAATCGAAGAAAGTATGTCACAGCTGTTGTTTCTTTTTTAGGATCTATCTCAATTTGAGTGATGTTCCTATATGTTTTTGTCATCTGCTTCCTGTCCACTAGGATGTGAACTGTTCTGATCTGCCAGATCCCCACCCTGGCCATGATAAAATGAAGCCTCAGAAGCCATTAACCAAAGTAAATGCTTTTACTTTTGAATTGTTTCTCCCTAGTGTTTTTTAGAGAGCAATGAGAAAAGCTACTAATGTATCCTCAACACTCATAAAAGTAACAAGTATGTCCATCAATTCATATCTCAAGTCCTGATTCTATTGTAACAGGAACTGGTGAAACATAACTCATTTTCACATTTCCATGTGACTATTAAGGACAAAACAAAACAAAACTGAAGAAATATCTAGAATATGAGAACCAAGGCAACTCATTAATGCCTGTTGACAAAAGAGTCCCATCCATTTTCAACCCAGACCAAAGAATCCCTACTAACCCTTCTGAGCCACATGTGATATTCACTGAAGTCTCTGACTATTGTGCCTTTCTCCCTACACTAACCATGCAATGAGTGTTATTGTAGAGATCTTCATCTCTTCATATATTTTTCCTATGATTGGACACTGTGTGGTATTAGACTCTTGCCTGTTGTAGCCACAAGAATTTCTACTCAGAATTAAAGAAAAAAAAGTTGACGTTAATCATAGGAACTGGGTGGAGTAACAAAGGATAATGTTCTTATGAATAAGATTCAGGTTGCTATGTTAAGTGGTGAATTGGTTTGATTGAATGTCTCCCCAGAATGCTCGTTTCCAAATTCTGGTCCCCAGTGTAGTGACATCGAGAGGTACTTTGGTCATCTAAAAAGTAGGTCCTAGTAAGAGATTGTTGTTAGTGTTCCAATAACGAAACTATGATATCATATCCTATTAGGCCGTTCTCTTTGATTTCTTTTCAATTATTTGTTTCCAAGCAACCATTCCCGACATGACAAATTGCCTTTATTAGATGCACAAAATATTGAAGTCACTTCATTTTATGATGGAACCTATAGTACCATGAACCAAAATAAACTTTTCTCACTAGTTCATTTTCACAGATATTGTACTATGATAACTCAAAACTGAACACAGGCAGCCAAAGGATTGGACTATACTAGACATTGTTTGTTTGTTTGTTTGTTTGTTTGCCTGAAAGCTGTCTGGACCGATGGCCTAGGTTAATCAAAGAGTAGGAGGGGCTTTTCTTTTGAGCTTCAGAGGTTTTGAGCTTTTTGAGCTTTTGAGCTTTCCTCTATATTGAAATCAAGAGAAAAAATTATTAAAAATGTTTTTAAAAAATAAACAGCTGATCGAAAAGGAGCATGTAGCTCAAAACACACGTAACAAAAAAGGAATTCAAGATACAGTGATCTTGCTGGTCCCTGAAGCCAGAGATAAAACTTATGTTTATCAAATCCTATTTTATTTCAAAATATAAGGTGATTAATTATCATTTCCATTAAGGGCACCTCAGTTTCTGCCTGGAGAGCTCCTGTTAACACTGTAACACTCACCTACTTATTTACTCCTTTGTTAACAATACTTCTCAGCTCCATGAGTGGGTCCATGAGTCTCCAGTCATTGCCATTGTTGAAACGATAACTAAAATCTCTTATGTGTACCATAGATATGATAGACTATATCGATTATGGGGGATTTTGTTGGATTTCATACTCATAGTTGTTTTAGCATTCTATAGAAAACCACCATATACTTTTGAATATCATTTATGGCATGATGTAGGCCATAGCAAAACTACAGCCATTTCGAAAGCACAGCCCTATTGAAAGTTCTCTTTACAGAATGCCACTTCTTTTGTGAGTAGGAACATTATGGTTCTTGACTAGCACTGTGCATAGTCATATGATGTTTGTACAGAATAGAATCACAATCAGTGTCGGCTCCTAATTATGCTGGAACTTTGTGTGCTTTTCTTTGATGAGTTCCACCAGGATTTTCTCTTTTCTTTGACTGCCATTTAAGAAAATACTTAAGTTAGCTGACAGTAGTGTGTTGCCAGAGGTCCATAAACAAAAGCGCTTCAAGGCTGATGGCATGCTCTCCTTGAGGCTTATGCTTTCAATGCCTTGCTGCGATGCTCAAGAGGAAAATGGACAGACTTCAGCGAGGATTGCCGGGACTGATTTAAGTGTGATCCTGGGGCCAACAGAGACAATATGTATTTTTATATTGGAATGTTACAAAAAAAATCATATCCTCTGTTTCCGTCATCTCAACAAGCCCCACACTTGGGTTTTATAAATTGTTTTTTCCCCGTGCTTTGGCACAATGCTAACTGCTTTTAATAGGAAATGGCCCTGGCTGGATTCCCATTCATTGTATCGCAGCATGTTCCCTTAGCTATAAGAGAACAACAAACCACAAAGTTCAAGTTTCCTCATTAATTCTGGAAAACTCATGCCGTGAATAACACAGAGCAAACCTTTATATATCCCAACAATTGATGGAAGTTCTTCATCTTACAACAAAATTTCAGGAATATCCAAACTACACAACAAACAGTGGTTGTTATGGAAACACTGTCCATATGTCTTATAATTCTCCTAAGGGATATCATCTCTCAAAACTAGTTAGAATATGAAAAGCTGGCAAGACCACTGTTTTCTCTTTACAGTGAGCTCTTGTTCTTGACTATATTATCAAAATTTGTACTGTGAAAGATGACATGCAAGATCATCTTCAAAGTCTTGATGTTTCATATAATTAAAAAAAAAAAAAACCAAATCACTCAGGTCCAAATCTGGAAGACTTGTTGGCATCCCAACGAAATTGCATAACTCCTCTGAGGGTAGAAATGATATTAGGAGATAGGAGAGTGTACCCAGAAAACAGAGCTTTGCTAATCACACTCCAGCTGTCTCCCATCCCCTTCTCCCTCTGCCTTTGGACACTGTTGGGCTTTCATACCTGGCTCTGTAAGTATTTGTAGAGCAGTGTAGGATGACTGTCAACTTAAGCCACTTACAAATCTGAGTTTAATGTCTAGCCTCCTGTGTGCAACTGTGCAATTAACTCAGTTTCTCTGAACCCCAATGCCTTTGGCTTTTAAGTGAGAAAGTTGAAAAGCTTCTTGAAAGTTTGATGTGCACACATGAATAAAAATGAATAGATAGCACACAGCAAATACTAGATGTCACTCCAAAAGCAGCAGGCTCTCAGAGTTACCTCGTGCCTAGCAGCACAGATAGAGGGGAAAAGCGGCAGAGACCCATACTGTGAGAACTCACATTGGGCCAGATATTGTCAGTGCCACCTGTGCCAGCTTCATGCAAAGAATTACATTTGCCTTGTCCTGATAGCTGATTATTTATGCTGTTGATATCGTTCCATGTTTACAAAAGGAGTAAGCTATTGAGTTCTGATTTTGAAAGTAAACATCACTGACTGTCTACAAAGAAACCAAAGAAAGCATCCATAGGAGCACCATATCCATCTCCTCCCGACCTCTCAGAGGACTCCATCTTCCACCTGACAATCTACTATCACAGTCTCTGTTTTCTAACCTTGTATTCCCCCACTTCCCCTCAAAGGTTGGCATGGCATCTCTACATTCAGCATGCTTTCTTTTGTCCCTTTCCATGAAGCTACTACCCCTGCTCCATGTGCTTCTGAAAGGCTGCAGAGTGCCACTTGTTCTTAACACATACTTATTTGTGTTGAAAGAGCTTCAGATTGGCCATTAACTGAAAGATTGCACTGTTGCATTTGGCCCTTGAAGCCATGTTGCTGAAGATCTTTCCTTATGACCAGTACACATGGTTGGAACTTTCCCTCCATTAACCTCATAGATTTGTGCTGACCTGCCTGGGCTTATACAGATGTCAGACCACACACCAAATTAAATAAGCACCTCTTTAATTTGTAGCTTTAAAGGGTTCATCTTGTTCTAAATGGTCCAAAGGTCTAAATTCTCCAGATTGATACCATGGTAAAGAACAAATAACAAAGAGATATGAGTTTCTACAGACATGTAAAGTCTATCCATACACATAGGACAATGGGAGGCAGAGAAATGATTTCACCCAAATTAACATATGTGGGCCAATGTGCTCAGTGGGGTCATGATCAGGAACTCAGGTGACCAGAAGTCCCAGCATAACCTCAGTGATGACTTATAAAGCCTGCATTCCTGTAGTCATAATCCATGTTAACCTGTTCGACCTTTGTATACCTAGTGCACTCTAAAACCATGCACAGCAGGGTGTATGGAGGTTGGAGGTTGAAACCTCAGCTGAAGGTCTGGTTTCCTTGATTTTTGTCTGTGAGATAACATTAATAGCTCAACCACCTATCTATCTGTTTGGGTTTTGTTTAATTAGTTGCCATAACTGCAGGCCATAAGTTCACCCATCTCTATCTCTTCTCCATGATGTCTGGTGAGCATGATCAGCTATGTTCAGTAATCCCCACAACTTAGTTTTCCTGAGACGTTAGGGAAAGGATATGTTTGTATCTTGCAATCCATAAAAATGTTTGTACACAGTTTGTTAGGGGAAATCAACATTATTGATATAATTTAGAAGTTCTTTTTCAAAAGATATTAAGTAACTGTTAGTCAATAGTACCTTTTAAATTACCCAGAAATAAATATTTTTCTAAGTTGCTTTACATCGAGTATTTTAAAATTTAATATACCATAGATCTGATAATGGAAAATGTAAACCAAATGGGAATTGCTCTGAGGTTGCACTGAGCATGCTAAAATACGACAAAGCACTAGGATTTATTGATGCTCATTCAAATACAAACCCAGTGATTTTTCTATTTCTCTCATCTTACTTGAGCTACACACTCTCTGAGCTTCTCTCTATCATTATAAGAACAAAGCATTTTTCCATCTCAGATTATCAGAACCAATTTCTTTTGTAATTCAAGTATCAGCTTAGAGTTCACCTCTTCACAATAGCCTCCTTTGAGTATTACTCTTTCTAAAATTGGCCTTAGCCACCAAGAAATTCCTGTTACACTGCCCTGTTTCAAAGTCTTTGTAACTTCAATTACGATCAGAGCACATGTTAATTATTTTTGTTTTACTTCAGTCCATCTCATCTTGCATAAGACTCCTGCTGATTTTCTTTGTAACAGCCTTGCTAGGGCCTGGAATATTCCCCGACTGGCAGTGACTTTAATAGGTTTATAAGTTTCAGTCCCTTTGCCACTTCACCTGGACTGACATTTGAAACCTTGCCAGTTATATATTTTATTAAACTAATTTTATGGTTATAAAAAGGCGGAAAAGAAAAAGAAAGTGCCCCTAACCACATGACCAGAGCAGTGCCTTATTATTAAGTTACTATTATCCCCATATTACTAATACAGAATTGTTAAATCAATGACTGCAGGGGTGAGGTCCAACTGGGCAAAGGACTCTGTAGACATGGCAAAATTATCAGAGAATAGAAAAACCAAACTTAATTTCTCCATGATAAATGAATCTATGAACCTGTAATCTATAAAATTGCATGTTTCATGAGGGCTGGAGAAATGCCTCTGTGTGTAAGAGTATTGACTGATCTTCCAGAGGATCCAGATTCAATTCCCAGCAACCACGTGGTTGTTCATAGCTGGCTAAAAGTTCACTTCCAGGGGATGCAATATTTCCGCCTATGGAATGTATGTGGGACATTACATAACATGCAAGTAAAACCTTCAAACACTAAATTAAATTTTAAAAACTGCATATGCTATTTTTTAAAAAATAATAGCATCAGAAGATATCTTACAAAAGTTGAATTTGATCTGCGGTTTAAATACCACTAATTTAATTTGGTTGGTTGGCTGGGTTTTTGTTTTTTCCTTTGGTTTTGATAATATTAATGATGTGACCACTCAAAAAATATTTCCAACTTAATTAGGTTACATTATGCTAAAATAAAATTTATGTGGCCATAAACAAACATAAAGTCTATTAAATATAATTTCCTAAAATAGCACACCTTACAGCAATATCAATGTGAGGAACAAGAAGATGAGAGAAAAAGAACTCTTGAAAAATGAGCAAAGAGAACAAATTAAAAGGCTAAAAGTATGAACTCTGAAAATAAGGCATTCAAATGATAAGGCATTTTGCTGCATACAGGAAACACATCTCAGTGTTAAAGACAAACACTACCTTAGAGTAAAAGGCTGGAGGACAATTCTACAAGCAAATGGTCTCAGGAAACAAGCTGGAGTAGCCATTCTAATATCAGATAAAATTGACTTTCAACCTAAAATCATCCAAAGAGACTCAGAAGGTCACTTCTTGCTGGCCAAAGGGAAAATCCACCAGGAAGAGCTCTCAATACTGAACATCTATGCTCCAAATGCAAGGGCACCCTCCTTCGTAAAAGAAACCTTACTAAAGCTTAAAGCACACATTACACCTAACACAATAATTGTGGGTGACTTCAACACCCCACTCTCCTCAATGGACCGATCAGGAAAGCAGAAACTAAACAGGGACACAGTGAAACTAATTGAAACTCTGGACCAATTGGATTTAACAGATATATATAGAACATTTCATCCTAAAGCTAAAGAATATACCTTTTTCTCAGCACCGCATGGTACCTTCTCCAAAATAGACCATATAATCGGTCACAAGACAGATGTCAACAAATACAAGAAGATCGAGCTAATCCCATGCCTCCTATCAGATCACCATGGAGTAAGAGTGGTCTTCAATAGCAACAAAAACAACAGAAAGCCCACATACACATGGAAACTGAACAATACTCTACTCAATGACACCTTGGTCAAGGAAGAAATAAAAAAAGAAATCAAAGACTTTTTAGAATTCAATGAAAATGAAGGTACAACCTACCCAAATCTATGGGACACAATGAAAGCAGTGCTAAGAGGAAAACTCATAGCTCTAAGTGCATCCAAAAAGAAACTGGAAAGAGCAAACACTAGCAGCTTAACGGCACACCTTAAAGCCCTGGAAGAAAAACAAGTTAATTCACCCAGGAGGAGTAGAAGACAAGAAATCATCAAACTCAGGGCTGAAATCAATCAAATAGAAACAAAGAGAACCATACAAAGAATCAACAAGACCAGGAGCTGGTTCTTTGAGAAAATCAACAAGATAGATAAACCCTTAGCCAGACTAACCAAAGGACACAGAGACAGTATACAAATTAACAAAATTAGAAATGAAAAGGGAGACATAACAACAGAAACTGAGGAAATTCAAAAGATCATCAGATCCTACTACAAAGGTTTATACTCAAAACAACTGGAGAATCTGGAGGAAATGGACGATTTCCTAGACAGATATCAAATACCAAAATTAAATCAGCATCAAGTAGACCAGCTAAATAGTCCCATAACCCCTAAAGAAATAGAAGGGGTTATAGAAAGCCTCCCAACCAAAAAAAGTACGGGACCAGATGGTTTTAGTGCAGAATTCTACCAGACCTTCAAAGAAGACTTAACACCAATACTCTTCAAACTATTCCACAAAATAGAGACAGAAGGGACACTGCCCAACTCATTCTTCGAAGCCACAATTACGCTAATACCTAAACCACAAAAAGATCCAACAAAGAAAGAGAACTTCAGGCCAATTTCTCTTATGAATATAGATGCAAAAATACTAAATAAAATTCTTGCTAACCGAATCCAAGAGCACATCAAAACGATCATCCACCATGATCAAGTAGGCTTCATCCCAGGGATGCAGGGATGGTTCAATATACGGAAATCCATCAATGTGATCCACTACATAAACAAACTGAAAGAAAAAAACCACATGGTCATCTCATTAGATGCTGAAAAAGCATTCGACAAAATTCAGCATCCTTTCATGCTAAAAGTCTTACTGTTAAAATCAAGGAAAAGGATACAAAGAATACAATATTTTCAGTGGATGTGATCAAATATGAAAAATATAATGGCTTCATTTGTTTTGGGCTTTGTAAGTAAGGGAACTCAACATCCATTTGATTCCCAGACACAATATTGTTTCAGCTGCTCTGACCTGTCTCTGAATGTGGATCTAGCTCACTGGATTTCACACAGGCATGCATATAGTCAGGGCAGCACTGTGCCCCCAGTGCTGTTAGACGGGCGTTCTCTCTTCAGATCTCAACAACTTAAAACAACACCTTCCATGAGGCCCTTCCATGCATCATACCTAATTTGGTTCCCTTCGTTGTGGAACAGGCTGCTGTTATTCTGAACAATCTACACTCTGCCTTCCAGAACAGGAAGCAGCCAGTGTTCCTGCCAGAAGAGAGAGCGGCTTCTGAGGAAGAGCGACTGGGCAGGGCTGCCTCAGATGTGACCTTAAGGATAAAGTTTCCAAGGAACTGCACTGATCACATCTATTTATTTAAATAACTGTCAAATTATTGTAGCTTTATTAATTTAATTGAAACATTTTATCTTCTGTTTATAAGCTCAGACAAAAGCCTTCTATTTGCCCTGATTTATTTATTTGTTTAAGTAACAAAACGGGCCTTTCTTTTTGTTAATAATTTTTACAATAATTTGAACTTACATTTAGTTTAACAACTATGCAAGTTCTTTAAAATCCATATATAAAAATTCTCTGCTCTATTCACCATCATTTCCAGGAATATCATTCAAGACCTTTTTTTATTTTCCTGTACTAACACCAGTGATTCCAATAGTCCACATATTTAGACATTTATATGAGGTATGAAGATCCTTGGCCACACACTCAATGGAGTGATTAGGGAAATATTCTTTAAGTCGTATCTAAACCTTGGACTTTAATGGTTTTAATATTTTCCCTTACGTACTTAACAGATTTGTATGAAATGGTACTCTGCTCAGGACATCAGTAAGAAATCAGGTTCTAAAAATGCTGTCAAAACACAAACACCCTTTCAATGAAGATTTATCACATTGCTACATGCTCAGTATGAGAAGAAGCAAAATGTACAATTTATAAATAGTGCATTATTTGTTTGTATTAGGTTAACATCCGTTATAAAACTAACACTGGAAGTTAGGAAAAGAAAAATAAAACCATTCCGACCCTGTGTGTATTTGCTTCTATAATGGGTACTCTTATCAGTCATCTCATTTTTTCCAGAACTTAAGAACCACTGTGGTGATTGGAATGACAATAATGTCCCCCATAGACTCATAAGTACAAATGCTTGGCCCCCAGTTGATTGTACTATTTGGGAAGGATTAAGAGGTATGGCCTTGTTAAAGGAAGTGTGTCGTGGGGACTGGGAAGTGTGTCACAGGGGAGCTTTGAGTTTCAAAAACCCAAGTCATTCCAGTTAGCTCTCTCTCTGCTTCCTGTTTGTGGATGGAGATCCAAGCTCTCAGTTACTGCTCCAGATCTATACCTGTTGGCCTGCTGACATGCTCATGGAATGCTGTGATGTTCATGGTATCTAGCCCTGTAGAACTGTAAGTTCCCAACTAAATGTTTTCTTCTATAAGTTGCCTTGGCAATGGTGTCTCTTATAAAGCCACCTTTGCAAACCCTAAAATAAATAACTTAATGCATATTCATTGAGTCATCAAATTTAATAACAGTCACAAAGTGTTCATTAGGAAGAATAAAATAGGGTCAGTGACATGGCTTATTGGTAAATGTGCTTGCCATCAGGACTGACGATGCAAGTCCAATTCACCCCCACCCACACTGATTAAGTAAAGAATCGACCCAACACTTTATCCTCTGACTCCTTATTTATGTGTCAGCATGTATGTGCCCACGAAAATGTCCACATACACATGATGCACAAATAAATATAAAAATAAAGAGAAAGCATAATATGACCATGACTTAAGTAACCTCAACATTTAGGCCTTCGTTTGATTTGGATTTCTTAAAGAAGATACAATTTTTCCCCTGCATCACTCAGAATTTGCTTTCAGAATGCTGCATCATCAGGTTAGAATTTGGTTTTGTTGCATAAAGGCTCTTGATGAAAATTATTCCAAGTCACAAAATATGCACTCAGTCTATCACTGTCGGTATACATGTACAAATTAAACGGGCTTGGTTGCTGCTCAAACATAGCATCTTCAGGAGCTTTTAGAACTCTTTCCTTGCGACCTAAGTTTTCTGAATGATGAGACTATTGAGTAGGTTCTGTTCCTAAGGTAGTTGTCCCTGGGACTGACCATAAGCACATACAAACAAACCTCACACACGGCTGGGTCATTCTGAAAGCTGACTGAGGAGTGTATGACATCACAACAGACATGGTCACATGACTGTGCTCTATCCGAGTGAATACAAATGAGGAAGTATGAGCTATTATGCTTCTCAATATCTCAGCTGAGGTTCAGTGTCAGAGCTTAACATATCCAAGGACCCAAATGACAGCTGAAGGACCAAAAAAGAAAAGATAAGAAAATTCATTGATTTTCACACTTCATTGTGGGGTCAAAACCACCCACATTAGATGGAAACTGTGACTTTTGGCCTTTTCCCTGGATTAGCAGTATTTGAAAAGATGCTCCCTGGAAGGGCTGGGTGGCAGCAGAGCGTATGTGGTCACAGGAGTGCAGAGCCGACGCTCCACAGAGTGCTGCCTGTCTAAGTGGCAAAGGGGAAGCGGGCATGTGTATTAAATGCATTTTCAGATTATTGACATTTACAGCTTCTAACAGTCTTGTCAGATATACTGTCACCATAAGCCGAGGAGCAGCCACACTTGGAACTGGAGTTTAGATGAAGAGTCATTAGATAAACCTGTGACTTGGAATGTGAACAAGAGCAGCAGGTGCTGTGGTGCTGTGGTGTGGACTACCACGACCCCTCCCAGGCAAACGTCACCATTTTGCCTAGACAGGAGAAGAGAAGAAAGAGAAGAGAAGAGAAGAGAAGAGAAGAGAAGAGAAGAGAAGAGAAGAGAAGAGAAGAGAAGAGAAGAGAAGAGAAAAAAAGAAAAGAAAGGAAAGGAAAAGGAAAGGAAAGGAAAGAAAGAAAAGAAAAGGAAAGGAAAGGAAAGGAAAGGAAAGAAAAGAAAAGAAAAGAAAAGAAAAGAAAAGAAAAGAAAAGAAAAGAAAAGAAAAGAAAAGAAAAGAAAAGAAAAGAAAAGTCCAGAATGGTGGTATATGTCTGTAATCCTGAATCCAGGAGGCAGAGCAGAAGGATTTCAAACTCAATGCCGGTTTGAAACCCCACCTTGTAAAACAGTAAATCGTTATTTTTATATTACAGACAAAGGCAACTTCCCTTGATTCAGCTCTACTAAGGGAATGTATCGATTTGATGACTCTTAACAACATCCTGCTGTACTCACAGATCAGTGTCTTGCTCAGTCATCATCAGAGAAACTTCTTCCTGGGATGAACAGATGGGAACAGACACAGAGTCCCACAGCTGGTCAGAGTTCAGAGAATGAGAGAGCTCGGAATACTCATTTGTAAACGGGATGTCTTCATAAAAATCCATCCCTCAGGAATCAGGATTGTAAAAGCCAGTGGGCGTGGAAGATGCCAAGGAAGCAAGGCCTTCTGGACACAACAAGATTCAAACACGTGCGACCTCACTGATGCTGCGTCAGCAGGCAGAGGGCCCGCACAGCTCTGAGTCAGACAGGGTCCCAGCACCGAGAGATGGACACAAGCCCCCATCCCTAACCCCAAAGTTATCTCCAATTGGCAACTGTTCACAAAGGGGAAATTGGTTTTCTTCAATGGAGTCTCACTGGGGAAACAAATCACACCTCAGAGCATACACCATGCCTAGCAGTAGACTGGCAATATAAAATAAAGTCAATGGTATTTTGGAAATTTTTGTCTCATAATGCTTTGTCTGGACATATTTGTTTTATTTTTAGTTTTTTACCTTTAAAGGTCTTTTATTTACATCTTATGGTTTCTGATTTTGTGAGATTTCTGTTTGTTCAATTGCATTTGTCTCTGTGTCTGTATGTTCCTTCTGTTGTTTTTCCTTCAGCTCCTTTTTTTCCTGTTTGTTTTCTAGCATCCTCGTTTGTTTGTTTGTTTGTTTGTTTGTTTTTGCTTTGTCGTTTTGTTTTGAGTTGTGTTAGGACTGTCAAGCGGCTTCAGAAAGACCACACCAGGCCGAACAGTCCCATGTGAGGTTTATTGAGAGAGGGAAGGGCAAGGTGACAACAGAAAGAGAAGAGGAGGGAGAGAAAGAGAGGGGGCCTTCCTCTTATCTGTGGATGGTGACATGGTCACAGGTAAAGGTGGGAGGTGAGCCGAATGAATCCTGGCAATATAGTGGCTGTTGCCTTGGCAACAGATGTGCAGGTCACACTGTTGCCTATGTGATGTCACAGGTTTCAGAGATCCTGATGCCAACAAGTTACCTGCTTTCCAAAGAGGAAGAAAGAGAAAGGCTATGGATTGGAGTGAGTGGGGAGGCAGAGAGGACCTGGAAAGAGTTGGGGGAGGGGGCGATCTCAGACTATTTTGTGGAAAAAAAATTTTTTTCAATAAAGGTTAAAAATTATATAAAATTATATATATATAAAATAAAAACATGGATATATTCCCTACTCCCACTACTTTTAGTTGTAGAGGTTATAGACATTTTGTAGATGCAGTGTCCAGGGATGGTATTTCAAAGGCGATGGGAATCCTGTTCATCAAGGACATTTTGGATGTGTATAAGCATGTAGACCAAGAGGAAGAAATAAGCTATGAACTTAGATGATGATTCTCCGTCTGTATGCTATGCTTTAAAAGGCACAGCCAAAGACAGGCAGGATGCTAAAGCAACAGAAAGCGCCAGCACATGCTGGAGTGTCAGAGCTCTGGGGACCAGCATGGTGATGTGAATGGCTTCCTGCTGTGAGCTGTGCCAATCCCTGTCACCCTTAGCACAAACTTCAGAAACCCGTACACATGAAAATGCTACTACACTACCTTAATGTGCACTCTCGTGTTTAACTTTAAAAATAACAAGATGCTCCACTGCCTCGCTGTGGGGGAGGTCTTTGGATGAATGTCTCCTTCAGAGCACACGTATTCACTTGCCTGTCAACCTTTTTTTTTTGTTTGAAACCTTACAACAAAGCAGCTGTACTCTTCACCTTCATCGTTTCACACACACACACACACACACACACACACACACACACATATGCTGGCACCATCTGTAGCCAGCTTACACATGCGTCATGCAATCTCCTTGGTGTCAACCCATCATCACTTAGAAAAGCAAGTAGTCCTGTAGAGAGATTTTTATCTCAGCGTATGCCTTTTATTGCTGATCTCTTTAAATCTGCTTAGACCTGTAACCTTGCAGATATGCACATTCAGGTAGCTGCTCCTCATTAACTTGAGAAGCAGGATCAGCTTCTTCTATAGAGCAATTGCTCAAGCTGGACAAAAAGGAGTTTCTGCTTGTCTTCCTTGCCCTCCCACAGAGCTGAGAACTCTACCAAACCATTATGTCATCTTTTCCCCACATCTGTGGTAGATATTATCACCCTTTGACAGATGCAATACTTGATGAAAAATAAAGCAGTTGCAACATACCTAACAGCACAATTAACATCTTTAGCAAAGCTGAGGTCAGAATAAATCCTGGCAAATCCAACGTACATGCATACTTTCATGTATGTATACATAATTGCATATATATGTATGTATAGAGAGGGAGAGAACTATTTAAGTCTATAGTGATAGTCATGAGGTAAAGATTTAAGACAAGCCACAACACTGAAACCTGTTTGGACAATGCATGGGAATTTTAAAGTTTGAACTGTATTGTATCACTCTACAATAGGCATGCCCATTGGCAGCTGTGTGTATTATTCTCTTGTTACCATAACCAATATCTGACAAGAAGAAACTTGATGTAAGAGGGGTTCAGGTTGGATTGCAGTTTCGGGGAATACAGGTTACCATAGCAGGGAAGAGCAAGGAGTGAAGGAAGTGAAGCAGGGATGCAGGCGCTGGTCGCTTAGCACTGGCAGTCGGGAGGCAGAGTAAGGGGAAGCTGGGATCAACTGTAAACGTGAACTAAGGCCCACCTCTAGAGATCTGTTTCCTCCAACAAGCCCACCTTCTAAAAGTTTCACAACGTCCCAAAACAGCATGACCTGCTTGGCTACCCAGACCCTCCCTTGAAATCTAGATAGCGCATCCATGAACTTGCCTTCCACGTGCCTGCAAACCCAACATCATGTGGTCAGTGCCACACCCTTCCAGGTCAGTGCCACGCCCTTCCACATACTTGAGACTCCAAGTCCCCTAGGCCCTAAGTTGTACAACCTCTGCGTGCCTGAACATGAAGAAATATTTTTCTAGGTGGGCTTGTGTGAACCTGGCACCCCAGTCGTCTTCCAAGTATTTCAAGTGATTTGGGGTGTGCTAAAATCCAAAGGTTCTCTAAGGACATTTTTCTCGCCTTCTTGCAGAAAGGTTGCCTGCTCTTTAATGGCACTAGTCTATTATAAAAAATTACCCCCTTTGTCCATAATTTCTTTTCAGGACAAACGGCAAGCTTTTCAGCTGCCTTGAAATTCTATAGTCCATTACCTTTAAACCTCACCTCCCTCCATGGGTTTGGGCAAAATGTGGCCAAGTTCTTTGCTAAATATAACAGTAAGGCCTCTGGTGACTAACTTATTCCCCGGGGAAACCTTGTCTTTGCACGCCTGGCAGTATTCTGGATTTCGGAGTTCCCACGAGCCCCACCCACTCCTCTGAGCCTACAGCGTTCCAGGCCTCCGCTAGCCCACGTGCTCAAGCATTTCCAAACCCCTACGCTTCGCTGTCAAAGGTTTTTAACACAACATCAGGGACCCATACAGCATTTATCTTCACTCTCTAATAATCAATTTCTTTTTTGTTTAGCCAGACTTTTCATCACCAAGACTAAACAGCTCACAACACAACTTCAAAGGAAGAGAGATGGGTTTTGGCTCACGTTAGTGGAGGCTTCAGCTCACAATCAACAGAAATACTTCTGAACAGGGCGATGCAGAGCAGAAGGCTGGTCAAGGACAGCCAGAAAAGACCCTGGTACGAGCTGGCTTGATCGCTTTTCCTTGTATTTTATCTGAACTTCCCACATTAAGGAACCAAGGCCATATTTAAGGGGTCTTACTTAAGGAACATCTAGAAACTCTCTCATAGACTTACCCTGGAGTGTTACCTCTACTATACCCTGAGGTGCTCCTCAATATGACCGAGATTAACAGCTGTCACTCAGCATTTTAGAAAATGTATCTCCTTCCCATGCTACTTTTCTGTTTAAAGATGGAAAAAAAATGAAAGAAATGTTATAGTTCCAAGTTGCATAATCTCTACAGGAAATTAAGCCTTCTGTCTGGGAAGCTATTTATTGGGTCAGATTACAGAAATGGTTTAGTTGATACTCCTGAATAGAATTTCTGCATAAGTCAGTCGTTATTTCGTGCACTGCACCCCTCCCGCATTCTCTCCCTTCAGCTTCCTGTGCTCTTAGCTGAGTGGGATTTGAGGGTTTCGTTGCTGTTTGTTTTGGTTTTGTTTTTTTAGCACTACCCTTAAAGGTTCTAGTGATTGGGAAGCTTTCAGAACAGTTGCTCCTTTTTTCAAGACTTTCCTCTCTGTTGCTTAACTCTGTCCTTGGTCTAAGGAATAACTCCCAACCACACAGAGAAATCTTCCTTGCTGGCACAATTTGAGATTTAAACTATTTGACTTCCTTAATGATGTGTTCTATAGATACCTTCATCAGAGACTCCTTTAGGAACAAGACAATGCATTCAGAGATTCTCCAGCGGTGAGCAGCATCCCCATCTGTCTTTAGATGAGTAAGTCTCCTGTCAAAGATCCAGTCTCCCACATAATTATTTGCAGAGAATTATTATTTATTTTCTCCAACAATACATTGGAATCACACCAAATAAATCTTGTGCTGTGGCAGTAAACATAGCTGAAATAAATGAACTTAGGGCTTTTGGTGGCATTCTCTGTGAATCAAAAGTACCTCTGACTTAAAAGTTTGCCCATCACTTACTCAGGAACCTGACTGGGGTTTCATGATTAGAAATTATTACACTAACATTACAGAGGGTAGATACTCACCTGCTTCCACAGAGATGGGTTTTCGCTTTAATATAAAGGACCATTGATTTGGACAGACTCCCAATTCTCTCTCTAGTACTATCGCTGGCAATCTAGGTTTCTCCTGAAGTGGAACTATGAAAACCAGCCCTTGCTAATGCAGGAAATGTCCCTGTTCTGCATCATGGCACTGAAGAGTAAGAAGAGGGGGAATGAAAATGCCTCTGAAAGTCAGACGGGCACCTGGTGTGAAAATCAGTTTTAGACATGATTTTCAGAATGACAAACATTTATGTTGTGTTTGTGCCTGCAATAAGTAGCAATAACTGATTTATGACAGCTATACCATCGCCTTAAATATGTACATATATCCTGCATGCAGGCATATAAAAAGCAAAGTTTCTCTTTGAGTGTTATTAGTTATGAGTAGTTTTTGTTCTTTACTTTTCTACATTTTCAAGTCTTCTTTGCTTTTCTAGATTTCCAAGTCTTCTAGAATAGATATAAAAAGAGCTGTTAAAAATGAATGCAAACCAAAATGCTTTAAATATACGTATAATAGAAAGCACTTTCCTCCTCCACTCTTATCTTTAAAGTGTTTTCACTATTTGTATCTCCCCCTAACCTCTAGTATAATTTCAGATAAGGAACACTGAAAGCTTATTATATTAAAGTGACTTGAACTGGCCTTGTGTGGGTGCCTCATGCTCATAATCCCAGCACTCTGGAGGCTGCTGATACAGAAGAGTTACTATGAGTTTGAGGCCAGCATGGGCTACAAAGTAAATAGTAGGCAGCCTCAGATACACTATGATTCTGACTCAAAAATTTACTTTTTTTAAATGTTTTATCTTATAAATTAATCATTACTTAAAATTGCAGTACTAGATAATGATACAATTCAAATAGAGTCATAACATGTGTAAAGAGATAGTACAGAGATTTGCGATCTTGAGATGGGCTAGTCTTGGTGAAATACTCAAGCTTACTGATCTGTATTGCTTATATGTTTACATATGAATAAATAGAACCCACTGCACAGCTTGTTGATGATTAGTGAGCTATTATGTTCAAATATTCAGAACCGCAACCCGATGTGCAAGTTAAATTCTATACCAATACATTAATGACTAAATTGACTTTGTCCATATTGGTTGTGAACCTCTCCTTTTCCACATTTCTCTGGTTTGATACAGACAAAAATTTTATGTTCATTTCCTATAGTCTCAGCTTCTGTACTGGGGGCCTGGTAGAGACTCGTGGGTGGAAGTGGAGGCCATTGTACTAGTAAGCCAAGCCAGGCCAGCAAGACAAGCACTACCCACTTGTAGGTACACAATCTATTGATCTCAAAGAAGTTGAGGGTGGACTGGAGGCTACCAGAGACCTATACAGTGGGGGAGGGGAGGATGATGAATGGGCACTAAGCTACAGTTAGACAGTAGGACGAATTTCTGCCAGACATTTGTTTTTTCAGTTGGGTGCCTATAAACACCAATAATGCACTAACATTTCATAAGGCTATAAGAAGGAATTCCTAAAACTTTACCATGAGAAAGAATAAATATTTGAGGACATGTTTCATTACATAATATATGCATATATCGGAATATCACATTATCTAATTGATATGTAAATATTTTGGTTTTATCCAGCATTTTAAGCAAACTTAACTTAAAATGTTTGAGGGGTTGGAGAGCTGGCTCATCACTTAAGAGAATTAGTAATGATTGTGGCCAAAAAGTTAGGGAAGCTGCCTGCAGAGCTTCTCTGCTCTCTCTCTCTCTCTCTCTCTCTCTCTCTCTCTCTCTCTCTCTCTCTCTCTCTCTCTGCCCTCAGACCTAGTCTCTCAGTCTCACTCCTAGCACAGTCACAGCACACCAGCTGCAGCCTCCCTCCCTTCCCCACAGCTGCGTTCCCTGTGCATCACACAGGCCATCATCGCCTCCTAACTTCCCTCCCCCTACTCATCACCACATCCCAGCTTCCAACATAGCAGGCATCAGTGAACACACTAGCAAGCAAGCCAGGAAAACAGGCACCACACAGCCATCACACTCTCTGAAAATCCAGAGAGAATGGAGAAACTAAAGAGCAAAATGCCCAAACAGCAGAGTCAAGCCCAGAAATCAGCACCTAGACAAATAATCATCCCAAACCCAGATGCCTAGATACCAGCACAATCAATAATGGACAGGGCAAAGTTCTCCACTAGAGTCTAGCTATCTTATCGTAGCAAGCTCAGAATGTTCGGAAGGCCTGGACAGATGGACTAGAGAGTCTAAGAGACTATAGATACCAGCACAAATAACTATGCTCATTCAATCACTGTAGATAGTGAAAATAAAATATTCCATGACAAACTCAAATTTAAGTAGTACAAAACCTCAAACCTGGAAAAACGCTGAAAAAGATATTCCAAGGATATGAACCTAAGAAGCTAGGTGGTACAGGGATTTTAGTATCTATCAAAATAAACTTCAAAGCAAAACTTATAGGTCAGAATATTACATGTTCATCAAAAGAAAAACAAATTCACCAAAATGACATCTCAATTCTTAACGTCTATGCCCCAAACACACAAGCACCCAAGTTACTAAGGAAAACACTATTACAGGTTAAATCACTTATTGACCGTCACACACTGATAATGGGAGACTTCAATACCTCACTCTCAACAATGAACAGACCATCCAGACAAAAATAAACACAGAAATGCGGGAGCTAACAGGTATTATAAGTCAAATGACTCTACCAAATACTTACAGAACATTTCACCCAAATACAAATATATATATATATATATATATATATATATATATATAATTTCTCAGTAGTATCTTACATAACTTTTTCCAAAATTAGCACAAAGCAAGTCTCAACAGATACCAAAATAATTGAATTAATGCCCTGCATCTTATCAGACCACTATGGATTAAAGCTAAATATCAACAGCAGAAATAGCAGAAAGCCTAGAAACTCAGAGAAATTGAGTGACTCTCTACTAGACAGAAAATGGGTCAAGACAAAAATTGTAAGTAAAATTAAAGACTTTCTAAATTTCAGTTAAAATGAATGCACACCATACCCAGATTTGTGGACATAATGAAGTCAGTGCTAAGAGGAAAGTTTATAGCATTAAAAGCCTACATTAAAAAAAATGGACAAATCTCATACTATTAACTTAACAGAAAACATGAAATATCTAGAACAAAGTGAATTATGCATACCCAAGAGGAGTAGACATCAATAAATAAGCAAACTAAGGGTTGAAATCAATACAATGAGAACAATACAAAGGATCAATGGAACAAATAGTTGGTTCTATGAAAAAATCAACAAGTTAGACAAACCCTTATTCAGACTAACTAAAAGGGAGGAAAAGAATATCCAAATTAATAAAATCAGAAATGTAAAAGAGGATGTCTTGGTTAGGGTTTCACTGCTGTGAAGAGGCATCATGACCAAGGCAAATCTTAGAAGGACAACACTTAATTGGGGTTGGCTTATAGGTTCAGAGGTTCAGTCCATTATCATCAAGGTTGGAGCATGGCAGCATCCAGGCAGGCATGGTGCAGGAGGAGCTGAGAATTCTACATCTTCATCTGAAGGCCACCAGGAAGCTCTCAAGTAGTTAGGAAGAAGGTCTCATTTTCCACCCCTCAAATATCACACCTTCTCCAAGAAGGCCACACTTCCTAGTAGTGCCACTCCCTGGTCCAAGCATATTAAACTACCACAGAGGACATAACAACAGACACCAAGGAGATCTAGAGAATAATATGGACATACTTTAAAATCCTATACTCCAACAAATTGGAAAATCAGAAAGAAAAGGATAAAATTTCTTAATAGGTACCATTTGCTAAAGGTAAATCAAGACCAGATAAACTATTTAAATAGACTTATAACCCCTACTGAAATAGAAGCAGTCATTAAAATTCTCCCCACCAAAAAAATACCTAGGTCCAGATGATTTCCACACAGAATTCTACCAGACTTTCAAAGAAGAACTAATACTAATACTCCTCAAACTATTCCACAAAATAGAAATGGATAGAACATTGTCAAATTCATGTTATGATGTCACAGTCTCCTTGATACCAAAACCACACAAAAACTTAACAAAGAAAAAGAATTTCAAACCAATTTCCCTTATGAAAATAGATGAAAAATATGACAAATTGAATCCAAGAACACATCAAAAAAGTACCTAACAAGTATGCTTGATACTCAAGATGAAGGGTTGACTCATTATTGAAAATCAGTCAATATTATCTACCATATAAACAAACTGAAAAAAACCATAATCATCTCATTTGATGCAGAAAAGGCCTTCAACAAAACTCAACATGCCTTTATGATAAAAGTCCTATTGATAATATACATATGAGACATAACTAAATATCAAAATAAATGAGAAAATCAAAGCAATTTCACTAAATCAAAAACAAGACAAAGTTGTCTACTCTTTCATATCTATTCAACACAGTACTTGAAGTTGTAGGTAGAGTATTAAGCCATACTTCTTAAGTATTAGGAAAGATATCAAGTTTGGAAATTTAAAGGAAGAAGTAAAACTATTATTATTTGCAGAAGATATAGTATTCATAAGTGACACTAAGAGTGACCAGGAAACTCCTATAGCTGACAGACACTTTTAGCAAAGTGGCTGGAAACATGATTAACTCAAAAACAGCAGGAGCCCTTCTTTATACAAATGACAAACCAACTTTGAAAGAAATCAGAGAAACAACACCTTTCACAATAGCCTCAAATGATATAAAATCATTGGGTAACCCTAACCAAGCAAGTGAAAGATCTGTATGATAAAAACTTCAAGTCTTTGAAGAAAGAAATTGAAGAAAATATCAGAAGATGGAAAGATCTCCTATGGATCTCATGGATCCAAACAATTAACATAGCAAAAGTGTCCATCCTACCAAAAGCAATGTACAGATTCAATCCAATTCTTCTCCTCCTCCTCCTCCTCTTCCTTCTCCTCCTGCTCCACTTTTCATAGAGGAATAATATCCAAATATATAAGAAGCTAGATAGCAAAAAACCAAATGACCCAATTAAAAATGGGGTACAGATCTAAATAGAATTCTCAACAGAGAAACCTCAACTGGCTGAGAAACACTTTTTTAAAAATGTTTAACATCTTAAGGAATCAGGGAAATAAAAATTAAAACTACTTTGAGATTTGGCCTTTCTTTATTTTAAATAGTTTTTCATTAGATATATTCTTTATTTACATTTCAAATGTCCCCTTTCCTGTTCCTCCCCCCAAAAAAATCCCTAACCCATCCCCCCTCCCCCTGATCACCAATCCCCCCACTCCTTCTTCCCTGTCCTGTCATTCCCCTATACTAGGGCATCTAACCTTCTCAGGACCAAGGGCCTCTCCTCCCTTTGATGCCCAACAAGGCCATTCTCTGCTGCATATGCATCCAGAGCCACGGGTCCCTCTTTGGTTGATGATTTAGTCTCTGGGGGCTCTGAGGGTACTGGGTGGCTCATATTGTTCTTCCTTCTATGGTGCTGCAAACCCCTTCAGCTCCTTGGGTCCTTTCTGTAGCTCCTCCATTGGGGACCTTGTGCTCAGTTCAATGGTTGGCTGAGAGTATCCCCCTCTGTATTTGTCATGCACTGGCAGAGCCTCCCAGGTGACAGCTAGATTAGGCTCCTTCCAACGAGCATCTATTGGCATCCACAATAGTGTCTGGGTTTTGTAACTATGTGGGATGGATCCCTAGGTAGGGAGAGCAGTCTCTGGATCGTCTTTCCCTCAGTCTCTGCTGGACACTTTGTCTCTGTATCTCTGAGATTTGACCTTTCAACTGTGGAGTTGGTAAAAATCTTTTCTCATTCTATAGGCTGTACTATTGGCAGTGCCCTTTGTCTTACGGAAGTCTTTCATTTTCATGATGTCCCATTTATTAATTGTTGATCTTAGAGCCCGTGCTACCATTGTTCTTTTCAAGAAGTGCCTGTGTTACCAGTGTTCTGTTCAGGAAGTTGTCTCCCTTGCCAATGAGTTCAAGGCTATTCCCCACTTTCTTAATCAGGTTTGGTGTATCTGGTTTCTTATTACGGTCTTTGATCCCCTTCAACTTGAGTTTTGTACCAAGTGATAAATATGAATCTATTTGCATTCTTCTACATGCAGATATCCAGTCTGGCCAGCACAATTTGTTGAAGATGCTCTCTATCAAAAAGCCAAAAAGTTAAAGATCAGGTACAGATCTAAACAGAAAATTTTCAATATAGCAATTCAAATGGCTGAGAAACACTTAAAGAAATTTGAAGATCGTGGATTAGCCATCAGGGAAATGCAAATATAAACTACCTTGAGATTCCACCTGAAGCCTATGAGAATAACTAAGACCAAAAGAGGGGATAGCTCATGCTGGTGAGAATGTGGAGCAAAAGGAACACTCTTGTCTTTGTGGGAGTGCGAACATGTGCAGCACCTACAGAAATCAATATAGTGGTTCCTTGAGAAAATAGGAATCAATCCACCTCAAGACCCAACTATACCACTCTCAAGCATTTAAAGATACTCCATCCTACTACAAGGACACTTGCCCAACCATATTCATTGAAGATTTATTCATAATAGTCAGAAACTGGAAATAATCCAGATGTCCCTCAGCAGGAGAATCAATATACAAAATGTAGTACAGTTACACAATAGAGTATTACTCACTTTATAAGAAAAAGAAGGAGAAGCAGGAGAAAAAGAAGAAAAAGAAGGAGAAAGAAGACGAGAAGGAGGAGGAGGGGGGAGGAGGAGGAGGAGGAGACATCATGAAATTTGAAGGCAAATTAAATTGACGGAACTAGGAAAAAAAATCATCCTGAATTTGGTAAAGCAGACCCAGAAGACAAACAGGATATGGATACAGTGTCAAGTAAGTAATAACCAAGCTACAATTTGTAGACTCAGTGAGATTAGACAAAGAGAAAGGATTGGGGGCATTCATAGAATAATGGTCAAAGAAAACTGAAAATGTTACATTGCACATAAAAATGGAGGAAGACGTCCAAGCCAAGGATGTCAGCAGCTTCTAGGAACTAGAGAAATGTGAGTCAGGCTCTAATGAGGTCTTGCAGTTGCTTACTTGTATTTCAACCAAAGAAGTGCTGAAGTGTTCTCTGGGGCCTTTTCCGCTAGGATACTGATCTCATTCATGAGATCTCTAGCATCATAAACTAATTATCTCCCAAAGGCCTCATCTCCTAATACCATCACATTAAGTGCCAAGCTTTTAACATGAATTTGGAGAGATATGCAAGCAATCCACAACAGAAAAGAAAAATGCGACTCTCAAGAGTATGCAATAGGGAGGGGCATGCCAAAGGAAAGAGGTCACATTCGATCAGCACATTCTTATGCACAAAAACAAAGACAAGAGTGCACCCAACTGATATTTAGGATGAGTATGTAAATTTTCAAGCGATGAGTGAAAATATTAAGTCAATTAACTACATGTGTGTATGTTTTGACATAGGAAAGCAATAAAAGCTGCAAAAGCTTTATGTAAGTTGGAAGTAAAGGGAAGCGGAGGCAGCTGTGTTGGCACCTGACAAAGCCTTGACAATGATAGATTATAAACTCCTAAAGCAGAGTCCCCCATCATAGAGGGGGCTGGTAAGATGCTTCCATGGGTAAGGCTCCTGCTTGCCAAGTCTGAGAACCTGAGGTCAATCCCTGACATTAACAAGGTGAAGGAGAGAACTGACTCTCACAAGTCGCTCTCTGATCTCTGCATGCTTCATAACATGGAATGCACAGGTCTTCTACCCCCAAATACATAATAACGTTCTTAAAAGCTTACAGGAATGTAGAAAAATAGAAAGATTAGCAAGAAGAATTAGCCCTTTTCATAGTCTGCCTTCACTAATTAGCAATGAAAACAAACAGTGTGGATACAGAATACTTTTTTAAAAAATCAACCTGACACCTGGAGAAACTTTTTCTCAATAGCAGAGTCCATACTCTCCTGACTGCACTAGGCACTCTCAGCATTGACCCAATATAAAATAAATAAATAAATAAATAAATAAATAAATAAATAAATAAAATTTTTTTAAAAGTTTCAACCTGCTGAAATGGGTTGAAACAGCATTCAATGTATCCTCTAACCATAGCAATTTAAGTTGGAAATAAACGATAGAGTGGCCTATGCTTAGAGTTAAATTTATAAATTTAACTGCTTACCATTGAAAGGAAAAAAGATCAAAAATCAATAATCTCTGCCTCTGCCTGCAGAAGCTGGGGAAATAAGAACAGCAAATCCAATACTGAAAAAAGGATCACAAGAATAATAAACCCGGGGTGGAAATCAAACAGAAAAGAGGAGAAACATTAGAGAAAATCAATGAAGCCAAATGTTGATTCTTTAGAAAAACCAACAGCATGATTGGAAGAAAAGCAGAAAAGGCTGGAGCTGAGCAGAGAAAGTTACTCCAGCCCTTACATGCTGACCCAGAGGTCACCACGGTGGCAAGAAGGCAGAAGGGCATCACACTGCCCATCAAACATTGGAGAGCTTTTCTAGACGCCCACAACGACTCCCACTTTATTTGGAACAGGAGATGATGCTGACAATCCTTTCCCCATCCCAGGATGGGTACAGCACAGCACTGGGTACAAACCAGTGAACATGGTTTTAGGACATCCACATGCTCTGTGTACCTCCAGAGAGGTTTGAAACCAACAGAGCAGCAATGCATAAGATGGTCTCTGTAGCTCGGGTTTGTAAGATCACTCAAATGCTCCCATGTAAAAATCTTTGTACCTAATTTGATGCTATTGGGGCTGGAGGGGACTTCAAGGGAAGAGGCCACTTGCCAGAGCCCATTAGAAGCCTGGTCTTTGCCTTTGTGGGAACTAGGACTTTTTTTTTCTTCTGTCTCCAGCCATGAGATTAATGTTCCTGGTCAAACTGCTCCCTCTATGGTACTCCACGTTGTCACAGACTGAGGGGTGATAGGCCGGAATCTCTTTATAACAGTGAACCAGAAGGAAGCTTTTATCCTACGGGTCTCTATATATACTGTATGCACCTTATCTGATGTATAGTTGGTCATAATTTTCCCCTGCTAATGGCTGCCTGTTCCCTGGGCAGGGTTTCCTTCATTCTGCCCAGGCTTTTCCATTTTGTGTAAATCCATTTGTATCATTTTAGGCTTATTTCCTGGACTATCAGAGGCCTTTTTCAAAAAGACCTTGTCTGTTCTCATATCTTGAAGTTTTTTTTAAATCTATCTTTTCATCTAGTCATTTCAAAGTTCCAGTTCTTAGACTAAGGTCTGTGCTTGCTTTGAAATTGACAGGCAGGGTGAGAGAGGAGGATGTAGTCTCTCTCCCCCCTCACTATGTGGAAGTATGTTTTCCTAGCACCATTTGTTGAACAGGTTGTCATTTTTTCTTCTCACTGTATACGTTTGACGCCTTCCCCTGTCTGTGGCTGTGTAGGCTTACCCCTGGGACTATCCCAACGGTTTCTTGTGTGACAGTCCTCTGCTGTGTCATAGTATTTGGATTCAGGGACCATGATTCCTCCTGCATCACCCTTTCTGCTAGGATTGCTCTGGCTTCTTGGGTTCTTTCTGTCCTTCTGCATGAACTTTTGGATTGTTGTTTCTATTTTTGTGAAAAACATCATTGGAATTCTGATGGATATTACATTAAATCTGTAAATAACTTCAGCTACGACAACCATTTTTACAATGTGAGTTTTTCCCATTATAAGCACAGAAAGTCTTGCCGCGTCCTGGTGCCTTCTTTTTCTTTGTTTTTTGTTTTCCGGTGTCTTCTGGTGTCTATTTCCTTTGTTCACAGTTTTCTCTGTAGACTTGTTTTTAACCTTCTTAGCTAGGTTGGTTCCTAGATGACTTATTTTAATTTGTAGAAATAGAAATGTATAGGGACCATGCTTTATTCAACCATCCATCTGATGATGGACATGTATCCTATAGACATATCTTGGTTGTTGTAAATAACAAATTGATGAACATGAATGTGAAAGGATTTCTGAAGTAGGCTGGCTGACAGTCCTTCAGGAATGTGTATCTGGTAGTCAGTTCTGCTTTAAGTGCTTTGAGACACCTCAACTCTGCAATGGCCGCTTAGTGGTCTGCACTCCTTCCGACAGCGAATGGGTTTTCTTCTTTCCAGGATCTTCCCTGGCCCAGGTTGTCCTTTAGTTTATGACAGTCATTCTAAATGGGACAAGTTGCAATTTCAAAGAAGTTTCCATTAGCATCTCCTTGGTAGCCAAGGGCATTGAACACATCTCAAAATATTTATTGACTCTTTGTAGCTTTAGATAACTATGAATTCGGTTCATTAGTTCTTTTGTTGATTGGAGGATATTGTTTTTGTTGTCTACGGAATTTCATTGTGGAGAAAATCTTTCCCAGCTGTACTTCAGGCAAGGGGCTAATGTATAGAGTGCATAAAGAATTTTAAAAGTTTAACATCCAAGTCTCCTGCTGTCAGTTGTGGACTATGGTAAAGTGCTTGCCACACACGCATGACGATCCGAGCACAATCACCCAGAGCCGATGTGAAAAGCAAGGAAGGGCAGCAGGGACTATTACTCAGGATAAGAGACAGAGGCAGGAGGATTTCCTGTGCTTGGCTGACCAGCCAGCGTCTCTGCTCAAGCAGTATTAACTCTTCAGTGAGAGACCTTGTCTCAAAAAATGGTGAAGATTGGTTGAAAATACTCTCAATATTATGCACACACACACATACATATATACATGTGTGTGACATATATATGCATGTATATAATATATATAATGTATATATACATACAGTCAGTGAATGGGCCAATGAACTGAAACGATAGTTCTCAGAAGAAGAAATACAGATTGACAATAAATATTTTTAAGGTGTTTAATATCTTTACCAACCAGAAAAAATGCACATTGAAATTCTGTTTGGAGTCCACTCCACCTTAGAATGGCTTCCATCAAGAAAACAAATGACTACAAATGCTACTGAGAACATGTGGAGAGAGGAGTGCCCCTTCCTGAACAGCAGGAGTGGGAATGGGTGCAGGAACTGCGGCAAACAATGTGAAGTCTTCTCAAACATCTAAAAAATGAAATACCAGATGACCCAGCTACACCACTGGTAGACATATACCCAAAATTCTGTATTTTGCCTCAGAAAATACTTAGACATCTTGTTTATTGCCACTCTTTTAACAGAAGCAAAGAAACAGAACCAACCAGCTACCCATCTGCAGACGAGTGTATAATGACAATGTGGTAGATACACATAACAGAATTCTATTCAGTCACAACAGAAATTAAAGTGTGAAATGTACCGATAAATGATGGGATGGGAAAACAGTATAGTAAGTGAGTTAACTCAGCCTAAGAAAGACAAGTACTGAAGGTGTGCTCTCATAGGTGAATTCTAGCTTCTGGTTGTTAAATATGTGGGACCCGTGAAACAGGAAAACAGCTTTAAAGGACTGGGGCGAGGAGTCCAATATGATGTATGTGATATGAAATTAGAAATACTAAGGTGAAGGGGTACAGCAGAGAGAGGAGATAGGGGGAAGGGAGGAAATGGAGAGGGGTATCCGCCATATTAAAATGCCATAAGGAAGCCTGCTCTTTTGCAAGCTATTGTTTAACTAAAGAAAAAATAATATCCACATAGCTTCTATTTTTTCCTTTCATGAGCACATGTCAACATGCATGTAAAAACATTGTGTATATATACGTAGGTCTTGAAGCCAGAAATGAGCTGATAAGAGGGAGAGAAACAATCTTAATGAAGGAGGTGGAGGAAAAAGGATAGCAGATGCCTGTAAGATAGAGGCAACATAGAGGCTGTCGGGAGGGAGAGCCCTTAGGGAGTGAGCAAGAGTATCCAGGGAGTGTAGTGGGGAAGGCCACGAAACATGAAAACTAAATCCACTCCTTCGTTTGCCAGCTTAAACGAGTTTTTAAAACTCCATAAACTAAAAATAAATCTAGATAACATTGCTAGATAAGAAGCTTTTCTCTTTTAGGCTAATTTATCTCGGGTCCTTGTTACAGGGAAGAAAGCTAACAGGACAGGGTCTTCCACAGTTAGATGGTGAAGCACAGATATTTGCTGTTCTGTGAGGAAGGCAAGATTCATCTACTGTCATTGTTAGGGTACAAAGACAGCAACTGGATTATAAGGGACAAAATTCTGCTGGATTTCCAGGGACTGCAGAGACGTGTTGGAATCCTGAGCATTTGAAAAACAGATCTGAGCTTAGGATCCTGGCTCCTGATTGAGGGGTTTCGGCAAAGCAAAGCTGACCCTACAGAAATTAATTATCTGTTGAAGAAGGCTGGCAATTATCTATTTTCACGTAATTTTACCAAAGAGTGGTGTCATGTGGGTGCATACGTGGCATGGGATCTGTGAACATTTCTGAAATATTACTCTATAGATTTGCTGTCCACTTAGAAATACAGGATCATCACGCCATTTTTCTTGTTGACTTCAACATTTTCCTTCAGCTTATTAATTTGGAAAGTCTACAGAAATGTCCTGTTTTGCAATTTCTTTGTTTAAAAAAAAAAACTAAGGTGGAAAATTTTCTACTTTGCCAAGTTGTAAAACATTTTTTCCTAAGTCTTTGCTAGGCCCAATCTGTGGCAGAATGGGTTATTCTTTTATGAAATCCATACTTTTTATTCCTTCTACAGCTATACTGACAAACTGCCCCTCTTCCCCGCTCAACATATTTCTCCAGCAATTCGTACTAAAATAAGAATACTTGGAAGTGGCTTTAAGTGGTGGCTTTGAGGGGGGCAGGTTTAAGAGGAAAGACACTGTCATTTATTGGATTTGAAACTTTCACACGTACTCTGCCCAGATCACAAATATCCTCATGCGGTCATTCTGGGGTGGGGTTTAGATGTCTGTAATTTTAAGTGGAGTATCTAAAAACACTGAAGGATACCCATCTTTAGAACCGCTGACCTCAAGGATAAAGCACTTTGTAATGTCGAGCGTTAGCGACATGGGAAGGGCGCCCTGGTCTGCGCGGGAACCCTGAGTCATGTCACAGAGATAGCCGCTCGACATGGCAAGCCCCTCTCTGCCACCTGATGGCTTTGCAGCAACAGGAGGAGTTTTCAGTGTCCCCTCTGTTCTGAGAGACCGAGGTATAGCTATTTGTTCTTATCCTCCCACAGCATGCTTGTGTCAATAAAATTGCTACTATTGCTACACAGCCTGTTATTAATGACCTGTAACTCAGGCAAGCCACATTTCCATCCTTGTGGAGCTATGCTTTGGATTATCATGTCTTCCACAGGGTTTGGATTTGACAGACTGCGACTTGCGTTTGTTAAGTATTGGTGCTCGTGTAGATTTTGGATTCATATCATTGTTTATTCAAATACACCTTTTGCTCCAAAAATAATTAAACATCGTTGAACATTTTATTTTAAATTGTGCTGTATGAAGTGTGGATACTAGGTAACAATCTATTTTAAAGTTTTTTAGTTTCCTATAGGACTTGAAGATAAGAAATCATCAACGCATGTAATGTTACCTTATAGGTTAGCAGCCTAACATGTTGTATTTCATAGTGTTATAGGCTAGCAGCCTAACATGTCGTTTGTCATAGTATCATAGTCTTACGGTGATGTAAAACTCATGCATGCTTGTGAAGACTGAACTCTCAGCAGCCAAGTCTCCTGGCCACAGAGAGAGAAGTTAACTCTTAGGGAATTTTTGTTTTGTTTTGTTGTTGTTTTTTTTTTTTTTCATTTTCTTTCTTATATATATCCATATAATCTTTCCAGTGGTTCATCTGTTTCTCCCTCCCAGGATCCTCTGGTGGCACTGGGATTACTTATATGCCCCTTGGTGTCTAAGTAGGTCGTGAGAATTCAAACTCAGATCCTCAGATTTGCACCGCAGACACTCAGCAAGCCATCTCAATGAAAAAAGAGATGTGCCATAGGCTAAACTCATGATCCTCCACCGTCTTTTCATCATGTCCTACTGCCGTGCACCACCGCAGCTGATGGCTTGAATTATCCTGGTAACCACAACAGTCCAAAGCATAAAGAAGGATGTGCATTTCCATAGAAACATAATAAGCAGTATTCTTTATAAAATGCACAAGAATGAACTGGCCTTTTAGTGCCAGGATCTACTCTAGAGATTTTCCACATCTGCTATTTTAATACGTAAATAACATTTTAAAAATGTAATTAAGTAGATGACCAACAACAAAACCTCCCAAAATAACAACAGTCATTCCACTTCGAGAGGAATTCAACAGGGCAGCATCGCTCTCATTAAGTCAAAGGAAGCAGCTGGAAGTACCATCCTGTCCCTCCCTTATTTCTGCAGGATCATCCCGATGGTATCACTGTTGCTTTGCTTTGGAAGTAGTGAGGATGTAGCGGGAAAACAGGACAGATTGTTCTGTTTTCTTACTCTAGACCTTCTGCTCTGTGCTGCGTGGTGCAAAGTTCCACAGAAGGTTACAGTGCTCAGCATGTTTGCAGTGTTGTGGTGAAATGTGGTGTCATTCCAGTTCACATACACCCTGAATGTGAAAGTATTCTGTTTCCTTAAAGACCACACCCTCCCATTGCTCTTAAGTGTAGGAATCCAGAGAGAGAGCGATGAAGATCTTAGCACTGCGGTCCAGATGGCTATGACGGGCATCCTTTTGAAGTTTTATACACAGTCTCCATTAAGCCTTCTGTGTGGTATTTGGGAATGTCTTTTAAAAACTTTATTTTAGACTCCGAAAAATGCCCAAGTGGAGGGGGCTAATACCCTGGCACTGGGGAGCCTGGGGGAAAAGGATCCACAAGCCGCAAGCCAGTTTAGTTTATGTAGGGGGATCCTGCTGCAAAATATATACGCATGTGCATAGCTCAAGGAAGAACTGCGATACAATGTTGAAAAACATGTGAAGACGCCTAAGATGCTCTTTCTTCTTGCGGCCAAACCCTTGGTGTCACTGCAAACTTGCTGTCACCCCAGGGGCTGATCCATGCCACGAGAGCAGAGAATGTGGGATGCTCATTCCTACATCTCTGGGATTTTGTTTCTGACAAAGGGGAAAATTAGATTACTAAGAAAGAAGGACCCTGACCCTGACGACTTGCTTCCCCAGGCTCTAGTTTACGTTTTCTAGTGTAACTGAAATACGTGCTGAGTGGTCTCCCATTGTCCTCTAAAGCACCGCTATTTAGTCAATGAACTGCACCAGGGTCAAGAAATCTGAGACTTTTAAACAAAGAGTTACAGTCATCACTAACAGTTTCTTCCAGCTTCCAGTTAGAGCCGTATATACAGTTTGTTTCCGGTGATCAACGTTTTCATCGTTGGTGTGCTGTAAGTATTGCAAAACTTCTAAGAGAACGGGTTTCAGGAGTCCATGAAAACGTTACTCTGTAGGATGGATTTGCCGATTTGCTCACTATAACAATAGCTTCAACATATGTGTGTGAAGCCCAAACCCCATGTTACACACATTAACTATATGCAATAATAATAATAATAATAATAATAAGAAGAAGAAGAAGAAGAAGAAGAAGAAGAAGAAGAAGAAGAAGAAGAAGAAGAAGAAGAATTAAGCATAGTATGTTGGCACATGCCTTGATGCCCAACACTCCAGAGGCAGGTGGATTGCTATAGCTTTAAGGCCAGCCTTGTCTACAAAATGAGTTTCATGACAGCCAGGACTACACCATTAGACCCTGTCTCAACCCTGAGCCTCGTATCATGTTCCAGGGAACATGTTTACATATGTACATCGGACCCAGCTAAAAATGTTGATTCAGTCGTTATTATTCTTATTTACTTACCCATTTATCCATGTAATCTATGTTTACTTAGTCAGGAATATTTCACATACACAGTATTGTACAATAAATGAATCCCTTACGCTACTTAGCTAACTTGAAATGATTTTGACAAGCAACTCTCAAACTTAAGAATTTCCTTCCATTTCTTGGCGTGGTTGTCATAGAGTGCTCATGTTTACTAGAGAATTTCCAGGCAGCCTTTTAAACTTAACCACAGATTGCTAAAAGTCAAAGGTCAAGCCTTGCTTTCTAGAGGTCAGGTTCTGCGTATGAAATTCCCCACACAATGTAACAGTTGTGAACTCGACACACATTCTTGCCTCATAAACATCTCTCTCTGAAGTGAAACTGTATGAACAATTTAACAATTCTTTATTAACATAATAATTCAAGTGGAAGAAAATTTTCAGCACAGAGCTGTAGTTATGTAGATGAGACCTTTGTGTCAAATTCCTTACATTCATTATGGTATGTAGCTTTTTCCCACTAAAAGAATGCTTGTCATCAATAAATCATTTCCTGTTACTTGTGCAAGTGGACACTAGTGTTATGCATGGTGAAAAATCAAGATATTGTTGGGTCTATTGAGAAAAAAGTTCTACCCTGATCTCATGTAGTGAAATATGAAAATTAAAAACATACACTAAGAGAAAAAAAAGCAAGGTTTTTTTTTTCTGAGAAAAACAATGTACATAGTATACAGTGAACAGGCCAAATAATTTATAGTCATTGATAATATAAATACATAATCACATAAAATTAGAAAGGAGTTTTGAAGAGAATTTAACTGTGTAAAATACACAGACTATAACATATAAAGTAAAACTTTGCTGTTAAATAGACACAAAGCCTATAGTAGTGTGGTAAGGAAAACAGTTTCAAATCTGAACAAAACTAAGAGTGTTATTGGAAATAAAATTGCAAAACTGCAAAACATTAACATTGGTATTTCTAAATGATAGGATTGTACTTTTAATTTCTCTTTATAATTTAGCCTGAAGTTGTTTGTAATTTGTTAGGATAAAAGTTGTGACTTGCATCTCCATGTCAGGGCGAATGTTCAGCTATGTGACAATGTCACACATGACTGGACTGAACGATTTCCTCAAGAAAGCTTGAGGGTGCCAAGCCAATATTCATGGTCTTAGGTTGTGAAATCACCCGAACACCATCTCAGTAAGGACAATGGGAATGACGGATCAGCAGCTGAACCCCTCTGCCTCAGTGGGTTTTGATGAAAGGCTCTGGAGATGGGTGATGTGCCAAGGTCTTGAAGGTAAGGCACTCACGCATGCTCCAATCCTTCTTTTGTGACAATTAAGAAATAGAGAAGGTCATCAAATTCACAGCACTGTCAGTTTTCAATGAACCTTTTGAGTCTGGGTCATTAGGTTGCTTTAGAGTGTAAATAAACACGGTTGTTAAATATAAAACACTTTTTAAAGCTAAAAGTAAATATGTCCCTGTCTTAGATAGGGCTGCTGTTGCTGCAATGAACAGGGATTGAAGAAGCTTAGGCAGGAAAGGGTTTATTCGGCTTACATCTCCATGTCACTGTTTAGCATTGAAAGAAGTCAGAATGGGAACTTAAACCTGGCAGAAACCTGGAGGCAGAAGCTGATGCAGGGGCTATGGAGGAATGCTACCTACTGACTTGCTCCTCGTGGCTTGTTCACCCTGTTTTCCTATAGAACCCCAGAATGCCAGCTCAGGGATGAGTCCACCCACAATGATCTGGACCCTCCCAATTCAACCACAAACTAAGAAAATTTCCCACAGGCTTGTGTACAACCTGATCTTAAGGAGGCAGTTCCTTACCTGAGGGCCCTCCTCTCAGATGACGTCAGCTTGTGTCAGGTTGGCATATAGCTATCTAGCACAGGCTCTAAGAAAGATAATAAATAGTGAACATAAGAATATATTTAATGTCCCCAGTTTTAACATTCACAGATCTTACTTCAGACATGTTGGTAGTTTCTTTTCTCAAGAGGAAGCGTATGATCCTCTGTTATTCTTTAGAACAGAGCTTTCAACCAATCACATTAGAGATTGAGACAATAGTTGATTTCCTCTAAGTGTGTTATGCAGAACTGAATAGTAATCCAGTGTGACTATCAATTTTGCATTGGAAAAACAATATTCCCTCAACCAATGATGGGCGGCATCAAAGACAGCTTTGAAGCATGTCTATAAAGCACATCACCTGAATGAGAGACTAGGGTCACATGTATTTACTCCTTGTGTTTACGTAATTCAGACAGAGCATTGTTTGCCCACATAAGCTTTTGGGCTTCATGGCATCTCACTTGTTTCCATGTTCTTAGAGCCTGTTCAATCAGTATCCTCTTCAGAAAGTCTTTTTCTGGACCAAGGTGTTCATGGCTCTACCCCACTTTCCCTTCTATCACATTTAGTGTATCTGTTTTCCTGTTGAGGTGTTTGAGCCATTTGGAGCTAAGTTTTGAGCAGAGTAGGGATCTATTTGCATTCTTTTGACCAACACCATTTGTTGACAATGCTGTTCTTTTTTCCTCCTTCCTTCAGTGTTCATTTCTGGCTTCTTTATAAAATTCAGGTGTCATGGCGCTGGCCACATATGTGGCAGAGGATGGCAGTGTTGGACATCAGTGGGAGGAGAGGCCCTTGGGCCTAAGGTTTTCCGATGGATGCCCCAGTAGAGGAGAATGCCAGTGTGAGAGGACAGGAGTGGGTGGGTGGGGTAGCGCCCTCATAGAGGCAGGGGGAGGGGGAATGGGATGGGGGTATCTGATGGGGAGACTTGAAAGGGGGAAAATACTTGAAATGTAAATAAAGAAAATATCCAAAAAATAAAAAATAAAAATCAAGTGTCTGTTGGTTTGTGAAGTTTTGGTCTGGGTTTTCAATTCAATTCTATTGATCATCATGTCTTTATTTTTTAATGCTAATACCATGCTATATTACTATAGTTCTGTAATACTATTTGAGATAGGGGATCTTAAGGTGTGTGTGTGTGTGTGTGTGTGTGTGTGTGTGTATGTGTGCGCGCGCGCGCGCGCACACGTGTTTGCTTTTCCATGAAAAGCAAAAAGCAAAAAATTGTCCTTTCATGTTCTGTGAAAAAGTATGTTAGAATTTTGATGGAGAATGAATCTGTAGGTAGGATGGCAATTCTCATTATATTACTCCTACTGATCTTGTCATCTTCCAGTATCTCCTTCAGTTTCTTTTTTCAGTGTCTCAGGGGCTTTACCCTATAAAGTCTTTCACTTATTTGTCTAGAATTACTACAAGATATATTTTTGAAGCTATTGTGAAAGGTGTTGTTTCTTTGATATCTTTCTCAAATGTCTGTTTGTATATAAGAAAAATACTGATTTTTTGTGAATGAATTTTGTATCCTACTTTTCTGAAAGTGTTTATCAACTGTAGGAGTTTCCTGGTAGGGTTTTCAGGATCATTTATATATGCAATCATAGTATCTTCAAATATATTTCTTCCTTTCCAATTTGTATTCCTCCTTCAGTTGTCTTATTGCTCTAAGATTTCAAGTACTTTATTGAATAGGTATGGAGGGGAGTGTACAACCTTGTCTTGTTCCTGATTTTAAGTGGAAATACTTTGAGTTTCTCTTCTTTTTGGTTGAAGCTTACTGTGGGCTTGCTGTAAATTGCCTTTTGTTGTTGTTAGGGCGGCAGTGGTGGTATATCCCTTATATCCCCACTCTATCCAGGACTTTTATCATGATGGGGTGTTGTTAGAGTATATCATAGGCCTTTTCTGCATCAATAAGATGGTCATATGTTGTTTTTGTCTTTTAGCCTGTTTATATGTTGGATTACATTTAATGATTTATGTATGCTGAACAATCCCTGAATTTCTGGTATGAAGCCTACTTGATCATAACAGATAATCTTTTTTAATGTGTTCTTAGATTTAGTTTGCAAGTGTTTTAATAAGAATTTTTGTTTCAATGTTCATAAGGAAATTGGTCTATAAATCTTTTTCTCTTTTGAGCCTTTATGTGGTAATGGATACCTTGTCAAAAGAATTATGCAATTTTCCTTCTGTTTCTATTTTGTGAAATAATTTAAAGAGTGCTGGAATTTATTCTTCTCTGAAGATCTGGTGGAATTCTTCAATTTTTCATTTCCATTTTTACCTAAGTTTGGGTTTTCTTTAGTGATTCTATTGCTACTTTCATATCTTAAGCTACTTTTATCACTTCATTTCTCTGTTTGTGTATTCACAGACTTCATCAATAAATTGTTTAATATCCTCTTTGAGGTCCTTGAGCATACTTATAATAGCTAATGTGAAGTCCCTGCCCTGTGCTTCAGCAACTTCAAATTTCTCATGGTTATGGTGGTGGCATACTATCTTGGCTGATATTAATTTTTTTGCACTGGTGTCTAGGCATCTGGGCTTGGGGTTGTTGTGAGTCTAGGTGCTAATACCTGAGCTCATCTCTGTTAGGTGGGCATTCCAAAGTTCCTTGGTTTCCATTGGCCGCTCTGGATCTTAGGGTTGTGTGGTGAATGTAGTTTACGTCACAGGGAGTGCGTCTAAATTCCAGCCTAGTGTAGCCATTGAGGACCATGGGTAGAGCATGAGGATGGGCTAGAAATGGGATCAGGGGATGATGAGAAGGTCTACAGAAGGGAAGAAATCTGGATCTGACACAAGAATCCCGTGTGTTCTCACCAGAGTATGAGACTCTGGAAGAAATGAATTGGAAATGAATTGGAAATGGAGGACAAGAAGAAGAGAGAGGATTGCCTACTTGATCCCTCAGCAGGCACGGGCAGCAGATTCCCAGGTAGGAAGTCGCCTCTGGGGTTTGGTGGCTGACACAAAGGGATGGAGTGAGGGAGGAAGGCTAGGTCCACTGAGAGGCTATGAGGAGTCCCCCGGGGAATGGCAGTAGCGCAAAATATTAAAAATAAGGCTCAATGCCCCAGTATAGGGGAATGCCAGGACAGGGAAGCAGGAGTGGGTGGGTTGGTGAGCAGGGGGAGGAGGGAGAGGATAGGGTGTTTTGAGAGGGCAAACCAGGAAATGGGATAACATTTGAAATGTAAATAAATAAAATATCTAATATAAAAACAAAAAAATACATTTTAAAATACACATATTTAAAAATATAGATTCTTTCAAGATTTACATTATTAAAAAAACTAAAAGTTTTCATTTTCTAATCTTGCCCCTTCACAATTCATTATGCCAAACTTTCATAAAGAATATGAACTCATTTTTTATGTCTGCTGATAGTCGTTAAGCTGCATCTCCTTCCCTGTTTCTGGTCAGGCTGGATGAAAACATTAGCTACTCCTTCAGACTTCACAAAACCTCCATCACCTGAAAGACTGCTCGCCAGAGCCACTCTCTAATCACAAGGACATCCGGCAGCCTCCATGGTCTCCTCTCCCTGGTGCGTCCCACCTCTATCCATTTTTAGACCTGCTCGAGACTCTGCACAGGAAGGCCTCTTCAAAGAAATAACAGACTTTCCATGTTCTCCTGCTACCTATGCCATGACATTCTAAGCATCCCTGGATCTGAACCAAGTTTCAAGTATGCATGTATCCTAACTTTGACTGATCACTGAGCAGATTTAATGGACCACACTAGACTAAAGCAATGAAAGACTTTTGAAATGAATCTTCTACCTTTAATAAAATGTATCTGCAATTTTGGCTCTTTATTCAGCTTATAGAAATCCACTTTTTATCATTCTTGGATTCTGATAGCATTACATGACCAGAGCATTTGTTAAAGCCTTCATATTCAAAGAATGTGTGATAAAGCTCTTCCTTTACCTCCTCCTCCTCCTCTTCCTCCCCCTTCTTCCTCTGCTCCTCTTCCATTTTCTATAACTTTTTCCTCCAAGGGTTAGTGTTAGCATTCATTCTCTGTACTGACATTCCTTCGAGATGTCACAACAGATTTTTTTGAGCCCCAGCTAAGATGTGAATTTTACTCGGGTGTCTTGGTCTGCTCCATAAATACAGTGAAGTGCCTCTGGAATTAAGATACTAACTTCCATATGGCCGTAGAGCAAATTGTATCTTAGGATATATACTTTGCCTTGTGAATTCTTAGTACAAGAAACAGACTAGCTAAAATGAAGGGTTGCAAAGTCTTTCTTTTTCTTAGTTCTTCTACAAAAGACTTAGGCACTGCTTGCTCTGGTGATTCCTGGGAATTTGCTTTGGCCTTGAAATCAAGGGCTTGTCCTCATCACAGAACTAAGAGTCTGAAACATTCCTCCCTACATTAAGATGTCTTCCTACTGTAGAACATATTGCTTTATCTGAAGAAATATTTATATATGGGTCTCCCTTCTCCTGGGGGGTGGGGGGCATTCTTTGGCCACCCACCCATAAGGGCTGAGGGCGTAGGAGCATCAAGCAGGGTCTTAATTATCATTCGGGTGGGAAGCTAGAGCAGGACGTGTGTGCTGAGTCACACAGCATTTGCAGAGAGCTCTGCATAAGGTCATCCTCCAAACAAGGTCAGGCATCTGTGCTCAGAGACACTTTCCAACGAATGCCAGGTAGAGAAAGGGAGCCCCTGCTGGAAAAGGCAGTCCTCCGTTCTGTATCAAGCTCAGAGAGCTATCCAGACATGGTGGACTGGGGCCTTAATGACAGGGTCCCCAAACATTTGTGTGTTTTTTTCCAGGGTCAATTTTCTAATCCTCATTATTTTATAATCTGTATCTCATCTTGCAGGATGACCTGTGAGCCACAGTCATTCTAGATACAAAAGGTGTTCCTTCTTTCAGTATACTTTTTCTTGTTTCACAGCCCAGGCTGTCTACAGTCTCTTTGTGCTCTTGCTTCAGCTTTCCAATGCAGACATTGTAGATGTGTGTCAACACATGCAGGGGTTGCAGATGTGTGCCAACACACAGGGACTACAGATGTGCACCACCACATCCAGGGGTTGCAGATGTGTGCCACCACACCCAGCTTAAGGATTAGTATTTGTCGTGCACTCCATACATCCTTCTTGCACAGAATCTTAGTTTGATCACCATTAACCCCAGTTCTTCCTCCCTTAGGCTTTGGGGAAGGATTCTAGAATCTTAATATTTGAATGTCAAGATGGATATCCCTGGACATGGGAGGGGGGCTCTGGAGCAATAGAGACTCTCATTCATTGCTTGGGAAACGCAACAATCCTAAATCATCTTTGAGAGAGATTTTGTTAGTATTGTATAAAAGAAACAGAGTTTGGGAATTATGTATCTTGACATTTAATCAAAGCAATTGAAATGTATGTCCAGACAAAATCTGTCACAATGATACTTATTGGAGACTTATGCGTAACTGACAAAACTTGGAAGCAGCAAAGTGTCATTCCATAAGCAAATGGATAAGCGAATGGCAGCAGGAGACAGCTGTCAAAGCTAAAGACATTTAGGATAAAATAAGCCGCTATGTGTCTCTCCTACTATTTTTAACCCTCTGATAGAACTTGACTTTGTTAGATCTTAAGAGAAAAATATTTAACTATGTGACAGAGGTGGAGATTAATATAAATAGAATGTGCACTCTAGAAGCCATTTTGGCTTTATCAAGAAGTACAATTCTGGTTTGTCATTTCTTTTTTTTTATTGTTTTATTATTTCATTGAGCCATATAACTTAATATTTTTAACGAGGAACTGGTGGACTGATCAAGTAAAGTCTTTATGCCTAGCTAGTAGCAGCTGAGCAGAAGGCTACGGGAAGAACATCTATTACAAAGAGGTAGGTTTGCAGCTACCTATACCTTGGCTTTGGTGATTTCAGAGCTGGACTCAGGGTTGGGTCATTTGAGAGCAACTTAAAGGGAATGGGACGCTGAAGCCAGACCAAAATGACTCATAGAGCAAGTTGGAGATAATGGGGTGAATTCATCCAGTGTAAACTGTTTTGATAAGCCCTTTAGACTTGGAGGGGAACAAAGAAAGCAAACAGTTTAAGTGAGAGGGGAGTCGACTGGAGAAGGATTATTTTTTTTAGGATAAGGAATGTGAAATTGTTTTAAAAAGGAAGGGGAAGAGTCAACAGAAGAGGGAGGTCTGAGGTAAAAGGAGTGAACATAATTGAGAGGGAAAGTTCTCAGAACAGACAGGAAGAGGGTGGGGATCCAGAGTGCAAAGAGAAGAGCTTATCTATGGGCACATGTGACAGGGGGACAAGAGAAAAGAAGGGTTAAGTTCAAACAGATGGAAGGGAGGGAATCTGAAAGATGTCTTGCTTGATGGTATTTTCTCGTTTAAACTGGAGAGTTGGCCAACTCTAAAGTGTCAGAAAGGTTATTTAGGTCAATCAAAATTCCAGTAAAATGGTTGCAACTGATCTAGAATGGGTGGGAAACGATGTTGATAAAGGTTAAAATGGAGAAGTCTAAGAGGAAGGATACAAAATCTGGTAAAGACCTGGTAGGATTGCACTGAACATCCCCTATCTTTTTTTTCCTCAAATGAGTTTAGTGCTGAGTCCCAACTCAAAGTGCTGATGGTAATAAACCTTGCTCCTTCATGACCATGAGAGTGTAGTGATGAACATGTTTTATGAGGATACATCGTGCAGCTGAGAGCAACTGGAATTGAAAATGGATCTGTGTATTATGGCTGCACTCTCTGCATCAGGCTCTTGAGCATGCTAAGAAAGCTATCTGAAGCTCAGGTTTGAAAACTATAAAGTGAATACAGGATTAAATGAAACGTGCAGTTCTTTTGATTACTGGAATATTATCTTTGCTGCTGCTGTAGTCTATAGGAGAGCTCAGAGTCTAGAGCAGTGATTCTCAAACTTCCTAATGCTGTGACCCTTCAATATAGTTCCTCATGTTGTGGTGACCCCCAACCATAAAATTATTCCATTGCTACTGCATCACTGTAATTTTGCTACTGTCATGAGTTATAATGTAACATGAGTTATAACGTAACTTGAGTATCTGATACTCAAGATTTTTAATATGTGAACCCTGTAGGGGGTCAAGACCCACAGGTTGAGAGCTGCTCATCTAGAGTGTAGCAGGAGATTTCTGATAGACTTTGTTTTCCCAGGCTGGACTTTACAGTACCTTCTACCCTATTTCATGACACTATAGGATACCTCACATGGCAATCTCACATATGTGAGTTATATTCTTCTATTGAGAATAACTATATTCCATGCTCTCAAAACACAACAGACTTCAGGTACTATTTGATCACCAGTGAAACTGGCAGAATTTATACTGGATGACCTTTCAAGCAAAGACATAGTAGAAAGCTTGGCTTCCATTTTGATCAGTTATGGAGTCTTGACCTGTCATGTGAGTTAACATGTAGCTTTGAAATTATTGTCCTAAATCACCCCTGTTATGGGATTAATCAGAAAAGCTCTATGACCCTAAGAAGAGGAAGAAATACTTGAACAGCACTTACCTGCCACAGCTCTACCTTCTTGGAGACACATCTGCCCGGCCACACTACTAATGTGTTCCTAACAAGTACAAATCATGAGAAACAATAGCACTATGTGGATTTAAGACACTAACTCTATCAGGATTTGTTTTATCGCTCCAGCAAACTGACCCAGTAATTTTTTTTCCCTAGCCCTTCTCAGATTTCTTTCTTTCCTTTTTTAAAGATCCCCTTAATCAGTGGATATATTACATTTACTGTCATATTACATTTACTAAGTATGAGATATTTAATTCCAAGTGTTGACACTTCCCCCTTTTATATTTATGACTGGAATTATACTTTCTTTGATCTGTAGGGTTATAACTCTCACTTCTTTTTATTTTCTTATTTCTAGCTCTTCTGAGAGAAATGAATCTGAATTTCATAAAGAAGAACTATAGCAAGTACATTATTTTCTGGATCAGTCAATTGCTAGAATCAGTAACATCTTCTTTTACCATCAGTTTATTTGAAATTACTTTATTACCAAAAAAAAATGTGTCTTCATGTATTTCAGTAGATTTTCCATTTGGAGATAATCCTGACTTTCTGTGTATTTCCTACTTCTGGTAACATCATGGCTTTGATCCTTTTGCGTGCACCTAATTCTTCTATTTTACAGCACGATTTCTCTTATTTTTTTGGTGTGGTTAATGACTTTATCATTTATGCCAATATGATTCTTATTATACTAACTTTTAGTCTTGCTTTTCATGGTCACACTTCCTCGAACATCTGCTCCCTGTTGATCGTGGTAACCATGACAATGCTGAGAATCTCCCTTCTCTTTTCCTTGCTCTTTCTAAAGGGATTTTAATGGATCTGATGTCCAATTTTGCTTAGTATCAAAACAATGAAATATGCCTTACTGTTTCTCCAGGTTATACAAGTCATTCTCTTCTTTTGTAGATTGGCCTTGGACTAACTAAGTGTGTACTATCAAGAAAAAGAAATGAGACTTGTTTTCCTCATTTTCCTTCATGGATAGTTATGAGTCCTTCTGGAAAGTGATTGGAATGAAAACTAGAGAGGGTTGGAGTCATCCTGCCAAAATCACACATTCTCTTTCTCCCATTTTCAACACTTTTATGGGTCTCAGCAATCAAGTGTTTCTTTCCTAGAACTGCAGCAAATTTTGCTTTTAACCCTTACTTTACACTGAAGAACAAATGACTCTTCATGAATGACATATGCATTGTTTATGGTTTGGAAGATTGAACCTAAAGTTCCAAGTATGCTACATAAACCCCAACCCCACCCCCCCAGGCCCGATGGAATTTTTTCTTTTTTTATTTGATATGCTCTTTATTTACATTTCAAATGATTTCCCCTTTCCTGGACCCCCCTCCCCGAGAGTCCCATAAGCCCTCTTCCATCCCCCTGTTCCCCAATCCACCCCCTTCCACTTCTCTGTCCTGGTATTCCCCTACAGTGCAGCATCAAGCCTTTCCAGGACCAGGGGCCTCTCCTTCTTTCTTCTTGGGCATCACTTGATATGTGAATTGTGTCTTGGGTATTCTGAGCTTCTGGGCTAATATCCACATATCAGCGAGTGCATACCATGTGTATTCTTTTGTGATTTGGTCACCTCACTCAGGATGACATTCTCCAGTTCCACCCACTTGCCTAAGAATTTCATGAATTCATTGTTTTTAATAGCTGAGTAGTACTCCATAGTGTGAATATACTCCATTTTCTGTATCCATTCCTCCATTGAGGGACAGCTGGGTCCTTTGGCCCTGTGGAATTGCTTCTCAAAGCTTTTCTACCCACTGGAAGATTTCCAATGAAGTATTCATTTCTTTAGCTTTAGTACCACTGTAAAGTCGCATCACATCTTGACCCTTACATTGTTCTCCAAGATTGCCAGTTCAAATAATTATCTCAAATTCAAATGTACATATTTCCTGACATTCGCTTTTATATAAGCTCAGTTTTACTCAGATTTGGAAATAAACTGTTTATTAATGAATGTAAAAGGAAAAATGGTAGCTCTCAACCAATTCTTACCAGCAACACATCTGTAAATCGGGACACTCGTGATACAGACAGAAGGCTCAAGGGTTCCAGGGGATTCAGAGGTACACACTGAAGCCTTAGTGACACAATGATATCTCATCCCAGTCTCTTCCTCTACTACAAACAACCAAATAGGCAGTCAACAATGCAAATAAACACCTTTGTGTGCATCTTTCTTTTTGTAAGTCTGTGAGACTTTCTTAGTTTCAGAATATTTTTGTTTAACTGATGTGTAATATCTGGTCTCAGAGTTTGGTTGCCAGCTTATGCCTCTCCCATGAAGCCTGGCAGTGAGCATCGGTAGGGAATAGGAAGTCATTCAACCTATAGTCAGCTGATCCCTGAGTGACCAGAGGGAAGGCCTGTCTTTGACAGTAGTCCATTCTTACAGGGAAAGAAGAAAATAAATTATGCTGTATATTTATTCTCTCCTCTTAAGAATTCCTTACCCAGTGTTGTGGCATGCACCTTTATTTTCCATGTTTTGGAGACAGAAAGAGGCAGAATTCTGTGAGTTCAAGGCCAGCCTGATACATTTAGTGAGTTCCAGGCAAGCCAGGAGGGCCTAGTGAACCCCTGTCTCAAATATATAGCCTTATTTGAGCTGAAAGGTATTAGTGAATAAGACAGATATCCTGGTTCAGGTTGTAGGATGTCAGCTGACTGTGATTATGCCCCATGACCTTTTATAAGTCTAGATGAAACAGATGAAAAAATAAAGCCTCAATTTTCTTGAGATTTATGCATGTAGTTTAAGTCTACAATAATTTCCAGGACACTATTGAAATAAACACTATTTCTCTCCACTACTGATTCTAGGACATATCAAGGAATTTGGTGATAATTAAGGTACTTAGTGGTAAAGTACTTCTTGTTCACTGCACCAAGCTCTGGGGACTCCAGCGAGAATTCTTATAAACATTTCATACACCATAAGAGCTTAACAAATACTTGTTAAACAAACATCACTGGATGATCAAATACAAAAGCCTGAATCCTCTTCTACTAGTCTCATCTGTATGATTTCTCTCATCATTTTCTCATTTGTTAATAAGTTGGTAGTAATCGCTTCTGTCCATTAGGATGAGTTAAATGTGTTAACACAGGCAAAGTTGCTAAGAAAGTGCCACATGTATTAATAGCAAGCACTGGCCTGTAGTCACCCACTTCTCCTCAGCATGCCCAAAGATAGTGCCCACACCCTGGGCTACACCACTAGGCTATAATTAGAGCCATGCTCCGCAGCCCTGGCTTTATATGGGAAATAACAGAAGGCTTTAGAAATCTTCATGCCTAGGTCTGCTCCCACTCCTAATGAGTCTGTCATTAAGTTAGGGTTTTTACTAGAGCAGAGAGCTTTACAAAGGCACCTGTTCTGTTCCAAGGTACCTAAATAAAGGTTTACCTACCAGACAATCTCCCAGTCACCCTTCAGAGCGACCAATAAGCTTCAAAGTCACTCTCTCCAGATTCACAATTCCTTTTATGCTAGATGAAACCTAGAAAGGTAATATCTTCATAATCTCAAAAGCATGAAGCCTGTATTAAGGCCCTAGTGGTGTGTGTGTGCTGTTGAATTTGTCCCTGCTGTTTCAGCATTATATTGCTGGGATATGAGCATGTTGGTTAATTATGAATTCCATGCACACACTTTAGGAGTGGTGACAGCAAATTTTCAAACCTTCTTAGCAGGAATTACTGCTTTGACTTAAGACCAAGGAATGCTGAATGCTGTCTGAATACCCATTTGTTTTACTGTGAGAATTCCTTCAGCATGATGTTGGGACTGACAAGATGAAAAATGGCTTTCTGATTCATTTCCAGTCCTGGGCTTCTAGAAGCACTTAAATAGCTTGAAATGCCCCCCCTTATTCTGTAATTATAATAAGTCAGGCAGGACTGAAAAGATCCCATCTGAGCTTGGTCCCATGGTTAAGATATCATACTTTATTTTCCTTTTTACAATGCAGTAATGCTGTGAAAATAAACATTTTTAAGAAGCATTAAATGTGATTAACTGTCAATTTGGAGCTTCTCACACTCCCATTTGCCTCCCAAAGCGGGGAGGAAAAGGAAGATGCATGCTTCCACAGGCCACCACACATCAGGTGTACCAAATGAACAGGGAATCCATGGATTCGTGGGGGGCGTTCCTAAGCACAGACCGTTTGGAGGCCAGTTATTAAAGTCTTTTGTTCTTTGAATGCATTTTAAAACAGCTCGAGAAATGTTCTGGCTGACTCTGACTCACAATCAGGGGATCCGGCTAGAGGAACTTTCCTCTGCAGTACTTTCCAAGGTATGCAGAGGCTGCTGGAGCACGTCACTGTATGCCGTCTGGAAACAGCACAGGAAAGTCAGGTGGCAAACACATGTCAGCCCATTCAGAAAACACCCGCCTGTGCTCGGCAGAAGCTTTACATCAAGAAAGAATGCAAGGCCATTAAGAAACAACAGATCCTCAATGAAATGCATAAGCGATAGTGTAGGTCCACAAAAATAGCCTCTCTGAAATCCTGTCTACTTGCCCTTAATGGAGTGTTGCCTCCAAATTTCAGATGACTGATCCAACATCAGATTTTATTTTTAGCCACAGTTAAAACTGGATTTATCCACTCAACAAATATTTCTAGTCTCCTCCAAAAAAAAAAAAAAAAACTTTTTAGAGACTGTGTGTGAGAGTACGTGTGTGTATGTGTGTGTGTGTGTGTGTGTGTGTGTGTGTGTGTGAGAGAGAGAGAGAGAGAGAGAGAGAGAGAGAGAGAGAGAGAGAGTATGTGCATGCATGTGTGCATACACACATACATAAAGGGCAGCAGAGGGCATTTGTAACTCTGAAGATAGTTATTGAGCCACCCTGTGTGGGAACCAAATTCAAGTCCTCTGGAAGAACAGCAAGCATTCTTTTTTTTTCCCTCATACAATATATCCTGGTTATATTTTACCCGCCTTCCACTTCCTCCCCACCCTCCCTCCCCTCTGAATTCATTCCCTTTCTGTCTCTCATTAGAAAAGAACAGGACTCTAAGAAACAACTACCAAACATAGCAAAATAAAATACAAGATGAAGCAAAAACTTCCATGTCAAAATTGGACACAGCAAACCAACAGGAGGAATGAGTCCCAAGAGCAGATAAAAGAACCAGAGACCCACTCATTATTATAGTCAGGAGTCCCATAAATATGATAAATTAATAGCTCTAACATATATAGATGCAGAAGACCTGGTGTGGATGCATGTAGGCCCCGTGCTTGCTGCTTCAGGCTCCCTGAACCCATTCGTGCCTTACTTGGTTGATGCAGAGGGCTGTGTTCTCTTCATTTCCTCCATGCCCTCTGACTCTTATAACCCTTCAAGTTCCTCTTCTGTCGGATTCCCTGCGCTCTGAAGGGGAGGATTTTGTGAACAGAACCAATTCAGACTCTGTCTCTGCAGAATGTCTGGCTGTGTGTCTCTGCATCTGTTTTCGGCCGCTGCCTGAGCACTCCTGTCTGAGGATGACTGGATAAGGCACTAAGTCTGTGGATGTAGCAGAATATCACTAGGAATCCTTTTATTGACTTTTTTACACCAGTCCTGCTGGGTTTTACCCTACGTCTCTGGGCTATCTAGTCCCTGATTAATGGTTACCCAAGCAGTTTAGGGTGTGGGTTCTTTCTGATGGAGTGGGTCTCAAGTCAGATCAGACATTGATTAGCTACTCCCACAAGTTCCGTGCCGTATCACCCTGTATATTTTGCAGGGGATATAGATGATAGGTCCAAGGCTTTGTAGCTGGTTGGGTATCAACATTTCTCTTTTCATAGCCTGGAGAGAACCTTCCTTCCTGCACCAAAGAGACTAGAACATAGAGATGAAGTCATGTGGATGTTGTCCTTGGCAATGGGTCCCTATTGTCAGTTTGCAAAGACCAACCCTTGGTCTTAGTGTCAGCCTGGGTTGTTTGGATATTTCCATGGGACCCCCTTGGCTAACAATTCAATTGAGTCTAACACTCTTGCCACTAGAAGTTTTGCCTGGTTACAAAAGATGGCCAATTGAGACTTTGTATCCCCCATTACTGAGTCCTCATTAGGATCACCTTCAAACATTCCAAGAAGTTTCCACTGAACTAGGATTCCACACCATCCCCCAAATGCCCACCCACCAAGTTCAGCGGTCTCTGGTCTCTCCCTGTACTCTCTCCCTGCCTCCCATTCCCCATCCAGATCCCTGCCACTTCCATCCCCACCCACCCCAGTCTACCTGTAAAAATTATTCTATTTCCCCTTCCTAGGAACATTCATGCATCCCCCCAGACCCCTCCTCTTTACCTAACTTCATTGTGTCTATGCATTATAGCTTGATTATCATTTACTTAATGGCTAATATCCACTTATAAGTAAATATATGCCATATTTGACCTTCTGGGTCTGGGTTACCTCACTCAGGATAATTTTTTTTCCTAGTGCCATCATTTTAACTGCTAATTTCACGATGTCATTTTTTTTTAAACAGCCGTATAATAATACTACTTCATGTTGTAAATGTACAACATTTTGTTTATCTATTCTTCTGCTGAAAGGCATCTAGGTTGTTTGCAGTTTCTGGCTATTATGAGTAAAGCTTCAGTGAACATAGATGAGCAAGTGTCCTTGTGGTAGGATGAAGCATCCTTTGGGTATATTCCCAAGAAAGGTATTTTGGGGTCTTGAGGTAGATCAATTCCAGTTCTCTGAGGAACCACCATATTGATTTCCATAGTGGCTGTGCAAGTTTACATTCCCACCAGCAATGGGGGATTGTTCCCCTTGCTCCACATCCTCACCAGCATAAGCTGCCATTTATGTTATAAGTCTTAGACATTCTGACAAGTATAAGATGGAATCTCAAAGTAGTTTGATTTGCATTTCCCTAATGTCTAAGGATGTTGAACATTTCTTAGTGTTTCTCAACTATTTGAGTTTTCTCTATTGAGATCGCTCTATTTACCCCATTTTTAATTGGATTGTTTGTTTGTTTGTTTGTTTGTTTTGATAAACAGCATCGTCAACAAAAAGTGCTGGTGAAACTGGATGTCTTTACGTAGAAGAATACAAATAGATCATATTTATCACCTGGTACAAAACTCAAGCTGAAGTGGATCAAAGACCTTGACATAAAATCAGATATACTGAACATGATCAAAAAGAATGTGGGAGCACCAAGGCTGCTTCTGCAACCAGCTCGCCGGCCCCTGGACCAGCGGTGTAGCGGCGGGCCCTCATATTGCAACCAGGACACAGCTGAAAAGGCCCAGGATCTGTGGGACATCCCCGCCCTCAGGTGAGCACCTAAGCTGCGTTCTGCAACCAGCTCGCCGGCCCCTAGACCAGCGGTGTAGCGGCGGGCCTCCATATTGCAACCAGGACACAGCTGGAAAGGCCCAGGGTCTCGGAGCCAAGCAGGCGGAGTCCCGCCTAGGCTCTGTGGGACATCCCCGAGCCCTCTGGTGAGCACCAAGGCTGCTTCTGCAACCAGCTCGCCGGCCCCTGGACCAGCGGTGTAGCGGCGGGCCCTCATATTGCAACCAGGACACAGCTGAAAAGGCCCAGGATCTGTGGGACATCCCCGCCCTCGGGTGAGCACCTAAGCTGCGTTCTGCAACCAGCTCGCCAGCCCCTAGACCAGCGGTGTAGCGGCGGGCCTCCATATTGCAACCAGGACACAGCTGGAAAGGCCCAGGTAAACACCCCTTCCAGGGCTACACTCACGGGGGTATCTGCTAGGGTCTCGGAGCCAAGCAGGCGGAGTCCCGCCTAGGCTCTGTGGGACATCCCCGAGCCCTCTGGTGAGCACCAAGGCTGCTTCTGCAACCAGCTCACAGGCCCCTGGACCAGCGGTGTAGCGGCGGGCCTCCATATTGCAACCAGGACACAGCTGGAAAGGCCCAGGTAAACACCCCTTCCAGGGCTACACTCACGGGGGTATCTGCTAGGGTCTCGGAGCCAAGCAGGCGGAGTCCCGCCTAGGCTCTGTGGGACATCCCCGAGCCCTCTAGTGAGCACCAAGGCTGCTTCTGCAACCAGCTCACAGGCCCCTGGACCAGCGGTGTAGCGGCGGGCCTCCATATTGCAACCAGGACACAGCTGGAAAGGCCCAGGTAAACACCCCTTCCAGGGCTACACTCACGGGGGTATCTGCTAGGGTCTCGGAGACAAGCAGGCGGAGTCCCGCCTAGGCTCTGTGGGACATCCCCGAGCCCTCTGGTGAGCACCAAGGCTGCTTCTGCAACCAGCTCACAGGCCCCTGGACCAGCGGTGTAGCGGCGGGCCTCCATATTGCAACCAGGACACAGCTGGAAAGACCCAGGATCTGTGGGACATCCCCGCCCTCGGGTGAGCACCTAAGCTGCGTTCTGCAACCAGCTCGCCGGCCCCTAGACCAGCAGTGTAGCGGCAGGCCTCCATATTGCAACCAGGACACAGCTGGAAAGGCCCAGGTAAACACCCCTTCCAGGGCTACCCTCACGGGGGATCTGCTAGGCTCTCGGAGTTCCTTGCAACCAGGACACAGCTGGAGAAGCCCAGGTAGACAGACTCCAACAGGGGCTACAATCGCATGGGTGGCAGCCAGCTTATGATCCCTTAAAGCAGCAGTCACACATATTCACCAATAGAGAAACAACAGGTGAGCCCAGCCTCACAGGAGATTCAAACACCAGCCACTGACAACAAGGCCAACTAAAACCAGAAATAACCAGATGGCAAAAGGAAAACGAAGGAACGTTACTAACAAAAATCAAGGCAACATGACAGCATCTGAACCCAGTTCTCCAACAACAGGAATCCCTGGATACCCTAAAACACCAGAAAAACAAGACTTGGATATAAAATCACTGGTCAGGATGCTGGTAGCTGAACACATAGAAAAATCTCATAAAGAAATAGAGGAGAAAATGGATCAAAAGTTAGAAGCCTTTACGAGGCAAATACAAAAATCACTTCAAGAAATGCAGGAGAAGATGGATCAAAGAGAAGAAGACAATAAGGAAGAAAGACAAAAGTCACTTAAAGAACTACAGAAGAATGTGGGCCAACAAGTAGAAGCTATGAAAGAGGAAGCACAAAAATCTATTAAAGAAATACATGAAAACACAATCAAGCAAGCGAAAGATCTGAGCACATCCATCCAGATACTAAAAACAGAAGTAGAAACAACTAAGAAATCACAGAGGGAGACAACATTGGAGATAGAAAACCTGGGGAAGAAATCAGGGGCCATAGACGCAAGTATCAACAATAGAATACAAGAGATAGAAGACAGAATCTCAGAAGCCGAAGATAACATAGGAACCATTGATTCAACAGTCAAAGAAAATACTAAATGCAAAAAGGTGGTAACCCAAAACATCCAGGAAATCCAAGACACTATGAGAAGACCAAACCTAAGGATTATAGGTATAGACGAGAGTGAAGATTTACAAGTTAAAGGGCCAGCTAATATCTTCTATAAAATTATGGAAGAAAACTTCCCCAACCTAAGGAGAGAGATGCCCATGAATATACAAGAAGCCTATAGAACCCCAAACAGACTGGACCAGAACAGAAATACATCCCGTCACATAATAATCAAAACTGCAAATGTAATAAACAAAGAAAGAATACTAAAGGCAGCAAGAGAAAAAGGCCAAGTAACATATAAAGGAAAACCTATCAGAATAACACCAGACTTCTCACCTGAGACCATGAAAGCTAGAAGATCCTGGGCAGATATCATGCAAACTCTAAGAGAACACAAACTTCAGCCAAAACTACTTTACCCAGCAAAACTCTCAATTGCCATTGATGGAGACATCAAGGTATTCCATGACAAAACCAAATTTGCAAGATATCTCTCCACAAATCCAGCCCTACAAAGGATAATAGGGGGAAAACACCAAGACAAGGACGGAAACTACACCCGGGAAGAAGCAAGATAGAAACCTCCTCTCATCAAACCCAAAAGAAGATAACCTCTCGAATATAAAAAATAAATAAGATAAATAAATATAATTTCAAAAATGTCTGGAGGTAATAATTACTATTCCTTAATATCTCTTAACGTCAATGGACTCAATTCCCCAATAAAAAGACATAGATTAACAGACTGGATACGGAAACAGGACCCTACATTTTGCTGCATACAGGAAACACATCTCAGTGTTAAAGACAAACACTACCTTAGAGTAAAAGGCTGGAGGACAATTTTACAAGCAAATGGTCTCAGGAAACAAGCTGGAGTAGCCATTCTAATATCAGATAAAATTGACTTTCAACCTAAAATCATCCAAAGAGACTCAGAAGGTCACTTCTTGCTGGCCAAAGGGAAAATCCACCAGGAAGAGCTCTCAATACTGAACATCTATGCTCCAAATGCAAGGGCACCCTCCTTCGTAAAAGAAACCTTACTAAAGCTTAAAGCACACATTACACCTAACACAATAATTGTGGGTGACTTCAACACCCCACTCTCCTCAATGGACCGATCAGGAAAGCAGAAACTAAACAGGGACACAGTGAAACTAATTGAAACTCTGGACCAATTGGATTTAACAGATATATATAGAACATTTCATCCTAAAGCTAAAGAATATACCTTTTTCTCAGCACCACATGGTACCTTCTCCAAAATAGACCATATAATCGGTCACAAGACAGATGTCAACAAATACAAGAAGATCGAGCTAATCCCATGCCTCTTATCAGATCACCATGGAGTAAGAGTGGTCTTCAATAGCAACAAAAACAACAGAAAGCCCACATACACATGGAAACTGAACAATACTCTACTCAATGACACCTTGGTCAAGGAAGAAATAAAAAAAGAAATCAAAGACTTTTTAGAATTCAATGAAAATGAAGGTACAACCTACCCAAATCTATGGGACACAATGAAAGCAGTGCTAAGAGGAAAACTCATAGCTCTAAGTGCATCCAAAAAGAAACTGGAGAGAGCATACACTAGCAGCTTAATGGCACACCTTAAAGCCCTGGAAGAAAAACAAGTTAATTCACCCAGGAGGAGTAGAAGACAAGAAATCATCAAACTCAGGGCTGAAATCAATCAAATAGAAACAAAGAGAACCATACAAAGAATCAACAAGACCAGGAGCTGGTTCTTTGAGAAAATCAACAAGATAGATAAACCCTTAGCCAGACTAACCAAAGGACACAGAGACAGTATACAAATTAACAAAATTAGAAATGAAAAGGGAGACATAACAACAGAAACTGAGGAAATTCAAAAGATCATCAGATCCTACTACAAAGGTCTATACTCAAAACAACTGGAGAATCTGGAGGAAATGGACGATTTCCTAGACAGATATCAAATACCAAAATTAAATCAGCATCAAGTAGACCAGCTAAATAGTCCCATAACCCCTAAAGAAATAGAAGGGGTTATAGAAAGCCTCCCAACCAAAAAAAGTACGGGACCAGATGGTTTTAGTGCAGAATTCTACCAGACCTTCAAAGAAGACTTAACACCAATACTCTCCAAACTATTCCACAAAATAGAGACAGAAGGGACACTGCCCAACTCATTCTTCGAAGCCACAATTACGCTAATACCTAAACCACAAAAAGATCCAACAAAGAAAGAGAACTTCAGGCCAATTTCTCTGATGAATATAGATGCAAAAATACTAAATAAAATTCTTGCTAACCGAATCCAAGAGCACATCAAAACGATCATCCACCATGATCAAGTAGGCTTCATCCCAGGGATGCAGGGATGGTTCAATATACGGAAATCCATCAATGTAATCCACTACATAAACAAACTGAAAGAAAAAAACCACATGGTCATCTCATTGGATGCTGAAAAAGCATTCGACAAAATTCAGCATCCTTTCATGCTAAAAGTCTTGGAAAGAGCAGGAATTCAAGGCCCATACCTAAACATAGTAAAAGCAATCTACAGCAAACCAGTAGCCAACATCAAAATAAATGGAGAGAAACTTGAAGCATTCCCACTAAAATCAGGGACTAGACAAGGCTGCCCTCTCTCTCCATATCTTTTCAATATAGTACTTGAAGTTCTAGCAAGAGCAATTAGACAACATAAGGAAGTCAAAGGGATACAAATTGGAAAGGAAGAAGTGAAACTATCATTATTTGCAGACGATATGATAGTTTACCTAAGCGACCCAAAAAACTCCACCAGAGAACTTCTACAGCTGATAAACAACTTCAGCAAAGTGGCAGGTTATAAAATTAACTCAAGCAAGTCAGTGGCCTTCTTGTACTCAAAGGACAAGCAGGCAGAGAAAGAAATTAGGGAAATAACACCCTTCACAATAGCCACAAACAACATAAAGTATCTTGGCGTAACTCTAACCAAACAAGCGAAAGATCTGTACAACAGGAACTTCAAGTCCCTGAAGAAAGAAATCGAAGAAGACCTCAGAAGATGGAAAAATATTTCTTGCTCCTGGATTGGCAGGATCAATATAGTAAAAATGGCCATCTTGCCAAAAGCAATATACAGATTCAATGCAATCCCCATCAAAATCCCAACTCAATTCTTCA